>CM060563.1:23933473-24533473 GCA_030625065.1 Alectoris magna | reverse complement strand
ATCAGCAGCGCCTGTCTTCTTAAATATGCAAGAGATTTGCTTATGCCAAAAATGTACACCATCATAAATGAAGTCCCCAAGACCAGCATCCCCCTCTCAAAGAAAAGCAGATCTGGATATTTAATTGTTCGTATAGCTTTCAATTGACTTCCCACCGTTTAAAGCTGTAAGGAAGTTTCTGGTTCTTTTATTCTCATCATACCATACAGAGAAGGGTCATTCCTTCATTCTGTCTTTCACAGATTTTATAACATGTTATTTACTTCAAAGGAACCTTTCTTAGTAGTTCGAATGAATATGCATACAACCAGCACTTTAAAGTGAATCTGTTCTACTTCCACTAAAATCCTTGCAGTATTTGCATTTTTTCCATAGCTCAAAATATTTATTTTTTTTTTTACTTCAGTGTTATAAATGTTGACAGTCTCACACTCATATTTTTCCCATCTAAAATATCATTTTTATTGCAAATCCCCTTACATGAAGGATTACCTTAAACAGAGGTAACAAAACTGGCAGTAACATGATACAAGCATATGCCAAAAAATGCACTGAGGACTTGTGCAAAGTCTCAGGAAAGCATCATAAAAGCTCTAGTACCTCCTATGATTTAACATTTGATTACTCATAGGAACAGTCTACTCACTACTTCATTCTATTTGTTGAGTTGAAGGGGGGTATTTTTAAATTGTCAGTCTTTTCATGACACTTTTGGCGTTTGTACAGTGCGCATAATGATGGGCTTTCAAGTCTAGCTGCAGGCATCAAATAAATGTCCCAGTTAGTAAAGGAAGGAAAAGCGTGTTTGTGTGTGTGCTTCTGCACTTTTGTTAAGAATCAAACTTAATTAAGAATTAAAAGACAACGAACTCATCAGCTGTGCTTAAATGTATTGTATCTATAGTTTACATACCTGCTCCTTGGAAGAAACATAGATTCTTTAATGAAGACTGAGCCGGACAGCAGGATATACCAGCAGGTACCAATATCATCGGGGCTGCAATAAAGAAGAGGACAAAGAGTAAGACACTTTGATGAAGAAACTCTTACCACTACCAAATTTCTAGTAGAAAAGAACATCACGAAGAGCCAAAAATGCTCAAAATTCCAGAAGAAAGCCACAGTTCAGTCAATTACAAATGAATTCCAATTTCCACCTGAAAACACGTACATTATTAGAATGTCTGACACCACTTATTTCATTTAAAAAAAAAAAAAAAAAAAAAGCATAACTATCCATTTGGGAACATTACAAAAACCAATGAAATATATCTGAAAGTTATCAAAAAGAAGCCACGTTATAGTATGTACATGGTATTATATGATGTTGAATCTGTTACTTTCTTCTAGCTGAAGAGAAATGGAGCATCTTCCTCTCTATAATAAGTCCTCCTTTCTCAGTTATTGAAGCCTTCTTTTCCCTTACTTCAAGGTAGAAATTCGCCCCTTGGCATCATTCTGCCTTTTCACACAGTAAGAGAGCACTGGACAAACTTGCAGATATAAACCTTCATGAGATCTGTAGTCAACATTATCTACTGCTAAACTCACTCCCTTTTGTGCTTATTCACAGTATGAGAATAAATTCCTAATAAAAGGGACAAGGTTTATTTTCACTCTTCTTAACTATCATAGGGGACAAAATTAAGATTTCGCCATCCAGTTCCGGTTCGTTCTACTGTAGATCCAGATCTTGCTCCTTGAGTAATATACATTCTTTCTCATAGGCAGAAATTCTTCTTGGGTAAGTTCAAGTAATGTTCAGAGGAAAACAATGTAGTTTCCTAAAGTTACTTGAAACAGATGCAGTAGAAATCTTGTGCCATTTCATCATTCTATACTGAAAATATCTTTACCTCACTTGAGTCTTTACCACTCCTACTGCTTCTTCCAGTGCAGCTCATAACAGCATACTTGAATTCAATTAGCAACTGTGCTAGCATTCTTAGCCGAAAACAATGTCTGTAGTGCCACTCCAAGAGATGCAGATTACTTAATTAATCCATAGTACCTTCATTTTTTTTTAAAATTATATGTCTCAAGTCTTTAGTAACAATTAGTTCTGACTTCAAGCAAGAACAGCCCACATCCTTTACTAGTGATGACAGCATAGTATTAAAATCCAACCTCAAATCTAAGTAGGTTATGTGCAGTTAGCAGCATGTTTTTCATTTAAGGAAACAAGATTTTCAAAAGCACTTGCATGACAGGGTCTCTTAAAGAATACTATTTCCTCAGCACTCTTTGAAAGGGAAAGATGAAGTTACAAGGGCTGCTCTGATTACATCAACCCACAACGTCAGAGGCAGATGTTGGTGGTATGGCAACAAAGGTTGAACCTTCTCACCAATATTCCATTTCATGTTGTTGCTGTGTAACAGATGGAAGCAGAAGGGCAGTCTGACAGAATGGCATCTGACATGGAAGTGTGCATGAAGTAAAGATGTGTCACCAAATTCCTCCATGTGGAAAAAATTGTACCCACTGACATTCATTAATGCTCAGAGACCAAACAGTGTCTCTCTTTTTTTTTTTTTTTTACAAGCATAGCATACAGACTCTTGTTCAGAGCTGGGAAAAATCCAGAGCTAATGGTGATGTCTGCCTTGAAAAAATAGTGCTTTGTCATTGAGAATTTGCTCTATCAAATAGTGTTATTGTGCTCTATCTGCTGTATTTTCCAAGCAAATAAATAGGAGGTATTACTTCCAGAGCAAGCTATGTAGAGGGAGAGAGGGAGCTGGCCTAAAAGATCTGAGATCAAAACACCAAACTATACAATTTAGGAAATTGCTCTGTTCTTATTTTACACTGTGTAATACAACCTCAAGAAAAAGGACAAGCATCAGAAATGTGAAAAATTAACAGCAGAAATTGAGGACGTTATCTATGACCAAAAAAATTCAGGAATTCACCAAGATGTTGAAGCCTGTGGTTTGTTTGTTGTTTTTTTTTTATCATCTGATGACTAAACTGAACACGGGTCTATGACAAGATTTCTGTGGACATTTTCTACAGTTTTTGTGCAACTCTATACTGAAATGGAATAGCTGTCAATATTAACTGCAGTTAAACTCATTTCCTCTTTCTTGCTCCACTTTTCACCTATGCTTGCTTTAGATATAGCTGAATTCTGCTGATGTCCTGTAGCCAAGACTGAATTAAATGCTACTGCAGTTATAGACTGGGGAATGACATTATGATACTCAAGTGTGCAAGTAATCATGGCTCAGAGAGTTTAGCTCCTAAGACAGCTAACATCACCAACACAACCCATGTACCTTCACCACTTTTGATAACTTCCAAATCTGTGTTAAGGGGTATACCCAGAAGTTAATCTAAATACAAGAATTTGAGCACATTAAGCAAATGCTGGAAGTAGATTTCTTATTTATTTATTTTTTTTAATACGAAGTAGTTATTGTTGATGTTGAAAATTCAAGCATGCATAAGCTCACTAGAGAAAACTATCTTATACAGCTCCATGATACAAGAAATGACTGCAAGCATAATCAAACTTGAAAGATTTTGGCAACTGAAGCTACACCAGTGCTCCTCTATACACCTTGTACATACCACTCATGAACCTCCCTAGGAATACAACTACATATTCCACACTGGGTTTGTCCATAAGTACCTAAATAGCATCCAGCTGTATTCATTCATTCGATGCACAAGACTTGCCAAACATTAGAAGCCCGTTCCACAGGCCAGTCAAAAACAAGCAGGTAAAACATCTCAGGCGACAACTTCTGTGAACCACTCCTAAACAAAGTTAAACGTGAGGTTCAATGATGAAATGCAATGTAAATTCCACTAATTATCTAATTCTGCAAAGTATGCAAGTATCATAGCAAGTCACAAAAGACAATTGGCTCCAACGTAGCAGTACCTTGTTCCCTATCAATTCACGGCCAACCAGTTAATTTATTTAAAAAAAAAAAAAAAAAGGCATAAAAGCTCCCTGGAAGGCAGTGCTCTGTTCCTGAATGCATGTGTCCTGCCATCAAACACATCAATCCAAAAAAAAAATCAATACTACATATAGATGACCAGATTAATGCTGAGAAAATCACCACTCCAAAGAGAGAGTCATTCTCAAAAGCATTAATACGCACCTTAGTTAAATCAAACCTTCAAACACACATTCCCTCACAGAAGTTCTAAGTCGGCAGTTGTATAGCCAGCACTGCTGCTCAAGTGTAAGTCCGCTACGGTGTTGCCATTTTTTAATAGATATTCTAAGTACTAACAATCTGCAATAACTAGCGTGGTTGAAAGTCGCTAAAAAATAGTCATTTTCAGCAATGGCTATTAGACTGACTTGTTAGACTGATTTCCCAAGATGCTGGGATGCAACTGTGAGGATTTCAATGACAATTTTCCTGCTCATATTGCAGTGTCTATATTATCGCTGAAATCACTGGTGGGATTTTTCAGCTCCTTTCCCTAACAACTGGCAGTATAACTAAGTATAAATGTGTAGACTAACAAAACAACAACAACAAAAAACCTCTAATGGGATCTCCTTATAGACAGCTGAAAGAAATAAGATTGTTCAAGTTTAATTTTTATTACCTGACTAGTTTTGTTTTCCTTTTGCTTCATCTGTACTTTGGTAATTATTCTTACAGTAAAGTTTGAGAACCTCAAAGTTCTCCTAAAGTACTTCTATCACACTGTACAAAACAAAATATTGTATTGAACTCCTTAATTATCTACATAAATACATGTCTCTTCAGTACTGATGTGTCACAGTCGTGGAAGGTTACTACAGAAGATATATACATTCAAGATATCTTCCCCAAAGACACTGCTCATTCTTTTAAGCTTTTGTTGCCAGCCAACAAAACATCATAAATACCTCCAAGACAGTCTTCAAGATCAAAGAACACTGATGTATTTTCAGTCTCTTCCTTACACAGTCACTGATGTCTCAAAATTTAGTCTTAATTTAGTCTTGAAACAAACATCTTTGAAAAGCCTCACACATGGAAAATGCATTCTTTCCTCTAGAACATGAGTTTCTTTCCAAAGTAAAGTGCAAACTAATGAAATACTGAACTATTCTTTCTATATGAAAATATATTTAACTCCTGCGCTCCTCACCCCTTGCTACACTTTCATTTGTTTAGATTTAAACCTTAACAAAGCTACTTTGGAAGCTAACCCTTTTGCTAGATAGTACTATTATACAATGTACTTTTTCTCATTTTGAAGATCCTGCGTTTACAAAACACTATTCAAACCTAAGGTGGCTTTCAATCAACTTTCCATGTTTTCTGTACTACACTTGACACTTGATTAACAACGTCCTACACTTCTCAGGATTCTTTTGCCTACAAGCAACTAGAGGGGGAACTATAAAGGAAAAGATGGTACAAGCAATTAATTCTGCAGGGAATCAGAACAAAATCAACCCGAAACTCAAATCCCAAGGGGCAGTGAAAAGACAAAATTAATGCACACAGTCTTAGCTTTTTAAAAGCCAACAAGAACCCACAAAGAGATCTTGGGGAGTCCCATCCAAGATTTACAGAATCACCGGAACTACGGGCAGCATCCCAGTCACACTAGAATTATCGCTTGTCTTACCACTTGCACACTAGGACTAAACTACTGCTCACACATCGACAACCACTGAAAGCACTCAACTGTGGTGTGGAGGAAAGTCTAGAACTCACGAGCAAGGAACTGTCTACCAGAAGACAGGATTTTTCTTCTGTGAAGACAACAAAAGGATTCAGCTACCAAAACATAATGTTCTTTCTTTGAAAACTGGACACTCACAAGTCCATGGGGCCAGATGGATTGCATCCCAGACTGCTGAAGAAGTTGGTGGATGTGGCTTCCGAGCCACTCTCCATCATTCCTTAATAGTCCTGGCTAACCAGGGATGTCCCAGTGGACCAGAAACTGGCAAATGAGAAGCTCATTTTCAAAAAGGGCCGGAAAGATGATCCTGGTAGCTACAGACCTATCAGTCTCACCTCGGTGCCTGGGAAGGTTATGGAATGGATTATCTCAGGAGCCATCATGGATCAGCTAAAGGTCAACCAGGAGATCAGGCCCAGACTACATGGGTTTATGAATGGTAGATCCTGTTTGACAAACCTGATTTTGTTCTATAACAAGGTGGTCCACTTAGTGGATGAAGGTAGGGCTGTTGACGTGGTCTGCCTGGACTTCAGTAAAGCCTTTGACACTGTCCTCCACAAGATTCTCATGGAGAAGGTGGCTACTTACAGTTTGGATGGGCATATGCTCTGCTGGGTGAAACACCAGCTGGACAGCCAGGCCCAAAGGGTTGTGGTCAATGGAGTTAAATCCAGTTGGCAGCAAGTCATGAATGGTGCCCTCTAGGGCTTGGTACTGGGAGCACTCCTATTCAACATCTTTACCAATGATCTTGAAGAGGGGATTGAGTATATACTCATTAAGTTTGCAGACGACTCCAAGTTGGGAGGGAGAGTTGATCTGCCTGAGGGGAGAAAGGCACTACAGAGGGACATGGATAGACTAGATCAAAGGGCCAAGGTAAACTGTGTGAGTTTCAGTAGGGCCAAGTGTTGGGTCCTGCATTTTGGTCACAACAATCCCAGGCAACCCTACAGGCTTGGGGAGGAGTGGCTGGAAAGCTGCCTGATGAAAAGGGACCTTAGTGTGCTGATGGACAGTCGGCTGAATATTAGCCAGCAGTGTGCCCAGGTGGCCTAGAAGGCCAATGACATCCTGGCTTGTATCAGAAATGGTGTGGTGAGCAGGACTAGGGAAATAATCCTGCCCCTGTACTCAGCAGTGGTGAGGCCTCACCTTGAGTACTGTGTTCAGTTCTAGGTACCTCAATTCAGAAAGGACATGGAGGTGCTGGAGCAGGTCCAAAGAAGGGCAACAAGGCTTGTGAAGGGCTTGGAGAATATGCCCTGTGAGGAATGACTGAAGGAACTGGGGCTGTTTAGTCTGGAGAAAAGGAGGCTGAGAAAGAGAACTTATTGCTCTCTTCAAATACCTGAAAAGTGACTGCAGCGAGAGTGGGGTTGGTCTCTTCTCACTGGTGATGGGTGATAGGACAAGTAGAAACGGCCTCAAGTTGCACCAGGATAAGTTTAGGTTGGATATCAGGAAACGCTTGTTTACAGAAAGTTAAGCACTGGAATAGGCTCCCCACAGAGGTGGTTGTGTCACCATCCCTGGATGTGTTTAAAAACCATTTGGATGTAGTGCTCAGGGACATGATTTAGCAGAGGGTTGTTAGAGTTTGGGTAGTATGGTTAGGTTGCAGTTGGACTTGATGATCTTAAAGGTCTTTTCCAACCTGAGCAATTCTATGATTCTATGAGTCTAAATTCTATGACGTATCAATACAGTTTTTGGAATACTCAAATTCTAGCAGTAACCTGAAAATGGTGCAAAACAAAGCCAGTAACAAAATAGTTTCCAATATGAAGAGTTCACTCCTATTCTCTACTTAAGCTAGCTGCAGAAAATTTAAATCAAGCTACTTTAAACTCAACTCTAACATCACAGCCCTTGTAAGAGTAGAGGATTTCCTGAGGAATCTATATTTAATTTCCCAGAATGAAGAGGAGCGTTATTTACAGGAATTCAGGAGCTAGAAAAGGAAATTCAGAGAATAGTTTCTAATATCTTTCCATTACATTTCCCTCCTCAGCTTCCTTGACATGTTCCTTTTCACGCAACTGCAGTCTGAAGCCAAATGGCACTTTCCAACTATCAAAGTGACAGATCCTGTCATGTAAATTCATAGTTGCTACTCAAACTGTTCTGTTTGAACAGTTCAAGTACACAATTATTGAGGTCTCTGAAGGCCTCAGAATGCTGTCATGCCACTGGTGAGGTAGGAAAGTATTTTAAGACTTTGTCTTCACATTTTACTAGCATACGACTGTTGTTTGAGACATCAGAGGTACTCCAAGTTTAAGAGGTGCTTATAATGCACCAAGAGTGTTAATCTCTAAAAAATTTGTAGTCTCTCTCAGCCTCTAGCACTTGCAAGCAAGTTCTTCATGCTGTCATCTACTTATTCTACTTGAAACTGCAGCTTATTTCCCAGACTCCCAACTAGGTATTCCTCAACAATGAAGGTTTTTTCCTAATTGTATGTATTTTTATTAAAAACAATCTGTACACCAGGTTTGAAACTACAAACCTGGATCAACATTAACAGGATATAAACAAAGGGCATGCACAAAAAGTACATGCTCTACATGTGGCGATTATAAAGGACATTATTCTAAGCAGAGGAGTTCTTCCAATGTTAACTTTCAGATTTTCTGATCACAATATACTGAAAAACATTCCAAAGTACTCACATAAAATGGAGACTCAACGCAATCTGCTGAAAGACTCAATAAATACCAATAGCCACACTCTCTCTAGTAAATCCTACACCACCCTAACAAAACCTGATGTGTGACTTATTTAAAATTTCTTTAGTAATAGCTAAATTTTAGGGCCATAGCAATCCATTTAGTTCTCCTCAAGTTGCAATGTAGCACACTAGAAGCTTTGTAACAGACTGTATTCAGTTTATGCCTACTTGTATACATGGTTTCACTAGGACCATGAATGTCATACAAACGTATAGGTCTTTAGTGATGACTACTGTCAAACATACTTCAATTCCAGCAAAAAAGACAACTTCAGTGATAATGTTGAGCATCTGGACTTGAAAGCATGTGGCAAACAGAAGTCTTTGCTTCTTTGACTATATCACATTCCTCAGCTAACCCATTTAAAACAATAAGAAAAGTTAAGTAGGTTTCAGTGGAAGCAAGCATGGAAACTGATTCCACACAATTACCACTTTTATCTTTTATTCCTTTTACAGCATGTCCTTATCCTGAGCCCCAGAACATGTGATCTCCCTTCAACACTGGATATTCAATCCAGGATCCAGCAACACCAGAAAGGACCACTAAATCAAACAGCAGCACACAAAATTATTTTCTAATTCAGAAGTATGCTTCTGTCTTTTTCTTCACAAAAATTAAAAAAAAAAAAACAAAAAAACCACAAAACTGGTAAGATCATTTCCTTGATGTGGAAGATCTACTTTGAATTATTCTCTTTATGGATCTTTAAAATTTAAACCAATAGAGGATTCAGGACTTGTATTTAAACAGTACATGGCAGTACTCCTAGAGCTATGATTTATTGAGTTATTTTGATAAAAGAAATGATATCTCAAACCAAGATGTAACTAGCAGATCATATTTTTTATGATTTCATACTCAGTATTGAAAGCTGAACGTGTTTCAGAATGTAAACACAGTAATTCAGAAGAAATACTGTTCATACTCCCAGTACCAAGTTGAGAAACAAAGGAAATTTGACTTGTCAGATCTGGGACCTTCTTCAGGCATTTAAGTGCTACACAAGAAGAGATTAGGAAGAACATTGTTCTGTAGGCTTATGCTCCATAGGATATTGTTTCAGCAGATCACCCTGTCTGTTTATCTTTGCTCATTTGGACTATTGTCCATATGCTGGAAGCTATATGTACTGAAGCATTTGTTTAATTTAATAACTGCTGCCGCCATTAGACATTGGCTGTGGAGTGGTTTGGGACATCAAACATCTTCAAGTTTAACAGTCTACCTGAGAGAACATCTACTTGCCCATAGGGCCTTCCCACTAGCACTTCTGCACTGCAATACACAAGATAATCAGAAAATCATTTATTCACTGTCAGCACTGTCTATAATCTTCCTTAATAAGCTAGATAAGGAGTAACCTGTTATCTGTCACGTTATTTTAGATATACTTAACGACATTAAGAGGTATACCCCAAATACAAAAGTAAAACAGCTTTTGTACTGAACTCATCAGCTCCACAACATTTCTCAATATGCTTTTTTTAAATGAACACATTAAAGCTATGTTTATTCTTACTCCTATCTTTACTCTAAACATTAGAAAAAAGGCATAACATATGAAGAGACATAACTGTTAACTCTAATTACAGCCAATTTTCACAGAATAAGCATCTTAAAGTGAATATTTCAACTCATGTAAAATGTTATCTTTTATTAATGGACACTAGATGAAAACCGGATTCCTGTCTCATGGTAGCTAGAGTGGGAAACAAAGAATAAACAAAGCATTCAGTCACAAGAAACAATTCCTCAGTGTATATGAAAACAAATAATGAGGAGCATGGTTTTCTTTAGAATATTTCATTTATTTGTAAACTTTCTTTTCATTTTTTTTAATAGAATATCAGTAAAATGAAACAATTCAGTGAAATCAGATATTATTGTAGTGTCATTAGCGAGTTTCAGTTTCATAGAGTTAGCTTATTAAACAGGTAGCCACTAAATACATGAAGCAAGTGTGCATATAAGCTATTTAATTGGCATATTGTCACTGCAGTCTTGATGCCAAACTCATACAGTGAATTAGCCCTAGACACCAGAGAAGACAAACTCAGTACAAAAAAATCACAGTCTCTGAAATCACAAGGAAAATGATGGCAGTAGTAGCAAAATAGTATGATCTTGTATCCAGAACATTTCATGGTCATTCTAGCCAGACAATCCTTCTTTTGAATTTTATGTTTGCAATATTTAACAAAAAAAAAAAAAAAAAAAAAAAAAAAAAAAAAAAAACACCTCAAGGTTCTTAATCTCAACAGTTCAGCAAAAATAAAAACTCAGTAGCCTTTAGTAAAACATACACTATGGACGCTGAAAATTAAAGTCTCTTCAAAAACCTTAGTTTAGTCTTAATGAAGGCTCAAAAATTAGGTCAAACATTAACACAAATTCAGAACTGACTATGCAAAGCCAACAGACTAACGTCGATCACTGGCACTATTAAGATCACATATAGAACGTACAGGCACACCTCTCTAACACAGAAATATGTGTCATCAATTTCAGTGAGGTGGTCTCCACCGAGCTGTTCTAATTGAATATCATTTATCAGTAACTAAAGAACAAGCTTCTAACTCATTCTTCCATACTTTATTACACAATTAAGCTAGGCTCTGCAGAGTTGTACAGTCACTTTGGCATTTTTTGGCTCATCATCAGTTTTTCTGTAGGACTGGAAGACTGGGAAACCTCAAGAATCCTCACAGATCCATTCCTCATGTGACCCTGAACAGACCATTGCTGTCATAATTACACAGACCTACAGCTGCAAAGAAAACTGCAGGTTAGCAGTTTATCTAAAGCATACCTAGGCACTTTACAAACTGTGTCCAAAGTCCTCCCCTGTGTGTGTACCATGCCTGAGCTGTGCTGAGGAAGCTCTGTCAGGTGCTCACCAGTCACTGCTAAGAGCACAAAAACATGCTGTGCTATACAGCACGGCAATTCAGAAACACAGAGGGTTTTATTATTGAGTGACTTCAGATCATCAAAACTTAAATGTTTGGTTTTTTTCCCCATCAGATATCTTTAGGGAAGAAAATAAGTGAAGCTTAAAGACATGCAAGTCTATCTTACAGAAGGAGTAAACCAAACACCACTCATCTAGATAAAAAGCGTCTATGCTACGGCATTCATACAGTCAGTCTAGTCCTCCTGTAATATGTATTAGAAAATTTTGTACAATTTCAAAACACATCTTTAGGTATGGCAACAATTTTGTTTCATCTAAAACAGAAGCTTATTACAAGCCATTTTTCAAATGGTCATGATTTTTCATTATAGCACTAAATTGCAGGAACAATCGTCATGGAGGACTTGAATGCTCAAGCAAATGAGATACTGCCAAATACATACAGAAATACTGAACAGCATAACTGAAAACCAAATCCAGACACTATATGACTAACAAGAGAGAAAAAAATGGCACTTATCCTACTAGAAGCATATTCATTAAAAGTTTACATGCACTTATTGCCAAAGATTCCTCTCTACCATCCTAGCAAACATTTCAAATTTAACCCTCCAAAGATGTGTTTAACTGTCAAGAGGTATAAGCACTAACCACGAATCTGCTAAAAACCTGGTTTCCAACCAGAATATTCATTAGAATCCTACTTAAGGAAATGACAGGTGTGACTATTATACAGCTTTGAAGCAACTTTTTTCTTCCAACTACATATAATGGGTGAGGTGGCTAAACTAAGTATTTTTTTAAATGGATCTTTAAATAGATTTGAATAAAGAAAGCAGGTAAGAAAGCCAGATATGGGTGTCAAGTAAAATCTCAATTCTGAAATTTTGCCTTGAAGGTTTTAAGTCCTTTTATTGTTAACTTACGATCAAATGAAAGTAGCAGAATGACTGGCAAATGGAGAATAAGTCGAGCTGAACTGCCACTTTTAATAACCCAGTTTCCATTTAAACAGTGATATGGCCGTAGGGTTTGTGAATTTGTCACTACCATGCACTCCCACTGATAGTAAAGTAAATGCAGATAAGCCAATTTTAAACAATGTGCTTTGTTTTATCCCTTTGGCCATTTAAAAAAGAGAGGAAAAAGAGTATAAAAAGTTAACTGTATTTATACTGAATGTGGATAATTATTTTCAGCATTGCGTATACGCAACACAAATTTACCCTTCTACAAACGCAGCTGACAACACAAACAAAATTTCAACAACGAATGAAATTTGATCAAATAAACAAAGCAACAGTATTACTTTTAATGCACTTAGGGATAAAGCTTTAGCTTCTTCTCACTGAGACATTAAGTTGTGCCTCAGGGAGGTCACACACACAGGTCAATTAACAGCTGCAACAATTGCATCTATTTTAAAAGATTTTTCTAATAAATGCAGAAGATTAGCACCCAATTTCAAATTTTAATGCAAATCATATCATTGCTGTGGAAAAAAAAAAAAAAAAAAGCTATCAGATTTCAAATTTAATCAAGGAAAGCAAAAACAACAACAAACTTAGCATCCATGACCAAAATAAGAACTCTGAGTAAAGAGTTCCAGCCTGTTCAATGCAAACAACCGGGCTGTGTGCTCCAAGTCCATTTCCTAGGGCTTATAACCAAGCACATTGATTCTAACATCTACCATATCATATTGCTCCTCTTCTGCAGTATTCCAAGAATTTTTCAAAACATGTACATTATAAAATTGGAACTCTGCTTAGAAGAATGCATCTCACTGTATGGACGTTGAATTTATGAAGCACAAAAGTATTCCTCCACGTTTATTATGCTAAAAAAATATACATTGAAACTTGATTGCAAGTTCCAAGTTATCTTCCCCACTAAATAGATCTCAAATTGCCCATTAAAATAAAATACAAAACAACTCAGATGACACTGGATATATACACACATACTTGTACAAGTGTGCACAAATACACGCACACACTTAGAACTTCAAAACATTAAAGAAATCTGATAAAATCTTTCAGTCATATCTATCAGGTTCATACAATTTAAAAAAAAAATCAGTGATGTGAAATGCTAGAGAGTAAGCATACTTGCATTAGCATCTATTCCCAGAAGCTGCAAAACTGCCAATTAAATCCACTGAATAAATCACGGGGAAACAAATGTCAAGAAGTGAGTAAATAGGAACAACAGGCAACCCCCCCCCCCCCCCCAAAAAAAAATGTGAAGACGTCACACAAAAGCAGTGACAAGGTAAATCAGTGCAAAAGAATGGCAAAAAGCACTTCAAGTCATCCCAGATTTCATGGTTTTCTGTTTTCAGATTATATTTTCTTAGGCATATATTTCCTTGTTACTTTTGCCTGCTTTGATGTAAGTAGCAGCCCTGATTAATCATATAATTCAAATTTAAACCAACAGCTAGTTGACCAAGACATTGAGTCTAAGCACTTCAGAACACTTAACAGATGCAAAACCCAACTGCCTATACAAGGACAAAGCAACCAGTACAATGGTCTCTACCAAATTAATTTGTAAAATTAATTACAAAGATTATATTGGTCTGATTACAGAATAATTTACCGACCAATGGATTCTGACCTTGAGCATTTTCCATACATAACCAATTAATGTGTTTCAGTTGACATTAATTCAACCTTGCAGAACAGCTACAGCTCAGCATTAAAACTTGTTCAGTCAACTTTACTTCACAGTGGTCAATGTAGGAAAAAAAATACATATGCATAAAAGAAGGCATACAGGTACATTTCTTTACATGCACGAATGTTCAAAAGATATCAGAAAACCCTGCAAATCTTCATTTAGAGCCTAGATTAGCTACACTGAGTCATAATATGACAAAACTATTGTTTCAGTAAGCCGCTTGTGTAAATAAAGAAACTGCAGCTCTCAGATATATATTGTAAATCCGATATGACATTAGATCACATCCCTGCTAATTATAAACCATGTTAGATTTATTGATTTGGCATCTCTGGCACAAGAAGCTAGTCACTACTACTTCAACAAAACTGATGTGAAACCAAATGACATCTTATTCTAGTAAAATAGCATCCCATATCCCTTAATTCTATATAATCTCACTGGTTACAAAAATTAATGTAATATATTTCACCAAGCAAGGGTCAGTATTAGCTCTCTCCCTATTACAAATAAATTTCTAAACTGCTTGATCAAAATGAAGTGGCCTATTTATGTTTACAGACTCTACTCTGGGTGAGGGAACTGGTATTAAACACTGTCCTTAATACACTCTAGAATGAATTAATATATAATGTTAATGTGATATAAGATATATATTCTAAGTATATAGAATATAATTAGAACTAATATCATATGAAAGGAAGAAAAAACACTTACTAGTACAGAACTTCATTTGCTTCATGCCTTTCATATCGAACAGTTTCACACATGAGTCTGAAAGAGAAAGAAGTCATTTTTAATTATGATTTAATTACGATCAGCATCACGGGACTTCACTTTCTGAAATTAGTCAGCATTTTCACACTTGCCTCCAGTCCTTACAGATGCTAACCATCTATTTAAAGCTAAGCCGATTTTAAGTTGTAAGTTGTTATTAAGCCTATGCATTAAAGTCATTAGTTTATCCAAGATCAGATCTCACTTAGGACATGACACATAATTGCTGCCATTAAAAAAAAAAATCTGTAAAATGGTGGTGATCTTGTTCTATAAGGTTATTTGATAAAAGTAAGATGCTTTATGAAGAAACAATTCGGAATTTTAGTAGTTGGTAAAAATTTACAATACGTAACTCTCAGAGATACCATTTCTCATCATTGTCCAGGAGATAATATGAGAATTTATATTGCATGATAAATCGCTGCTTCTAATTTTGCCAGAATTCAGCAAGGTAATTTAAAAATTACCAGGAGATTTTAATACTGAAATCTTAAAGGGCTCAACATGAAGAGAATTTCCTGCAGGAAAATCCTGTCTAGAAAGGAGGATTAAACACTTCTACCACATTTGTCAGGCAGAGTGAATGCGTAACAGGCAGCAACCATAACAGAACTTAAACTCATATTAGGAAACACAGTGTTAACTTAGTGGAAGGGGGAGGGATGGAAATGAACATAATATTTCTGTCTATTGTTTGAAGGAAATGGGTTCAGCAAATCATTGCAGATGGGAAGGAAATAAAACCCACCATCTCCCTTGAGCATCCTGGGCGCTGAAATAAACTACAAACACCCAGACGATTTGACAGATCATCATATAGAGATTTGCTTAAGAGGCTCATGTGAATATTCAAATAAGGGACTATATTTAGATTTAGGAAAGAAATTCTCATTCCTTAAGAACCTCAGCATACCAATGACCAGCTACTATGCACAGCTCATGGCTTCTTGTTCAGGCAAGAAGTCTCAAAGAAGTTGAGCTGAGGCTTTGAAGAGTTGTTCTGGCTTTGGTGTGACATTTGAAAACTCCTTATTATCATTTCTCATAATTTCTTAATCTCTTCATTTCAATAGGCAATAGATTACTAAAAGTTACCTTCACCCTCACCTCTTTCAAGATTTTACTCATTAGATCTGCTCAGTAAGAAACAATGATTTTTCTGTCCATAAATGGCAGGCTTATAGAGATACCCTGACATTCAAACTTTTCACAGAGAAGAATTGGGAGCTTAATTCTGTACGCTCAAAATTTGAGTTATATTATTATGACTCTTCACCCAGAGATCTTTGATAGCTTTACTTATTAATAAACAGTGCATAAATTGTTTGCAATTCTTGTGTATTGTATACAAATTTATGCTAAAGAAAATAACTTCTGTCTTCCTTGCACAGCAAGAAGCTTCTAAATCTTCCTCTTTTTCAAGCATCAGTTCCCACCCCAGAATGAAGTCTTGCCGAAACCATACAGACACCAAACTGCTACTGTCTGCTTCCACCACTGGGTCAGTCATTTTCTCTTTCAGGTCCTCTGCTTTGAGAGGGACGTTAAGAACAGACATGATGTTAGTGGTGATATCAGAAGAAAATACATGGAAAATCATTGCTAGCTATCAGATTTTAAAATGAGAATACTGCTTAAGGAACATGCTAACTACTGGTCTGAAAAGATTGTGGGCAACAGGCCATTCAAGAGTAGGAGTTACAGGAAACAGAATCCCTTTAACCATCAAGTTTTTGTTCCCATATGAATTTGAAGGAAAGGAAGTACATTCTTGACATAGTCACGCAAGTCATGACTGGCTCTCTGAGTTTCACAGCCCTTTGGTACAATTATTATGACGGCAATGTGGAAGGTAGACGAGTGCTCAAATTCTTGTGCTAAACTGAAATAATTAGAAGTTACAGTCGCAGAATATCAAAACCTAGACTATTTCCTCAAATATTTTAAAATGTACTTAGATCTTGTTGATGATGGCGTTTAATTTTCACTCGAATTTGTTCTAGTCCAATTCCTGAACATACTTAATAAATCCAAGATGAGATCATCAAAAAACTATAAGTAAGCTATTTGCTACTAAAGGCTATATTTATTACCAATGTTTTAATGCACCTCAAGTTTCTGTGGTATTCCACAGCTGCAATAAATGCCGTATCTTAAAAGATGCTATAAAAGCTTTTTGTCCCACATCTGCAGAGATCCCAGCCTTTGCCATGTATGGAACTATAAACAGAAGCTCTCTTCTAGGAATGTACTGTGCTGGGAGAGCTAGCTCAAGTTCCACACATTCCTAAGCAAGAACCTCATTCGGCACAGGAAGCCAAAAAGCACAAATCAACACACCATGCAACCATATGTGAACACTTTGATCTCTATAAACAAGTTAACATCACTTCAACTCCAGGTCTGCAAAGCTCAATATTCTGAAGACTTGCATATAATAGCAAAACACAAAAAAACTTTACTGAATGTGATTGTGGAATGCTTCCAAAGTAGAAGTAATTACACATCTACTTTGAAGTCAACATTCACATTACAAAATGCAGATTGGGAGAAAGAAAATCCCACTTCTATTTTCTCACAATTACAGACCACTGGCTTGGGAATGCAGACTCTGACAGAATGATGAAGAAGGAAACCAGAAATTATAACAACATTAATCAGCTCAAAGTTGCTTCAGCATCTTCAGGTGTGGCAAATGTTGTCAAGCCTCATATTGCAATACAGTGATTTAACCTCTTTCTTTATAGAGCATACAGGAGATATGCTGGCTGTTTTGTTTTTTTTTTTTCTCCTCATTTCTACCAGCTGCAAACTGACAATGCTTGCGTGAAGACAACTGCACAATGACTTAAAATCAAATAAACAAATGTTTTAAAAATATAAAGTTTATCTGGAAATCTTTATTACTTTATTAAAACGCTTCATGAGGCAAAGAAATGCAATTACATTTATTAGAGGCTTATGCCTAAGGATCATTTGCATAGCACAACTTGTCTAAAAGATCAGCAGAAAAGCAAGCACAAACTGAAACAGAACCCAAATAACATGCTGCTTTTGTGATTATTACACTACAGAAATGGTTTGGACTATGTACTGACTTTTGCTCAAGACTGGAACCTGTACACTGTATGTAAAGCATTTACTTCCAGCCTGAAAGTTTAAAAAAGAAAAACAAGAAAAACATACCCATAATGTAAACCAAAAGGAGCATGTAGGTATATAAACACTAACACCTACAAGAAGAAATTGTTAAGACAAAAAATAGAATAAAAATATGCAACAAGCTTTTGAATGCAAGGTATGATATGCAACAATCGTGTATAGTTAATAAACATTCTATTCATTTATGTTATTAGTGCATTAATATATGTTATTTGAATACTTTAAATATTTCAGAAATAATGAAACAAAATTGATCATATTTAAAAAAAAAACAACTGTTACTTCAATTATGGTATATAACTTCAAATCTTCACTTCTTTCCTTGAGAGTTTAATAGCTTTTCCTAGAAGAAACTTAATTTTATGGCCAAAGAAAGCAATATCTTTATATTTGTTGTAATCAAACTTCTAATTTCTAAATAACATTGCTGCATTTGCCATCATGACATGCATTCATGCAATACTTCACTGTAAAGTAAACTTTACATTTAATCCTCAATGAAAACAAAAAGATTGTTAAACGCTTTCCTTTAAACAAGTGAGAATGAAGATTATGCTCTAAATTGTGCGTCATCTGCATGTAAAATAGAGAAAAAGTGTAAGAACCATTCCCAGGGCAGTAGGAAAATTCAGTTTTCTGGTAAAAAGCAAAACAAAGCAAATTCCACTTGTCTTCAGCCCAGTTCTACTCTTTCCATTGCAGGGAGAAGAGTAGCCTCTTTACTCTGCAGTACCTCTCCCCTTAGACCCTTCAAGACTATTATATCTCTCTCCTCTATTTGCTTCTCTATTGCTAATTTTCCAGTATGAAATCTCATTAAGAAACAAGGATAACCACAGCAGCAAGTCTGTCAAAAAAAACTGTCTAAGTAGAGTGCATGTCTCCAGACCAAATTGTTCACTGTCCAGACACTTGAGATGACATAAGATTTAGAGACTGAAGTACATAATGGATTTCAGTAGACCTTTTTATTATTCAGTGGAGAGCAGAGAAGAGGGAGTAGCACAACACTCCATGCTCAGAAGCAGTTCAAAATTATTTCTAATTGGCCTTTCTGAATGCATTCAGGGCTGGACTCATACCCAAGATAGAAGCAGTTTCAGACAGAAGAGTTCAAAACAGACTAATCTATAATTAGCCGAAAATGTTCTCCAGTAGAAAGACTATAACTTTCTTGACAATATTTAACTTTGATGATACCTCTTCCTACGCAAGTTCAAAACTTGCGTAAAAAGAAAGTGATAAAAGTTATGAAGCCCTTCATATAAAGCATAAAATTCAGTTTTAATAAAATATATGTGTAATAAAAATGTTGGCTGCAACACTTCTTCAGCAACAAACTTCTTGGCCTTTTTTTGATGCCAGGTCAAATGCAAGCGACACTTAAAATATTATTTCTATGCTTTATATGGAAAATACTTTTAATAGAAGATTATCATGTCTGTAAGAAATGCAGAGTTTTTAAAAATAGTGTAAACCTTTTCTTCACACACAAACGGTAGTATTAATACAGCATCATACCTTAGTTGATGTTCTCTCAGATTAGACAAGGCTTCCATTCCATGTAAATATGAATACACAATCTCCAAGTCCTGCAAACATATGGAAAACACAATTAGGATTCTCAATTTGGTACAAGCTGTTAAAATACTGCTTTTTTAATTCATCCAGAGCTCTTCTATTCCAGGACACAGGAATATTGGAAATAACATGTTTACAGGCAGCTAAGGGCAAGCTTCATGCAAACCTTTGATTCCCCTTTGGAAACTGACACGGGAAAGTATTATAATATGCCCACACGACAAAATTCAAACACAGAAAATCTTTATGCTTTTGCTGTTATTCCTTATGCTCAGTAAGGAAGCCTGGCCAAGAATTCTATGGAGCTACGTTGCAACTCTCCTGCTTCTCAGTGGTAGCGCACCCAAAACACTTCGCTTATTCCATAAAGGAACCTCACAGGAAAAACAGTCCTTCCATATGCAGTGGAAAAAAGGTACAAAATCGTGAGCCAAAATTACCCAATGTAAATAAAGGTTTATAAAATATCTTCAAATGGAAACTAAACCATGAGCTTAAGTGAGAAAAAAGGTAAAGCAAACAGAAAAATATTGTCATAAAATTAAAAAAAAAAAAAAAAAAAAAAAGCTAGTTATATGATAAACTTTAAATTCAACCTACAGTTAACCATCGCAGACTTCTGACAATGAGCACAAAAAACCAGTACCCAAGACTGAAGCTTCCCAAGTACAGGTATAGAAACACTAACATCAGTCTAAAAGCACTGCTAATACTATACTTTCACAGTACTTCAGAAAATTTCAGTTCAACCCATAATCTCTAGGATAATTCAGAATCATAAAATGGCCTGGGTTCAAAAGGACCACAATGATCATCTAATTTCAACCCCCCTGCTACGTGCAGGGTCGCCAATCACTAGACTGGGCTGCCCAGAGCCACGTCCAGCCTGGCCTCGAATGCCTCCAGGGATGGGGCATCCACAGCCTGCTTGGGCAACCTGTTCCAGTGCTTCAGCCACCCTCTGTGTGGAAAACTTGCTCCTGATAGCTAACCTAAATCTCCTCTGTCTCAGTTTAAAACCATTCCCTCTTGTCCTGTCACTATCCACCCTTGTCAGCAGCTCTTTTCCCTCCTGTTTATATGCTCCCTTCAAGTATTGGAAAGCCACAAACGAGGTCTCCCCGGAGCCTTCTCTTCTCCAAGCTAAACAAGCCCAGATCCCTCAACCTTTCTTCATAGGAGAGGTGCTCCAGCCCTCTGATCTTCTTAGTGGCCCTCCTCTGGACCCATTCCATGAGTTCTGCATCTTTCTTGTGCTGGGGGCCCCAGGCCCGGATGTAGTACTCCAGATGGGGCATCACGAGAACCAAGTAGAGGGGGACAATCACCTCCCTCTCCCTGCTGGTCACCCCTTCTTTAATGCAGCCCACAACACAGTTGGCCTTCTGGGCTGCAAGCGCACACTGCTGGCTCATGTCCAGCTTCTCATCCACCAGGACCCCCAAGTCCTTCTCCACAGGGCTGCTCTCAAGGAGTTCTTCTCCCAGTGTGTAAAAATACCTGGGATTGCCCTGGCCCAAGTGCAGCACCCTGCACTTGGCCTTGTTGAACATCATTAGGTTCTCATGGGCCCACTTCTCCAGCCTGTCCAGGTCCTTCTGGATGGCTTCCCTTTCCTCCAATGTATCGACTGCACCGCTCAGCTTGGTGTCATCCACAAACTTGCTGCGGGTGCACTCGATGCCATCATCTATGTCATTGATAAAGATGTTGAAGAGCACCAGTCCCAAGACCGACCCCTGAAGGAATAATTATTTATAACTAATAATAATTGATGGTTAATAATAATGATTGATTATTAATATTTAATTATTATAATCACCAATAATTAATCAATGATAATTAATAATTGATAATAATAATTTAACCTTGGCTTGTGGATTTGATACTGTTTCAACATCTGTTTTTTTTTTAACTTGTTGCCTAAGAGACATTATCTACAATTCATTGTAAATCAGAACAGTTGCCTACAGCCACTATTTAAAGCAGACAGAAAGCTGAGAATGAACTAACACCAATACCATCATAACTCACTGTCACATTATGTTTCCAAGTAATAGAATCTATTAAAAAAAATCTATTGACTTTAAAAAAGTTTGGGGGAAAAAATGGGGAAGTGATAGAAAAATGGGAAATCTTTATTTAAAACTGAATGTGAAATACAGTTTATAGATGTAATGAAAGAATGTGGTGTTTGGAGAGAGACTTTAGTACTAAAGCCTCAAAGAGAAGTTAAAGAGAGAAAAATTAACATTATCACAGAATCACAGAATTGTAGGGGGTGGAAGCGACCTCTAGAGATATTTAGTCCAACCCCCCGATCTGTTCTAGTTCAATATATTATTGCACAAGTGTAATTGTACTTCAATCACACTACAGATCACAAAAGATGAGATGAAGTGCAGTGTGTGGTTGAGACTAAATAAATGTATCTAAAAGAAAGTCTTTCCCCCCACATACTGAAAAAAAAAAATAGTAAATAGTTTGACAAGGTGGAAGAAACACACAAGTAAGAATTTTGATTTTGTTTCTGTTCTGATCCTTCTGTTCCTTGCTCTCTGAAGACTTTGGTTCTCCTGTGAGGAGCAGATGATGCATCAAGGACAAAAAAACACTATGTATGGGCTGGAACAGAGCGACCTTGCTCATACAGCTTTGAGAAGAAAATATAGCAGTCACTTGCAGTTTGTTTTTTTTTCTTTTTCTTTTTGTACAAATGAAAGGATGTAAAAGCTCACGTCTGCTGCTCACTTGCAGACAGACTTGGGGTGAAGCAGAGGTTCTTTAGGGGCCTGCACTCACTGTGGGGAGCTGAGAGGAGATCACATCTCCACATCACCCATCGCCATGGGCAAGAGCCTGGTCAGAAGGCTTTAATTCTGAACTGCCTGTCATTTTCAGCAGCAACGGGCAGGCACAGGAATTCTTATCTAACCCTTTACCATTAGGGCTGGCGCTGTGCCCTTGTGTGGCATGGGTTTAACATGCAGGGAATGAGTCATACACTAATTGAAGAACTACTAGAGACTCTGACTTAGGCGAATCCACAGATCTCAAGCGGAAGCTTGTGGTCAGAAGGGTCCACAGACATCTTGCTTTCTTGTCAAAGCACACTGGCATTATCGCACTGCAGCTGATGTGCAGCAGTACCAGATCAGCTGATCCTGACAAGTGCTGCAGTCTCTCTCCAGAGGGTGTTCAACAGCAAACAGCTCCCTCTAGCACCACGAGCAAAGCACTGAAATTTGAGTAACTAATTCCAGTATCAATCCAGTCACTAAATTCCCCCTAACTGTGCAAGATAAAAACAAATAAACAACATCAACAAAAAAAAAAAAACCCACAGCAGAGCCAACCAAGACACTGACTGTATTTTCATACACGAACAGTAGCTACTCTACTCTCCCATTTAGTCTGCAGCATTAACAAGTAGGAAAGCTATTTGAAAATAATCAGTATATTGAAAAGATATCACAGCTTGTCACCTCCATTTTCTATTTATCTCTGGAAAGCTACACTTCACTTACTTAGCAAACACAGAAGTTTAAATGTTGTTTGAACTTCTTAGTTACAAATGAGTTAATAGAATTTAAGAGTCCCTCAGAAACATTTGTAACAAGCCTTGCCAAATCCCAAGTGGAGTCAGAATGCTTGAAACAGGGGCAAAATAACAGCCATCTTACCCGTCTGCTATCCCCTCCCCCTCCACCAAAGCCCCCTCACCTTCACAAATATCAACTTAGGCTGAATGTTTTCAGTTTTGACAGCATAGACAAACCAGCAGAAAGCTGAAGACTCAAAGTCCTTAGGAAGAGGATTTTGTTTCAAGAAGGACACAACATGTCCTTAAATTTACGCTGAATCATTGAGCAAAACCTTAAAAGCAGCGATTAAAATACATATATGCTGTGTGACATACTTTCTGCTCCTGCAATAGACGTACTTAAATTACCACACGGTGGCAGCCTGAGCCATCAAAAGTTCTGAGATGGCAATTCTTCACACAGTTCCTCCTCCTATTTTAAAAAGCTATCGATACTTTATAACAGCTTATAAAGTCCGATGCTAGCTGTAACAGTTGCAAGTGGTTAAACACCCTGCTATAAACACTGAGAAACCAACAACTTTCTGCTTTCGAACTTTATCCATAGGAAAAAGATGACTGCAATGGCAACACAAAGATTGAGCGGATCTTACTACAAGAATTACAGTCTACGTAAAGGTCTTGACAATCGTTAGACAAAAAAATGCCAGAGGAAACTCTAAAAGCAGGAGATTATGTTAATGCAGAGAACAAATTAGCAGAGTTTTCAAAACATTTTTCTTATTTAAATGAAGAAACGGGCTAGAAGACAGGAAACTAATCTGTACTTCAATTTGTGGCACGGACAAAGTTGTATGCTTAGTTGCTGTATGTGGAGCAGACTGAAATGTAATTCACTGATATTTCTTAATTTGTTTCAGCGGTGTTAGCTGCCTCATGTTAATTTTCTGACTGGGCTATGGAAGAAAACAGGGAGACTTGAGACTTAACACAGCTCAGTTTCATTTAGAACTGTAAAAAAAAAACCAAAACATCTGCAACCCTACCTTTGCTCCCACTTTTAATAAAAATCTACAGATACTTACATACAGATATTGCCAACATGCTTGAAACAAATGCAATGTCAGTTACACAAGCCAAAACCAAAATGTTGACCCCCAAATTCACTCTAGCTTTAAAAACGTTCACTTCAGTGAACTGACATATACACCTCAAAATTCACCAGTTGTGGCTTAAGAAAGCATACCACCCTATCCATCTTGAACTTCTGCTGGTTTCAGTCAAAAGGCAAAACTGCTCCACACCAGAGTGGAAAAAAAAAAAAAAAAGCTCTTCAAAGCACCTGATAGCCACCTTGAGTTCAAAACTAACAGCCTACTGACTCTAGGACCATTTCCAAGAGCCTGGCCCTTGCCACATCAACTCATCGCTCAGATTGAGGCAGCGAGGAACAACAACAGAAGATACAGACAGAGAGCAGAGGCGGCTGCTTGGGGACAGGTGGCTGCACCCTGCTTACAGCTCCAGGCCCAGGCAGTGCCTCAGCCAAGCAGTTTCAGTGTTGTGAAAATGGGAGCTCCCAGCCCTGCCACCCATCTGGCTCAGCACCGCTCCACTTGAGATGTTGCCGTGAAGGACTTCAGCAGAGTGGTTGGGTGCTTCATGGGTGTTGGGGAGATGAAGGTGGAACCTGGCATACTTCTGCTGGCTTATGCACACCGTAACAGCTAGCAGGGAGTGAGCGCTGGTAGTTTCAACACGGTTGACAGAGCAGTTAGCTTGAAACTGAAACTTCCTTTTCTCTTCAAGTGTTATAATGTCTCCCCCATACATACCTCAAGTCATATACTAAGGAGAGACTGAAGAATTAAGCTGTAATTGAAACCAGCATTGCATCTCCTTTCTCTTTCTTTGTAGCTGTAGGATCCTTTTCCATTTTATTTTTTCCTTGCATCCAGCACCTGAAAGCACCTGACTTTCAGTCATTCAGGTACCTATTCCAATCATTTATTCTTTTTGCCCCTCTAGCATTGAATTCAGCACCCATCTGTCTAGCTGCCTGTATCAGCTCCAAGGCGAAAGCAGTGCCAGTATTGCCAAAAGAAACAGACTGGATTACCACAGCCACTCATCAGGCTCAATCAGAAGTGTCCGTGCCACAGAATAGGTTCCTGCTTCCCAGCAGGTCTGTGCACACGAGTGGGTTCCAACAGCCATGTCACGCTCACCACCAGCAGCTCAGAAGGGCATGCAGGCTTTCTGCCCTCAGAGCCAGTAGCTTCTCAGGAAAGTGAAGGCAGGCAGAGCGGAAGTGACTTGGGTTGTCCCAGCCAAACCCAAAGGTATGGTAAGACATTACCCTGAGAGTGAGATCATGCTTTGCAAACATTAAGCTGTCAAAAGCAAAAGCAAAACCACAGACTGAACAGACTTACGACACAACACAAAAATCCAGCATTGCTGATACTAAAATCCCTGCCATACACAAAGGAAGATGAAGTACTCTACTTATAGCTTCCCAACAGCAGAAAAAAAAATTAAACTTTCTCATAGTTGCTGTGCAGGAGCGTGTCCAGGTTTGTGAGTATTTATCAGTGAGCCATACCAGGAGTCATTTGCTGAAGAGATTAAAATGAAGTCTTCGTCATGAGACTTTGTCTCGCTCACATCAGGACCTTCACACTCAGGGAATGGGTGTCTACCACATGGAAAGCCAGGCATAACCATAAGTTAAATTATTCTTTTTAACTACACTGTAAGCTATCACAGCATTTTTCTGAAAGTTATTCCTACTACTGTATAAAATACAAAGAAATTTGTGGCTTTAAAAAAAAAATTATTTCTTCAGAATAAGGTGACCCAATAGGCAGCTACACAGATCTTATTCTGAACTGTGGGGAAAGCAAAGCAAACTATCAGTGATTTGTCACTGAACAGTTTGTCTCTGAACACAGAATAAAACTGGTAATTCTTCATATACTAGATTTCCAAGTGCCACTTAAGACACAGAGTACCCCCACCCAGCCCAACACATTCCTCTCATAAAAATGGCTCCAGGCACTGGCTTGGCCTTTCTCAAAACTACAGCTCTCTGAGACAATGAGAAGAGGACTTGAATGGAAGAGTTTCTAAAAACAAGTACCTTCTCATCCATACTCAGAACAGGTGACTGGGATCAAAAGGCAACTTTTGAATGCAAGGGTCTTTTAGAGACATCAAGTGTTAAAATAGTTATTCTAGAACATTAGCTAAACCTGTTGGAGGCCAAAGTTCTGAAAAATTTTGCCATCTTTAACCTGTATGAATTTGTCTTGACTAGTATGCATCATATTTCAGGAAACCTATGACAAAACATTACTCCTCAGTCACCAGGCATGACTAAGCTTGAGAACCAGCCTCCATCAGCAGGGCAGTAGCTGAGCACAAGCCTTCAATTCCTCTGTTTCGGCTGTGTGGTGGGAAAGGAATATAGGCACTGTATTGATCTTGCTCGGGCTTGTTGAGACACAAAAATTATTATTATTAGCTGCACTGTGAGGAAGGACATTTGTTCTGGGCTGGGAAAGGAATTTTCTAACCCAACTGGTAACAGGAAAAGCAGGCAAATTCTACCTGGAACTGAAGCACCCGTACGTGAAGCTCATCAGGAACAACTCCAAAACCTCCTAAAGAAAGAGGAAAATTCCCATTTTCATGGTCTGTCTTAACTGGGCACTGTCCCAGCTCAGAACAAAAGCATGCTTCTGCAAAGCCTTCAGTTGCATTATTACTTCTAAAATTCAGAAGCTGGAGAAATACTGTAGGATCGTGGTAAAACAAATGTGGAGAAACAAGGTGTTTCAATGGGATACTTAAATCAACCTTCCTCTCTTTCACATATTTTGTTTGGATTGTGAATACTATATTTAAACAAGTTCCTCTTGAAAGAAAATTTCATTCATCTTCATTTATGCTTTTTTTTTTTCCTAACAAAAAAAAAAAAAAACAAAACAAAACTGGGTTATAAACCTCTACTTCCACGTAATGCCTCAGAGATTCACATATAATAATTTGAGCAGTTGCTGGTTTTCAATCTTAACCAGCAGAACCTGCTCAAATGTATAAAATGGAGTTGGAAGGTTCAACGACCCACCCCATAGGAATAGACTTTTAACCCTGACTCAAAATTAGTACAATTGATTTAACATACCCTGCTGGTCATAAAGCTTTTAGCTGAGTAAAGAAATTAAGACAGTCATGAATATAACCATCCTATATGATGGGGTTACATGTAGGAAGGGTAGATGGGAAATTAAAGCCTGCCATCTTGTCAAAGTCAGTGCATAAACTAATGAGCATAGGAAATTACAGGGTAGTGCTGTGAATTTCCTTTCTGCTTTCCAGACTCTCAGAAGTTAGACAATTAAATGCTTAACACAAAAGTATAAGTTCTGTAGTCAAAAATCCAATCTTTGGTCGCGTGTCCAAATGCAAACAAGATGGTTTCACCACAAAAGATCTCTCCTACTGATTGCACAGTTCATAGTTATAAAAGGCACTTATGTTACTCACCATTTGAAGTATATATAATTGCCTTTTCATGCCCTTTCAATATTTATAGCCAACAGTTGGAAGCTTGCATTAAATCTGTTCTACCCATTTCGCATTCATTGTAACAAAGTTCACATATTTTGTTGCATTTAAGCCAGTCCCTAAGGGTTTGGTTTCATTTTGTTTTTGCAGTGCTAAGATCAGCCTCAAATTCTTTTGAGACCATGTTATTTGTCCCATGTTTTCCACCATTTATATAGAATAAGATTCAATATCAACTACGAGAAAATCAGTTTTGTAACAAACATCAGTTACTAAATACAGTGGGACTTATTTCAAAATAACTATTTGCAAAGGAAATGTAACTAACCACTTAAAATTATAATGGTTGACAGTTTTTGGACAACAATTTGGGTTTTGGATTTTTTTTCCTTAGCATGCTTCATTTAGTTTACAGGTTAGATCCATGACACCAGTTTAACCACAAGGACTACAATCCAGACAACTTAGGCATAATTAAACCAGTCAAACCAACCCCCATGAATTAAAGATATTCTACCCTCCCTCCCAACTTGGTCTTGCTGAAATCCTGATACACTTCTCCATGCAATGGGCAAGAGCCCTCTATTGTCTGAAAAATGTGAATTTCTGTAAAGCTTAGGTCACAGCACTTTAACATCACAGCCAAGAGGTAACCACAACTACACACAGCACCCTTTCTTCAAACACAGCACTACAACTACTGCGATCGTTACAAGTCACCGTGTACATCACACTGGTACTCAGAGGGCATCACACTTGTTGGGAGGGGTGACTGTTCCCAGCCACAAGCAGATAAATTACAGTGACATTAAAGAGCTGCCATTTGCCAACTGATCTGTGATAGTCATTCACATAAAGATTTTATGTTCATCACTGCAAACAAGCTATAAATGTATTAACAGACTAAGGAGGCAATGTTGCTCAGCTGATGAATGGACAACCTGGTAAACTACACCAGCACAGTCAGTTGCCGTCATCTCTCAGCACCTAAAGCCAGTGCCCAACTACTGTTTTGTCTAATTTCTCCAGAATACTCACATTTTCCCTTATCTTTTTGTGAAACAAGGCTTTGCATAGCTTTACAGAGAATTAGAAGCTCAAAGCCCAGCTGTGAAGCACAGCCTTTTTCAGCACTGTCCTGAGTGCTGAAAGCCAGCAAACTCCACCTGCAACTTTCTGCATTTTTCCTTTGCCACTCAGGAAATATAATAATAGTAACAATTAAAAAAAAAAGGAAAGCAAAGAAACAAACAACCACAATCATCAAAACCAGGTTTTCTTGAGGTCCCCAGGGGAGACCCCAATAGCTCCAAGTGTTCTCCCGAGGTTCCTTGCTGCAGACTGACATCAGCATCCTCAGGGACTGGTGAGCTGCCTGCCTGATTACCATGACAACTCGCAGGCAGAAAACAAAAGAAACCAAGTGCGCTGGAAGCAGCGCTCTGCCAGAACTTACAACAGAAATATCTCGGCAGTACTATAATCAACAGAAAAGAGCAAGTTACTTTATATCACTGGCCTGCAACCATTTTGTACTGCTGGCTTACAATCAACCCAAGCGAAAACAGAAAGTAAAGCAAAAAGCTTACCTTTCCAGCTGCTGACTGGAGCACTAACTACAGCAAAACCGCACAACTCCTTTATGGCATGGACAGTTCTATTTCCACACGAGAAAAATCCTATTTTTCAGTTTCTTTGTGTTCATGAACCAATAAATAAAAGCACAAGGAAAGCAAGAGAAAGGATTACACTATAGCTGACTTCACAAAGGTTTCAAGTGCAATATGCAACTTTTCTATCATGTTTAAACAACGCATTAAAATTCATTTAGGCTGACAGAATTCAAACATTCAGCTCCTTAGTTCAGTTTATAATTTAAATAAAAGCTTTATCATTTGATTTCCTGTTTTAAAAGGAGATAGCAGAAAACTTTGAGAGGCTTTTTGAGCATTTCTTCCAACAGATATTAATCTTTCTCCAAGCATCAGCAATAGGTCACAGGAAAATTACTCCTGAACAATCAAGCAAATGATCACACTGAAGTATGTATTTGCATGTCAAATCTATTCGCACCCAACAGTTCACATCGAAAGCTGCTAGCAGTCACATCCTCCCAGAGCTGCGATTACTCCTCTGTGCAAAAGAGGTGATTAGAAAAATGCTGAAGTACTTTCCACAGAACAGCCTCTCCAAGCCTCAATTTGCTAGCTCAGGTGTTTCCTGAAAGAGAGGCTGCATTTAATAATTCCACATTTTTATCTTCTGGGTTTGGAGCTGAGTTTTTGGTTTTTCTTTCCTTTTACCAAGGAACCGTAGGATTCTGAAAGGACTTGTTTTTGTCTTAAACATAACTTCAGCATGAATCAGTTCCAATATCTCAGGTGAGCTGACTGGAGACATCGCTCTGATCTGACCTGGGTAGATTGCCATAGCCTTAGAAGCAGAATGGCAACTGTCAAAGACATTTTCACATCAAATTGTGAAACACTCAGTGATTGAACACTGTAGCATTATGGCAGTGTTGAAACGTTGTCCCTCCTCGGTCACCATTCTGCACCTAAATGCAGTTATGAGTACCACAAAATAAGACTGCGGGGAGGGGAACACCTAGCATTTTTAGTTGCCAATGGTTAGATTTCCTTTCCCTCTGACAGTGGCCACGTCTGAGTTCTCAGTAAGCCAATCCCATCTGCCAAAGCCACATCCTGAAGGTTCAGGCTACCGTGTTGACCTTTTAATGGTCTAAGTCCAATGAGGCTATGCACATGCCCACACCCAGCCCCTTTAAGGCTGCCCATGGCACAAGGAGCAGACAAGACCACCACAGCTCTGCAGCCAGCCAGTAGGATGAGCAGGGCTCGGCCCATCTTCTCTGCCTGCACGTGCTACGGTGAAGCGACACTGAACAGCTTCAGCAGATAAAATAGATCACTGCCCCACAGGGGAAGGGCTTATCTCCCTACATTCAGCCTTATCCAGTGTTGCATCCACCAGGAAAAACCATCAGGAACAACAGCTTAAAAAAAAATATGAGAGAGAAGTAAAGCATAATGCTTCACTGCAGCACTCCACCAGTCCAGAAAAATTACATTTTAGAGAGAACAAGCCATGCAGGTCGGTTTGGCTTGAATTGTCTGAAGGAATTTGGAAACACTTATCTCTTTATCATTCCCCATTAGCAGCTCTAGATAGCTCTTCCTCAGTATTCTGAAGTCCCTTTTATCTTATCACACTATCAGATCCAAATCCACTTCTTGCATCAAGCTCCCAAATCCAATACCCAACACTTATATTCATTACTGAATCTCAAATTCATACAAGCTTTCTACTGAATTACAGCTTAATTTCTAGTAATTGCTACCAAGATAAGTGCTGGTCAAATCACAACTGATTTATTTACTTATTTTTAAAGTTTCCAAGAACATTCATGTGCTGTTCTTCCCACCTCATTCTCCAATTCTAACAAACAGTAACATCTACAGGTCAGCAGGTAGGGCAGCTGCCAGAGGACCAGCAGCAGGTTCTGCTGAATGGAAAAACCCAGCACACCACCACATCTGAAAACTCCACACAGGACAGCATCAGGATGTCTTTCAGCATCTTAATTCAGCCCATTGTAAAGTTTTGATACTTGTTTGCCTTTAGTGTCTTTTCAGAGTGCCATCAGACGTTATATTCTTTGCTTAGTGTAAGCTAACTAAATCTTAATACAAAAAAGCTTGCCAGTTTCTTCGCAGACCGATTTAGACTGAGCATATGACAGCCGTTAATTTACAAAATCTTAAGATACTGCTTATCAAATGATGAACAAGAGACATTTGGTCTTAAACACTGAGTGCTTACCTTCACAGCAGCACGTCTGAACTACAAAATTGCACACTAAAGTATGTGCATTCTTCATTAGAGACTAGTGATTTACTATCAAGTCTGACAACACACTTCCTTACCATGAAAAGCAACCCCAAGGAGAGCCCAGCTCTAGCAGCAGAGTGAAACATCACACATCTCCCCAAAGCAGGCAACAGACAAGTTCTCACCGCAGAGTACCCCACATGAGCCCTTGTAATACCACTAGAAATCCAACTGTAAACAGGGCCAGGCACCACATCAGTATCTACACATTCCTAAGAGTGTGCTAAGAAATATGACTAACATTAATTACCTGCCTCCACAAGCCTAGAGTGTTCTAAAACAAGAAAAAGAGACGAACATCTTTCCACTCATTCTTCTGCATCTAGCATAAGACCATAGAAGTGACAAGAGGGATCCCAAAGGGCAGCAAATATTTTCTGATGACACCACAGCCATCGAGCAGGGCAGTGGCCAAGGAGGTTGGCTCCAGGAGCAGCCAGCGCAACTCATGGCAGCACAGCACCCACTGGCTCACCTAAGCTTTGGGCGTGGAGGGAGAGGGGTTTCTACTAATGACAGTGTGACTAAATGCAGGGTTTGTTTTTTTTTTTTTCAAAGGCTGGGCACAGCGGCTGAGTTGCTCGATCTGCTTGGCTGCAGAGTACTGGGAGGGTAATGCACAGCCCTGTGGTGTTGGGTATGAAGAACGGAGATGCAGACAGGCCTGTCATTAGCTGTGACCTCCACTGACCTCACGCTGGTACCGGCAGAGCTAATTGCTCCTTCTCTTCCTCACCGTCCAGCCTCACTGAGTAGGGCTCATTAAGTCAGGAAACTGACGACACCAAGACAGTCTCCACACATTTAGATAGCATTTCTCTGCTGGAGAAATAAGCCACGGGAAACCCCAGAGAATGAGGTGTAGATGGTAGATCCACAGAGAATCAGCTCAGGAGCAACAGAACTGGATGATAACTCCCGCTGTGGAAATCCAGGGTGTCTCCATATCATTCTCACTGCCCCAGGTCTAGAAACTCAGCTCAGGAGTTACTCAGTCAACCCTATATTGTCACAGGCTTTCTTCAGAGCACTCCTTGTGCCTCCACACACCGTTGCATCTCAGCTCAGGCACGTGGCGGGACCTGACTTCTCTGAAAGAGAAGCAGCACACGTAATCCAGATAGTAACTGAGGAGGCAGCCTTTCAGGGGTGGGACTTCTTCCTTTTAGAAAGCCTCCTCCTCCCTCAGTTAGGCTTAGCACAGGATGATGATGATTATTTCTAGTGACCACCATATCCAAAGGGTGGCTTGTTTGTCTGATTTTATCTATTTAATCTGCAAGTGATTAACAGCCTCAGGCAGGCTGGTTCAAGAAATAGCAATCAGACTGTCAACATTTCATCAACAATGTGTTGTACAACCACAGCACTTTCAGGTAGCAGTTAGTCATTTTTCCTATGTGCACGGCCCATTCATTGCAGCTGAGTACTTCTGTTGAAAGAAGTTTCCACCTTGCCACGCTAGTCCCTCTGCCTTCCCTCCCTCACCAATATTAAGCCATGTCATCACTTCTATTTTTTAATAAAGATCTGGGGTGTTTCTTTGCTCCTCTAAAAACCTGGCAATTTCTGTATGATTGCAAGCACGTCTACCACTTTTTTTTCCTGGTAACTAATTCAAATAAATTAGTTCTTTGAACTTCTACTACATTCTCTCCTATACCTTCAATATTTAGAGCAGTCAGGAACACGGTTGAAGGCCAGTATAAAAATGAGTTAGTGGCCTCTAAGCAGCTGCCACAGGGCAAGCGCACAGCTTAAATAACCACCAGATGAGGAAAGAAATTGTCACCTCTCTTGGCAGATGCTAGAAAAAGACTGGATGTAGCAGCAGCTCCAAGGCCCCACACATTTTATGGTCAGACAAACCCTGCAAACTCTGGTAAAAGTTCTATGTAAGTTCCAGCTGTACTGCTAACTAAAGCCATTTGGCACTTATGAAGGTGCAGAAGGCAGCTGGGAATTCTACAACAAGCTCATCAGCTGTATGTTTCTGGGGAAACAATCAGCCGTGCAATATTTTCTTGAAAACTTTGTTTATGGCTCTTCATAGAAATAGGGAACCCCACAGCTTCTGCTTAGAGTGCAGAATACTATGATTACACTGCTTATTCTTGGTGCTTATTCTTCCACAATGAATCGAAGGAGAAATAAAGCAAGACTTGGCTTCAGATCACTGTCACAAGCAACAGATTTCAGTGGCCTGCAGCTCTCATTGCACCTTAGCTCCACCTCCGCAGACCCAGCTCAACACTCACTTCCACGAAACAACAGTAGGGCTCAGACACTGCTCAGGAGCTCTTTTCGCCAGGTGCTCCAACTGCCATTAGTCACTGTGTATCTCCCTTAGCCAAATCTCAATGGATCATTTCCACTTCTTATTTGCAATGACCTTAAAACATGCTACTTGCTTGTATTTTATACTTCCAGGGAACCAGCACCCAGCAGTGGTTTTGGCTCCTTCCTCTGAGGCCCAAATTGAAATTTGGACCCTAGGAATTAGGAACACCTTTTTGCAGCCTGCCAGAGACCTCAAACTATGTACCAGTACAGCACAGCATGTATCTTCTCCTGCCAGTCCTGCACAGCTGGTAATGCACAGATGAAGGACAGCCTGAATGACAGTCACTGCTCAGGTTTCCTCCAGTTTTGCCAGAAGACATTCTCCAGCATTACAGCTGTGATTTAGCCGACTCTGTACAGTTGTCTCACCACATCTCAGAGGATGGTTCTACAATTATTTTATTTTTTGTCTGACACTGACTGGCACTCCTCTGTGATTCTTGAATTTTTTGAAGACTCAATGAACACAATAGTCAAGAACAGTCAGTGCCTTTTTTTGCATTTTTTTTTTCTGCTTGTTTCCTTCAGTAAATCAAGAAAATGTCGATTTCAACCTATTTAAACTGCAATTATAGAGTAGCTTCCATTTAAGGATACCTTGATTTTGTTTTCAATGGCACATCAAAAAAAAGTTGGAACTCTAGACTGAAAGCAAGAATTCATAGTCTCTGAAATCATTAACTCACACTGAGAATTCACAGAACATACCAGCCAAGTAAGAAGTTAGAGGTTAGCTATTCACTAGGTTAAGGTTGCAGTCACACATAGTACAAGTACGGAGCACAGGTGGCCATTGAATTATATGCAAGGTCTATTTGCCCTTCAATGAACCAGCTAATAACTCCAGGTAGTTCAGAGTCAACAATATGTGCTTAACATCATCATTACTGGGGTAGGGGGTAACAGAGGGTTCCTCCAGTATTTGGGGGAATGATCCCAAGAATGAGGGTGCAGAGATGATTGTATGCTCACACCAGTCCTCAGTCAGGTAAGACTATAACCAGACTCTCCTTTAGATTCTTCCACAGGAGCTTACAAGCAGAGAGAGAATGAAAACTGCTAACAGCAGCAGAGACCTACAGAAGGAAAACATTGAAATTTTCTGAACTTTTTATTGCCCAGTTACAAAACAGGGGGGAAATCTAGAAAAGCTAGACTTGCTTCTCAACCACTCTGAAGGAAAGCAGAGACTTCAGTGCCTGGAAGGTGACAACACTGTATTTAGGCTATTGGTCAGTTCTCTACCGTGCAAAAGCTCTTTGGATTTACTTTGAAAATACTAAGTGATTTGGGAATGAATTATACCAATTTTTATATTTTAAGCAGTGGAATAAATTAATTTTATAGCTACAGCACTGCACAGTAGATCTTTGGGTATTTCTCCTTTTAAGTCTTTGACAGTAGCTAATCACCTTGTGGCAAGGGGATGTCCTCTCCTGTTAAAAATGGGAGCTTATTTAAGGCCAAGCACCTTCAGTTTTGCCATAAGTGAGTTTGGATTCCTTCAGAGCAAGGGAAGGGAAGCAAACACAACTAATCAAAAGACAGATCCCAAGATGAAAGCATAACTTCCTGCAATAAACTGAGTTGCAGAAGGTCTGACTGCATACAGACTATTCAGAAGATGCCCACAGTTTTTCCTCATTCAATTAAATTCAGAAATGTCTTTTAGAAAATCACTTTGCACGAGTAATTTGAGGGGAATGACAATGGTTTGTCAGAGAAAACCTATTTTTAAGTTTGATTTTATACTTCGGCAGAAGAAAACTGAAATACTGAACTAATAGCTTTACAGGAACTGGTAAAATCTGCAAACCTGATTTCAAAACTAAGTCAAAAGAGAAAAAAAAAAAACTTTGTCTTTGTTGGTTTTCAAGTAAAAGCAGCCTACCCGAATTCTCAGAAATTATACAAGTGAAAAGTAATGCTCGGGTCTTTTCTAGGTAACATTCTGTTCAAAGAAATAAACTGCCCAAGCTTTCATTCTTGGCTTTACAGCGAGCTGGCAGAGGAGTACAAGAAGCTTGAACATTTGGCAATGCAAGACCAAGAAGTCAATATGTGGCTGGCTGACAAGACAATTTTCTGGCTGTAATCTCATTCTCCTAAGCAAATCAAAACCAAGAGATGCTTCCATTGCCCTTCTGGTTAATGTCATTCCATTCACTGGAACCGCCTGCTGTTTGACTGTTAATACAACTATTACCAAGAATAAGTTTTCTGACCTCAAGCCAGCAGAGTAAAGTCCAAGAGACCCAGGAAACATTCACAGCACAGCCATTGCTCACATGTATTCTGATTAACCCTCGGAGCACACTGGTTGGTGAGTGCATGCGTTACTAAGCACAAATACACATCACATGGAAAAAGGTTTATGGGAAGCCTGCTTACACAAAAATATGCTTTTTTAAAAAATGAAAACAAAACCATCACAATACCTGACCAAGCAGCACCACACAAAGCAAGCAAAGGATTCTTGTATTCACTATTTACTGAATAGCAAAGAATAAAATTCTGAAATTAAGTAACTAGAAGTAGTATATCAAAACAGACTTGCAAATAAACATGCATTCAAAAGCTTTCATTTCTTCATAGGACACATCCCACTGCCTCTGGTGTCAAAATCTTTAATCGGTATATTTTATTAACAAATAGCATTGGGAGGCAGATCTAACAAGCTCATTCAATAAGTACAGGTTTTTCAGTAAGAAATTACATCATGTAATCGTCCAAATTCCCAGTCACCGTGAAAGAAGAATCCTGTTACTGCAGAAACATTCTGGCATTATAAACGTACTGGATTTAGCCTGGCTGCAGTCCACAGATCATAAGCACACAGTGTGGTATCAGAAGATGAAAAAAAGTGATTGTACCTTTTAAAGGTGTCCTTTTTTTTCCCCCCCTCTCTTTTAAGCTTTCCTTCATGAACATGCCAATTTTGCAGCTGAATCCCACAGCATGATTTTACAAGCTTCTGTTTCAAGTCACTATCTTATAAATGTGATTTAAGTATATATAAGCTTTTTACACGACACTGGAAGCAAAAGTAACCAAAGAACCTCTTACTGTTACTTTATCTGACTGTCTGCACTGTTTCCTACCTCACCATTTGAACCCCAGCACACACAGTAACTGTTTTGAGAAAGAGCACAAAGACGCCCTAATTATTAGAAATCCCTGAACAAACCTAAGCAGCAGAGTAAGATTAATACAGTCACAAGACCCAGAGATTAATCTATTTACCAAAGAATCTGTGCAACAAAGCAGTCTAATACCAGAAGATTACTGAAGCTAGATTTTCAACAAGATAAGAAGGGTCAAGAGACCTGGAGAGTGCAAAGCATCTCCCTAATAACAGCTTCTTCTAAAAATAAAAATATGTTCCAGAAGAAAAAGGTTCTATCTTGCCATCATTTAATTTAAAACAGTCTAATTTAAAAAATACACATGAATTAAAAGCAAGAGTCACAATTACAGTAAAACACATTACAAAATAAGCCAAGTAACAAACAGACCAGTAAAATAAGTCCCCTCCTTTTTTAATTCATGCATTCTAAAGAATGAATGCCAAAAAACAACCTAAAACAGCCCTCCCCCCCCCCCCCCCCAAAAAAAGGGCTCCATGTATCAGAGCAGTATGTTTCAAATCAGTAAACTGAATTCAAATTTTAATTGAAATTTTAAAAAAGTCCCCAACAGTAATTGTAGGAACTATTTATTCCACGTTTTTCACAACTCAAGTATGGGATTCCTCCCTAAAAGCTACTGTAATCATTTTAAAAGGAGAAGAAAAATAACCCACTGGTTCTAGAACACAAACCTTTCACCAAGCTTAAGAGAAAAAGGAAAAAAATAAGATAGCTCATCAGCTGAACCAAAAGAAGGCTCTGAGGTCCTGAGACTCAATAATCATCTACAGTGTCATGTGACAGATATCCCAGTGACAGTTTAACAGAAGGTGACACAGTGAATTCAGTAACCCAGAACCTGGAACAAGATGATTCCTACTAGGAATTTAAGGGACCACTGCACTCTGTATTTGTTCTTGTAGATTGCTGTTAAACATTCAGCCAGCTTACCTAAAGAATCCAGAAAATCCCGTCACTTACACCAGGATCGGATAGTTTTCTAAAGGTGCATTCACAATCAATGATAGTGCAGAAGACGCCATAGACATTTCTGTGTCTTATACAGAAACTGACTGATCTTAGTACATTCTTGATCATTGAGTCAGAGTTCCACACGCATAAATTCTAAAGGTATGTTCTCAACATGAATTTCATTTCACACAAAGGACCTTAACACAACCAAGAACTGATGTCACGTGCGCTTGCACCAAACGTATACTCACCCTTACTGTTCCTATCATCCAATATTTTCCACTGGGTGGTACTAATTTTTAATTCATATGGCATGAACTCGATTAGAGACAGTTGACAGTTCTAAAGGCTTCCAGGGTCCTGTAATGAAGCTGAAGCTGCTCTCAAGCCTGGGAAAGCATGTGCACAAAGAGAAATTCTTCCTTCCATCCAGGGCATCCAGAGGGGAAAAAGCAAGGATGACAACAGAGGGATTAATGAGTTATGATAGCTCCCAAACTCCGTGCTCCAGTTTCAGAGGCAGGCCAGCTGGCCACAGTTCCCAGAGGAGAACCTCTCCCAGCTCAAGCAAGCCCTGGCACCAGGCAGTGCCAAGCAGTCCCTGCAGCCCCCACAAGGCTGCATGTTCCCTGCTGTTACTTCGTACACTGGGCACCAATTCCTCTCACCTGAAGGGAGCCCAAGAGTAGGAAGCAGTCAGGGTGCAAGAAGAGTAAAAGGGGCAGAGCCTTTTCCCTATATGCTGAATTTGTTTGATGTTCAACTCTCAGTCACCAGAAGCTGCAAACCTCTAGAAGTAGATGATTTAACATTGCCAAACTGAAGGGTAACACAAGAACCAACTGGAGGATGCAAGGTCATATCATTCCCTCACTTCTCAGCGCATTTAACCACGCCTAACTCAGTTTTAAAAGCAAGTCGTACCAGCCACATCCTCCCTTCCTTTTTGTGTTAAATAATTATCTTTAATAATACCTTTACAGCATGCCTTCATTTTCCCACAGTCTCATTAACCTGGTGATTTGAAAACAATAGAGTTTCTTGCATGCAAAGAAAGAGGATGCAGCTGCTTCCATCTATAAATAAGACGTTATATCAGATGTGACTGCTATTGTGTCAGCAGTCAATCAGTTACATGATAAGATTAAAAGCAAGGGTGGAGGTGTATTTTTTTCCCCTTTCTTGGAATCGAGAGGTCCTCCATCTTAAATAAAGGACCAAAAAGGTGACCAGAAAAAAAGTACAATAGTTAATGCAAGTCATCTGCTGTACATTCCAACTTCTTTACAGAAAGGAAACTTGAACAGTAACAGCAAACTACTGGACAATGGACTTGGTGTGGGATTTTAATATCATTTGAGGCTGTTCTTCATCTTGTACATCCAACAGTACTTTAAAGCATCTGTGGGAAGAGTAAACCTCAGTTTTCATTAAGATTTTTGCGTTTGGTAGGTATACCAGTACATACTTACCTGTATTTTGGCAGGAAGGAATTAGATGATCTTTAAGATCCCTTCCAACCCAAGCCATTCCGTGATTTTAACTGTAGCTCAGATTTTCAAGAAGGATAGAGAAAAATAGAGAAAAAGCCAGCATAGAAGTCTGTGTCACTGGCCAGCCAAGGGAAGTGCTATAGTTTATCAGGAGAGTAAGTTCAGGAAGCAATTATTGGTACCTGCAAGTTGGTATGAGGTGTGGTACACAAGCACCGTGAGCTAGCCCCGATCTGACCAGAAGAGACCAGTACAGATAGACAGAGGAACCCAAGTGGCTTGAGCATCTGTCTGTGGATAGATTCTCATGTCATAAGTAGAAGGAAAGCCAAAAAGAGGGGGAAAGGAGAAAGCCACTGCCTACCCTTGTCACAGGTTTGAAAGCTTTACTATCATATATCAGAGAACTCCTCTCTCGTGCACTATTTTCTTTCCTGATGGCACCAAGGACTGTAAATCACTCCAACCACTAAACCAAATTAGTGCTATTGTCAGCAACATTTCATTAGGAAAGCTTAGATATTTCACTGGCATCCTTCTTTCATAAAAGTATAGCTTGTGTTTCTCTTTGAGAAAGCATTACAACAATGCAGCAGCCCTTACATCATCCAGGGCTGCTCTGTGCCCCCACCCCAGCTCACTTCCAGGGCTCCAAGCAGCCCCAGCACAGCCAGGCTGCTACCAGGGGGTGCAGCTAGGACCCCATGTTGGCACCTATCAGGAAACCACACCCTGCAGAATGAAGTGGTATCTCTCAAGGTACATCTGCAAAAGACAGCCTACCAGGCAGGCACATACATCCCAGTAAGGTTGTAAGTCAGGAGCACCTGAGTTGATCAAGATTACACGTGTCCTACATGGATTATAAATAATGACCTGTTTCTTCCTGACAAGTTATATTTGGTGATCTGTCTGCACTGACCTTTACACATCACTGGCAAAGAGTCAAGTTTTGGTTTGTCTATATACACTTGAAAGGTAGGCATGCCTCCAAAAAAAAGAAAAAAAAATGTGGGTAGGGAGAAGAAGAACTTAAGGAAAAAGTTGCAGTCATCAGAATGAAAGCTATAAGCATATTAGAGTAACAGCACAAACCAAGAGACAATAAAATGCGCTTAAAGATCAGTGGAGTTGTCATAAATGAAGAAACAACAGAAAAGAATGTAACTCTCAAAAGTTTTCCTGCATTATGCAAAAGGAAACTTGCTAGCAGGAAAATCTTACTTCTACACACAACACTGCCACAGGCTTCCAGCACCAATCACTGCATTGAGCAGAAGAATGCTATTTCCATTAGGAGTAACAAAGGGAAACTCCATATACACCAAGTTCCTTACAGTACTCCTTAGATAACTAAATGGCATATTTATATTAAGGAAAACTATTCAAGCCTGTTTACAGCAAATTATGCTGCCTCCACATTTACCCCCTGACAAATATTCAAATATTTGTATTAGACTACAGGAGAAAGCATCATTTCTTTAGCATATGTTCAAAACATAGCAGTAGTATATTAGATCTACTTAAACCAAATACCAGACAAGCTACAGAGCCAGACAAGCTCCATTTATTATCTGTATTAAGTAGCATATATAACACGACTAAGCTGAATATCTACAAGTCTTTTCATAGGACTGTTCCCTGCAGGTATGCTCTGCCCGAAGTTCTTATTAGAAAGAAGTATTTCCAGCTGCCCAGATCTGAAGCTGCCAGGTAATCTCCACCTGACTTCCAGACAGAAGACCTTAACCTTGGTATTTCTTGAGTCTCAGTACAAAGCAACTCCTTCAGGCCTGATGTTTTCCTACTCCAATACATATGAAATGTGCAAGACCATATACTGTACCCATTGAGGTTGCATCATTAAGCATGAACTATTGACAGCAGAAAGCATCACCACATTAACAAAGGAAAAAACAACAAAAAGAGTTGCTCAAAATAGAGAACGTGAATTTGAGCAAGCAGCTGCAGGAACACAAAAACCTGTAGGCATTGCATAAGGACACATTTCGACTTCCCAGCAAAACAAACATTTAAGAACAGCTATAGTGCTACAGCTCATCTGAACACTTCCGTCACAACAAAGATATGATCAGGAAAGACCATGACCTGTACTGTTCTGTTTTTGTGGGGGTTTTTTGTTTGTTTTGTTTTTATTTCTCAAGGGTATCCTTGAGTGCCAGCAAACTAAGGGAGCTGCCGTCCTCCTTCCTTCCTTTCCTCCCTGCATGCCTCCCCACCCCCAGGTACTTGCTACACAAGTGGTTTGTTGATAGACAGCCAGCCTTCTTCCATTTCTGCATTTTGATCACTGCTGCTTTAACAAACAAACACACCACTGCATATTCTTTCAAACAGCACCGACAGTTATGGTCAAATTTACTCTGTACTTGCATTCGGGATCTGAATGCAGAAAGCAGGGCACAATATACAGGTGACCACCAGCCCAGCATTCTTCTGAATTCATCTATGGTGGATGAAAAAGCATTTGCACTTCCTATTTTTTTTCTTTTTTCTTTTTGTCTATAGTACACTTTCTGAAAACACTCACTGGTACAATCAACACACCTTCCACAACATCTGTAGTAGGAGATAAAACGCAGTCTTCAAACTGAACTGCATGTTTACAAACAAGAATGAAATATGGCACAGATGTAACAGGCAAAACACGAATCATTAACAGAGAAAAAGGACAGAGGAGTGTAACGCAAACAAAAGGTGAAAAGGTTGGTGCACTAAATCAGAAGGTTGGATCATTTTCGTTCCATAATAATGAAACAGAGCAAATCACCAATGCTAGGATTTTCCATATATCCATCAGGTGATGGACAATACATACAGAACAAAACAGCACCCACAGTAGCTTCATTTAAACAGGAAACACAAGAAGCCAGGTTTTTTAACTGTTATTCTTATCTCCAAGTGTACAAGGTTTTGGAATGAATTTTAAGGTCAGAGAGAAAAATATAAGCTATTACAGCACAGCCAGCAACATAACCAAAAACAGACTTTTCTGTTATATTTTGGTTATATTTGGGTGGATTTTTTTCCCCCCTCTCAGATACAATCCAGAAAGATTAGTTGCTTCTAATGAACTCCACTTTGAATACAGTGCCACGTTGAAAACAAGTGAAGTTAGAGAATGTGACTTTTTATAGTGAAACACGGGAAGACAAAACCCAAAGACTTATTTCAAAGTGAATACAGCAAAGTACTGCAGAAAGAACCTTAGAAAGGAATTACTGGACTATCTTTCTGGACTGATTTTATATCCTATCTTGTCATTACTGATCATTTTTTCCAAGTTTATGGCAAAAACAAAAAAAAAAGTATCTGTTAAAAGTAAAAAGCACAGTCAAAAGGCAAATCACACCTAACAAAAGGACTTTAATCATTAAAAAAAAAATCAGCCACCTATGATGCAAAAGCATGTATGAACAAAAGAAAAATAACTTTATTACTCGAGCACATAATAGCTCCGCAAGCCATAATGCAGCCACAAAAAAAAGTCAGTTCTAAGATTAGGGTAGAACTATTTAGCACCCTTCAAACTACTCTTGAGATTTCACCTACTAATTTCGTTCAAATTATTTCAAAATCAGAGAAGCTGCAGAGTCTGTTTAAGAGAGGGCTCCCAAAAAGTTGGCTTTGTTAGCACACGGAAGAGGTCCAAGGAAACCACAGCTCTCTGGAAAGAAAGACAAATTGAATATACAGAAGATGATTAAAAGACAAAGTTACAGAGCTAACTTAATTAATATGAGCACCACTGCCATGGGAGTTAGGGAAGGTACACTAACAGTTCAGGAGACGCTTCGCCACGTAATAGCCTGGCAACTGCAAAAAGATGGATTTAGTCACACAGGGGTGTCTCCTACACTTCAGTCCTAAAACAAAGCTCAAGTGCATTATGTTAGAAAAACAAAACAAAATCTCCCCTCCCCTTTCATTAATAAGCCAGTTTCATAGTCCGAGAGGCCTGTCAGGCAATTTGGTACTACTTATTGTTTGCATTATTCCTTAATTTTGCTTTTAATAAAAACTAAATAAACCTTTTTAAAGTTTTTAGCAAGAACAGAAACAAGGAGAAGCCTTTAAAAGAATGTAACTAAACTGAGCTCAACTTACTCTCCAGAAGCAGTAGGCTGCACTCACCTTCCCCTACTTTGCTGTCCCTAAAGAGTCGGTAACATCAGCCACCTGCCCTTCATCAGAGAGCACCTGCTGGAGAAGGGACAAAGACTCTGCCCCATGGGGTTACTTCAACAATTCGCTGCCTCACCACCCAGGATGTTTAGCTTTCAAGGTGTAGGCTGTTCTCACTGTAAAATGAATAGAATGTACCCGTACTTTATTAAGTATGCAAAAGCACAGTGAGTTCAACTCTAACTGTTCCCAAAAAGAGTTACTCAGTCATTTCTAATACAAGGGACAGTCATTTAAAAACTTAAAGACTAAAAACCACCGGGAGCAGAATAGAAGTGAGTGTTGTTTCACTCAAGCTGCATGCCACAGCCCATCTTAGAGATGCATTTCTGTAAAAGAACTTGACCGATTCATTTTATGCTATTAAAAGACAGGCTAGCATCCTGCTTTGCACAGGGAAATTTAACTGGAGAGGTTTCATGGTTGCAGGTCCTACCGTTTGGAACAGCAGCCACAATTTAATAGAGGCATTGGGCAGCCTGTGCAACTCCAGCAGGGCAATACCAAGTGCTGGCCAGAAGCCCCAGTCAGCTCTGCAAGCTGTGTGCTTCAGTCTGCCCTCCCCACTACCTGCAGCATGTTCTTTGTACCTCCGTGCCCACTGCCTGCCCCAAGCCATGCCCCTTGGTATGAAACAGTACATGCAGGGGGACGAATGAGTGACAGACTCTTGGGATTACACTCAAGTGTCAGCTTGACCCTTAATACGTTAATACTACCAAGGAGAACTATAACCCCAGGTTCTTCATCCTTAAGTATGAGGGCAGGCATTTTAATTGGTTTCAGGACTCTCCCTGTCTTTCATACTCCTTTCAGCTCTGGCACTCACCCTTCCCTGTTATTCAGGTGCTGGCAGGTAGGCTGGATAAGGCAGAAAAATGAGACAAAATTAACCTCAGATCATTTTCCAGATGCAGAATCAGAGAAGTCTTAGATCTCAGGCACGTCTGAGACAGTCCTTCTCATCCTGTACCAGTCTGCTCCTGAGAGCCACAACTTACAAACAGGTGAATGCTCTTCCTGCCATTAAAGCTTTCAGAATACATTTTAAACGAACTGTTTACTTGACCCTGTCAACCACTAAATTAAAAGTTTCAAAAGTAAATATCTCTATCATACAGAGTTTTATCACTGAACAAGATAAAAATCTAAATACCTATTGAAAGGCTATTCTAATGAGCATGATTTTAAGCTTAAGTGTTGGGTTGTTTTTTTTCCCTTCTCACCACTCAAGTGCCACAGTCAATATGCAGTCTGTCTGCGTGCTAAGCATCTCATTCTCCTTTCCCTGAAACTCTCAATTGACACCAATGCTGAGGGTCACTGAATACAGAAGTCCACTTGCACCTGCAAAAGAAGAGCATGCTCTTTCAGCTCGAACACTGGAATAACGCTGAAAAGAATGTAGAAAAACAAGACTGAGATAAACAAGAACAACCCGTGTTTCAGAGGGTATAATCAAGGCTACGTGTCCTGGAGACCAACACAACTTGGACTTCTCAGAAACTGCATGCAACGATAACCTGTTGCTCAATTGGCATGGCAGAAAAAGCATTACTCCTCTTTCTCTCCTCCTCCCATTAGCACTGGGCTAATTTAAGTTGCCTCATAGGAATGCAGAACTGGTTACAGTTGTATTGAACTCATGTCCTAACTTAATGCACACGTGCACCTGAGCATACTTTGCTATGTTAAGAAAAACAAATACTAGTGGAACACATCAGGATAGAAAGAGCTATCGGGGCAGGCCACCACTACTGAGGAGAAAACATAACCTGACCACATAACAATTAGCCCTCTGAAAACAGAGAATAATGGCACTTGATATCAGTTCTTCATAAACTCAAGTTCAAGCATTACTTAGCAGCATTTGTTCATGCAGAATCAGTGTATTTCCTTAGTTGTGTCCTTTCTGATCAGAATTTCAGGTCAGAATGGAAGCAGGCTTCCCTCCCTAACAACTTCAATATATCTCAGCACTCATTGAGCTCACAACAATTAACAAGAAAGCAGAACTCATAATATTTTTTTTTTTAAGATGAAGTTATTTTCCTAATTTATCCCCCTTCTTTTTTCCTGTCAAATGGATTTACTGTAAATGAAAATTTCCATTTATTCTGCTCATTCATAAGTAGCAAAGCAGGGAAAAGCCAAGTAAAGCTAGTAGAATGGCATCTTTGAATATTTACTTGGCCCTTTCACAGCAGTTATACAGCTTGGAGATAAATGGCACTGGTAAGTTATTCGCATCATTGAATTTTGAACAAATGCCTCTGAAAGTAAGGAGAAGGGGAGATGAAGCTGCAAGTTTGTAGTTTGGCACGTAGAAGTGAGACCAGGCACACAACAATAAATTTAGGAAAGCTAGTGTAGCTAAATGAAGCTATATTTAACATTCTACGCTGCTAACGAAAGCTCTCAGTTGTTATAAGCACCATGTCTATCAATTCAAAGTGAGAAATTCAGGACAAATACAATTCAGTCAGACACTGAATACAGAGCCCAGTTAATCCGGACAAGTATACAAATCTTTCTGGTTTATGGGATACTTTAGAGAACATCAAGATAACATACACCAAGTACACCCATCCATCTCCATTAAATGCTTCTGTGGCATAAAGCTGGATGGCAACCAAGTCGTGCCAAATACCTCAAAGCATTCCAGAAAGAGAAAGGGCTGAAATTCACAGTGTGTTCTTTATCAGTGTTGAACACAGAACTGGCGTCTGATCACCCCTATGCAGCACACCACATATACCAATATACTTCAAGAACAGCAAGCAGTTTACAATTTCTCAGGTATGAGAGACTGCGCTGGTCCCAACAATCCCCTCCCATGGTGGGGAAAGCCCAAGGGGGAAAGGGATTCTTTAGATTCTGAATTTCTTCTGTTTGACTTGTGGTCCAGCAGTACTGCATAGAGGGAGACCACAGGCTTCTGCTAACTAAGTTACCTCCCCACAGAAGTAAAAGTCCATGGGAAGGGAAGTAAAAATCTCAATCTCAAACAGAGCTCACCTCATTCAGGTAACTCCCTACAATGCCTTTTTCCATGTGTACATCAGACATGCAGTTCTCCAACAGAACATTGCCTCATCCATATGTTTATTTCACATGCCCCAGTTAACACATCCAACGTTCACACACTGGCACGAGAAAAGAAAGAAAAGTAGCAATGCAAAACTGCAAGATGACATTATTCGTATTTCACAGGAGTCTCTGACCTGGAATGCAATGGGGCAGTTACAAAATTGTGCCATGGAGTTCTTATTGAAAATGATATTGAGAAAGAAAAAAATACAAAAAAAAAAAAACAAAAACCCACTAAAAACAAACAAACAAAAAAACCAACCATGAAAATCACAACCACAGTATTAACATGAAAAACCCAGACAGTCAGAGCTATCAAAATGTCTGCCAACAGGGCTCAAAACCAGCTGTTGGCTCTGCCAAATCGGTTCGTTTCTGAAATGCATTCCTTTGTCATCCTCCCAGTGGCACCCAAACAGGATTTCCTGCATTAAACTCATTTTTCAGCATTAAGTAGCATTCACAGTGAATCCAGCTTTAAAAGTATTGACATTAAGAGCATATTGTTTATCCTCTGCATAGCTACCGAGCAGCAACTCCCACTACCCAGAATTAGTTGTTCTAACAAACACATTATTCCATTTTTTCCCAAGTTACACTAAAATCTGAAAAATTCCAAACTGTTTTGGTTTAGCACAGCTGAAAACAACAAGTTTTGTTGCCTAGAGCAATCTAAAGCTTCAAAAGGTGCAAGGGGCCTGGAACAAAACTCACTACAGAATAGTCTGGGTGGACAGCAGTGTCATGTCATACTTCTAAAGTTTGCAACTGTTACTTTAGGTAAGAAAAAAGCAACTCAGTGAACTGAATGAGACCGTTCTTTAACAGATTTATTCAGTGTTAGGATAATTTCTGTACACCACCTTTTTCTATTACGTAAAAATTGTCATTTGCTGAGGCAAACAAAGGGCTACAATTGCTTAAAAGAGAACTGCAGCTTAAGCTCATTTGCAAAGTGGTATCTCTCTCATTGCCAAACAATTACCGTTTATTATCTCTAACCTGCCTTACAGCAAACGAAGACGATTCCCATTCATTTGCACTTCATGAATACTGCAGTAGTCGAGCAGAAGTAAATCCCACACAGCAGCTGTGCTCTAACAGCGTATCAGAGAAATGAAGAGCCAAAAAGATGACTACCAACCATCGGGCACATCCTCTGCTGGTGCCTGCACACATATCTCTGCAACGCCGCCTCAGCTGCTTGGCACAACTGAGCCACAAGTGACTCAGTGTGGTTTGTGATGGCCTCTTCAAGGAAACATCCAGTGTGCAATATCTCATTTAAAAACATGTCTTCTGAATATTCGTTTTGTCTCCATTCCCCCTTTCGTTAATACTATAAATAACTTTTTTTTTTCATCCGAGGATTTTCTGAACTCAAGGCCTGGAAACACTCGCAAGTCGTCATAATAATCTACCCTTCTCCTATCCTCACCACCCAACTGAGACAAATGGAACAGCTAAACATCCAATCATAGATCTTTCCCACACTTACCTCCTTTAACTTCAAACTCGAAAGGAAGAATATGGGAACCCTCTACAAGGTCTATCAACAAAGTTACAGCAAATCAGAGCCCAAGCAGGTAAGCAGTCAAGACAAGAAGGTGATAAGTGAAATAGTGATAGCGCTAGACAGAACTTCAAAGACAAGTCATTGAAGAACCAAGTGCTATAGATCAGAACCACCTTTGGCAGCAACTGATTCAGGTGCAATACAATTTAGCAGTCTTCTGTTTCACTCCACAGAAATTCATTTTCTTGAGTACAGTGTTCCAGTAAATATATCAGAAACTCACCTACTGCAATAGGTATGGCTTTGATATGCTGAAAGTCATTGTCAGAACTGTTAGTTTCCTCTTTCTCACTAGCTATCAGTAGCACATATCAACAGCTTTTCCAGCATGCCTGTGATACTCCATCACAGCCTTGCACTCATCTTGACTCATGGTCAACTTCCAGTAACCTTTCATCATACAGAAATAAATAAATAAATAAATAAATAAAATCCATGAAACAGGATGCATTTTTTGTTTAGAACTGCACCAAAATATAGGAAAATGGTCACTGTTTTCAGACATCACAACAAAAAAAAATATTTTCATGAAAAAGAAAGCCATGAAGTTAGAAATTTGACAGATGACATTTAGAACTGCAAGCAAATTCCAAGTTCTCTTAGACAACACAGATTACGTATTTTGTTTGCAGTAAGATCTCATTTTCTCTTTATGTGCAACTAAAATCTTTACCATTACATTATTTTATATAAAGCAAGGTCATGAAATCACACTAAAGGATTTAAAGCACCTTATTTCAAAACCTTGCTGGTCTTGTCCCAGACAAAGGCCTACAGAAGCATGGAAGCAAAGCTAAAACTCTCCTCAAGAGTAGGTATTTTGCCACTTTTTGTGAAGACAGGAGCTCAGAGATCAAGCTGGTATCATTAAGCAGATGCCAACAAAGAATTTTCAATTTATACCCTTAGAACGGCTAGTTTACTGTTTAATTTAAGCATTTGAGCGAGACATTCAGTTGACATCACCAAGTCCAAGCATTACAGAAGCTTCTCAGCTAAAATACCGAGATTATAACTGGATCAATTTACAGTGTTCATGACTTAAGAGGGCTATCTTTTTAGGCCTCATTTAATCACACTATAACTGTCGTGCATAATAGTTGGTGTAATCACACTGCAGAGCTCAAGAATCCTTGTTACAAGTGATTAAAAGAAAACCTTGTGTTTCCTTTCAAAGGAATTGGCCTCTAAATAGTTTTAGTCCACCTGAAATTTATACACATACAAACCATTAGGGAGCCTGTTCTATGTACTCTGATATGTTTTACATTCTTCTTTATATGCTCAGAAATCAACAAAAATAACTATCAAGATAATATACATCAAAAATGTACTTTAAAGGATGCAACATAGCTTTTATTGTGCAGACAAATATGGGTGCTTCAGGAGCACCGCTTCCAGCCCATGCACTGCATGGGCACCTGGCAGTTCACCTTAGAAAGCTCTGCACCTGGGAAAAAGATGGAAGAAAGAAGTAAATAAAGCAAAATGAATGAAGACTGCAGAAGGTTCAGCTAAACTAAGCCTCCTAAAGCTATCAAAAAGATGGAATTTACCAGAAGAAAGGCTTCTATCAGTATCAGCAAGGACAGTACTACGCCCTGAACTTGGCAGGCAAACAGTAGCTTGTCTTCCATTAATCATAGAATGGTTTGAGTTGGATGGGCCCTTTAAGATCACCTAGTTCCAATCCCCCTGCTATAGGCAGGGACACCTCCCTCTAGACCAGGTTGCTCACAGCCCCATCCAGCCTGGCCCTGAATGCTTCCAGGGAGGGGACATCCACAAGCTCTCTGGGCAACCTGTTCCAGTGGCTCACCACCTTCACAGTAAAGAATTTCTTCCCAATATCTAGTCTAAATCTACCCTCTTCCAGTTTGAAGCCATTTCCTCATAAAAAGTCCCTCCCCAGCTTTCCTGTATGCCTTCAGGTACTGGAAGGCCACTGCAAGGATCCCTCTGGAGCCTTCTCCAGGCTGAAGAGCCCCAGCTCTCTCAGCCTGTCTTCGGAGGGGAGGTGCTCCAGCCCTCCGATCATCTTTCTGGCCCTCCTCCAGACCCACTCCAACATATCCAAGTCCTTCTTGTGTCAGAGAACCCAGAACTGTAGGCAGTACTCCAGGTGGGGTATCATGAGGGCAGAGTAGAGGGGCATCAGGTCACATGCATTAACTTGATATTTAAATACAGTATAATATTAAACTTCCACTAATTTTCTCCCACAATACCACTACTTTCTAGCCTCCTCATGAGTTGAGACCACAAAAAAAGTTACTGTTACCAACCTTGTCCAGACAAGATTGCAAGGATGGTTAGCTTTGTCATTACAGTCCTGCACAATGATATCATCATAGCAAGTTAAGTGTAGAACACAAGACTACATCTGCTTGTTTATTTTACTATATTTATTTCCTTCCTATTTGCTACACACATGAATTGGCATTACTTTTTTAATTGAACTGTGCATTTTAAATAATAGCATAAAATTGCATATATTTCACCCAGTACAAATCACACCCATTTCCAAAGCCACAAAGGCTGTTTTGTTCCAGGCGTTCACTTGTGCAGTATGCAAAGTATAGCTGTCCATCAGCTAGCATCCTTGACAGCATAATTGCTAACCAGAATGTAAAAAACATGAGGAGGGTCAGAACTAAGAGAAATACTGGTAACGTGCCTTGTCGCACGCCCTTGGTACTAATTTAAGATTCTCCTTTGTTAAGACTCCCCTCCAGCCACTGTTGCAGCCAAACCAGGAATTTGCAAAAGGTTAAGAATGCCTAAAAAGACACTGTTCTGAAATAAGTCATTTTTGTACCACTCCCAGTAATTTCCAAAGAAAGCAGCAGTTCTAATCGCTAACGGTGACCTCTTCTCTCAGAAACAGGCTCAGCTTTTCCACTAGTCCTGAGATTCCATTTTTCTTGCTTCTCATCTCAGTCAAAGTAGGTGCAAATTTACGTCTGTGGACACATAAGAAATCTACAGGAAACTACATAAGGAAACTACATCTCATTGAAGGCATGGCTATTCTTCCCATTTCACTATTGCCAAGTCATTTTTCTCTCATGCTATGATAAAGCTATAGGCAACAGCAGAAATACTGAGGCTGTGACAATACATACAGGGATTTTTTTCCTTATCAAATGTGTCCAGTTATCTTCACAAACATGAAAAAAACACGTAAACATATATTTTTTTTTTGCCAACAGCTTTCAAGATACTACTGTAATAAGGGGGAAACTGACTTGTATAATTCTGTTAATTTGGAAGGAAACATACTTGTGGTAAGATTTATTTTCATACTAAGAATACATTTTAGACAAAGATGTAATACAAAATCAGAAGCACTGATACTCTATTCACAAAATGTATTTAAAAATTCAAACGTCTGTATTGGGTAGAATATTCAATATTGAAATATTCAAGCTCACATAAGTGATCCAACAGGTACACAGTGCTGCAGAACAGGTATTTTTCTAGTGTTATAATCTACATTAGAAGATCCAGAAGTTTTTTTATTTTGAATTCACCAATTTTAATGGAACAGAAGCAATGTTTTCACTGCTGGCAGGCTACCATTCCTTACATTTCCAAAGGACAGCTTTAATTTTCAGTCTATGCAGGATAGCCCATGCATAAAAATCCAGCTTTTATAGAGTTGAGCATACATGAGAAATACTACCTTATTCTCGGTTTCAAATCCCTTCTTCCCATTCAGAGACGTTATTCAAAATAAACATTTGTTTTAACTATACCTATGCCTTATGAGCATTAGTAATCTAGAACAACATCCCAAATATCTTTCAACCTTGACAGTTATTTTCAAGGCCCGGAGCTAATCATCTCATTTCTACACTTAAAATTGAATATTAACTAAAGAATCTTCAGTCTTCTTACAGTTTATACTCTGCTTCCTGAAGAAGAACATTCCGAGTTTGCTGAGGGAAATGTTTGTGGCTCTCCGTAGGGGTTCTGCGAGGTACAACTGTGTAGATGTGGCACATACGGGCATGGTGGTGATGGACTAGATCTTAAAGGCCTTTTCCAACTTTAATAAACTCTGATCTCTTTAAATCTGCTGAAGTTAAGCAGGATGAGCAGCTTATGTAAATCAGAAAGAAAATAATTTCTTTAGGTTCCAAAAGCATAATCATTTCTGGAGTTCTACCTTTACTTAATCACAGTTTATACTTTATTAAAAACAGCACAGAAGTAAAGGATTTCTCAGGGATTTTTGATATTGTACAGATCACAATTTAGAAATGCTACAGACATCTTCTTGGACTTCAAAAGAACTTCATGCAGGAACATAGGGAAAGTGAACTGGCTAGACTGTACATAATCAATAGAACCAACTCTGGTTCATGTACCCCTCTCTCCACCCTGGAAAAAGAAAATTATACTTGGAGAATTACACAGATAGGATCTGTGCTTTTTGAAAGATCATCAATGAATGTCTGATACCCTCAGCTGAGTTTCCAGATATATCCTTTATTAACATTTTTGCAAAAAATGAAGTCCACAAAAGCAACAGTTTAAACACAACTCTGCTATTTCAAGCAACTTAAGCCCCTACATGACTAAATAAAGTGTACTTTTTCTGTTTTGTAAAGTAAAGAAATTGACCCTCCCAATGCCCTAAAGGCTTCTTGTACATTTTCGTCCTGTTCATGGCAGAACTCATTAATAGCTATGGCTTAAACCAGCATTCACTCATGGCAGCTGCTGACGGACCACTCATCTGCTCACTGCTGTCTCCTTGCTACACATGACACGTGCTGCTAAATGCAGGCTGTCAGAAGCGTTGAAATGATTCACTTCTAAATATGGTAAATCTAGGTTATGACTACTTAAAGAAGTTGCTCCTTAACTGCCGATGTTAAAAATGAACTAACATGTAAAAAATACTGTCAGCTTCACTGTCAAATTTGACATTCTAATTTTCAAAGGGTATACAAAAAATTATCATCAGGTAGAAAAAATGGTAATTTTTTCCTCTGTTTACAGAGCAAGGTTTAATTAAATAGTGAGACCTCCCATCTGCAACAATGCAGCTGCAAGAAACAAAGCAGTCGTAGACTACTGAAAGTCTATTTTTTGCCACTATAGTTTATCCAACAAGCATTGTCTCTGAAATTACTGTTCAGCCATGATGGCAACAGTTTGGTTTCCAGACTCTAGAAATATGTCTCTCTACAGTAGAGTTTGGTACCAGAAATTCAGAAGGAATTTCTTTCTAAACATACTTATTATGAACATTATGCTACGGTTTTCATTTCCCCCACCCAATGCATACAACAGACTTTAAGAGAACAATAGCATCCCGACAACAAACCCAGATCCTACTCTCAACATCAAGATTACTTATAGCTACAGAAGTCGCTTGGCTATCTTAAATCTCAAGGAGTGCAAATACCCTATTTCTAATGACAATAAAAAACTGACAGTATTTTGAGGCATTAGGCTGTGTTTCTACCTAGAAATAAAAGAGACTAAACTTTACAGTAAAAAGAAGAAATTCAGGCTTAACGGAGATTTTAAAGTATATTTACTTCCTTCATGCAACTTAAGTTTCATTGCATGCATTAAATTGTGGATGCTGCTTCTATTTTGAACTCTTCCATATTCCACTGCTGGCAGCGCCCACCAAAGTCAGCAAAGATAATTTCTTTTGATTTTCTTCAGGTTTGCCTGAACTTAAGCAAAGAAGAAAGAAAGTAGGCCTTAGATGAGTAATGTTTCAGCAGAGACACAAAGCTCCTGCTTACTTTATATGACATTGGTAGTGTTACTTTCTACTCCATATTGTCGCAATCAATTTCTTAAGCATTGAGTACTTAAAGCATCAGACCTGTATTTTCAGACACTATACTGGCAATGAAGAAGGGATATGAGGTCAGCTAGCACCTCAGTTTAGCCCCTCTTCTATATGAGCACTTCTTTGGATCCAAGCAGAAAACTACCGAAAGGCTGTTTCTGTTCCTAGTTCTATTATAGGTATACTCCATCTTCCCACATAAAAATTTTACAGACACACCAAATAACTAGACAGTAATGAATCAATGCAACCTGCAATTTTCCCCCTCCCCTCTTTACACCAGTAGCACTTTCTCTTTGAAAACATACCATCTTAGCAAGACCAGAAAAAATACTACAGAGGACCTAATCATCCCACACTCCTGCACGTCCCCCTGAAATATGAAACACAGTCAGCAGTCCAACCCTTAAGCCAGCTTGCCTAATGGCTTCATGTTTCATATAGCAATACTCATCATCTCAGCATTTTCTTCTCTTTATTCTCAAAAAAAAAAAAGTTTCAAACCGGTCACGCCATATTTTTGTAAATTATTAGAAAAAAGAAGGCTGTTTCAATTTTGGTACCTCTTATAAATAGAAGCACAGTGAGATGAAACACATGCATCAACATCACAGACAACCAAAAATTCAGGAACACCTGCAGATCAGTTAGCTTAACAGTCATGTAATTCATCAGTTAAGTAATACTTGTACGGGAAGATATCAAGGAAACTGCAAACACTTCACTGAACTTCACAAAAATGAAAGCTGCTATTATCACTCCCACACCCTCTCTACAGACAGTTTTATAAAAAGAACAGCCTGCTAAGGCAGTCAAAGCTGGCTGACATGAGTGGAGACATCTGCAAAAGTTGCTCTGCCAGTACAGTATATGTCACTTCTCAGAACAAATAGAGTATTTTGTGATATAAAATGATCAAAAGTATTTTTGCTAGTTAAGAAATGAACAGATCATCAGTTACACTTGTACTACTGCACAGGAAAACATCACAGACATTACCTTCCTGAGAGAATGCCAGCTTAGACAAACTCCTGCAGCTACAGTACAGTATGCAACTTATTATGGCACTACATTCTCTTAAGTCGGTGCATGAATGGTCTTGTCAATATATGCTTAGTTCAAGGAGCTGCTAGAATCTGAGTGTATTGAAAGCACATTTCTACCTGGATAAAGATAGGGAGCAGACAGAAATAAGTTAAAAAGCTTGGTCATACTAAGAAAGCCCTTCACGATGTCTTGCAGTAAAACATTCATATACTTAGCTGTGGAAATTAGAATTAACACAGTTCAGATGTGTTTAAACAAAAAAAAAAAAAAAAAAAAAGAGCTCAGCTGCTATGAACTGAAAGCCCACAACACTCTCCTTACCTAACCTTCCTCTGGAAGTTATTTTCTTCTGCAGCTGCATTAAATGAAACAATATGGCTTTTTGAAGAACTACAAATCAAATAAGTTGGTGGAGGAGACAGTTAACAGAGGGGAGGAAAAGAAGAAACCTGGAAATGTGTTGTGCACTCTGACCTGCAGTGCTTTTGTATTTCACTCTTTTTCCTGTACTATTCACCTGAGGTTTAGCCTGTAGAAAAACCACCAAGCTCTTAGAAAGATGTGGTTCTGCTAAAGTGGTTAACATTCACCCGCACGTTGAATAGTCACACAAAGCATCTACTTGGCTGTTATATTACCCTTGGTGAACATCCCTGCACTTCATTGTTTAGCATTTTCAACAACCTTAAGAAACCGTCTGGATTTGTGGGCTGAAGGTTATTAACATTTTGGAATACTTACAGGTACTACTTCCAAGTTCTACAGTAGTAATTATTGCCCCTATTATTCTTAAGCAGTTGCACCTGTTCATAAGGTGTGATCCAATGAACATTCCAGGCTTGCCATTATATTAATTTTGCATACAAACAGGTTTTGTTTTGTTTCTCTTCAAATAAGCTACACTGAGTTTCTCCTCAGAGAAACAGGACAAAACACTGACAATAAATCAACTTCCTCTATTTTGGAAAAGGGAAGTATTACAGATGGTTGTTTCAATCAAAGGCTTACAGTGAAAGCCGCACAGCAATGCTCAGGGTGACACACAGCACCGTAATGCTGTTGTTGTTATTGTTGTTACTGTTGTTAAGTTTGACTGGTGAAAGCTCTTGTCTCCCCCTCAAAATCTGCAGTGCTTTGATGGACTAACCACAGAGACCCCAGGACTCATGTATGGATATATGTGCAACTGCATCAGCTACTGCGCACTCCGTGATCATTAGTTACACCATCACACAATAAGTTGCACTGCAGGACATCAGAAACAGCATTTGCCATCTTTCAGACCAAATGGTCTGAAAAAAAAAAAAATGCCAAAACCATTTTTTTCATGGGAGTGTTAAAAGTAGGAGCACCTGGGTGGCAAAAAGACAACAGAGGATGGTGTTTTGAAAGTCAACTTCTTAGCGGCTCCACTAATTTAAATGGCTCTGAGGTGGCTAGCAAGGCCCTGTAAATAGCAGCTAATGCTAGTCCAACCAAGAGAAGAGAGCAAAGCCTTAAGATATGCCTTGTTAAGCAGGCAATGCCTCTCAGCTGTCCACAGGGTAGCAATTACAGAAGAGCACTGAGTTGTCATGCAGAACCAACTAAAAGTTCTTTCTAGATGGCTGTCATTGGAAGCACAAGCAACCTCCAGAGACGCTCAAAGGAGCTGGACACAAAAATTTATCCCAGAGGGTTCATTTGCAAGAAGTCAAATTGGATGGAAAAAAAAAGAGCACTCCAGTCCTCCACCCACTCTTCCAGCTTTAATGGCAACAGAGTGAAAACTGCTTGTTGCTAAAATATTCCCTTGCATGCATAAAAATATACTTCTTCACCCTCACTTTACACTGAATAAAAAAGCATTTCTTAGGATCCAGATCCACAGTTCTTCCCACTAGTCCTGAGTGAAGTGCCAAACAAGGAGCAGTCGAAAGAAAAAGCACAAGAAAAAGCTTATTTCTCAAAACTGCATAGAAAGACAACTTTTCTAGGGTCCCACAACAAGTTAACACTGGATACAGTCTATATTTTTAAAGATGGCATAGAGTTTCAATAATTCAATAGTTCAGGATTGCATCCTTAACAAAACAAGGGAAAGACTGATAAACTGCTGCCCTTTTTCAACCCACAACCCTAAGTATGAAATACCAGTTTGGAAAGAACATCCTTTTTACACTCACATATGTTATTTTACAGGCCTCCTACACAACACACTTGAGTTTTATTTCATGTTTAAAGAACAGGTTTCACTTGATGAACCAAGGATAGTTAAGAACTGTTATATCTATACCAAGAACAAACACACTAGTTAGAAAATGATATCATCATCATAAGAAAGTAACAAAAATGTTCCACAATTGAATATTTAAAGCATATTCCCGTTTCAATTATTTTGAGCTATCAATGAATAAAACTTAAGTGCAGCTAAGTTAGCTTCAATTGCAATAAGTCATTTATTCTTAATGTAAAAAAAAAAAAAATTAAAAAAAAAAAACAGAGAAACCACATATACCCCACAGAATAGCCAATAAATTTTCTTGATTTCACACAAGTATAAACAGATGTTTGAACAGAATTTTTCTAATATATGAAAAAGTCAGAAAACATTTCTAATGTATGCCATTTCAGTATCATGTTGTTATTACTGGGAACTTCACTTTTTAATAAAAAGCAAATGTAATCCACTGAGACTACTGATTGAACAGAAACTTCATAAGTAACAAGCCAAAAAAAATAACCCCAGTGTGGGCTTGCTTTCGTTTTTTAATTCATCATGCAAATAGATGTCAGCACAATCACAATCTCATCCTTCAGATTTTGATACTGTAAGGGATTTGCAAGAGAAGCATTTCTTGAGGCTGGGGAAGGCATCTCCATAAGCAGCAAGTACAATTTAGCGATTATGACAGACTGAATTCCTCTTTATCCCTAAAGCATTTTTTCTTACATTGTTCATTACCAAAGTGAATAGCTTCAGAATTTTATAAAACTGAATCCAGGCAGCACAAAGGGATCAGAAATAGAGATCCTCACAAAGAGAAGACTGAGACTGAAGAGAATAGGAAGAACAGAGAATAAGCGGTAGAATGAGTGGACAGAAAAAAAACTGCCAGTTGGTACTAACTGGGAGACTTTTAGAGACTTCTTTTTTTCTTCTTTCTGGCTTTCTATCAGGTCATTATCTTGCCCCTACCTGGAAGTTTCTCACTCTATTTTCTGTCTACCTTGGATCAAAAGGCACTCTTCAGATCAACAGGTAGCTTCATTTTTATACTTATTTTTTTTTTCAATTGCAGGAAAAGAATAGTTCTTCTGAGAAGATTAAGTAAACTGGCCAGTTAATTCCCTGGGAATTTCCTCTTAATATTCCCAGAGTAGGGAATTCGTGAGTGAGTTAACTCAGTGTGTTTGGAGAGCTACTCTACATAAATGTATTTCTCAAGCTAGCAGGCCCATAACTCAAGCTTTCTCAGTGACTCACAATTGCAGCCTCACCAGGTTTTGCAGGTATTCTCCAAACAGGTCGTTCGCAACTTTACACCAAAGCAGCTGCAATGCAGATCTCTCACAGGCCATGCAGTCAGACCTGGAGTTTGCCCAAATGACTAAACCTCAGCATCCTGCTGCTGAACACTGTGGTGCGGTCTGCAGTTCTGTCACTGGCTGCAGTAACAGCTCCTCTACAGAACAACCCGCTCTTGTTCCTCCAGCTACTTACAGTCACTACTTCATCTTCTGGAAACAAATCACGCATCTATCTTAAGGTAATTCATTCTGACATTTTAGAGAGCATTTAGATACGAAACTAAGATATGAAGTGAATGAAAGTAAATGCAAAAAACATCATTTTCAACACTCATCGCATGGCCTCTCACCTCACTTTACAGCTGCCAGGTCTACTCATTAATCTGAGTACAGAATTGCTCATTTCTGCATGCAGTCTGACTGCAGTGGTTTCAAGGCCAGCTTCCAACAGACACCAGACAGCCTGAAAAGATGCTTACCAGCCTTCTGCATTTTACAGCTGGAAAAAAGCATAGGAGTTAGTAAGGATTGAGGGGTGCTTTTCTGTTTTTGTTTTTTATTTGGAGGTTTTTTTTGTTTTGGTTTGGGGTTTTTTTTTGTCTTAATTGTAGGTCCCTATTATTTTACAGAGTTAGCAATTAGGAAAAGGAGAAAAAGACGAAACAGCCTAGTTACTGTGGTGAACGTTTATGAGCAAGAAATAAAAAGTAAAGCTCTAAAAACATACAAGCTCCTCACCCTCTGCAGACTGTATGGAAAAGGGAGCAGGAGCAGCTCACACACTGGTTGAGCCCTAGCCCTCACTATCAGCACTTGTTTTTAATCTCATGTTTTATTTAAATACAGAATGCAAAATTGATAACACAACCAGCAGGGCAAGAAAAAGGTTAGAAACGGGGCGAATGTAGAAAACTGTTTTGTTCATGGCACTTTCTTAACAAATGCCTCAATATCTGTTGGAGTAAATTTAAATCAGTCTGGTCAGTACTTTAACAGGTAAGAGAAGTTTTACATTCACTAAGCTGGTTCTGTAAGTCTCTTTCAAATAGTGCTACACACTAGGAATGAGGTTGTCAAATAGCAACAACCAAACTCACAGATTTGGTTTCTTGAAACCTGTTCAAGGCAACAGATTGGAAAGTCTATTAAAAGTAAGTAGAAAGTACTAAACACAAATCAGATCCATTATAAAAAGTCACAATGCAGCCAGGTACAGGGACCCGAAGTTCCCAAGAAGTTCCACTATTGTTGACAGTCCTGATTTTCAAACACACGTTTATGGCATATGGAAGAACAAAACAATACGAAACCAAGCCAAAGGGCCAAAGAGTCACTGTAGAGTACAAGTCAGTCATTATAACACACTGACACAAACAGGAGGAGTTACTGGTCATCAGACTCAGGAAGTACATAAGATTAAATGCAAAAAAAAAAAAAAAAAATAGCAACCATGAAAAGAAGACTTGGCAGCAGGATCTTTGCTTAGATAGAGATTTTTAGTTTTGACTTAAATTATAGCTAACCTTCAAATTCCTTAGAGAAATATCTATTCCTTAAGAGTACTTTAGAGCACTGATTGCCTTAAGTAGTCACACCAGAAACATACAAGTTCGGTCAGCACTGCATGAGCAGAACAGCACAAGCTTGAATGACTAAGCAGTGCTGTGTGAGAAATTAGCTCAGTATTTAAGACCTTGCACTGAACTCCAGCCACCACAAAAGCAGTTATTTTGTCAAAAGCATTTGTTGCACTTCCATCCCATATCTTCACTGCCCTCAGAATTACCACATTCTCTCAGATGACTAGTTGAAGAGAATGCCTTTTGTTTGTACATGGGGGGGAAAAAAATCCTCTTCCTACCCTAGAATTAGCAAGAAGCCTTATGCACTTCATGACCTTGGGCTGTGTATACTCATCTCCTCCAAGATGGCAGAGACAAAGCGATGCTGGTACCAAGACTATGCCCCTAAATGCTTGGTGGAAGTACACAGAATGGCTGAGCTTTTATCCCACGTACATACATATACCAGTCTAAAATAGTCATTACAGCCTTCCAGTACTTAAAGGGAGCTTATAAATAGAAGGGAAAACAAATTTTATTTTTTTTTTTTAACACTGTCTGACAGAGATAAGACGGGGGGGGGAGGGGGGGCGGTGGTTTAAACTAAAAGAGGGGAGACTTGGATTAGACATTAGGAAGAAATTCTTTCCTCAGAGGGCAGTGAGGCCCTGGCACAGCTGCTCAGAGAGCTGTGGGTTCCCCATCCTTGGAGGCACTCAAGGCCAGGCTGGATGGAGCCCTGGGCAGCCTAAGCTGGTGGGGGCAGCCTTGCCCATGGCAGGGGCTGGGGCTGGGTGGGCTTTGAGGTCCCTACCAGCCCAAGCTAGTCTATGATTCAATGGTCTGAAACTCCACATGGGAAATGAGCCCTGCCAAACAGGATAGAGTCCAAGTTCCTATGCCCCCACACCCTAACCCACACATGGACACTGTTGAAAGTTGTAATGCATTCCAATAAAGCAGTTAGCAACTTTTGCAGTTTAATCACTTGTATAACCGATGTGGACACCAAGAGATGATGAAAAAACAGTACTGTTTTTGGAAGTGAAGCAATATAAGCCACAGGCAGCAGAGCCTGAAATCTTCAGAGCTGAAGAACTGTGCTTCACTGTGGAAAAATACTTTCTGTACAGTTCCTCTTGGGAAGGAGCAGGGAAAGGACATGCCAGAAACCCACAACAAGTAGCTTTTTTGGAATAAAGAACTTCCTGACCTTCGCTTTCGGATAAATCTGAAACAAGATGTCTATAAATAGAAGAACTCAGAAAGAAATCAAGTACGATATCATATAACACTTGTACAAAGTGGGATTTTCATTTTTCTTTTAAAATCAGATACCATTTTCCTAAAGCAATGCAGCGTGGAAGTAGCCTGTCTTACCAGCACAAGATGCTGGCACAGCTACTTCATCATCTCCTAACTCTATTTACAACAAACTGATTTAGAATCATCTTTTGCTACTCTCAGTAAATTAAATGCAAGTCTTTCCACATGCTCATGCAACTCACAAGGCACTCTCATGCCCATTCTACCACATTAACTGCACTAAATGCATTGTAATATAGTTTCAGTATTTAATATGAGTGTCTCACTTTTGCTACCCTTTCACACATTCGGCAGAGCTGCCAAGTTCAAGCTGCATATTTCCCACTGCAACTAAGAGCACCCTGGAACAGCCAGGGTAGGCATTAATTCATTACATGTAGTTTGAAAAGTCATCTTGGGAACTGCATTTTAGCAGCTGTCTAGCTGCAGAGGTGTCAGCTGCATGCTGGCCTGTCAAATTGTGACAAGTACCTTCTAAAAATATACAGCTGTGCAAGGGGAAGCAAGCATCATGAAGCTATCTTGTTAAGATTGCTTTTCTGAGGAAAAAAATAGAATAAAAAAATATGCAATAAACCAAGATGCCTTATGAAACTACCTACAGTTAACTGCAGTACTACTTCACCTAAGAACTATTTCTAAAGGCCAGGGCAGCCATTAGAGCACCTGTTTCAAACAAACCCCCTTTGTTTAAGAGATGTGTAAGGGAACTCCTGTGCTAAGATGTGGGCCAATGTCAACAGCAAGCCTTCCTGGGTTTATTTAGGTTGTGTCTCTGCAAACCGTGCTACTTTCGTCACAGCTGAACGTTCATTTACTATCCAGCTAAGACAGACTGCACAAAAAGTTTGTGGGTTTTTTTGGTTTTGTTTTTTTTTTTTCCTTTCACATTCACATAGAATATTCACTCACACAAGAATGCTAGACGTTAAAAAGCAAAGTTAGTTCATCAACCCTACACAGTTAAAGGCTTGGTGTATGCGAATTCAAATGAGGATATACTGAGGGTACTTCTACATTTCTTCTACAAGTGGACAGTATTTCCTACAATATACACCGTAGAGTACTTTGTAAGTAAAGAGGAATTTCCTTCCCACTCCGAAATTAATACACACGAATGAAAGCATTAGCTAAGACTACCCGAGTGTTTCTCTAAGTGGCTCTAATAAGAGAAATACAGGAGGTGGTTACTTTAAGGTACAGAATCAAAATCTACCAACAGGGGTATAAAAAGGGAAAAAATAGAAGCCACTGAATTATTAGGACAGATATTAAACCGTAGCACCAGGCTAGGCACAAAGAGTAAGAGAAGGGAGAAATGGATAAAGGATTCACGTTCCACCTGAGCATTCAGAAACACACCATCTTCCCATGCAGACCAGTAGCACATGCTGCTGCAAATCCCAAGATTCTCCGCTCCAGTCACTAAACACTGCTTTATAAAGCTAACAAAACATTTTTGTATGCCAGCACATCATATACATAACCACTATTTTCCAGAAACATCCAGTTGTCCAGATATTGTTCAGCTTCTGAACAGAGACTTTACTAAGAGTTATCCTAAATAAAAGCCTTACAAGCTTCTTCAAAAGGATTTAGGAGCAATGGAGACCAGCTATCCATCAGTGCAGTGTCTAGCAGAATAAGAGCTAGCAGCACTAAAACAGACGGTTGCCTCAGACACAGCAGAGATGCAATAAACTCCTCTCCTCCCCCCGCTGAAAACCTCTGCACCAATTACTCTTTCCTCAGTGTTGTTGCCTCAAATCATTTTTAACAGCCAAGCTTGAGCTGCATTGCCATCTGATAGTCAATGAGCAGCTTGTGACCAAGGAGCAGGCATCATTCAAGTAAATCATCACAAATTAAAATGAGTCTTCAGCTGAAATTAGCAGTTCCCAGCTGCCACAGAGCAGTGCAACAAGGCTAGAAACACCTTTACCCTCTCTATAGCCCTCCTGCTCAGCACACTTCTCCACACCTGCATCACACAGGAAGAGATGCTCAGTTCTCAGAGCAGGGTGCTCACAGATTTGGTGCATCACCTAGAAGTGTATACCACACATCAACAGAGAAGATGAAACGCAACTCAGACAGACCTTCATAATTACCTTTCCATAATTTAAAGTGAAAACTGCTTTACTCAGTCTTTACTGACTCCTCACTATCTCTGTAGCTGGGAACATATTCCAGAAAATACTTAGCCACTGCATCAATAAAAACAGAGTTTAATAAATCAGAGTGCATAACCAGCACTTATAACAAACTGGCGCAAAATCTCATTTCTTGTTCCATTGACCATCCTCCATAAAATATAACTCCCATATTTTTAAGATACATTTACTACTCATTCCTTTGAGACTACAGCCAGAGAGGAAGAAATCCAATCAAACTGAGCTTCTCTATACCCTCAACCTGTATTTTATCCACAAGCTAAATGAATATTTTACAAAGGCACAGTACTAATGTAACTTCAATCAATGAGCCATTTACAGCTGCCAGCAGGGAAGTGGCCACTCATTAGCCACCCTCATCAGGAAATCACAACTCCAGTCAAGACCAACTGGGTCACCGCAGCTTTTGGCATCCAAATGGAGTTGGAAGAAGCCTCACAACATAAGACATCTTAGCACCACAGTATGCTTCAGCAGCACCAGGCATCCAAAACACCAGAACCACCAAGGGCCACCATACATCAACACAACAAAAGGCCATGATGCCAAAATACTGACATAGCTACATAAATAAGAGTGCTCCTTTCCCACCTTCCTGCAAACTGGTGTGGGCAGCATGCCCTCTGCACACCGAGGAGGGCACTGATAGTGCCTGCAGGGACACTGACAGTGGGTACAGAGATCTGCACCGGCATGTGGCCAAGGCACGCTCCGTCCATTCACAATATAGCTAAATATTTACTGCTGTGTATTCTGATACTCCTTCTGACAAAGCTGAAGCCAACACAGCCATTCGAGTTCCTGCTGGCTGCCCACACAACTGCAATGTGCTGCTCATCTCAGCGAGATTAAATATTTTGGGACAATGTTCTGTGCAGGTGAAGGGACAGTTTCCTAGGAAGATGAAGCACTCATCTCAAAGGCAAAACAGAAACACCACAGGGTCTGTATTGTAGGTATGTCCCAACAGATAAGAAAGAGAAAAGCGTGCACTGCCACTCAACACACATACCAACAAAAGCAGGTTCCCTTTACACCTTTGTTTCCCTCAGAAAGAGCCCCCAGCATACATTTCTCAGCTGCCTACAACAAAGCAATGCAAACACAGACAATAGTCAGTATTAGGCAGGCACACAAAGCCTACCAGGCATTAGCACGTTACTCACTCAATATAGTGCACACAAAGATAGTGTTGCTAGCCGAGTTTCTTACCATTGCTATACAGTAATGAGGGAACACCTACAAAACAGAGTTCTCACAAAGGTTTCTCTGAAGCTAATCTCCAGTACAGTACATAAAGACAGAAGAGCTCTCTCAAGACCTACCGTGCATATATTAGAACCACAGAATCGTTTCGGTTGGAAGCAACCTTTAAAGGCTATCTAGTTCAACCCCCCTATAATGATCAGGGACACCTACAGCCACATCAGGTGCTCAGAGCCACAGCTAGCCTGACCTTAGATGTCTCCAAGGATGGGGCATCTACCACCTCTCTGGGCAACCAGGAATGGCAGCAAGAATAAATACTCCTACAATACGTTGTTGTTTTTTTTAAATACACTTGAAGAAAGTGTCTGAAAACAGAGCACTGTACACTCTGTGGAGGTTAGGCTGCTCAGAGGTTCTTGCACAAAGCCATAAGCATTCACTCTCCACCTTATAACACAAGCCTTCACACTTCCAGTTGCACCAACACCGACACTCGGAGCCATAATCTAAACCACACTTTTGCACCACCCAGATCTCAGTAAGAAAAAGCCACACTCCACCTCTTGGAGTAAGTCATTCCTCTTTTGTTCAGCTAACAAGATTGTATTACTTATCCTGTTTATATTCTGGCCTCACAAACAGGCAGATCAGCACAAATGAGGACACAGAAGACATCGCATGAGAAACAAAGCCCCTAAACAAGCTTTGCCACTAGAAAAATACAATGCACCATAAAAAGATTCTGCCTCCCGGTTAAGTAAACCCAATACTCAAACAGAAGGATCTTCCAACTGTACTGGTGGTACAGCCTTCGTTTTCCATCAAGTGCTTACAAACCACATTTGCATAACATACTATCTCACTTCCCTGTGTTTTTTCGGTTGTTTTTTTTTTTTTTTTTTTTTGGGGGGGGGGGGTTGCTTTGGTTTGTGGTTTTTTGGTTTTTTTTTGTTAATAGGACATGAAGTCTGAATGACTATTCAAATGGAAAAGGCTACCAGTATTTTTCCCATCAACTACAGAGCAACTGAAATACAGATAGTGACATGAGTACCCTTAAAAAAATAAGGCAGAAATGTGGAAATCTTTTTATCCAGAAAAATATAAATATAGAAAAACTCATTTGCTTTATCAGTGATTAAAGAAGGCACTTATTTTTTCCCCCATGGCCACTGAAATATTTAAACTTTATCTTTTTCCTCCAGTGTTTAAATGATATATATACTGCTTATTATTGTTAGTCAGAATCCTTCAGAACTGCTAAAAAAACAGATATTAAATAACTTTTATTCAGGTCAGACAATAGAGAGGCACACAAAGGAATATATCTACAGATATATGTGCATAACAGAGCTGCATGGAGACTAAACAGCTTATCTCAACTCCAAAAACAAAGCCATAAGAAAAGCTCTGCAATAGATCTCCTCTCTCTCCTTGTTTTCAAGAGAAGTGGAGAACTCCATGAAGTTCAGAAGAAGCAAAGTGGAGCACCACTTCCATTTTGAGGCTTACTAAAATGCATCCTTTCACACAAAATATATCCAGCAAATTAAATCTGCAACGCTGGCGGCAGTGAGCAGCGTGCAGGCTAGGCTGCCTCTCACAAAGGCTCTTTGTGGAGCTATCTTTCTGCCAGCGCTCCTTTTGAATTCCCAAACAATACCTTGCAAAAATTAGATCTCCTACTGTGGGAAAGTTCCCAAGACACAAGCCAAAATACATTTTCTCATGAAGCCCTTCATGAGGAAGTCAGAATTCTTGCACCATCCATTCAGTGTACGTATGATTGTTCTTGAAACACAGCAATAGATCAAGTAGCAGCATCTTGATTTAAGAAAAAAAAAAAAGATCAAAATCAAATCAGGGATTCATCAGAATGAATCAGTAGCTATCACTTGTTAATAATTTGAGTATGAATAAAGACTTTTAATGTCCTGGAAATGAAGAAAAAAAAGTAGCTGTTTTTTAAAACACCTTACACCAATTACAGAGGAGATTAGCTAAAATACACAACACATCTTCTGAGAAAACATTTAAACCTTTTTTCTCTTCTCCCTCCACAGGTACAAAGCGCTTTCTGTGAATAACCCGACAGACCAATGTCCCTCCCTCCTGAGGGGGAAAACACGATTTTGGGCAAATACTTGCACGCCACTGATCTGTTGCTGCTTCTACAGCAAGAACAAACTAAGCCCTTTCTGCCTCCGCAGCTCAGCTGATAGATTTGCTTCTAGCTGGCTTCAGCATTCATTGTGCCCACTGCTACAGTTAAATAGTGAATTTCCAAGTTCAAGTTCCCAGTTAGATTGGATTTGTACAGCTACCCCAGCCACGATCTGCAGATTCAATAAGAAAGCAGGCACACGTTCAGGATAAGGTTTCAAATCAGCTGTTTCTGCTCTGCAGATAAAGGTGCTCTCATTGCGACCAGGGCTTTGCAGACAGTGGTGAAGCTCAATGCTGCACAACACAGAAATCTGCACATGCACAGAGGAATGGCACTGCTATGCAGAAGGATTAAGATATATATATATATATACACCAATAATAATTAAAAAAACAAACAAACAAACAAAAAAAACTTCTACATTCTTATCATTGTCAAAACTCTTAGCAACAAAGCTGTGAACACCTATGGAAAACTCCTTCAGAAAGGCCTGGAAATAAAAGGATTTTCTGCAAGAATGTGCAGACAACTGAGCAGTGCATTACAGCACAAGTCTTCAGCTTCAGGAAGAGCATGGAAATTTATGGTGGAAGTTCTGAATCAGACATTCCTGAACTTTTCTGACAGACTGAGATGAGTGAGGTCGCAGGAAAGAATGCATGCTAGGCAAGGCCTCACAGTTTGGATTACCCAGGCGCAAGAAGGCCCATCAGTAGAGTTGTTTGTTCAATAGGATATTTTGTTGCAAAATAGCCTGTAGCTCAAGAGTAACCAACAAGAAAAAAAGCGCACTACTACTTCAGAAGGATTCTGTCACTTACTTCCCTACTAAACACATCACTTGCTCTGTCAGGTAAAGGCCTCGCTTTTCCAAATTGTTACTCCGTTTTTTTATTCTTCCAGTTATAGGTTGAAATGTGACAAGAAAAACAATTATGGCCAAGGCACATCTGTGGTTGTTCTTGATAATGGAAATTTCTTTCCATTATCTGCATCCATCTTCCTAGTTACGACAAAATCATAGAACATCCTGAGTTGGAAGGGACCCCCAAGGGTCACCGAGTCCAAACCCCAGCTCCGCACAGACCACCCCAAATGCAAACCCTGTGTCTGAGAGTGGTATTAAGAGCAGCCCTTGAACTTCAGCAGCTCGGGGCCATGCCCACTGCCCTGGGCAGCCTGTTCCATGTCCACCACCCTCTGCTGCAGAACCCTTCCCTAACTCCCAGCTGCCCCTCCCCTGGCACAGCTCCATGCCATTCCCTTGGGTCTTGTTGCTGTCACAGAGCGCTGCCCTTCGCGCCCAGTGAGGAGCTGCACCCGCCATCAGGCCTTCCCTCAGCTCCTCTGCTCCAGGCTGAACACACCAAGTGATTTAGATTCAAAGTATGGCCAAGACCCAAACAGTGCCACTTCAGACACCATTCTGAGGATGCTAAGAAATACCTTCTCATGCATTTGGTACATTCACACACATGAAACTTGAATCTATTCCCTTGCATCAGACTCACACATGAAGCACTTATCTGCTATGACCCCACTGTTTATTTGCTAAGTGATCACTTGTTCATTTCTGGCTTATCTTTGTATTGCACACAAACACACTATCAGTGGCTACAAGTTAAAAATAACACCACTGAAGAACAAGTTAAAAGATTATTTGGAAAAAGACAAGGTACATCCTATAATTAAACCATTGTTCCTCCCAAGCACTGGAAGAGGGAACATCTGCCCAGCAGTGGCATCCTGCTCTGGTGCCTTCCGGCACATGACAACATGCCAGCACTGAGCCCAGGGCACCAGCAACACTTCCCTCGCCTTCTAAGACAGCCTGGTGCCATCATCCCCCTGTGGCTTCTTACTGCCGGACCAAAACACATCAACAGCTTCCAGAAGGAAACTTGCAGTACCAAATGTGTATCTATGGCATACATACGTCGAAACAGCCCTTCCTGCAGACGTCACTGCAGTATGCAAACAGTGAGCCAGTATGTGGAGCTTCTGACGTAGGGAGGTCCTCGCATACTATGCCATGCAAATGAACTGCTAGGGCAGAGAGGGATTAGTGCTAGTTCTCTTACTGCAAAGCAAAAGGAGCCCTGCTTTGGGTTTGTGGGTTTTTTTTCAGGTTAAACTGCTCCAGAACAGAACTGCATGCTCTCTGAGGTGGTCTATGAAGCTAACAGGAAATGGTTTTGATAGGACTAAAATTTCATAGCTTTAATATAAGATGACATTTGGAGGAAAAAAAAAAACCAAAACACTAGATTGTTATTAGTCACAGCTCGAGGGCACAAAACCATTTGTAATTTATGAACATTTAGAAGTTAGATTCCCCAACGTACTTAAATTAACTTTGCAGTTCAAGTCTTCAAAGAGAGAATGAATAGTTTAATAAAGCAGTTAGAGAAGAGAGCTCTGTTACACAACAGACATGCTGAAGTACAGGCTACGTACGTTTCCATTTTTTTGTTTAATTTAGAGTTCTAGTCAATGGCGTGTTGAGTTGTAATATGTAGAACTCAAAGAAACTTTTAAACAAGGACACGCGGAAGACGTACGGTGCTAAGAACTTCCCAAAGCAGGTGCAGAATTGCTTGCCTTCCAAAAATAAAATAAATCAGTCCTGTCCAAAATTACCAAGAGGCTTTTGCACTACATGCGCTCATGCAGTTTAGTTTGTTTTCTCCAACAGATTACGTCAGTTCTAACAACTGCTGAAGCTGTACCTACACCTGAGTGCTCACTGTGCTGCTGTCATTCCACTCCTTGCTCTGAGCCTGCAGTGAAGACACTTTGCTAAACTGGTGCAGGGCAGAGTAGTAATGTCAGATACAAACTCACATCTCCCTAATTTGGGAGAAGCTGAGCCCAGTGAGTTGGTTAACATGAGCAGGCAGTGAACACAATACTAACACTGCTGTCATGTTATTTCCTGTACTGACATGAAGACGATAAATATATTTTCTCTTCCCAACGCTCTGGCAGCTCCCAATGACTTGACCTAATGAGTTCCCAAAGGCTAAATATAAGTATCTTCACAAGACAGCCATAGAAACAAAAACATAGGCAGAGGAAAACAGGGACAGAAAAAAGTCAATTTCAGGGAACAAGAAAAAACAAGGTCCTTGTGTCTTCATACAGAAACTTCTTTTGTTTGTTTTTCATTTTACTTGATAACTGCATTACAGAAATACCTACATTACAGAGATATCACTCATAGCTACATTTCTTTCAAATTCCAACAGCACTATAAGATAAAGCTGAGACTACTTCCAGAGTGGAAAACAAGCACTAGAGGACTGGCCAACAGCACAACTGCGGACAGCAGGCCCAGGGGAGCAGAGGGCCCTCTCCCCACCATCTCACTCCCACTGGCAACACTGGGCAAGCATGCCTGAGCCCCAGCTCCCAGCACCCCCAGTGCTTGAACAAGCTGCCCAGAGAAGTTACAATGCCCCATCTCCCCCCCGGGCAGCCTGATCTGGTGGGTGGCAGCCCTGCTCACAGCAGGGGGTTGGAGTTCAGTGATCTTTAAGGTCCCTCCCAACCTAAGTCATTCCATGATTCTGATGACACGCTCTATTTCCCACCAGCCTGGTCTATTTGTGGCTTATTTTGGCCAGTCAGCTCTGTGGATTTCAGAGTGGGTTTCTTTTCCTGTGGCAACTGCCACAGCACGCTTTCAGCCTGCTGATTCTTGAAGTTTTAGCACATTAATGCAGTCCTGGTGTTCCCAATTTAGCTCTGTGCCCTTCACACTGGCTTTGTCCCTGCTTTCCAGCCGATTTCCTCACTGCACCAGTTCCTACTTGTTCATTGCTCTTTACAGCTGCCCCTTGCAGAGAGTGTGGCCTGGCAGGGCCAATGCTCCAGCCTCACCTGGCACAGGCTCACAGCTGTCACGGGGAAGTGTTGGCTCCCCGAGCTCAGCCTGGTGGCCCCACGACCTGACTGACTGGTTCCTGAGCAACTGGTGGTGTCACTCCCCACCAGCAACCGGCCACCACTCCACAACCACCTCCCAGGGCGAGCACCACTCCAAGGCTCCCACCCTGGAACTGTCCCAGCACGGGGGCTTGGCTGCCAGAACACTGCACTTCCAGCGGGTGCCAAGGGATTGCTCCTGCACTGAGCAGAGGGACATTTGGAAAGGTCAATCAAGGACAAAGGAACAACTTGAGCTCCAAAATAACACATTCCAGAAGTAGGTTAAAAAAAAATAACAGAGAGACTAGAAGATGTGTAAAGAAGACAGGTTAACGCAATGCCCATGCGGCCGGTGTGTTTTTCCATGGGAGCTTTTGTTTTCTCACACATATTCCACCAGCACAGGGATAAAAATAACATGACCACAATGACGTCTCTGTAGCAAGAGGAATGACTTATGGGTGCAGGCCGAAAGTTAAGGTTTCCTCTTTGCCCCCAATTTGAAACCTTTGCCAGCCAATCAGAGGCTTGCCAAAATAATCAGCAAAAACATCTCTTCCTAAAAACCAGAGTGCAACGGGCTCCCAGGGCGCGGAGCGAGCCTGTGGAAAATAGGGCAGATGGCACCGCAACTCACAGCAAAGTAACTCCTCGCTCGCACCGCTAGCCGCGGAGCACGGCGATGGGGGATCAGCGCAAAGCTCATTAGCCCGCAGACAGCTGGCAACAGCACCCGTCCGGGAGCAGCGGGAGCTCACGCCGGGGTGCTGGCTTTCCAGCTCGCGTTAAGCCGAGGCGCTGCCGTGCGCCCCAACAGCGCCCGTCGCCGGGACGGGCTGCGCGCCCCGCGATAGGGCTCAGCATCAGAGCCGTCCGTCCGTCCCGCCGGAAGCACCCCTTGTACGGCGCGTCCCTCCCCAACCCCAGACCAGGCAGCGGGAGGAAAGTTGCACGCCCTCGCGTCGCCTCTCCACTCCTCTCCCCAACACCCTCGTCCGGTAGCGGGGCCCCCGCCCGCCTCCACGCCCGGGGCGCGGGGAAGGGGCCGCCTACCTGGGGGCTCCGCTCCGCCGGGTTCTTCATCACCGCCTGGCGGAAGCTGTTATCCACGTAGGACGCCATCGCGCCTCGCTCAGCCGGCGCGGCGGCCGCTCCCGCCCGGCTCGGAAGGGCGGGACGGCAGAGGAGAGGAGGGCCGGCAGCGGCCTGGAGCTGCGGCCCGGGGAGAGCGGAGGGAGGCGGTGCGGGGACCCCGGCGGCACTTCGGCTCAGCAGCGCCGCCGCCCGGATTAGGCCGCGGCCGAGCCCCGGAGGCGCGGGGGCGCCCGGCGGGCTGGTGGCGCCTGGCGGAGGCGGCTGCGCGCTCCCGCTCTACCCGGCGCTGCGCCTCCCGCCGGCTCGCTCCGCCGCATCCCCACGGGCACCGCCGCCACCTCCCATCTGAGCTGCTAGGGGCTCCGCGCCCGTCTCGGAGACGGGGAAGTTGCTGGCTCGGGGAGGCGGGGCCGAGGCGGGCCGGCCGGGGTGGGGCGGGGCGGACCGCGGGGGGCCTCGGGCGGCGGGGGGCTGCCGTCTCCGCGCCCGGTGCTTTGTGCGTGGTGCCGGCCTCGGCTCTCCCTCCGCTGCAGCCGTTCCCGGCACCGACAGGTCTACCCATGTCCCGCCTGTCCCAGGCCGCGGGGCGATCGCATAAGCAGCGCCCGAGCGCAGCTGGCGGGGTCAGCGCCTGGGCCCGAGGTGGCTTGCGCCAAAGCAGGGCTGAGCTCAGCCCGGCTGCACGCCAGCCAGCCTGGGAAGCAAGCCCCAAGACTCCATGTCCATCGTTTGAGAGGCTGATATCCTAAAAAGGAGGGCTCGATACCTCCAGTCCCGAGGGATGTGCGGCACAAGAGCCAACAGCTTTGGAGAGGCGTCTGGTGCACACGGTCTCCAAGCTGGGCACTGAAGCCCCTGGCTGGAGTGGCCAGCAGCTTTGGCCAGGCCACCTGTTGCCATTCCTCCTGTCACTGACCCTCACTAACCCGCCACCCTGCACAGGCAAGAAGGGGACCAAGGAAGGGAGCACTGTGGCACAAAACCAGCATCTTTTGGGGCTGCCAAGTGGCCCTTTCCTCTCATCTAAGCATGGTCAGTAAAGAGCAGTGATCTTGTCACATGGCTGGTACTGTTTGTTACTTGACTTGAACACATCACGAAAGCAGCCCAGCAACACTAAGCACGGAACTGCTATTAAGGTGTCATTAGTGGCAATATAAAACTACTGCTGCATTTGCTTTCATAAACAATGTCTACCTTTCACTGATACGTATCATGCAATGTAAATAATACATTAGGAAATCTGATTGAATTGATTTTCACTCACTGAAAGAGATTTACATTTCATCATAATTAAGGTCCTGTAACGTTTATTTCTTTATTTGTGAAAATTTATGGACATTGGTATGAAGAATGTTTTTTTCTTTCTCACATGGCATGCGCTTCTGTCTCAGGAGACAAAATCTTATGGTTTTAGATGCAGATGACCCTCTTACTGGCCATGTCTTCAAACAGTATTCTACTAAACCTCTTGAAATTCTACATTTAGTTCATCGACAAAGATAACTCTTTGGGCTAATCCTACTCATACATGTCAACAAAACATTTTTGTAGCTAATACTGATCGTTCTGGGCAGACCACGGGGCACAAATAGACAGAGCTCTACATCCCAGCCATATCTTGCTAGCAGTTGCTTACTAGTAGTTCTTACAGGAATTCATTTTTTTAACTAACAGATTGAAAATATAATGCCCCCTGCCCTGGAAGAAAAAAAAAAGTTTAAAATATTCCTCATATTCATCATCAGCGAGTATCATTTCTTCAAATTAATCAAGCCTGCAGCTACATGAAAGTGCCAGCTTTTCTGAAGCTCCACTTACCAACCCAGAATACTAAGATTTCCTTTTTTTGTGGGGCATATGTATATGCCTAGTACCACAGGAATGCAAGGAATGCTCTCCTGGGCTCTTCTCCTCCATCACTTCAGGGCACTGAATATCTCCTGTTACAGACGAGCTTGCCTGACGTGTTCCTATCTCTAAATCAAAACATAGCTACCCACTCCATTTTAATACGCAATTAGCTTTAATTCCAGACCTATTACCTTTAACAGCATAAAGTGAAGTGTTTCACTGTGATTAATTTCTGTTGTGTTATCTGTTAGCAGAGTACCTGTGATTCACAATGATACTCAGCGTCAGCTGACACAACTTTGGGTGCTCTGATTACACTCTGATCAGTGTAACAAACCTTGATGGCTATCAGTGTATGTCAGAGGCCCATCACATGCCACAGACTTGTTAGAGATGATAAGGAATGAAAGCTAGAAAATTATGTTCAAATACATTCAACACTTTCTCAACAGTATTTAAGAATATGTTGTATCTGCTTACTCTTTCTTTAGCTTTCTGTAAGCAACACTGTATTATGAAGATGCTCCTCATTTTTTATGTTCTCTATGGTGGATACAAGTCTGTCCTGCATGATGGTTTTTTTTCTTGCTAATATTATAGTAGTTCTTGCATATGAATAGGAAAAATATCAAATAATAATTAAGATACAGGCTAAGCCCTACTTTTCATGCAAATGTTGGCAAAATACAATTTACAATGTCACATATGTTTTTGCAGCCTTCACATTCACTCTTTCCCATTTTCTATCTTCAACAGTAGATCAGCGTTTTACAATACACACGTGTATCAGGATCTGCCATTCATTTTGCATTTCCTTTTTAGTTAAATATACATATAACATATATATGTGAATATATAAATGTATACACGCATAATAATTTCAGTAAGATACGTACCATCAGTGAGGATATAAACCCATGGATATCCTTTTATCTCTGTTCTCCACGTAAATTGTCATTTTCTTATATCTTCTGAAGATTGCATGGCAGTTAAAGCAAATTCACACGGATGAGTTCCAGTATGCAGAACTGCCTGTCTGCTTCTCAGCTCTCTGCTAGCAGCTTCTCTGCAGTCATAAGAAGTTCCTTTCATAACCATTTGTGCAGGTGGAATGCAACGGTGAACTGCGGTGTCCATCTGATGGACCACTCCATGTCAGACATTGAGAACAAGAGCCATTCCTATTGGACTGAGTAGAATCCAATTTTATTGGATTTTAAGTCAAGGATGACTGATCTCTACTACCAGGGGGAAGACCAGCTCCTTTGAACAGGTTTATCTTCTATGCTTGGATTTTTGGGATGACAACATTTTCAAGAATGCTGTTTCTAGTCTTTTCAGATTTATACATGGATGGGATTACTACCATTGACAACTCCATTTTTTATTGTCTTTTACAACATGGAAAGAATGGCTAATGTTTTCTTTTACAATATCCTATAGCTACATGTCTCGTTTCCATCCAGACATCAGCAGTGCACAAGCACAGTGTATAACCACCACCCTGTATGCCTGAACTTAGGGGTAGGATAGAAAGATATCAGTGAGTTAACACAGTCCATGCTAAAGTAATTTTTGAACATTTACCATTGCTTTATTTTCCTTTTGCACTTGTAAGGCAGCATCAAATTTCAAATGCTGTAAAAGAGGGCCTGGTTTGTGGCTCTAAACAAAATTTATTCCTCTTGAGAGTAGCAAGAGGAGAGTTTGTGACTACTATGAAGTATTTCATATATTTATTCAGAGTTTGCCAGTTTGTTTGGTTACATTTGGGAATATTTATCATTCAATTTTTGCTGTAGCTGCATCCATCTAAAGCAGCTTTAACTAGGCAGCTTAATAGTAGCGGTAGTAGCTCAGAGACCTGCACGAATTAGCTGTCCAAATACTTACAGGGTCTTCTGAGAGGAATTGACAGTCCACACAGCCTTCTTTTCAGATTCACGGGTAAAGGAACCTATATAAAGGGAAGGGTGGCTGAAATCCGTCTTGCAGGAGCACCTTGGGAGCACAGTGATGGATCACGGACCACTATGCCAGATACTGAATGAACACCAAATATATTAGCATGAACTCTCAGAGGTCAAGCCTGAATTTCTGGAGTAAGCTCAGATAGATAGGCTCACACAAGCTTCATGCATACTTGTGATCATGATGCAGGTGTGCCCATTATCTCTCAGTGATGGAAGTGCTGTTAGGATATGATAATGAGTCTTCTGTCCTGCCTCCTCCACTTGAAGAGTGGTCTTCAGGATTTCCCTTCACCTTCTCATCCTGTAAAAAGAAGAACAGTTGTAACAAATCCACTTGTGCAAAAAATATTTTGACAACCAAGTAGCATCTTTTATCATTATCGGGATGTTTCATATTAATGCTATGACCAAGAGTCATAAATCAGTTCCTCCTTGCTGGTAAGCTTGAGAACAGTCTGCCCGCAAGAAGAGAGAGGTGCAAATCTTGTTTCTTGAATTGTACCCACTGCATGGTAAGAAAAGTAACAGGCTAAAACCAGGTCTCTTTGGGACAGATGACACATACTGACTGATGCAGGTTTAAACTGCAGTCAAATAGTCATCCACAATCTAATGCAGGCAGGATTAGAATCATAGAGTCATAGAATCCTTAAAGTTCAAAGGGACCTCTGAGGGCCATCTAGTCCAACTCCCCTGCAAAACAAGGGACACCACAGCCACATCAGGTTGCCCAGGGCCTGATCCAGCCTGGTCTTGAAAGTCTCCAGGGATGGGGCACCAACCACATCACCAGGTAACCTGTTCCAGTGCCTCACCGCCCTCACTGTAGAAGATTAAGAGTAATTTTATCTGCTGAAATCTATGATACCACACTTTTGTGAATTATATGCTCAGCGTCCTATGCTTTGCAAATATCGTATTTAAGTAGCATCCAAAATAAGGACAAAATACTTCATTCTTATTCGTGTTTTCATCACTGGACAAATTAGAGTTCAAACCTACATTTTAGTGCTTTATTTTTAAACCAATATATTTTCTGGAAGAAAATGCATTCATATTCTTTCTTAAATAACAGCAATTGAGTTGTTTAAGATAATCTTTTGAAGTTCCTAAAATGTAAACATTACATGATTGTGCTGAAGTATGAAACGGGAAATTATCTGGAAGCCAATCTAGACAGGATTCCTATCTATTCAAAGCTGGACAAGTCTTTGGAAGAATTTAACTCAAGTATGAACGATAGATAGCCAGATACTCATTAATATCCAATGATGCTGCTTTTCATAAAACACAGAAAGTTGACAAAATTAAATCTGTTGCACTAATAGATCATGCATAATGATTAATAAAACATCTAAATCTCTGCAAGGAAAATGAAACATAAAAGTAGTAGGAATTTTATTCCTGCACAAGGACGTGAAATATTTATCAGTGAAAAATTTGTTGTTAACTCTGTTATTAAGACCTTTCACTGCAAATGTGGGTTTTTTTCAGTACTGGGATTTTACACTGATTGTCTAATTTTCACTATCATAAATCTTTTTTAAGATAATCAGTTTTATTATGTATGATTGACGTGTTTGGCTTTTGGTCTATCCTAACTCTTAAAAAAAAACAAAAACATATATTTATAATTTTTGGCATTACTGCAGGGCATTATTTTTTTTAAATTAAGTTTACTGCTGGTAGCATTTTTCTGTTGTGAATTATTGATTAATTATTCCAGATATTGCCTTTCCTCAGTCAGCCACCCAGTGTTGTTTACTGTACTGCTCAATGCGCTCGTGTTGGAACTGCTTCTTGGAACGAATCCCCGAATGCCGCATTCCCCTCATGTTTCACCTCTTTACTCTTGTCATCATGTTCTATAGGAATCAGCCATACTCTTCCCTACTGCAGCACTACGCTGCATCAGGAATATTCTCCAGTATGATATTAACAGCACTCATTACAAGAGCATTTCCAATTCCACTGCTTTCTTATGACCTTTATAAATTATTCCATTGCTTCAAAATTAATAACTGTTGGATGAGTCGTATGTTTGTGTGGTTCTGCTGCCTTTTCCCTTCAGTCACCGTTTAGATCTGTTCAAAGCATATGGAGACGCGTGGGTGTGAGCTTAAGGGAATGTTTCTAAGCTGTGCATACATATCCTGGCAAAGCATATTCACACCTATATTACAATGTGACAAGCACTAGGTACCAATTTAAGTGGATAGAATCAACTTCAAGATCAGTAAAAGCCAAAAAAGTTAATATGTTCATTACTTACAATCAGTGACATCACACTTCATCAATTTATGTTCCTTTTTTGTTTCATTTTGTTTCCAGAAGAAACCATCTAGCACTTGGAATAAAACAGAATTAAGATTTAATTTTTCCTTATTCTTAAAAAAAAAAAAAAAAAAAAAAAAAACCATATTTGAGATAGATCAACACAGAGGTGAGCTATCAAAGCAAGCTAAACTTATCCTGGAATTGTCCTCATCAGTCTTGACAGTATAATGACAATATACCTACCCACACGTATGTAGAGTGAGTGCCCTGCTGCAACCATTAACCGAGAACATTTGTATTCAGTCATGGAAAAGTAAGGGTTCAAATTGTTGTTATGATCAAGTTTGTTTTCTAAATAATATGTTTATCAATAATGTGAAAATTAAGACTTTCCACAAGTCTTTTTTTGTAGAAAACTTGTGGAGATTCCTGTTTCCACTCCCATCTACCTCTGTACAAATACTGTGACAAATCCAAGTGTTACATTCATTTGAAGAAAGAAATCCATGATTAACATGGAAACAATGACATGAAGGAGCTGACAAAAATAGGCAGCACTGAACAGGTGACTCGTTACTAACTGTGGGGCAGAAGTTCACACAATGAGCTACTTGTATTGCCAGGATCTGTTCCTAAGACAGACTTGAAATAAATAATTACTTTCCTTCTATTATTTTGTTTACATTTCACTATCTTTTCCATTTGTTAAGCAGACAATACTCTTTAAATGCTCAGCAGCAAGATGCGATAAACGGCATCTTTGCTCTTCTGTAACAAATGATTCTGCTCAGCACATCCACCATCACCTTCTTATACCACTACTGCAAAAACATGGGGACCTGCCACTTGCTTCACTTTTGATTTCCAGAATAAATTTATAAAAAAACAATAAAATAATTTTTTTAAAAAGCCCCTTTCATTTTTGCTGCATGTAGGGGAAGCTGCCAACAGGAGATCTGCACCCAAGCAAATATATCTTGTAAATGTGTTTTTTTTTAAGTCAGAACAGAAACTGAAATGCGGGAAGTATTGTACAAAAGAGGTAGTAGAGATGAAGATTACTTTTTCTGTGGGAAGCCAAAATGACTCTTTGGGAGATGCACATTTTGAAAGACACGTGAACTCTTAAAGATTTTGTCATGGGGAAGTTCTTTTCTAGGAATTTTCCCCTTTTTCATGCAACTTAAAATACTGCTGACATTTCGGCATCTTACCAGCACGACAAAAACATTGTACATAGACACAGTAAATACACCCATGTGTATCTCTTCCTTCAGCTCCAGCTAACTGGAATGGAGACAGCACAGTGTATTTAGTCCTTTGGACAAGAAAGTCTTTGCATACCTCAGAAGTTTCCTCCTCTAAAAATGCTGCAGAGTGGAGATTGGAAACCACCTGCTCCAATGTGTTTACAGTTGCATCCATGTGAGGTAGGGCACAAGTGGGTCCTTTCTCCTGCTTCATATTACAGCCCAGGTTTTCAGCTGATGAAAACCCACGTATTTCAAGGAGATCAGCTAGTTCCTGCCTGTTTATTACAGCTCGGGATCTGTTCCCTGGCTCTGGTTCCTGTTGGGGTTGCTGGGAATTTCCATAATGTTGCAACAGAGGATGGGTATGCTCCCTTTCACCTCCAGCTAAATATACTGCACTGTTTGAACCTCCCAGAAAGAGAGATCTCTCTACGTCATGCTCAGCAGCACTGCTGGAAAGGGCTGCAGGACAAACAGCGAAACAATCTTGCCCCTGTTTGTCCAAAAACAACTTCTGTGTCTTGTTAGCAACGCAGCAGCTCATGAAATGGTAAGTCCCCAGGTTGAAGCTAGCTGTGCAACTTCATTCCACGGATGCAAGTAGCTTATAATTTTGCCTGAAGCCTTAGCATTACTCTTGCATTCAGGATAAAGCAGATTCTTCTGCCATGGAGGAAAAGAAATGAAGTACAAGAGAAAATTTCATCTTTAATTAATTTGTCTTGGTCCTTTGCGCTTCAGAAATAATACCAACGCTCCTGAAGCTAAGTATTCATACAGATATTTTGTTACAAATCAACTTCTGAGACTTTCTTCAAACTACCTATCATTCTTCCACTCCTCACTGATACATTTTTAGTAAGGATCCCACCCCCCACACATGTGAATGTGGGCCAGACAGTGGGCTGATACTCCTGGGCAATGTAAATACAATAGGTTAAAATACACATCAGCACATCTTCAAAGTGCAAAGAGGGGCCCTTCAGGCAGTAGCATTACACATTTTTTGAAACCAGCAGTAATGGTGCAGATACTAAGCTAATTTTAACTTGGAGGGCAACGCTGAAGCGAGGGGAAGTATTTCTCTACCGTAGATAGATCCTGAAAGACCCACGTATGCAAGAGCTGAGTTGCATCTCATTTTGTGGGAGCTACAAACCTGATGCTTCCAAGGAAAGTCTTGTGGAAAATAATAAAGGGATCTGTAGGTGGATGGAGATGTGAAGGCAACTGTTAGGCAGTGGTCCACAGGTTAAGTGAATTCACACAGCAATGCTTGTAACTCTTTGTTATGGTGAGATTTAAAGAGGAATAGAAGTGCTGGACACATCCAGAGCACTGCATAACTTTAAAGCAGCAATTTAAAACTCAAATGTTTTTGCAATGAGCACATATGTATTTTGTCATCAAAACAACACAGGTACTGAACAGGCCTGGTAAAGCACCTCTGTCCCCCAGATGTTTGAGCTTAAATCATAGAGTCTTCCAACTCTAACAGGCATTTGTAACACTTACGGGCAAATGAAAATGCTTAATTGGCCCAGATGTACTCACACAACTATAAAGTAGAATAGGGTAGCCAACATTAAAGGCTGTGGATGTGGAATCCATAAAAAAGTGCTAAAACTTGTAATTCATCACACAATAATTCTCATGACCTTTTCTGCCCATCATTCCCATGAATTCGTCTGAAACTGCGTAATGTTTAGAAAACCAGAAAATAAGTTGCATTTCCCATTTCTCCAGAGTAATTTGTGGAGCCAGATACCCTTCCCAGAGCAGCAAGAGGGAGATAATACCTGAACACAGAATTCTCTTGAAAAAAAAAAAAAAAAAAGACTCTTTTGGGGTTAAAAAAGCATGATTTGTTTACTCCTTTCCACTGCTCCACCCTATTGTACTCAGCAGGTAAAGGTGAGCATCTCTGCCACACTAGGTTGCTCATTAACTAGTTCTCAACATCTTTCTGAGAAGATGCAGTCTTGTTCTGACTGAACATAATTATGTTACTGAAAGAGGGATAGTGGAGCAGTACGAAATTAAATGCTTGCTTTAACCTATCTGCCTTTAACTCGTCCTTCCTACGACTTCAAGTAGACAGATTATCCTCAGTATGTTTGCCCAGAAAGCATGAAGGAAGTGTAGGTCTATAAAGCAGATTCTTCTTCTTACAGTCTCCTGTTTGTTTATTCATGACACGTGCGACTCCATCTCTAATTAAGAACTCCTTATTGGGATAACGTAACTACTGATTTCTAAATCTATTTCCTCCAGATACCTATGCATGCTCTGAGGCTCACTGAAGGTGCAAAGACCCCTAATGCTGACTATTAAGCCCTCTTCCAGAGCTCACTGATCTAGTTTAGGAACCACATCTCACAATACGATCTCATCCCTAGCTGAATTATGTCTGCTGGATGACACTTGAAACATTTAATGGCTCGCCTGGGCAAGGGAAAGCATGCCAAGGCAGTCGTGCCAGTAACAACTCGGACAGAACGCAAGATTACAAAAATGCCTGCTGTAGCTATAGCTTATTCCAGCCCTCTCACTTAGATGAGACGCAATATTACAAAAAAACTTTTGATAGAGCTGAGTTCACACTGGGGCTGTTTCTGTTACTGTAGCTACTTTAATTATGACCCTACAGTTCAAACGGAAAAAAAATTAATCCTGCCCTGCTCTTTCAACTGAGAAGACAAGCAATTTTTATCACTCCTCCTAATATCATTTCCCTCTGTTTAGAAGTATGACGTGAAGCAGCTCCAGATCTTCCACCAAACTTGGGTCTCTTTGATGATGCCCTTCAGCTCCTGCTCTTCTGTGTTAACTGAAGCTGAGTGCAGTAGGAAATTCGGCCTCACAACTTTTAGAAATGCTGCATATTTATCTAGTACTACTGTAACCTGAGATACATTTTAATTTTTGATGTGACTTATCACGTCATTCATATGGAGAGACATGCTCCCACGGTGAAACCATGTGATTTTCAGACAGAACATCACAGAGGAACCCCAGGGATGTGTAAAGATTTTCTTCCTTTATAACGCTCACTACACAACGTATCTTTGAACAAGACACTGACATGCATCCCTCCTTGTTATGAAGCATATTACAAAATGCACATACCCACCTCACAGAACTGTTCTGAGGGCTTGAGCTTGTAAAGCCCTTTTGAGGATGAAAAGCACTACAGAAGTACTGAGCTCTAAGCTTGGGTATGTGGACAAGCTGTGCACATTCAAAGTAAAAACCTTTCTAATAACATCCATCTGCATCTTCAATACAAGTAAAAAATTGTAAGAGCCTGTCAGTGATCAAGGCCTTCTCATGCAGCTCACCCTACCGTTTGGCTGCTGGCCAGCCCAGAGAGCCCATGGAGGAAAGCGGCTCTGGAGGAAGGAATGCACATGTTAAGCAGAGGACAGCTTTTCTGAAGGGTGAGAAAAATCAGGCCAACACCCTCAGCTGCCAAAGCCCTCTCTGGCACATGGAGGAATGAAGCAAGATAGAAGGGGAGGCAGAAACCACAGTATGCAGGGGCCTGCTATTCTCACTGAAGCCTGTATGCCCTAAAAGCTGAAATAAATAGAAAATATTTTTGCTTCAGGATCAGCTCTGCTTTGCATTGAAAATGTCTCTCTGTGGAGAGGCTGGGAGAAACCAGGCAGGAATTTCCTCGGAAGCCAACCAAGAAGACGTGCCAGCCTTCGGTGTTAGTGTTGCCACCAAGCCCTTCCCAAAAGTCTGGGGGTCAGTGCAGTACAGCCAAAGCAACCTGAGGAGGCCCGCCTGGCTTCTTTCCTCCAGTGCTTCATGCACGCCTTCAGATGCAACAAGGTTTTATTAAGTCACATACACAGGGATTGAACTAATAACATGAAACTGTCTATCATATATTTAGATAATTTAATCTAGACAGCTTTCTAATCTTCCATTAAAATTTTATACACGAGAGATTTCTCCTCTAATAAATCATAATTTACATTTAGATAGTACCTCTCGTTCTAATAGCTTGTCTTTATTGAGAAGTTGATTCCAGTCATGAATCACGTTATCTTTCATTCAAATCCCTGACATAGCCAAAAAGCCCTGAATTAAATATTTAAGCAGCTTTTAATTCACATTATCTTGTACCAGATCAATTCAGCACAACTCATCAACTAACACAATCAATAATTAATGTGGCTGCAGTTTGTCTGCACAGGGGTTCTGTCAGTCCTCCTGCCTCCTCCTGCAGATCGCTGGGAGAGCCCATGGAGAGCAGCCAGCTTGGCCACGGCTCACCAGAGCATGCTTCATAGAAGAGCACAGCCCACTAAAACAATGACTTGTCTGAGATCTCCAGGGTCCTTTTTTAAACCAAGCTCAGCCTTGTTCTAATAACTAATTAACATACTCATTGTCTGCATTGCCCTGAGGCCTGCCTCCACCTCAGCAGCACATCCTCCAGGGAGGCTGTGTGGCCCAAGGCAGTCCTGACACTTGCCATGCTGCTGCTCCAAAACTGAGTGCCCTTGTGCAGTCTTTATAATGGAATTTGCACTCTTGTCACTTCTAGAAATTTTGAAATCATATGGTTTAGTCCACCAAACACAAAGTATTCCATTTTTCCATCACTTATTAGTTTTTATATACAAAATATAATTATGTCAGTTAGATGAGAGGATTTTAGTCTCCTAAATACATTGATTGCAAAAAAAAATTTATTTTAAAGGCGCGTAAGAAAAATAAAAACTTTCTTTTCCTGTATGCACACAAGTTGCACCAGAGGAGATTTAGATTATAAAAAAGGAAAAACTTTTTCTCTCAGAGGGTGGTCAGGCACTGCAGTGGTCTGCCCAGGGAGGTGGTGGAGTCGCTGTCCCCGGCAGTGTTCAAGAGGCGTCTGGATGAGGAGCTACAAGATATGGTTTAGTGCTTGTGGTAGCAGTGGTGATAGGAGGACGGTTGGACTAGATGATCTTGTAGGTCCTTTCCAACCTTGTGATTCTGTGATTCTATGATTCTATGCAATACCAGCTTAATACCACCTACCAAAGTGCAGCATCTCATGAGGAAGTACAACACCTCTTCATCTACGCTGACACTGTAAACAGCTAAAAGTGTCCATGAAGGTTTTTAAGAAAAGAGCACATGTCACACTGAGGGATATGGTTTACTGCTAGGGTTGTGATAGGTTGATCTAGATGATCTTGGTGGTCTTTTCAACTATAATGATTCTAATTCTATACAGACAAGAGCTGGATGGAGGATGAAATCAACCCTAAGTCACACAGTACTGAGACATATCAGCACAGATGCTGACAGAAGGCTGCACACAGCAAAGCTGTGGACTCATCGGGTGGAGGTTATGTTGTTCTCCCACCCTTGCATGACAGAACATGAAGCCATCCAGCTACAGGGCAGATGCAGGGAGGAAAAGGAGGTGTGAGGAAAGGGAGCAGGCTGCAAAAATGAGAGAGCAGTCAAACCAGACTGGGAGGAGCAGCTGGAGGATCAGGAGGAGGAGCCAGGAGCAAAATGTGGTTGAGCAAGTAAACTCACGGTGATTCAGAGACCAGTGTCCACCAGCTTACTCAGAACATCAGAATTTGCCATAATCATGCACAGACAAGCATCCCCAGCCACGATCCCTGATACTCTCCATTGCCCTTTAGGGAAGCTTGGCACACAAATCAGAGCTGCCATGTACATAGGTTGCTCCAAAAGTAACGTCTCTTGTTTATTTCCATGGAAATGACAACAGCTACAAAGAGTACAAGAACACTATTTGATAGAGCAAATTCTCAGCTACAAAACACTATTCTTCAACATAGTAACCACCATTAGTTGTGCATTTTTTTCAGCGATGAACAAGAGCCTGCATGCTGTGCTCATAAAAATATGCACCAGTGGAGATGACCCACTGTCACTATTGCCACTTCTGGAATGCACCACTCACCCCTCACTGTGCTCACAGCCACTGTTTGGTCTCCAGAAATGTTCAGCAAGCATCAGTGAATGCCAATGGGTGCCATTTTTTTTCACACGGAGGATTTCAATGACACACCTTTGCTCCACAAGCAATTCCATGTCAGATGCCATCTTGTCAGACTGCTCCCCTGCTGCTATCTGTCACGCAGCAACAAAATATAACAGGATACGGGTGGGAAGGTTCAACCTGTACTGCTATAATGCCAACATCTGCCTCTGACATCGCAGGCCGACATAATAAGAGGTGTTACTTTCAGAGCAGCCCTCGTATGTTTAACTAGAATGTCAAAGAACTTTTTGTTATCCTTGATTTTTTGTTAATAAAAAGCTTTATCAGCTCAGGCGTGGTTGGAAACATATTAGAAATCTCTGCTGCGCATTTTAAATATTACATGTATTGCTGTGACACTGAAGGTTTGTTTTATTCCTCAGCAGCCCTTTGGGATCACACACACACGAATGGCTTGTGCCCTAAGGTGTTGACAAATGAAAGAAAAAGAGGAGACGGCAGATGGAATCAGCAGCTGGAGTATCTGCAGAAAATAAGGCAGCTCTGACAGGCGCGCCAGCAAGGCTTTTGTCTGGGAATCTTATTCTGTATCTTCTGCCATCACAAAAATAAAAAAAATTAAAAAAAATTACTGAGTGAATCAGAGAAGAGACTTTAGTATTGAAAGACTAGAATGTCGTCATGAGACCACTTTCATCAAGTGGAGCATCCTGAAGATTCACAAGTTGTGTTACCATCATTTCAGAGAAAATTCCTAGAAATCCCTAAAAACTAGGATCTTTACAACTCTTGTTTCTTAATGATACATCATTATACTTGTCAACAAGCAGTTTACAGCAGATTTATTGCACCCAGCAAGACAGAGGCAGCCTCTCTTGAGGTCAACTATCTGAGCACACATGCAGGAATCATCTCCAGGAGCAGCATCAGAGGCCCCAGTAGAACCCGGGGGACAATACATCACAATGTGTCCATGCACAGAACCTGCTGGAGGGGACAGCAGGCCACTGTCACAGTGATCAGTGCAGTAGCCATGGTGCAGCAGAGCTGTGGTACTCCCCAGGCAGGGAGAGCCTGCAGCAAGGCCCCACTCCCTCACAGAACCAAGGGGTGCCATGCACTGGCAGAGGGCAGGATGGTGTTCTCAGGTAGGCAGCAATGCCGGGGGTCTCGGGGCATGCAGCTCCAGCAGGGACAGGGCAATGCTGGTATAAGTGATAATAAGGTAGATGAAATAAGGACAAGAAAGATGCAAATGCCATTAAAAAAAAAAAAAAAAAAGTCTGTTACCTGGTGCCACAGTTTTTATTTGATCTCATGAATTGCCGAATGCCTAGAGACTCGCAGAGGGAAACCCCTCTCCTTTGGCTGTTTACATTTCTCATACCAAGTAAGTATTGAAGTATTTTTCAACTGTATCATGCACAAGATATGCACTCATGCACAGTCAGAGACAGTGATGTGAACTGGAGACTTTTTCCATTTGGACCTTTTGTGGTCCAGTCAGCAGTTCTCTTTCATTACTTAAGAAGTGCACCCCGCACCTGCATATTGATGAAAAACTCTCACAGCCTGGAGGAGGGAGCACAGATCAGTTCTGGGGGGCTGAATGAGAACCTCCTGCTGACAGCAAGCCAGGATTCCCCACTGGTCCTGGTTAGTGGCACTTACCGAGATGTCTTCCTGCTACAACTCTATTTGAATTTCAAATGCACCAATACAAAAGAACAGGCTCAAGAACCAAAAGGGTTGGACTAAAAAAAAAAAAAACAAAAGTACCCTTATGAACTGAATCTGAATTTGCCTTGGAGCCTGCATTTCAATTAAAGCAGTTGTCTGCATATTTATTCACACTAACAATGTTTTTTGAGTAAAACAAATTTAGAGACCAATGAATTTCATTGCACTTGTATCTTGTAATAACTATAACTGTACGAATGACTTCAAATTCTCCTTCTTCCTTAAATGCTAAAATACTACAAAGAATATTTAGATGACATACACTGTATTAAAGTACAGTACCTACGTTTCAACATCACTGAATATATGAGTCTATATTCTAGTTACATGCTGCAGTAGCTTCTGCTATTGAGTTATAAGTCACGGGAATATACGTGCTGCAGTCTGGGGTCAGATTAAGAACATACATAATCTAATATCCTTTCAAAAATTGCTATGAAATCTCATTCACAATTTTTGCTTTTCAGCCTCTTTGCAGGGAAAGGTGACACAATTTGGCTGTGAACCGTGAAAAAGATTTCCCTTTGATGCTTTAAGTCTATTCCTAGCAATTCAATTCTAGTTTTTGCTCTATGAAATATTGTGATTGTTCCTTATTCACCTTCTTCAGAACAAAAATTATTTACTAGGCCTGCTGGTCATTTCTGAGAGTAAGAGAGAATAAAATGTATTCAATCTTCCTGAAAAAGTAGAGTCAAAACCACTTGCCCTGATTCCAGATTACCATTAGTTTTCAGCTGGTAAGGGTAATGGACTGGCACAGGTGGCTACGTATACCCACAATAACCACTTTCAGAACCTTTTCTCATTTTAACAGATCCTTACATGAGAAACCAGAGCAGCACATCATACTCCAGTATTCTATCAAAGAGATATTCTATTTTTTTTTATCTAATGTCATGAAGTTAATGGTAAAATTGTTGTTACTCCTAGTGGATAGTGGATTATTCTCTCTTAGGAGTGTATGTTTTCTGGGGAAAGCATTTTTTTCCTGAGAAACCCATCCTGGAAAGTGCTTTGGACTCTTCTTGCTGACTGCCCTTAATTGAACAACACTGCAGCAGCATTGTGTGACAGCAGCATTGCTCCTGGGAGGGATTTCTGCCAGGCAATTCTGAGACGAGAGTAACAGCCAAGGTTATTTTTAAAGCACCAGAAGTAACTTAATCGTACCAACATAATCGCCAATCAAGAATGCACAGCTTGCTATTAGTGACACTGATATCTTGTAAAATGAAAAGCAAGCCGCACCTGATTATTTATGATGTTCTCTTGCTTGTAATGGAACAAGCATGTTATTGCAAATTCACAAGTTAGCAGATTGGTTTAAAATTAACATATTATTCACACGTATTATAGGACTTGTAAGTTAAAGAAGCAAGCATCTACGTCTCCAGTCTCTAATATTCCAGACAGGGCTATGATTGCTGTTTTACTGCCAGAGGTTTAAAGATCAAATTACGAACTTTTTAGAAATTACCCTACCTCCTTAAAGATAAAATAGAATTTATTTCTGCAATAGCGTCTATGAGTTTCTTTCTTCTGATTTCAACAAAATATATTACTCTTTTGTCATGATCTAATTTTTACAGAAGTAATACTCTCACATACCTCCACAGATACATCATAGAGTTTCTATTGGTTCAAGTCTTGTCTCCAGACTCATCCAGACAGCCAAAGGTCAGAGGGGGTTTGTCATTGTCATATAGCCCCAGAAACAGTCTTCTCAAGGGAGCAAAGATGATAAATCAGATAAAAAATCAGATAAACCTGATCTGACCAGACTTTGCACTGCAGAGAATCCTGAAAAAAACCTGCTTGAATGAGGAGACTGAAAAGTAAAGTCAGCTTTTACATCTGTTGTCTTCTAGCCACCAGCTCGGAATCACATTTAGTAGCAAAAGCTAAGACAATAAAAGCAGAGTTTAATGCTGCATGAGGTATGCTCTGCTGATATATTTACCTTCAGAAGACACCTAACAGTGTTATCAAGGTGATAGTTTTTGTGTTTAAGTGCTTCATTATTTCTGTCTTCTTAACACATATGCAAAGAAGGAAAGCGCTAAAGAAGAAGCACGACAGTACAAGGGCCTGCTGTTGCATGCTCTGCACAGAGAGCAGTTCGTGATTAGATGGAAAGACTTGGGCTGCCCTTCCACACCTCCTTGCTGTGCTGCTGGCTCTAGTGCCATGCTCGCAGGCAGTTCTACTGGGGAGCATCTGTACCTGCAGAACACAGCTCCAGGCACTGATCTCCTGGGAGTGACGCTGCCCTCAGCCCTCCTGACCTCCTGCCCCCGGCTCACATCTCGCGCTGTTTGTTTTGGCACAACTGCTTCCCTCCCCCAAGGCCACATGGAAAATGAGATCAAGGAACTGATGCAAGTTAAAAATAACCAGGGATAAAAACAAACATTTACTGTGCGGTTAAGAAACAGTTGTTGCAAAGCATTGGGCAGGCGGGTAGGCAGGGAGAGCAGCTGAAGCTGTTGGAGAAATGAATGGCATGTGGCATCAGCCCAGTGCTGGCAGCTCACATCATGTTGCAATCTCTGGACACTCCTCAGAGAGTGGGCTCCTACACCAAACAGGTGCATGCTGTTTGCCTCTGGCTCTGATTAACCAAGCCTGGAGGTTGTTTTCTTCCTCTGGAAGGGGTCAGAAAAAAGGCTCAAAAAAGTGTGAGGCAGGCACCCTGCTGCTTGTGCTGTCCCTTAACGAGTGCTTACCTCCAATTATTTATTGCTATTTGGTGCTTCTCAAGAGGAGATACACTTAGGAGACAAGAGATGGAAAGCAGTTCATGATTCTGAGTCTCTGCCTCTACCTTCTTAAGAAACCAGTGGGAATAAAACAAGACTGAGAGGCATATTCGCATGTGCAGTAACGTTTGAAATTACGGCATGAAACAGAACTTAAGCTTTCCATACTTCTTATTTTCTCATTCACAAATTAATATCTAGCACTGCACTTGAACTGACTTATCCATTTCAAGACAGGACAGAGAGCTGTTTTATCTTTGACTGGGAATTGCTGGCCATAGGGCTCTGCTTTCTGAGCTGCTAACTGCTCCTGCACACCAGAAAGCACCTTCAGCTCCCACGGAAATTCATAGGTTCTGCTATAGACACACATCATGGGCCTGCTTTTGCTTTTTATTAAGAATTTGTGAAATGGCTGCTCCAAGATAACACCAGCTGCAGTTGTTTATACTGGAAAGGTGTTGCAGTGTTCCAGCAAAACTGGAACCAGGAACTCTTTGCTCCAGAAAAAGAAAATCCACACATGGAATTCATTTGAAAAACCTAATCAGAGCAATACTGAGCACAGCTTGTGATGCTGGGTATATGTTTATACTGTTCTAATCACGTTAAAGACATTCATCACAAGGTGATGTTTCTGACCCACTTTTCTAATTTTTGCCTCTCTGAAATCTTGCACAAAATACGTTAACTATATCTGCTAGGAGTGGTAATCCTAACCACCAACTTCAGCTGGTCAAGTTATTGTCATCTGGAGGCCAGCAGGATTAACTGCACTGTTGGTGTTGCTGCGGGGGTGGGAGGACACCAATTCCTTAATGGGTTTTATAAATTCAAGCAGCAGTTCCTCATTTGGCCATGATTAGGTTCTATGTGCTTTTAAAACAGCCCTACTAGTACGTGTGGTTGCTGGGAAATGAAACTGCTAGAAGTGACCTGATTTTTTTTTTTTTTTTTTTTTTTTTTTTTTTTACATCAAAATAATAAAATTTGATGTCCTAACTTACAATTAATATTTCAGCAGTAACCATGAAGCAAAAGGAAAACTAGCCTCAGAGTTATTTGAATGACTATCATTCGTAGCCCCCTCTCTCCCTCATTCATTGCTCTGGGAACATAACCACAGCTTTCTCCAAAACCTTGATCAAATAAATATGCCTTTCGCTATGTCTAGAGAGTCAGTGCATCTGGACCAAGCAAGGCAGCACACTGCAGAGAATTCCAGTCTCTGCAGAGCACAGGATGCCAGCAGAGCCTCTCTTTATCTGATCGAGAATAGCCAGCTGAAATGCCTTTGCTAAGCCAAAACTGTAGAGAGGCAGTCCCTTAGGAGTCAGGCCAGGGTTTTTTTTCCAGTGACAGATATATTCCATCTCCGTCTATATTAAAGGAACATTCTTCATTGATTTCTTTGTTTACTCTTTCCCTTATTCTGCAAGGAAGAATGAAAGTCTAAACTCTGCTTTCTGTATAACAAGTGTGAAGGCATTCTTTGCAGGGTATTAATCACACAGTGAGAAGCACTGAGAGACCACTTAACTCTCTATAAATTACAATTCTATTTCTACAGATTATCCAAAGACACTGCTTCCTCTGAAGCCTGGACAAACAATAACACAAGAAATTAGTGAATATTCTTCTCCAGAAAGCGGAATGTACAGTCAAATGAGAGCTCACACTATGGGTGCAAAAAATAATAAACCCAGTGGAAAAGTCAGGACATACATAGTTGCAAGCTATATTTTCTCCAGCAGCGAAGTAGATTTATGAGTTTCCTTCTTGTTATCTTTGCACCTAAGAAACAATTCACTGTCTCTGCAGTTGTGCCAATGAGACTGGCGGCTGTGTCATGAAATGGACCAGTGAGACAAACAGTAAAATTTCCCAGTTGCCTTCGGCTAATGGTGAAAAACATTACAAATTAGCAAGGTCCCATCATGCAGAGACTATGGATCCACACTGGGCATCAGCTGCCAACCCAGACAAGAAAACTCAGGTGATACTTCCCCTGCAGACTGTGAGTGTTGACTGTACAACATTGGAAACACGGGCACGGTGCTAAAGGAAACAGTGCATGGGCTATCCACACTTAAAACATGTTTCCATGCTGAATTAGATGGAATCTGGTTTTAAAAGGTGCCCTTCCTTGGTAACATAATGCAGCCAAAACAAAATCATCAGCCTTTACTGTCAGACTAACCTGACTTTTAATTGGACTGGTGTGGTCTTTGCTCCAACTGCCTCTGCACATAGTGATCTATTTTCAGTCAATATGGATCCTGAGAAGACATATGGCTTGGAAATGAATCCGTTGCCTGGGAATAGGAGTCAAGTATTATCTGCACTTGAAAGTTCAACTGGATTAACATATAATTATAGAAGCTATTCTGGAATAAACACTTCACAAAAGGAGTTCCTTTCCATTGCCATTTTGCTTCATTTCCAGTAGCTGCCTGGGGAGGAAACTCCATGTGGATACTCACCCTTTGTTTGCAACGTTATTTTTATTTTCCGCCCCCTACAGTAGTTTGGAGAATGTTTTTATTCACTCTCAGATTGGATTGACATAGCTTTATTAGCTAAAGCAGCAGCATAAACATCAGTAGACCAGCAGGGAATTGATTTCTTTACCAGCAATGAAAACGTCTGTCACCATCAGTATCTGCTCTAGTAGCTATGTCAGCACACTTCTGGTGGTCTTTTAACAAAAAAACGTGGCTTGTGGCTTCTCCAGAGGCCCATACCACACTATGCTCAACAATCTCTTTCTGTGACAAAGTTTCAGGGATAAGCCTCTAGTGTAAAAGAAGCTCTGGTTGAAGAGCTGTCTTCCACTGTAGCCATTAAATATTTCTAGATATTTCTAGGGTTGGTTTGTTGGGGTTTTTTTTCCCCACAAATGTACAACAGGTTTTTGTTCCTCAGATGAAAGGCCATGTGAGGTCTGTTTCCTGAATGATTTTTGGTGAGTAAATCCTTACAAAGTCCCCTTTATAGAGGCAGTGGTGGAAATGGTAACAAGACTGTCCCTTCAGTCAATCATGATCTTCGTAACTGAATCATACTAAATTTGCAGTACTCTTTTGAAGCTATAACCAAAATGTGTTGTAATAACCATTAAAGTAGACACTGTCTTCATATGCTGACAAGATGTAACAGCCTTCAGCTTGGGCAGTAAAAATATCAATGCTAATCCCAGGCTGTAAATTGATGCTACAGGGATTTTGGTGATTTATGAGTTTCCATGACACCCTTGTGCCCTGTCTGCACAGCTGAGAGACACAGCTTGCATTTGGGTTAAGTTTCCAGCTATCTGAATTGCAAAAGCTGTTTTCTAAATACTTGGCTTACTTGTTTATATTAGTCAATACAGTTCACAACAGCATCTTACAAAGTTCATAGCACTCTTTGCTAAGAGCAAAATTGCCTCCACTTTATGGGCTGTGTAATTGTGCTGTGGAGGCTACTGGCAAGCCTCAATGGCAATGAAATGCTGAGGTCAGATCTGCCTTTCTGTCCACTCTCCTCTCTATTTTCACTCAAAGAAAACTCAGTTACTCTGTCTGCCTGGGAGCTGTGTTGCCTTCCAGCCAAATGTCCCATTTAGAATCACAGAATCATAGCCATAGAATGCCTTAGGTTGTAAAGGACCTCAAAGCCCAGTTCCATCCCCCTGCAGTAGGCAGGGCTGCCCCCCACCAGCTCAGGCTGCCCAGGGCCCCATCCAGCCTGGCCCTGAGTGCCTCCACGGATGGGGCAACCACCGCTCCCGTGGGCAGCTGTGTGAGGGCCTTACCCTCTGAGTAAAGATTTCTTCCTAACATCTAACCTAATTCTCCCCTTTTTTAGTTTGAAGCCATTCCCCCTCATCCTATCACTATCAGATGGTGTAACAAGTAGTTCCCTCTCCTGCTTGCAAGTTCTCTTCAAGTACTGAAAGGACCTGGAGGCTAAGAACATGGAGTATGGGTTTGATTAGCTATTCTTGTATTGTGCCTTTTGGATTTGCACCTTCCCAGCTGGAATAGCATTTTGCTCTATAAATTCAGACCCTTTCTTAGTTCTACACCATATTTCCTTGTAGGCACATCTCTGAATGACCTGAAAAATGTCACTTAAAAATCACTGCACTTCATTATTTAAAGTGACTTTGTGCTCAACGACACTTCAACTTGACAATGAATTCAATTATAATGAATTAAAGCTAATTTAATTCTGGATTAGAAAGCCTACTGTGATCTAATTCAGTAAGGTAAAGTCACTTTAAATTCGCATCTTCCAACGTGTGATCATTTTCTGAATGTTTGCATATGTGAGAGAGAAATCCAATTGAAAATACAAAAGGTTGCTTTTTACCTGAAGCAGATGGCTAGTTTTGCTCCATACCATGCCCCTTTTTCAACAGTCATGTTCTTAGGGCAGGAAAAAGGAATACTGAAGTGAAAAAAACGAACATCTATAACCCCCACTCCAGGAGACACTCTAACAGAAGGAACAGGTACAAAGACCTTCAAAGTGGAACAACTATATAGCTGTTGCACTAGAAGCAAGATAAAGAAAAATAAACCATTCTGAAATGGGTGAGAAACAGAAACAATCTGGATAATTATTTTCTTTCCTTACAAGGCCCAGATGCTATACGTGATCACAGAACAAGGAGGCCTGAGCACACTCACTACATAGGAGCAACATCTCCGGCAATAGAAGGTAGCAGTGATGCTGGCTACTTGTGGCGGCCGGCCTCCTGCTTCTCATCCCCACTGCATTGCCAACATCAGTACGCCAGAGAAATCGGGTGGGGAGTGCGAGAGCTCAGCTATTTCACTTGGAGAAATCTCCAGAGCGGAGCGCAGATCAAGGTAAGGAAGGCCTCCTAGCCAAAAATACCAGAGGGCCGGAGGGCAGAACAAAGTCCAGCTCTGTTTTCTAGTTTCATCCTGGATTGTCACTAGTGCAGAGACATCCATGGACTAAGCAAGGAACGAGGGAGAACTCAGCTCTTTGATTATCAGCCTGCAGAAGCCTCAAGTCATATCTTTGTAACTTTGTAATTTTGCTTGAGGGTGTGCAATCTAACATGCCACAAGCTTCTGGTGTTTGTGGTGATCCAGAAAGCCAATTAAAGCTTCCTGGACAAGGAGCACACCTGGTAGAGAGGACCCATCCCACATGGACAGAGGGGTCACAGTTAGGTGTCTTTTTCAGCACAGCCTGAAGTGATGTGCAGCCCTGGAAATAGCTGTTGTGTTGACCATTATCTCCTGCCATTACTCAAAAAACATTTACTGCTGAAATCAATCTGGAGCAAATCAGGACTTGTGAAAACACAAATAAGGGTGTGAATGCATTACACATACACATAGCCTGGATGTATGCAAGTTCTATCTAAACACTAGGTTTGTGGTACTGCTTTTCAGAATTCACTGATGTGCTGTTGAATTCTCTTCCTTCTTCAGAAAAAAAAAGGCACTTTAGCACCTTTGCATTGAGCTGTGTAGTCTTAGGAAGTAGCAGCTATTTAGGAAAGAGCTGTCTGATGTGAGTAAGAATATCCTAGAGGCAACGCCATGTGCCACCACACAGTGTAAATTCCAGTAGTAAAGCCAGGAGACTTTAGGTTTCTGAGTTTTGGAAGAAGCTCCATAAAACTTCCTGGCACAGCAGAGGGGCAAACACTGATTTCTTTCCTCTGGTGGGAAATGCATGGAGCTGTGTCAGGGAATGGTCAGGAGGGGATTCGGAAAAGGTTCTTCAGCAGAGGGCAGCAGGCATGGAACAGGCTGCCCAGGGCAGTGGGCACGAGCTCAAGCTGCCAGAATTCAAGAAGTGTCTGGTCAACACTCTCAAAGATACAGTCAGATTTTTGGGTTGTCCACGTAGACCCAGGAGTTAGACTCAGTGATCACTATGGATCCCTTCCTTCTTGAGAGATTCTATGATTCTAAGAGGCCACCAAGAGCTGAGCTTTGCTCAGCTGATCCCAGACCCTCCTGCCTTGCCCCCTACTTCCTTTGGTGGCACAGAGCAGTTAGGTGTACTGAAATAAAACAGGGATTTTCCTGCAGCAGCAGTCTATTAACAAAGTGAACTCTCCAATATAGAGTGAACTTTCACATAGTGAACAGGCTGGATTTTTTGTTTGTTTTTAATAATTTGCAGATTTTATAGCCTACTTTGTATGCCAAGTAGGCTTTCTGAAGTACAAGAGTGGTTCAGAATCATTTTCATCACATGAAATCAATAGCAGATATAGATTCCAGCTCTCTCTCTAACATATAAGCATTGTAACACAGAATAATAATAATAAAAGTCATCAACCTGCATTGTTTAGTTGCAGTAAACAGCTATTAGAACAGTGTAATGGAAAAATAAAGCTTTTAGTTCATCAGTTATCATACAATCTTTATCCGGTTTAAGCTAAAATCCAGTGCTTATGCTTTTGCTTTCCTTTATTTGATAGAAGCACTGTTGAGATCCTCTAAGCAAGTACATCTAAGACAACCAGCCTCATCAGAGCAAGGCTTTCAAACAGGTCATACCAAGTGCTAATTCTTAACTCACAATGCTTCTGCCAGAGTTAACACCCCCAAATTTCTGAAAAATGAAAGCACACTGCATGCTGAACAATGGCCTTAATGTTGTAACCATAGAGATGACACTTTGCAGCCCTTATTTATATCTCCTTGATGGCACCAAACAAATGCACTCTCTTCATAGACAAATGCTTTTGGTTTCTTGGGGGCGATTTCTCTAGACGATGTTGAAAATAATGCCTTTGTAAAGACATAAACGTTATTTTGTAGTACAGGGAACTTTTCAAGATAAATAATACAGTAACATTTCTGACAGGAGAAAGACAACAATAAGCTAGAATAAATGTAAAGCGAATTCTTTAGTTAAAATGATCAACAGACTGCACAGATACTCTCTTTGTCTTCGTAACAAAGAATGAAAGGACCCATTATTTGCATGTGGCCAACGAACTTCAAAGTACAGAGAAGAAAATATTTTGGCTAAACAAAACCAAAAATATTTTTCTAGTGTTGGAAAACCCAAATCACTCATTTTTACTTCAAAACACAAAAAAGAAATAGCATTTTGAAACAGTTCTCCCAACATTTTTCCTTTTTTCCAATTACATCTGTTGGGTTTTTTAGTACAGTTTTGCTCTGCTCTTTCGCCTCTAAAGAAAGCTGTCTTTTGTGCCATGCAGCCTTACTGCACTAAATTCTCATGCTCCTATTCAGTGATTACTACAGTAGAGCAACATCCCCCCTCAGCTAAGCATCATACACATCCACAGTTCTGCTTAAGACCTTACTAGTACTAAGGAAAGCTACGCATAATGTAGCTGAATGGGAGATGCTTCTGCTAGTCACAAACAGGTGTAGAGTTTGGTTTATGTCTAATTGCAGTCACCTTCCACACCTGTTTCCTGATCAGCCCCAGGCCCAAGGAGTACCATTCCCCTTAGTTTGCATTTTGTCTACTTTTTTTTCCCGACTTTTAATCCAGTTTATTCTTTTTGAATTGTCCTTGCTGATGTGACAGCTATATGTCCACAACCTCAAAACCCCTTCAAACACTGATTTGATAATATTGTACCAAAAAATAGCAATCCGCATCCTTCTTCTGCAGTGATCAGCCATCTCCTGAGATAGAGAGCTTTGCAGGATGACCAAGGCCAAATCCATCCCAGGAGACAACTCAACCACTCTGTAACCCTTAATGGCCACAGCAGAAGAGAACTGAAAGCAAATACCTTGTATTTGGAGCAGGTAGCTGCTGATTCAGCTAGCAGATCCTTGCCATCATCACTGTAAAGGTGTCATTGCTGCAACAGCTGGATTAGATATGCTTAATAGCTTCTAATTTCAGAAGCTGATTAGCTTATTGCTCTGTCACGTTAGCTTTGGCCTTGTGGTTGACCAGCACCCCTTGATCCTTGATGTAGTTCACACTTTCCCAAAAGAGTTGTACTGCCTTTCCAGATGTAGAAACACCATCAGAGGGCAGGTGGTAGTGGGAACTCCTGCTCTTGCTCCCCACAGCAATATGAATTCAGCTGGTTTGTGATACTTGATGCTGTATGCTTGAGACCACACACATAAAACTGGTGCAGATGGGGTGGATATGCCTGGAGGAGTTCTGTTCCTCAAGCTGTCATAGGCAAGGGTAACCTGGGAGAATCAACCTCCCCAAAGCAGGAATTACCTCCCTTCTATGCAAACAGTACAGAAGAATCAAACCTAATTAAAGTTTTCACAGTAATTTGCTGCTGCTGCTTTTACAAGAATCTGCACACTTCTTTCAGAGAAGCCCACAGAACAGCTCTGGTTTATCTCCCCTGGCATCTCTAAAAAAGAAAGCTGCCACATGCTCCCCTTATCTCTCTACATGGCTTATCAGGGAAAAAAAAACCACACACACACACACAAAAAAATTAACTTGCAGCGACTGCGATGATAGATGTTCCCACTGCTGCAGTGTGAAGCCCCTGGGGCAGGAAGGGGGGTCGTGTCCTCCTCTCAGCCACAGACATGCTGTAAAGCCCCAGCCCATCTCAGCAAATGGGATAAAGCTGAGTGCTGGAATCTGTGCATCAGTGCCCATACAACTGCCTCTGTGTAATGATTTTAGTCGGGCTGCAACACCTCCCTGAGGGAAATGCTGTTGTCCCTCAGCACAGTTCCTGCGCTGAGGCTCAGACTTCCTAGACCTGTAATGAGGCATTAGTTCTCATACACAAAGGCGGCTGAGAATGGGAGTGCCTATTTTTTGAAGCAAGCATCCTAGCCCTCCAGCAATGGAAGATGGCCACAAGACAGTTACAGATGGTTACACTAGTACAGTCCTAAGGAAAGCAAAGGGGAAGAGGAAAAAAGGCACCTGGCATGAAGTGAAAGACAGCTGTGAGAGCGGAGGTAGACCTGGGGGTGTGGGGTAGCTCAGCAGTCTATTTGTGGCCAGCACCAACTACAAGTTAAAGCTTCAGCGTTGCTTGAATTCAATGGGTGAAGAAGAAAAGAATTTCCCAAGTGATTCCCGCTGCTTTATCAATGTCTGACACTTTCGCTGCCTAATTATGCAGGACCTGAGCAACTGCACAGGGCAAGTATGGTCAAGAAGACAAAAAGTCAGAGAACGACTAAGCCTTCCCATTTTACTAAACTTCAGAGGAGCTCTGATTCAGCTCTCTGCACCAACTGTTATCCCAGCATATGGTTCTGCCCTCATACAAGTCTGACGGGAGATCATATAAAGACTGCCTGGAGGGTGGATGCTGCTGGCAAATGCTCTGTGCCATGCTGCTTCTCTCCCCAAGACAAGTGTAATGCAGGTGACTATTTCACTCAGCAAATGAAGTTTAAAAAATAACTTCTTATTGATGAATGAGCCTTGACACACTTAGCAGTGATATCTGCTGTCCTATCTGCCTTGTGCCTCATGCTTGCGGAGGCAGTTTGTCATGCACTTTTGGTATTACCCCTTCGCTGTTTCTGAGTTATGGCCATTCGATGCATTTTTGAAAAATCCCTTACCTTTCCAACAACTGTTCTGCTTAAAAAAATAACAACAAACAACCGCAGGGAGACATTTCTCTAAGTGACATTTTATTACCTCCCTAGGTAACTCTTTCCAAAAATGTAAAGGTGTCAAACTGCAGCCAAGCTCACCATCACTGCAGTCTGTGCACAATATGAAAGCAAGAGGTGACTGTTATTTTCCACCATCTCTGGTTCCTTTGTCACATCTCCACCTAAACGGAGCTGGTCCTACTGGAGAATAATACCTTAAGGTTAGCACTGTACATAATTTGATTCTTTTCCTCTTTTACAGAGAGGACAGATCTGGCAGGCTGCTGAAGATCAAGCAACACACCGATACCAAAGTCCATGGTAACTACTTATTAATTATTGAAAATATGTTCTAATTGCTACTGTATACAGATGTTCTTCAGGAACACCCGGAGTAGGCAAGTTATTGGCATACTTGACTTTGAAGCTCAACAGATATAACGTAAGTTTACTGCTGGCACCCTGTGCTGCAGAAACCATTCAGAATGCAATGTTTAGCTAATATTTCGTCATAAACAAATAAAAGTATTCCAGCACTGAAGCGCAATGCTTTTCAAGCAGCTAGAAGAGGTCTCAGGGGAATATTTAATCCCCTTTGAAGAGAGAGTCCTGTTTCACAGAAGCCCATTTAGTTTCTGATGAAATTTCTCCGGTTACTTTCATTAATACATCTTGAAAGAAATCACGGGTTTATAAAGTGATAATTAGCAACTATCATCTTCAGCTGAGAATTTGTTACAGAAATTGCAAAGTGACTGCAGAAAAAGCCCTTACAGGACTGGCAGAGTTATTCTAACAGAACCATGGATGTGAAAAGAGATTGCATTGTGCTATACATAAGACTTCAAGAGGTTCACCACAGCTGAGAGCTTTGACTACTGAGGCATTCATAATGGAGACCTAGGTTAAAGATGAAGAAGTGAGAAGGAGAGTTCAAGGGGTTTTGCTTCTCTCCTTCCCCCTGGAATTTCCCACTGCAAAATAGAGTATTAATGAGTGCAAGGCAATGAACTTCACTGGAAAACAAGAAAGGCTTAAATTCCCTATAGTTAGCCTGGGAATCAGTGGGGGGTGACTGAAGTACATCTTCCCACAGTGGGTGGCCACTCATGCCACCTGCTCCAGGGGCTGCCAGAGCCTGTCCTGCCCCTGCTCAACAATGAGATGGGCCCTGCTGGCCTCAGGTGCTGGGGCAGCTCCTCTGAGCTGATCTCCATACCTCTGGTGTCAGCAGCACTACTAGGAACAGATAAGCCAGCTAGTCTTCAATAGCTATCGTTGCTCCCTACGCTACAGCATGGGTATGCTTCCCATCACACCAGGACTACAAAACCATTAGGAACTGGCTGCTTATTTTGGTTATTACAGTAGTGCGTTGTTGAGACTCTTGTAGGCTGGTGACAAGCTGCAGCATCAAAAAGGCTACCACAAAATCTTGGATCCTATCACTGGGCAACAGCCAGCACTGTCAGACAGCACCGCAGCTTTGCTGGTGTTGTAAAGCACTCATAAAGCATGTGTCTTGTTAAGCACTTCGAAAGCAATCCTGATTTAAATTGATTGTTGATCAAAGAAGCAGCAGTTTGCTGTTGGGGAATGTTTTATTTGCTTTTCATCACAGGAAGGTGAATAAGTAAACAAAGACACCCAAGTTGGAACCAAATAAATTAAATGCATTCAATTAGCTAATGGAACATATCACAAAGGGGGGCTCTTTTGGAAAATTCAATTAGCTTTTCCTGATACACCGGGATTCTCATTAACACTTTTTCTTCTTCTTCTTTTTTTAAATACTGTCTGTAATATACAGGGGATTAACGTTCACCAGAGCCTTTCTCCTTCCCATACCTTTCAGACCCAATTCTCTTCAATCTCATAATCAGTACTAATACGCGAAAAGTATTTTTAAGCTAAATAACTGGTGAAGTTCACGAGTACAAGGAACATATTTCAGATTTTTCGAATGGAACAGGGTGTTCTCAGAGATCAGTTTCATGAGTTGTTGCATGATTTAGTATCATTGCTTAGAGAAAGGCTTGACTCAGGCATGTGCACCGGTGCCTTTTTATGGAAGAATAACTGAAAAAGAAAGTTGGAAGATGTATTTTTTTTCCTGTGCAGAGCTGCCCTCATAGTGTTGTTCTGGATGAGCTCCATCCCACTTGCATTAGGTTAACCAAGGGGAGTGCGGCATTTCTTGAGGTTATGTACAGAGTTGCCAAGCACACCTCCTTTGTGCCACAGTGGTGTTCTCAGTGCCGTGTGGGGGTGTAGACTTCCCATCCCCTTGCACTATCCTCACTACTATTCTGTAGAACATCTGGTCAGGAAATGCAGTGCATGATCAGAAATGTCTTTAAAACCCCACCTGGTCCTTCCTGAAGAGACAAAGGAAGAAGGGCCGAAATTTCCTGTGAGTACACTGCTATTCAGTACATGTGTTTTCAGAAGGCACTCCTTCCTCTTTGCAAGCGTATCTGAGCTCACTCCAAGCACGTGGTGACAGGTCTCAAACGCCCCCTGGTTGAGCTGAGAAGAACACTGGAGGAAGGATGGAGAGGAACTGATCTGACCCATGGAAAACTCAAAGTCTGCATTAAAGATGGCTCAACAGCAGGAAGCAGATATCCTGTGCAAGGTTGAGAAAGAGATAGATGAGGACAAAAAGGCACTTGGGTCAAAAGCATTTCTTTCTCAGGCAAGAAAAATAGCCAGGTACAGATGGAGCTCCAATATCTTAATACTCATGTGCTTAAAATCAAGTGCTTTGCTGGATGAGATCTGGCATGCCCCTATGTAAGGAAATTATTTTTATCTAGCCTAACAGAGGCTTGAATATTTTGAGAACTCATAGATCTCATTGCTATGGAAACTAACTCTGTATCTTTAGGTCAATCTTGCTATCTCTGACTTGCAGACTCTGCATCAAATCTACAAAAAAAAAAAAAAAAAAAAAAAGAGAGAGAGAGAAAGAGAGAGAGAGGAAAAGAAGAACAACCCTAGCTGTACGTGCTGTTTCAGTCCCACTCCTCACTGCCCTTGTCTCACTTCTGTAGTTAAAGGCAGCCTCTACGGGGCAGAGAGGCTACAGTATCAGCAGTTCAGTGCCAACTGGAAGTTTGGGGACTTATGCTGCACAGCATAAGTTAGCATAGACAATCAACGCAGAAGATCAAGCATGCAAACCGGGCTCATCCAGGGGCGAGCATCCCCCATACAGCTGTGCACTCCTTCTTTGTTGAGTGACCAAGCTGGAACGCTCACTGATGCTCCAGATTGCCAAACAACCCTTCCCCAACCCACAGATTTACAGCAGGAGGATCTACTTGTCCTCTTTTTGTGTGTGTGTGTGTGTGTGTGAAAACTGCATGAATGAATGCAATTGCTGCCATGGGACTGATTCAGCTGGTGTCATCTCAGAGAAACAGATTGGCTCCATCTTGTGTCAGAACATCTGCCACATTGCAAGATCCGGGCTTTTCCCTCTCCCATTCGACTTTTCTCCTGCACCACTTCAGTTACCCTCTTTTTACAGTTTACCAGACTTAGAATTGTTTCAACTGGGATGCACCGTAAAGTTCTGCTGTCAAAAAAATACATAGGGTTTAGGCAAAAATGGTAAATTTTAGTTTATATAATCCCTAAGGTGTTTTTTTTTCTCTTTATGCCAAAAAAATAAAAATAAAAAATAAAAAATAATTAGTTCGTCAGTAAAAATGAAACGTTTTCTTCCCAAATGCTAATACAAATACCCACCTAGTACATTTGTTTCTATGTTATTGCACATGATATACCTTAGCACTTGATAAATGTGCTTCATCCAGGTGGCCTCAGCATCCACAGCTAGAGGAGGAGTTCTGTTCACATTCTTCTTTGCTATTTTCAGTTTTGTGTAATACTGACTTTTCTCCTTTGCAGAACAAGGCTAATTAATCTCTTAAATACGCTCAAAGTTGCTTTCTTGTTTTGTTTTCTGAAAAGTAAATTCATATTCCTACTAAACAGTTGCAGAATATTTTTCTGGATTTTCCCCTCAGTATGAGTAAAATCAGTATCTAACTCTGCTCCCTTTTTTATCCAAACCAAGTATTAGATAGGCAAGCACTCCAACTTTTGGAGAATCAGGGTCATGCAATGGTGAAAAATTAGAAGGAAGCATTTTTTAAAGGTTGAAGGGAATTCAGCTTCAACAGACAAGGAAAATACCACAAGTTTAATTCTTGTAATGGATGGCAGTGACACGCTCTGCTTTTGAGATGAGTATATTATTCCATAAAGGAATGCAACATGAACCAGTAGTTAAGCTAGGACAGATGTTGCTGGAAATATTTGAAAGATGTTTACTTTATATTATTAGTGATCAAATATGCAGTGTTCTTGGGTAAGTCATCCTCATTGACTTCCCACAAGACATAATATTTTCCTTGTTGGAAAAAGCAAATAACTACATTGTAGGCAGCTTTTAGTAACGCAGACATTTAGGCCTGGTGATGTAGCTGCTGAGGTATCCACCAGCATCCCCAACCCAACTGCTGCCCCAGCCTTGCTCCTCTTTTTCCCTCTGCACATCAGAATGATTCCCTCATTTCCAGCCCAGCGCTGGTACTTTCCCCAATAGCTTTACAAAGCGGAACTGCCACCCTCAGCTATCTGGAGCAAACTGTCCCTTCCTCCTGTGGATACCCCTCAAAATAACCTACTTCCACTTGCCATTAGCTCAGTGAATCACTCTGAGCTTGAATTAAGATGCAAAAAAGAATTACTTCTTTTTTTTTTTTTTCTTCTGATCAGGATGTGAAATTGGCAAACATGGGGTTTCCCCTCACAAAGATTACAAAGCTTTCAGCTAGTACAGTAGAACTGCTGCAGTCTTCACCAAGGACACACTTATAGATAATTAAAAATATGTATACAATCACTGCTGTTAATATGTTCCTGTAAAGTTAAAGCTGATTTAAGACTGCCAATGCTCTTGGGTTGCATTAGTATAATCCCCTTTAACTAAGCAGGTGTGAGTTGTATGTGGAACGTACCCAAACCCTCTATTATACGGGGAAAAAAGGGTACTGATCAGCAGCAAAGAGAGGGAGATGTAAACCCTTCCTTCTCTTCACCTCTCTCTCCTTGCTGGGCCTTTCACCCTTCCATGATGGAGGCCAACCATTTTTTTCAGCTCCCACCCACCCTGCTTTTTTTTTTGTTCCCCACCCGTTGCTCACATCACTGGAGCTGCTGGGCTGGTGTGGTAGCTATTTACCAATGACCAAGTGGCATTTTCTGATTCCATCACCTCACTGGTGATAGAAATGAACCAGAAGAAGCAAACTGGCTGGGCTGTGGCTGTCACACACTGGCCAAACAGCCGGCCTTCCCCAGATCCACGCTTCGAATGTTCATTTCCTAAATCTCTTGCTTTTATACCACTTACAGCGTACTTTCCTACCTTCAGGCCTTTTCTATATCTAAAATGTGCTTGCTGCAGTATGGCCATAGATTACTTTTCTCATCAGCCTGAGGGCACAGGAAGTGATACAGCTCTTACTGCAATCCCGTTGACTTCAGAGAAATTGCTTCCATTAGAGCAAGCAAAAGCAGAATGAATAAATGTCCTGTTCCTCCATTATTAACAGAGTTGTGCCATGAAGCCCATTGGAGCAATTAGATTGATAGCAATTAGATAGCTGATGACTGACTTAGCCTGTGCCATACTGTCCCTGGGCATGTGGCAAGTTAAACTGCATGCTTGGATACCAAGAGAGAAGACAAACTAATCCTTGGTGTGTCCTGTTTTCCATCTCCCAACCTGCCAGCTATCAGGCAGAGACTGCCCACTCCACCTAGCAGCAGAGAGGCCTCGTGTTCAGCAGTGTTCAGCAGGGCATCCTCCTTCTTGTGCCAGAGGCTGCTGAGAGCCAGAACAGCTCTGGCAGAGCAGAGGAGGGGCACTGACAGAAAAACACTCTGCCTTTTGCTTTTACTATTAATTTGGAAACAGTAATTTTATTTTCTCTATCTCTTCCTGTTGGGAATTTATTTTCTCTAACTCCTTCTGTTGAGAAGCGAAGTGCTGAAGCATTCAGGCACTCACAGAAGGGCTTTTCACCCTCATTTTATAGACGTTAAAACCCTGAGTCCCAGAGATACGTTTTGGCCTTGGACACAGATTTGATGGAGCCAGAAACCAGTCCCAGCTCAAGAGTGCCATGTGAATACATGAACCACAAGACCATCCCTCTTCCTCATCACTCGCTAGAATTTAATTTAGATGCAAACTCAAAAAGGCTGCAAAAAAAAGCAACATCACTGCCACCCAAAGCCTAAGGCCCAGATCCACCATGAGTCAGACACACAAAGCTGCTCCCAAACTGCACCCAGCCATCACACAAGTGCTGTAGGAAATGCTGGCAGCTGCCTCCCTGTGCAGAGGCCACTCACACCATGAAGACACTGCCCAAAGGGGCTGGGGTTATGATGGAAGAGCAAGCAATCTGCCAAAGCCAGAGACATTCTGCACCTCCAGATGCTCCCTCAGAATCAGGTCCGGGAACCACCCCAAGCTCTCACCCAAGTCACAAATGCCACAAAGATTACCGGACTCATCCACTCTTCCGTATCCCACAGTCTGAATTAATGGAATGGTCTATCTCATTTTTTCATTCCAGAAGTTACTGGTGTCAGCCTTTCTGGTGTTAATGCATTTTTCCTGCTCACATCCTTTTAGACGAAAAGGAATGATTAATATCCCAATAATTAACATCTCACAGTTCTTTGTAATGATAGGCCATTTACTTTCTGAGCAGCTTTAATCTCCATGGATGCACCCACCACTAAAAGTAAGGCTTGGGTGGTAATCTTTGAGTCTTGTCTTGGAACTTCTCTCTCAGATTGAACAGCAGCAAAATGTCCACAACACGGCCGTGTTCAGAGAGGAAGGTGGTAGTTCCAGCCCCTGTCATACCTTGCTGTACTGTTTCCAAAGGTGAAGTTAGTTCTCCTACCTCATATTGCCAGATGCACATAGATTCATATTTTGGGCAATTTCTTTATGCAGAAGACATAGATTTTTGCTTTAAACAACAAATAAACAAACAAAAAAATCTCATCTGTGCCTTCTGCTGACACATTCTCATTAAGGAACATATCTTCCACATCACTCTACAACAACTGGGTTTTCTCGCCCCTTCTCACTCCCTGCCTCCAATTCAGAAAAGTTAAGAATTACAACTGCTGGTGTTGTGCTTGCTGCAGGGCTGCAGTGAAGTGAGGCTTTGCTATAAGCAGAAATGTGACCTGCAGATGTCTTAGCCTTCAGCTGAAGGAAAGCGGATGTTGCCTCTTGCATAAAGGGGTTTCACAAAGGACTCACATAACCTGTTCTCCACCACTGCTGGTTAATGGCATGAGTTAAAAGCTGCAAGCAAATGGTAAGGATCTTGTTGGCCTGACTAAACACTTTTCACTTCTTTTGAAGAGATGTCAAGAAAATATTGCAGCTCAGTTTTCTCCCTTTTCTCATGTCAGTAACTCCCAACTTCAGGCTACCCTGTAGCAAAACAGCGGGAGCTGAGATCTAATATCTGCAGCAGCTGACTTATGCAGGATACAACAAATCTTCTTGCAGATTTGCAGAAGAGAATAAAGAATGACAACCAGCTCAGTCCATTTGTTCCCACAGCAGTCTTCACTCTTGTAAAAGGCAGTTCAGTTTCATATGATTGCAACAGCAAGCACAGAATACATTAAAAACTCATTCATTCAGTAAAAGAATACTGTTTCACAAAAGGTCATGCTTTCAGTGTTGAGGAGGCTGCTAGTCACAGCAAATGCCAATACATCATATCGCAAAGCATTGACTTGCCTATTCCCTGGCTGCCTCGGCTACAAAAAATGAGATTAACAGTATTTACCTACCTCCTCAGATGCTGAAATATTCAGTCATAAATTTAAAATACATACTACTGAATATTTTAAAAGAGGCATGTGAAAAATAAGACGTATAGCTCCACAACGCGGATTATATACGAGAAATGCACTGTAAAGAGTCTCCTCGCGAAAAAGAGAAAAAAACACAAAAAACCACAAAAAAAAAATCTTGGAAAAAAAAACCCCAATAACTATGCTGAAAATATTTCATAAATATTTCATTGGTTTTAGCATAATTGCACATAATATTCCACAGCATTTATTAAGGAGAAGGGGACTCGGCACTACACTTTTAGGTATTTAACACAAACTAACATTTCTTCAGTTTCAGGAAGGCTGCCCTCCCTCTCCAAATGCCCACAGCACAGCACTCTGTCTCCAGTGAGCATAAAGATGTTTCCATCTCTTTTGCATTCTCATCCACAGCTCCAAAGCACTATTTCCTATCAGTTCGCCCTGCTTTCTGCAAAGCTTCCAGCACCTTTGGAAGGTGATGTTTATACTACAAGAAAATTCACTTTTAACCCAGGGGTAAATTCATGGCGTTATGTAATTGGCAACCTCTTACTGAAGATCCCTTTGCCCATTTACCACTCAGGCAGTTAGTACATGAAGGAAGAAAGTAGAGCTGATGAATTGACTAAATTTTTGTCTTTTTAAGATGTCATTTGAACAAAAAGATGTGTACTCACCAGCCCAGATAGGTGAGGAGGAAAACTGTATGACTTACGATATTCATTCTTTCCTTTTTTTCTCTTTTCTTTTTATTTTTTATTTTTTTATCCTGAGTGATATTTGAAAAGCAGCCCAGGTGTCTGCATGGCAAGTAATAGAGGCTGCTGCACCTGTCACCATGGCTCCTTTTCAAGGAACTACCTGTTGGTGATCTAAATCTTTTCCAAACACACCATTTCTTTCAAATGGCTGCTGGTGGGTGGGCAGCCTCCGTTTCTAAAAGATTCAGTGATAATTGATTGTTGTTATCTCAGAATTGGGAAACAGTGAATTGCATTGCTTTCCCCTTCCCAAAAAGAAAATCACTGAAAAGAAAGGGTTTTGTTAGACTTCACACCTTGCAGCCCTGGACAAAAGACTTGAAATTTCTCAAGCTTGCCATTATGGTGCAGTTGTACTTCAGCATTTCCACCTGACAAAGTCCTACAGCTCAGGGCAAGCAGGTCATTATCCTCAAGAGAAATCTGTAAGAATTCATCATATAAATGCAGCAAATATCCCTCAGCATTGCATGCACTCCACGTTCTTTGAACAGCTAAAGGGCAGACCAGGCCTAACGATGAGAAGGTATGGAAACAACGTGAAGGGAGACAGGGTGGCGGTGAAGGTGGGAAAAGATGAGAATAGGCAATAATCAACCAAGAGTTGACAACCTAGAAATTACAGGATAAATAGTATGCGGATATGAATTTCTCATCCCGTTACAGGTTTATATGCATACGTTTATCTTCAGCATCAATCAAGGATCAAACCATGCAACATACACAAAAAGTGCACACAAATGCCCTCCTATTCAATGCAAGTTTAGAGAGAGGTTTTGCTTCAAATGGCAAAATACTCAAACACTGATGATAAGTGCTACCAGTATGAGCTTTTAAATGGCTTATGACACAGCCAGATTGGTTCAGTAAGAAAACAGGTTTGGGGCTGGTTAGTTGAGATTTTTTGCTGGTTTTATGGTTAAGAATAGCCAGATGGATAAGGATTTTATTATAGGTTTTGGCAAGTCAATGCTGCTGAAGGGCTAACACACGAAGCATTGACTCAAAGTTGGAACACCAGATTTTCATCAACACTAAATTTAAGCAGCGTTTCTGAAACTGTAGCCTGGATGTGCCACCACAGTTTGCACATAATCTACCTCAAAAGAAGGATAACCACAAGGATTAGGAATTATTGTGTCTTAAGTGAAAAGGATTAGCAAGGAACATTCATCACAAAGGAAAAGCCAGAACTCTTGAGAAGCTGTGTGTGCAAATGTGAACACTAGGTTCTGCTCGAGAGTGCGTGCGCCCAGCTTGCAAGGAGCACATCTCATATCATTCATCAAAAAAAAACTCCTGATTTTCTAACTCAACACTGAAAACTGTTGACTTAGAAGGCCTGACCCAAAACAATCCAGCTGGAAATGACTCATCTCCCCAGGAGTCACACGTGGGTGACATTCATCTTTGTTTCCTCATTTGTAGTATAGGCAGCCACTTCATTCCCAAAAGATCTTGTCTCAGCAGTTTCCCTTTTGAGACAGTACAGTAAGAGAAAGAGCTAAGTAATCTATTTGTGGCCGTCAAACAGTACACTTGAAACTGTATATGCACAGGCAGGTGCCTGAGAGAGCTGCTCAGCTATGCAATTTTAGTTATGCTGGGATGAGCAGGGGGAGAAAATGCTATCGAGAGGGCAGAGTTAACAAAGAAAGGCTTCTGGTCGGTGAAAGAATAACCCGATCAGTGTGTGCCTGTGCAGCACGACATCTTGTTGCTAACATGAGTGATACAAAATTTTACCATTAGTATCACTTGATATTCAGTAATTAAATATCTCTCAAGAGCATCTCCTCTCATTGAAACAGGAGACCCTTCTACACATGGCCCCTACTTCTCTACCTGCATGGAAGCAACGCAGCGATCAGTGGGAGGGCTCAGAAACACAAGCAGCAAGCAGCTGTGTTTGAGGTGTAACAGAGAAGGTTCACGTTTTCCTGACTAATCAGGGTTTTTGGTCAGGAGGCATCAGGAATAAGGCAGGTTTGGAAGCTCCTTGTGGTGCGTGCTCAGCTCACAGTGCCTCCCCGCACTCAGCAGCGCAGCTGGAAGCCATCAGCAGCTCGGCTTGGGCTCGTGACATCACTGCGGCACAGAGTGCATTTTTCACATACTGAGGGAACAGGGATGTGGCCTACCAGCCGGGGGAGTCCGCTGTGTAGATTGAGCACGCTGCAACCCCTCTTCGGTTTTCTGAAGGGGCTGAGGCAGCTGCATGTAAATCATGCTTATCAGTGCTATCAGCTGCTTTACAAAACGTGCAAAAATCACACAAAAGCTGGGTGAGGAAAGAACAGATTTAGCCGGGAGCTTTGGGAGCAATGCTGCGCAGCACACCACTGCAGGCAGGCTCATGGAAGACATCTTAGCTTCAACTGGGACAGAGCTTTTTTCTTCATAGTGCCTGGGATGATGCTATGTTTTGGTTTTAGGAGACAAAAACGCTGATAACATGCCTATGCTTCCAGTCGGTGCAGTGCAGTGCTGTATGGAACCAAGGATGTTTAACTTTTCTCAATTTCTTCTACTGTCCTACCAAGGTGGGGGTGGGGCAAGGAGTTGGTAGGGGACAGGGATAGCTGACTTAAATTGGCCAAAGACATATTTCATACCATATGACATCATACAAAAGGCAAGTTCTAGAAATGGGGGGAGTTCTCTCTCTTCCTTCTGTTGCACCACAGGGTCTGGCTGGGGATCAAACAGCAGGCGGTGAGAATTGGCTGTGCATCACTTGCTATATACAATCATATGTATACTCCTATAGCCATAAGTAGTATCCTTTTCTTTCTTCCCTATCACAATAAATAGTTTTATGTCAACTCAGAAATTCTATTATTTTACTTTATTTTCTCCCCCATCCCACTGGGAAGGTGGAGGCAAACAATTGTATGGTGCTGAGCCACTTGCTGGATTAAACCACAACAGCCATTTATCAAATGAATCAGCCCAGGACTCTGCTTTGCAGCCTGATGGAAGGCATGCTGAGTGCCAGGCTGAGCAGCCAGCTCCTCACCTTATCGTACCTTTGGGTACGATTACAGTCGTCAAGAATTTTACAGTGCACGAAGAGGCTTTACAATCCCCAGGCAGACAGAGATGGTCAAAGAGCACAGATGTATCAAGCCGAAGGACCAGCTCACCATATCACTCTTGCGCTTCACCTGCAGTTGATTGCCTGTGCCTGAGAGCACTGTGCTGCTGAATCAAGAGAGGGGCTGCATTTGGGGCTCAGAGAAGGGCAACAAGCTGGAGCACCCTTAGAACATAGCATGTTACTGGTAGCCCACAGCAAGCACAAAGCTGTGTGTTAACAGAGACGGTGGTTGCCCAGACAGTCCTTCTAAGAGCTGACACAGCAAAGTCCCATCTTTTGATTTCAGATACCACAAGGTCAAGCCTTGCTCAAGTCCTCTGAAGGGAAAAATACAGAGACCTGATCTTAAAAGTAAATACAAGGGTTCTAAAGTTAAAGTGAGATCCTTATTTAGCTGTTTGCATCTGCCTACTGTACCTGTAAGAGCAAAGCAGAGAAGATGCTTGCACAGACTTGCATTAAGATATCAGAAAGAAAAAGATCATACCTCACTCAGCAGTTCCAAAGAGGATATACTTGATTTATACAATTGTATTTCTAGAAGCAAGTCTTAGTCAATTGTATGCAGCTTATGATATTGGTAAGAGCTTGCCATGTAAAAGTGTAGGAAGCAATATGATTTCTAGTGCATTCTAGCACAGAGCAGTTGCAATGCTGTCCACACCTCTACTTTGCAGTAGTCACACAGGAGTCAGCTGCCCAGCAAAGCAGACTTGGGCTAGGTCCTTTGGGTTTGAATGACCTCTGATACCCTCCTGCCAACAGAGTTAGGCTATCAAAATGCTTTCCATTCAGTTTTAAGGTTCCAAAGTTCAGATGGTCACATTTACAGGTAGTTTTTAATTGTTTTTTCATTGCGCCAAGAAGCCCTGGGTGCCTCCCTGAAAGAAGGCAGCATTATTTCTATTGATGGTTTAAAGGCAACTTTTTAATAGCTGCCAGGTAACCTGGGCAAAGGAAGTGAGGTGATAAGTAAATTACAGAAACTTCAGATTCGCTATGCTTAAATTATAAGTGAAATAACACATTGCAAAAGGTACAAAGACCCCATTGTTTATCCAGTTGTGATAGCTGGGGTTTGAGATTTAAGGCTTTAGAGTGCAGCCACATCCACTTGAGCATCATTTGACCTTGTTCCTAGCAGCCACTGCTCAGGGCTTGTGTGCTTCCTTGAGCTGTCCCTTCTTGTTATGTATTTTTCCAGCTGACCCCATTGATCCCATCTGAAGGAGCTGAGCTGCTGCAGTTCTTTCTATGGCAAAATATCAGGCCTGACAAACAACAGCTGTAGCTCCAATGGAAGTCAGAAGGTCATTTACGTGATGTTCTCCCCCATCACCTCTCTGGGCAACCTGTCCCCGTGCTTCACCACCTTTACTGTAAAAAACTTCCTTACATCTAAACAAAATTTCCCTTCTTTTAGTTTGAAACCATTTCCCCTGTTGTGTCCTATCACAACAACGCTGCTAAAAAGTCTGTCCCCTTCCTCCTTACAGTCCCCTTTTAGGTCCCGAAAGGCCCCTCTCCGGTCTCCCAGAAGCCTTCTCCAGGCTGAGCAGCCCCAGCTCTCTCAGCCTGTCCTTGGAGGAGAGGTCTACAAAGGTCCATGTCCCTCCTGTACTGAGTACTCCACATTCAGATGCAGTACTCCAGGTGAGGCCTCACCAGCACAGAGCAGAGGGGCAGGATCACCTCCCTGGCCCTGCTGGCCACGCTTCTTTGGATGCAGCCCAGGATACAGTTGGCTTTCTGAACTGCTTAGTTCATCTTCTCTCTCTAGTGAATTTACCCATCTCCAGACAGGCAGCAGGAAGCCATTTTGCAGCTGCTGCACCTAACAGACCAGGAGCTTCGTGTGCCCAGGGCACTGGTAATCACAGCAGTCTCTCACTCCATTCCATGAGTCCCTCTATTGAAAGCAGGGCCACAGGACACCCTCACAGCCACTGAGACTCTGGGCTGCACTGGCTCACTCCTACATTCCCACCTGTGCTCCACAGCAATCAGGAGCAGGGTCACAGATCAGAAACTAAGTGGATCTGCCCTGCACTTGTCTGAGCTTTACTGGTCAGAATGTTCCTGTGGTTAACAACAGCCACCCTCACAGTGGGCTGCAGTGGTAGCGAGGGCTTGGAGGGAGGCAATGAGGATGCATGTCCGTATGATACCCTAGTCATGCTCCAGTGGAATAAGAATCAGGTCCAATACGATGTAGCATGAAGGGCAGTAGGGTCTGTCAGCCTGAGATATCTGATGCCATTCTGGAGTGCGACAAGCCACACGAAACCCTTTTACAGCTGAGGAAAAGAATTGAGTTGGCAGCAGTCCTACAAAATGCGTGTTGCTGTGTCACAGCCAGCTGTCACCTTACTTGTCCTTCAGGCTGCAGCATCCCTGTCACAGCTAAGCTGAAGTACTGCAGGTGATGCTGAAAAGGGGAGCTCTGCTTCCTCCTCATCCTGCACCTGGCTGTGGATTCTTGGGGCAGCAGCAGCTCTGAATCCTGCACCCAGATGGTACGAGAGGAAAGATTTCTGACAGGTCAGCTGCGGATTGGCTTCACTAACCCTCAGGGTCAGGGCAGGGCTCCAGTCCCACTGCTGCCCAAAGAGGACCCTCCTGAAAGGGCAGAGCTGTTGTCCTCACTGGGGACAGCCACTTCCCAGGCATGTGCAGCAGCACCCATGCACCCCAGTGGGGAGTTCAGAGACCTAACCTTGCCGAAACCCAACTTGCTGAAAGCAAAGGTCAGAGCAACATGTCATCATCCCCATGGCATTCCTTCCCACAGCACGCACCTCACCTTTCCTTTCTCTAGCTGTTGAACTTGGCACTTCTTTCCTTTGGCACCTGGGAATAACTCAGGCTACTAGCAGGTTTGATGCCTGCTGTTCTCTTCAGAGACCTGTGGTGTCCTCTCTACCAGTCACCTTTACAAGAGCCACTACTTGATCTCAAGCAGCTAAAAGAAATCACCCAAACCCCTTTGTTTTGAGACATGATTTGTATCAACTATCCCCAAGGCACCCCGTCCCTGTGGGGATGCTCTACCCTCAGCTCCCCAGCAGCTGGCCCACATCAGCTCCTGGAAAACAGCTGTTGGGACTGCCATGGCAACACACCCCCTTAGAGCAGGACCGTCACATCTTGGTCAGTCACGGTCACTTTTGATGCTCTGATTCCCATCATACAGATTAAAATACACAGCACCAAGACTGAATTCGGGACTAAAGAATGCTGCTACGGAGAACTGGAATTTACAACTCCATTTTACTTTGCTGCCTGTTCTTCTATTTCCTCCTGCCCCTACCCTTCCACATAGTTTAGAGCCAATATATTAGTTGCAGTATTACACATTACGCACGTGCTTCAGAGCAAATCCACATCATACCAGTTTTTTACCCTGAGATAAAAAAAGAAGTTAAGATTCTGCATTGCCATAGAGGAGTGTTTATTACAAATACCTACACATCAGTACATAAAAGCTAGCACATAAGCTGCTTCTGCGAAGCAGTGACTTAACATCTTGCACGCTCCACATGCCTGCCTGTAACACCTTCCCACTGCTTCAAATGCGAAGCTCATTCAGAGACAACTGTCATCTTTCACTTCTGCTTTTTTTTCCTGAAAATGAGCGCTTCCTGGAGCAGTCACCAACTCCTGCTATTTCTCACTGAGTGTTGCCCAGCAGCCTGTCACAAGTTACTTTTTCTACACTATTGATGCAACCTAAGCCAAGAATAAAGCTGCACAAGGGCAAAGAAACAGGTGCTTGGAAAACCAAAATACATTTCTTCGGCAGCATCTATGTTAGATTCTTTCAACTGAACCTCTATACCCTCACAGGCACCCTTGTAACTGTGCACAAACTTTTGAGGCAGCATGTAAGCATGAGAGAGTTCACTTCTTATTTCCCAAAAGATAGACAGATGCCTGGATGCCAGATGCTTTCTCCGACTCTTACAGGACCTGCTAGGAAGGGAAAAGGGAAGAATAGGCTTCCCAATAACACACACACCCAGCCAGGCCAGCAGGACCGCTGGATGCCAAATACATTAATTTAGGACTCAGAAGATCAGGTGCTAACCTCAGCTTCAGCCTCCCTTACATGCCTTTAGCAATCAGCTCATCCTTCTGGGAAGAACTGCGGTAATAATTACCAGAACGCCAGGAAAACAAACAGGAGCATCTTTGATGTTGAGCCACAGACACAGGGTGAAAATTCCTGCTCTGCTGCTGGTTGGATCTCCTCGAGAACTCGAAATGGTGAATCAGCTCAGTTAGCTCAGCATGGCACTGAGATTAAGCTATGATACAGAGCAACTGCGGAGAGGTATGGCGTCTCCAGAGCACATCTTAGCGCTGCCACACGCTACCGTACTACACTGATAAGCAGGGTATAGGCTGTGCTATTGGGATGTTCTATCTCACTGCATTGTGTAAAACCACCTCTAAGTTCTGCAAGCCCACTCTGAAGTTCACAGTCATGCTTAAGCCTCAACATAGTTCCACTAGGCATTACAGGCGAGGGAGGACAAGGGTGCGCATAATGGCAGCCAATCATCACCAAACTACTGGAAGCGTGACAGTGCAAATGCAGCCTGTCGCTGCCAGAGATGTCACCCCTCACAGCTAGCAAGCTTAGCAGTGTGCAGGACTGTAGTTACAATGATTTTTTTAGTACCACTTCCTTCTGTTGGAAAAAGAGTGGCACTTTGTGCTACGAGCAACCAGCCAGCCTGTAGGTGTGGTTTGCTACTGGGGTTCTTTGGGACAGCTGCTTTGAGAGACTCTTGCTCCATGCACACTGTCTCCACGAATGGAACCCACCCAGCTGTCAGCTTTCACATCAGACCATAGACTGCAGTCTCCTGAGCTCCAGCTCCAGCCTCCATGCCAGCTTGCTCAGGGGCTGGCAAAGCAACTGCTATCAGCAAGGCAAGGCATGCAGAAAAATGTCACATATCTTGATCAAAAGCAGAGAAAGCTAATTTAGGAAGAAGCAAGGGGGGGGAGGGGACAAGCCAGCTTTTCTGCAAAGCTTAGTATGATCCCAGAGATGAACTAGTTGGATTAGCTACTTAGCAGCAGTGCAGTTTAAACATCACAAGGCTCAAGAGAAGAAACCTTTTGAAGATAGGAACAGCATTCCTGAGTTACCTGCTTTCTCACCTACTGCGAGTGCACTTGGGCACTCTTACTCTGGGAAGCCACCATCTCTTCCTCAGAGCTCATTTGATGCAAATACATAACAAAGCACAACTACTCCTCCAACCACACCCACCAGCCCATGAATTACCTACAACACTCAATTTATTTGGCAGCATTACAAATGGGCCTTGCGTCTTTTGCCCTTTGTGTTTCCCCACTACCAAGCAACAGGCAAGATGACTGCATTCTTGTGGGAAGGAAATGTCATCATGGAAAACCAGTGAAGGTTATCTCCCTTATGGGGTGTAGTCATAGTTGGGCTTAACACAAATGTTTTAAATGCCAGGAGCCTGACAAACTCACTTGAAACACTGGTGTTTAAGTTATGTCCCTCATGGTAAGGCACTGACACAGTTCGGTCAATTCCTCATCCACTTTGAGAGCTGCCTCCAGTACAAGAAAGATGCAGAGCTCTTGGAATGAGTCCAAAGGAGGACCACTAAAATGATCAGGGGGCTGGAGCAGCTCTCCTATGAAGAAAAGTTGAGGTAACTACGCTTGTTTAGCCTGGAGAAGAGAAGGATCCTCCAAGGAGGGAGACCTCATTGTGGCCTTCCAGTACTAGAGGAGAGCGTATAAGCAGGAGGGGGAACGGCTGTTCGTGAGGGTGGATAGTGATAGGACAAGGGGAAATGGTTTTAAGCTGAGACAGGGGAGGTTTAGGTTAGATATTAGGAGGACGTCTTTTACCCACAGGGTGGTGACACACTGGAACAGGTTGCCCAAGGAGGTTGTGGATGCCCCATCCCTGGAGGCATTCAAGGCCAGTCTGGATGTGGCTCTGGGCAGCCTGGTCTGGCGGCTGGTGACCCTGCACATACCAGGGAGGTTGAAACTAGATGATCATTGTGGTCCTTTTCAACCCAGGCCATTCTATGATTCTATGATCGCATCAGGTAGGCATGTGGAAGGCCCTCCCTGCTCAACAGGTTATCAGATTTAATGTCTACAAGATGAAATGGCAGTTAAGCCCCTACAGGGGGCTGCAAGACATTACTGAAACCAGTGATCCAAGGAGAAAAAAAAAAATAGCTTTTTCTCAGCACTAACTCTGTTTTTGTTGTATGTTCCCACTAGGCAGCCAGCTCCCTGTGTTCTTGAACACCAAGGCCCTGGTGCGCGAGCCCGGCTGGCCTGGGATCTGGGCAGAAACAAAGGCTGCCTTCACCCCCACAGTGAGCAGGCAGTCATGATCCACACTCCTCCCAGCCACCAGCACAAAGGGAAAAGGTGAGGCATCTTCTCCAGCAGAACTCAGGTACCCACACCATGGCTGCAGTACTCTTACCTGTCACCTGCAAATGGAAAGAGAACCTTGCTGGTTTGGAAACATAGGAGTACCAATTTCACATAAAGCACAGCCACACAAGTAAATGTCAAAAACATTGCACACCCTAGGGAATAAAAAATAGTTGTCAAAGCTGAAGGGAAAAACTTTAGGAGACTTCACCACCTTGAGGCAGAAAGAAACTTTACAAAGCCAAAAAAAAAAAAGAAAAAGAAGCAACTCTCCTATCCGCAAGCATAGCCATGCTCTGGGAAGACCTCAGACTTCTGAATCAAACCATATTTCTGTATCCACAAACACTTCTCTTCCCATAGGTTTACTGTCGCAGTGGGGGACTCCTCATGAGAGCTTGCCCTCTCTCAAATACCATTTTGTTAGATCACAATGGAATCTCTGAATCTCCAAGCAGAAGAAAACCAGTTTATGAGATTACATTTATTTTTAAGTGCTTGACTGTCACTCCTAAGCCCTCTGGCCTTGTGTTGACCTTTAGGATTTCTAGAGAAGATGCTACTAGTACTGCTTAAACTGTTTTAGCTTTGGGATTGTTCCAAACAGACAAATGACCGCAACTATTATGAGAGTAATTTTCCAGCATGTGGATTTACTAGCATGTGGCCACTTAAGCTATTTTTACATGGGATTGGAAGCCTTATAGGTCACAGTCCCATGGTTTATCACTCAGCTGCATAACCTTTATGTTCAAAATCCCATTTAGCACTCTCAGTCCTGCTCTCCCTCTTCAATTGCATAAACACAGAAAGCCAAAGGATACAGTGTGTGAATGATGAACAGAAAACTTCGCTGTTTTATAGGACTTGCTCATTTAGTGAGGAGGGAGAAAGATTGAGGTAGAGTACTGGCACAAGACTGAGTTGCTTTGCAATACTGTTCATATTTACTTATGTCTGTTCTAGCCTTCAAATCCTCATTACACATCATAAGGAGAATCTCCTCACTGGTTCTGCAATCCCCTTTGCCATCTATTGAAAAGGAAGACGGGTCAAGTCAGTTACAAGTGACATTAGTAATTTAAGTTGTGGGGTTTTTTTGTTTGCCTTTGGGGTTTTTTTTTCTTTTGCCTTTTAAACAAGGCAAAGAACTCATTTTAGGGTTGGGGAATTTTTGAGATCTGGATATTGCTTTCTATTTCACGGCTGTCAGTTTTAAAGGCTCTTCGGCTGTCCTCTAAGGCACACCACAAGTATTTATTAATACAGCCCTCCACTCTTTCCCAGTGCTTGGCCATCTAACACTGGTCAGTCTGTATGTCTGCCTCTTGGTAATCTTCCAGACTTCCATACCATACAAAGACTTGAAGAGACTGGCTAAGTGTTCTTTAGAGAAAAAGCAAAGCTTGCTGACATGAGCAACAGCAGAAATACACTATATATACATACATATATATACTTTAAAATTGTTTACATCAGACCAAAGAAACCTCATGGGACCAACCAAACTCTGAGTGTAAGCCCAGGTTCCTGCACTGCACAAACCATGGAGCCAATCCAAAGATCAGCAAGTATCAAAGACACCAGGAGTTGGATTCTATCACATTCTTTTTCTCCTGCTCCTAGCTGAGGGGTCCTGCCCCTTCCTTCACCCTATCCTACCATTTATGCGAGCCAAATTCTACTTGTTCATCCAGCAGAGAATCAACATTCTTTTTAATTCAGGAATACTGCACTTGCACACAAGCAAGCCAGTGAGCTCCAGAGCATGTGACAGTAGCTTGCAGATGCAGCTAATGTGACAGAAATAAAAGACTGGACACGGTAACGGTGCTTTCCCCATGTTAAAGTGGTTACGTATTAAATTGCTGCAAGCTTTCTCATTTGAGCACAGAAGGAAGGCAGCTACACAATTTGCCAAGAGGAGAGCAAGACTAGAGTTACAGTTCACCACAGTATTATCATTTCAACGTACTTTTCAAACTAAAACAAACAAACAAAAAAAACCAGACACCAAGTTTAGTTAATAACTACAGTATGTCACCATATGTGCAGAGATACAAACAGGAGTGGTAGCAGACAACGCAGCAGACATCTCCCCTTATTTCAGCTGCATGTATACAACCAATCAGTATCTTTGACCATAAGCAAATAAGTACATCTATTTCCAAATGCTTCAAAGTTGATATTTACTGCAGCCAGACCAGAAAGCCAGAAGGTCTATTCACAGCACTGCAGAATGCCCTTGATACTGAAGTGTTTTCTTTATTTTTTCTTCTCGTTTTTTATTATTTTACTCACAATCCTTGTTAGCTTGGTCAACAAAGCAAATCTCAGAAATGTCAGTCTACCGGAAAAAGTGCTTACACACTGAAAGACCCACCTGTTCAGAGATATTGAACATAATGCCAGTTGATCCTCTCATTTCCATTTTTACTTGATAAATAAGGGGTTTCCAGTAAGCTGCAGAGCCTGAAGTGCGTTCTGCAGATCCCAAGCTTCTAACATCCTGAGCTGCTCATTGCCTTCTAGCTGACAGTTTTAAATGGAGTAGCTTTCACAAATTAAAATCAGATGGATGCTGCACGTGCTGACTGTACGGACCCAGTTTTTTTTCAGTCTAGAGATTGAAATTTTGCTCATGGAGAGTCTGACAAATTGAAGACTTCTTTGTTTAAAAAAAAAAAACAAACAAAACTTATTTGTTTGTTTAAGTCCACCAACAGTCTTGTTTTCCGGTACACACACAGTGGCACTTATTTTCCGTTAGATTGAGTGATTTCAAAATAGAAAAAGAATATATCATGCAATAGTGGCATTCTTCTGACAGCTCTTTTCATACGCATTTGAGCTCAGTGCCAGCCACACACATGGAACCTCTGAAGAACCTATACCAACAGCCAGAGCCTTAACTAACTGCAAGGAATAGTGGAAAGTGAACTTTGCCAGAGTTCTTTTTTTACACAAATAAATAGAGCAAGGCTTCCAAAGCTGTGAATAGCATTTAAGTTTCAAATCTTGGAAAGCCTTCCTGCTGGATGATTCTTGCAACTCTCACTTATGTCATTAATAGGTAATTGGATGTCAGTGCACCGTTGTCCATCGGTTACAAAAACAAGCACGACTTCTGAAGAAGTAAAATTTAAGAAAGAAGATACCAAATACTATTTACATTAATTTCAGAAAGTTTATTGCACCAAATGCCGCAGAGAAATAGACCAAAGTGGTAGTGTACATAAACAACTATATGAAAAAAGCCATCAAAAACATGTAGTCTGACATCGGTATTCAGTCATTCCTAAATAAAAAAAAAGCTTGTGCTCTCCAAACATGCAAAATAGCAACACATGTTATCTATATGGAAATCCTACTATGTATGACAAATTAGCATACTTGATATAAAAAAACACCTCTAGAGTGCATTCAGCAGTTCAGACTTAGGTTTGATCCGGGTCTTTTTAACTCAAGAAGAATTTACACTCGAGGAATAACTGATCATTTTGTGTAAACTATATACAAGAGTTCGGTGCATCTAAAAAGGCTTTTTGACTTTTAAAAAATGCATTCAATAGGGTGCAGGAAAGTCCAATCTGTAACTCTGAAGATGTAATTAGAAATATGAATTAAAAAATTATAGAGTTAAGTATGTACTTGTTTCTTTTGGGCAGAAAACAGCTGCATACATTAGATCAGAAAGTATGAATCTAAATTAAAATAATTCAACCTTGGTATTGTTTTAGGTTGAGGAGCTCATTAAAATGCTACGAAATTTAGTAGTTCATTCCTCCCCTCTGTGTTTCAATGCTGAGCCTTGCCTGAAAAAAAAAAGATACATTCCTGAAATTGCACTGTGTAAACTGCATTTACGTGGGATTCTGGAAAGAATGTGCACTCCCACTTAAAGTATGCATTTATTAAGTTTACAGAAAAACCTACGTAATACTGATAAAAACTTTGGAGTATTTGAAAACTAAGCTACATAATCAACTTTCAACTCCTCTGCACATTCATATCACCTCATTCAATTAAAACAAAAACAGAAACATGCCCTAAGAGGTCTAACAGCATCTGTAAACACCTACTGCCCTGTCATGCCATACTATATCACATAAATGGCAAGATGCTACCAAAACCAAGTTAAAGACCGAGTCAAAAAAGCCCTAGAAGGTGGAATCCCATCAACTGAGGTAGTACATTTGGTGGAGGGGAAAGATAAGTATTTAACTTTCTTTAGACTGAAACCTTTTTAACAGTAATAAACAGATTTCATGTTGAATTTCCCCTCCCCAAAATTAAAACTGTCAGAACAAAGTAGTTCTTCATATGACTTCTGAAGAGCAGCAAAATGTTTGAGAAAGCAGCAAGAACTGTAAAGTTTTAGCCTGGGCTGAAGAAAATCCAAGCACTTTGACCATCAGCGCACATGCCAGCCCTAGATTAGTTTAATATCTTGCCAAAAGGCAGATTTTATTTTTTTAATAATCTGTGTAGTAAAAAAAAAAAATCAGATGTTACCAGTTATGGTATTAGCCTTGAGATCACTGAATGTGTTCTAAGGAAGTCAAAGTCAGCCAACTCTCTGATAACAAAGGTGTCTCTGCACACTGAAAAACTGCCAGTCCGTTCAGTTAAAAAGCCAACTAATGCCTTAGGAGAACTGGAACTGTCTTTTAATAAATTCAACTATTAAGAATGACATGAAATAGAAGTACGCGAGAATTTTTATATACACTCAGGGAAGGAGTTTCACAGTCCTACACACATGCACCCACACACACCCCCCATACAGGGACAATTCAGGAATACACAATTTGCTCTATGGTTCTTACTTCGTTTTGATCTCTTGAAATAGAGTGATATCTGCTAACAAATAGATGCAGAGAGAAGCTTGCTTTCCAGTAGATACAAGGATTCACAGACCAAAGATAAGAAAAATTTGCTTAATTATTTGCAGTAGGAGTAGACCTGAACCAAAGAAAGATTTTAGCCTCTGTAGGCTAGAGACAAGTCTATGAAAATACAATAAAATAAACATCCGGAATGTCAGATAAGAAAGCCAGCATATAAGGAACAGCTGTAGAATCTTCGTATCAGAATATCAGGTATCCCTCTACTTGGAAACAACCTCTCTTCACAGTAAGTCAGTCTACCCATTTCCCCTCAAAAAGCAACACAAGGTTAATCAAGACCCCAATCACATTTAAACAACTCACAAAATGCACATTTCATTATTTCAAATTATTTAAAGTTTACTGTAGAAAAGTCCAAATATCAAGGTAGTATGAAATAAAACCACTTTTAATAAAAGTGCATCCCTTCAGTGTTAAAAATCTCCAATCACCAATGAGGACAACAAATAACCGGTGACCAGAAGTTTCTCAGTTTACTATTCCCAAACAATTGTTCTGCCAGCGACTCACTTGTAAGCTGTCAATTTCAGACCTCATTCACGCTGGCTCAGAACAAAATGGTTCAACATTTATTTTTCCTTAAGAAAGCTCCTTTTACTTCTTTTCTTTCCTCAGTCTGGTCCATAATTTCACACCCAGCTCAACACTGCTTTATGCAATTTTTTTTTTTTTTTTTAAACATTCATGTTATCATCAACATGAAAACAGTAAAATACAAAATTTCATTTTGCATTCTAGAAATACAGAAGGCCAGTATCAACTCATGGACAAGTAGTTTCTGGTCTCAAAGCAGTTAATCTACTAAGGAAAGGCACCCGTATGATAGTTTAAGATTTCTGTAGAATCCAAAAGGGTAATTGCAAACATTCATAGTAATATCAAATATTGGGGGGGGGGGGGGGGGTTGCCCTCTACATTTCGTTTTACTTTAAGCAACGCTCACTTTTTATGCCTACTTATAGTAACCAACTAATAACCAGAAAGAAGTAAAACTTTTGACTGAAGGTTCCATAAAGATTCTTCCCCCCATTAAGATTGTCTGAAGTTGGTGCCAATTGTCTCGTGTACACATGTGCACTACAGCACTGGTATCATACAGAAGTTTTTCAAATTCATACTCCTCAGAGTTAGCAATACTTGATGACACCAAGACACAGGTTTAATTTATACAGAAACTCAAAAAGGTATTGAAGTTGCATCAGTAACAAATGTAAACTTGTAGCAGAAATTCCATAAGGCTTTCCTAGAAAAAAAATCTCAGAAGTTCATTCCATTTTCAGGGTAGAATTACTTCTAGTCATAAGCCATTTGAATACCTCATTAAAAGAGAAGCAGCGGCAGCTTTCTTCATTTCTTGTCCTTCAAGAAAAAAGTCACATCACCTCATGCACAACTCCATTTCCAGATAACATTTGGCTGCTAAATACAGATTCCTTTTCTGAGCTGGTCACTTTTACTATACAAAATCATGCTTATGCTCTGCAAGAAAATCATGTTCCATTTAATATACTTGCGTATAGGAATGCTATGTACATAGTTTACAGCTTTTCTTCCCCAGCAAAGAAACATCCACTACGCCACACTCAGAAGCACAGTGTGATGAAATCCTTTCCAGCCCACTTGTTCTTTAACTGTTACTTCATGGTTTTGAGCAGCGTTTTAGATGGCAGCTCGCAGTCTGCCACATAGTGTTAGCTTTTGTCCTTTAATTAAAAACAAAACGCAAGGATGCAGTCACTAAGTCAGAAGAGAGATTAAAAGAAACACCTGAATGCCTTTTAGGTTATGTAAACTGAAGTCCTCCAAACAAGCATCCAGCTGAAATTGGAATGGAAAGGTGGTAGAAGGTACAGTTATCTGCTTTTTTCAGTGTTCCCATTTACCAGTGTTTGGCACCTCTGTTCCTCTTCCAACATGCCCGTATTCTTTATTTTAAGGGAATGACTATCCTGAGATTTTCATTTATAAGAGTATTTGAGCAACATATGGGGAATGAGTACTTGCTATAGCAGCCAACAAAGGCAAGTCATTGGATTCAATCCTAGGAAAAACAAAACAAAGAGAGAAACTTTAAAATATACAATCACTTTCACAAAAGAATAGAAACAAGAGGATATTCCTCATCCACTTTAAGTAAATTCAAAGTGTCTTGCCATAACCAAGGCCACTGTTTAATGATTTGTTCCTACTGTATCAACAAAAGCATAAGATATTTCAAAAAACAAACAAGTATGCTACCATTAGAGTGAAAAAAAACCCACTAGTATTACATTCTATTATATCATCTCTTGTGCTACAAATAAGAATTTCTATTTATTCACCAATCCCTAAGCCTTAGCTTGCAGTATTTGCTTTCAGTAGGCACTACAGAGGCCAGCCAAAAGAAAATATTCAACAACCACTTCTGGAATTTCATTGTTTTGGATACAACTCAGTTCACTATACAGTAGCTCTTCAGCAAAAATGATCAGAAGATGGAATTACTGCAGCCAGCAGGGAAAGGGAGGTGATTGTCCCCCTCTACTCAGCTACTGTGAGGTCGCAGCTGGAGTACTGCGTCCAGACCTAGGGCTCCCAGTACAAGAAAGATGCAGAGCTCTTGGAATGAGTCCAGAGGAGGGCCACTAAAATGATCAGGGGGCTGGAACAGCTCTCCTATGAAGAAAGGTTGAGAGAGCTGGCTTGTTTAGCCTGGAGAAGAGAAGGATCCTCCAAGGAGGGAGACCTCATTGCGGCCTTCCAATACTTGAGGGGAGCGTATAAGCAGGAGGGGGAACGGCTGTTTATGAGGGTGGATAGTGATAGGACAAGGGGAAATGGTTTTAAGCTGAGACAGGGGAGGTTTAGATTAGATATTAGGAGGACGTCTTTCACCCACAGGGTGGTGACACACTGGAACAGGTTGCCCAAGGAGTTGTAGATGCCCGATCCCTGGAGACATTCAAGGCCAGTCTGGATGTGGCTCTGGGCAGCCTGGTCTGGTGGCTGGCAACCCTGCACATACCAGGGAGGCTGAAACTGGATGATCTTTGAGGTTCTTTTCAACCCAGGCCATTCTATGACTCTATGATTAATAGTTATGCAATAAGAGCAGCACAAAGAACGCCTTTCAGATGAGATACTCTGTTCCACTCATTTTCAGTGCAATGCTTGTCAAATGTTTACACACATTTATAGACATGTATACACACAGGAGCATTTATTTCATGGTCTCCCTACTTAAAGCTACACTTCTCATTATGAAATCTTGAACAACTGAGATAAAGACATATTAAGTTTTAACCACAGTGCTAAAACTATCTTCTTGGGAGTGCATGTTCACTTCTTGCCCCTTCCTCTCCTTCTGTTTTCACAGCAAGTGCATCCTTAAAGGTTGCGCTCTACTCAAGTACCATTGTTGGATACCTCACAGTAACCAAAACACAAACTTTCTTCATTCTTAAGGTTTAAGAACGACAAATGACTAAGTCTTGCTTTTGAACTGCCTCCTGATTTTCAGATGGCTCACAGGAAGTCATTTCTACACTTTTAGACACATGAGAGAAGAGGAATGTTAAATAAGGAATAAGCAGCAAGTGCCCATAGGAACAAGATGATTACATTCAGAAACTGCAAAGGAAAATAACTGGTTCAAGTTTCACCATAAGCTAAGACTAATATCTACAATACTCACCCTAATACAATTCCTAGTTCTTTTATGTGCACTCTTGTATGTCCTCGCAGATATTCTGAAAGCATTTTGCTTTTGAGATACATCTCTTGTAGTCTATCCTCAAGATGCATTATGCACTGTAAACACAGACCAAAAACTTCAGAATGACTTTAAAAATTACACGACCACAGAAATTAGCTAAAATAATACACTGACATATATTAGCAAGAACATGTCAAAAGTCCCCTCTCCAAAAAGTGGAAATGTAATTGGATGTTACAGTTTTGTTGGCAAGTTTTTTTTAAAAAAAAAAAATACACTAGCCTTTCTCACCTCAAGGAATTGCAGCATTTCCAGTTTACTTGGCAGCAAGCTTGTTTCAAGAGTCAAAAAGCAACAACACCCAATACATTCAGTTCCCCTCAAAGTCACACACAACATTTTGCCAACCTGGTTTTAAACAGGTTTATAGACAATTAAGACAACTCATTATGTATCTAACTTTCTTATGACATTAAAGACGTCTTTTCACTTCGAGGCTGACAGAACACTGGAACAAGTGGCCCAGGGAAGTTATGGAGTCTCCTTCTCTGGAGATATCCAAACTCCACCTGGATGCTTTCCTGCGCAACCTACTGTAGGAAACCTGCTTTATCAAGCGGGTTGGACTAGGTGATATCCAGAGGCTGCTTACATGCCCCCTATGTTACTGTGTGATTCTGTGATTCATAAGGTGAGTAGATAGGATGCCTTATCACGTATTTTGCACTAAAACGCAAGGTAACTCAATTCAACATATTCCCTCTTCCCACAGGGGTGTCCGCTTCAAAAGAAGTTAAATTAGTTCAATTCTCCAAGCTCCAGAAGATGAAAACAAGAAGCACATGCAGAACCTCATATTATCAAATACATAATCATCCAGCAAGTGGAGACAGCAATTAGAAACAGCAGTAAATATCTTCAAGCCATTGCCCTATGTATAGTTTAAGTTTAATGGAAACCATAAGCATTAGGAATGAGATCCTGTGAAAGCAGTTCTGCTAATTAAATAAAAAAATAAGAAAAAAGACTCATACTGGTAGGTAGGCTATCACGTATTTTTCTGATGGTCTTGAGCGAGTTAAAGATTCTTAATGATACTCTGAATTTTTATCAGGTCTAAATTGTGAAATGCAAAGAAACATTTTATCAAATGCACTACATAACAGTAAAATAACAGCCACTAGTAGAGGAAAGGCAAAAGCTTTTTGACAGCAGTTTGATCCATCTGTTTCAAGCAAGTTTTCTCCCAAGCCATTATAACTATAGCACTTCTGGATTCTAGCCTAAAGCCATTCTTATCTTTTCCACTACAGGTAACAATAATGCAGAAAGCCTGTTAGCACTTCCCCAGTGCTTCAGGAAGACATGCTGCTGGTTCCCAGAGTAGCAGTTCAACACACTTCAATTCCAGTATACTAGAACTAAACATATACAGATATTCTTTTATTTCGAACTTAAGGAAGCACCTAAAGATGACCCACACATTGTCTTAGGGGAGATTCTTTATGTATAATTATCTGTTATTCCAGAAAGCCAAAGAGAATACTTTTTTTCCTTTTGAGCTCAATCCATTTTGTTCAAAAGTAATCATATAAGCGAGGTACAATAAATAAGTCATAAATGGGTCATAAGCCTTTTTTTTTTTCTTCCTTCAGCTTTCTCTGTGGCTTCTCATTGACTAGATGAATCAAAAAATTGAAGACATGTAAAAACACAAGAGTAGTTTAAAATGAACTGGAAAGAACAGGTGGAACTTTTGACACGCTGCCAACAAGCAACAGTTGCAGTTTCTACTACCCCCTCAGGCTGGCATACTGCAAAGCTCTCTACAGGACAGTTGCCAGCATCACAAAGACACCAGCACCTGTCTGTCATTCAGTCTCAGGTTGGGTTTTGACTACTGTTGTACCACAAAAAAAACCTTAAAACCTATCATGTGAAAAGTAACTGCAGACTTGTACACTTGTAAAGGAATCTTCAAACATACAACACTATGCAAATATTTGATCTATACTAGTACGTACACCTTTGTCAAAATTTAAATCAACGTGACCATGAAAGAACAGCCACACTTCTCCCCCCTGGAGTTCAGTGGACCACTTCTCCATTCATTCGTTATCCTGCTCCTGTTAGCAAAAATCTGACTGAAGGATCAAAGTATCTTTAAAGCAGATTACAGAAAAATTACAAGCTTCTACGACTGTCATTTTACTGTGATTTTTCATTTAGAAAAGGAAATAAAAACACTCCACTTCCTCAAAGCATACAGAAATTGCATATAAAAACCCCAAAGCAACAGTGGAAAAAACACTTTCATTGCAGAACCAACTAATGAGTTCAGAACTGCCAGAAAGTAAGGTGCTCCTACGCAAGCATTACAATTCAACCAAATCTGCAGGCTTTCCGGTGCCCAAAAGAACCCTGAAAGGACACTGATATTCACATTCTTGGCCCTAGTACCTGACTTCAAGAATTTAAAATAATCAGTGCCACTAATTTTATCCCAAAGAGGGCCAACTAATACTATTTACAGCTGTTAATATTCAGCTCCATCATCCTCTTCCACCTACTAGCCCAGTCATTTCACAGGCTTCCTATAAACAATGCTTTTCGAGGCTATCTGCTGTAGAACAAACTGATTATGCTTACTTAAAATAACTACTTAAACACCTAATCTTCCGCCAGATACAATGGCTTGTTTAAAATCCTATTATAATTACTGCTGTCATACTTGCGGGTAATTTGTTGTTTTGGCTGATTACAGCAACTCAGAAAGAGCTACTCATTTGCTCTGATGAACTCTACTACCGAGGACAGGAAAGGATGCTGTGGGATGAGAATTACGCACTATAAAAAAATAATGTCCTCCTCTGCAACTCATCCAACCCAGAAATCCAGTGGGAAGCATGTCACCAAGGTGATCTGAGGCAGGACTGACTGATAGAGTTGGCTAGAACACGCACGAAATCGAAAGGTAAGGTAAACACGCACAGGTATACATATTAGGAGGGAAGAGAGAGAAGGCATCCACTAGCTGTTGTTTGAAAAAAGAATAGCCCAAGAACAGAAAACTGTATGGTAGAAAATGGCTTAGGTAGACAGAAGCTTCCAACAATAGAGAATTGACAAAATTACAAAAAAAAAAAAATCTAAGCCAAATTTAACAACCCTAATCATAAATACACAAGGGCCATGCTAAAATTGCCTAAGTAACTTTAGTTCTGTCACACCTATTTTGGAGCAGTCGACTTTAACCTACTACAAGTAAATTAAGTTAAAAAAACAGTATGAGTAATTGAACTGTAGCATGTTTTTTTGTTGTTGTTTTAAAATATGTTGTACCAACTTACCTAGACCAATAAAATAATACTTGACAGGATCCAATAAAACACACAGCATACAAACGTCTGCACTTGTTAACTAAGCTAAACAATTTTCATTAGCTTCGGTTTTCAGTAAAGAAATACTTACAAAGTCAGCTGGGAGGTTGAGTTTATAAAGCTGTAAAATAGACTGCAGTAAACTGGATACTTGACTTGACACCAAGACATCTTTGCCTAACTTCATATTGTCCATCATTTTTCTCTGGCTCGTAGCTACTTGTACGTTCCATTTATCTGTGTCTGCAATAATACAGACAGCTTCTGCTATTGGTTCATCTAGCACTGGATGCTGCAATAGATACAAGACTAACATTACGTCACACTTTCATACACATTTTCACAACTTAAGCTTGCTGCTCCAATACCTTTTCTTCACTAATGTTCTACCAGCTTCAGTGCAAAAGTTCTTCTAAAATGAATGGGGTATTAATTACACTGATGCAGCGGTAATGAAAGTAAATTTGATGTTTCACATTTGTGAGGGACTTCACTACACGCAATGAAGATACTGTATACACAAAGAAACAGTATCATATTAAAGCAATTTGACATTTAAAAATAAATTGCACGTGTAACCGTTTTGGCCACTGCACTGAAGTCATTCCAGCAGGATAATTCTTAATTGCTCTGTAAAGAAGCAGTGAGCAATCACTAGACAAACACGTAAAATTACATACTAGATGAACTCAATGTTACTTTAGTGAAGGATTAGTTATAAATTAATCACTTGCAGTACCTAAGAGTAAGAATATCACAAAGATCTTACCTACAGTCAACTAACTTTATTTATTAAGTCAGTCATTTCTGCTACAGTCTAGTATAAGACATGCTTCCACAAGACTTATCTGCCTTGCAATAAATGCCATGAAGTGGCAAGCTGTTTCCAACAACTCGCTTAACACCTTCATAAAATACAGATAACTGTCTCCAATTGTGACAGAAAATAAGTGGTTTCAGAGACTTCTCCCTCGTAACTTCAAGCTGCAGCCATTTTTCCCTGCGTTTATCTTTTAAGGGAAAACTGAAGAGAATATAAGGGAAAATGTGATTCCTGTACAAATAGTTTTCTTATGCAGTGATTTAAGGGGTTTTATTTCAAGAAAGATGATATGTCAGGTGTGGCTGTTAAGAACTACTAAACAAAAAAGCAAGTTCTAAAGTACAAACTACCATGTTTCCGGAGCTTCTCAGTAACATCAGCAACTTCTACTATGACTTAGAGCAGTATTTTAACTCACATGCATTGCATGAAATAGGTCTGCTAGTAGACACTGCTTAAGTTTTTCATCATTATTTACTCCATGCAGCACTAGATCAGGCACGTATGTATGACAGTAACCACCTAGAAGCGATCTTCCAAAGTTTTTCACACACTGTCTGCTGATTGTGTTTGACCTGAAATAAAAAAAAAAAAATAGAAATCAGCTAGGATTCTTGCTTGACAGACTCCATTCAGATTACAACAATGTTTAATTAACCTCCTCCGCTTGGTTTTATTGCAAATTTTAATCAATAATTGTACTGAAAATACTGTGAATCAGTTACTAATGCTCTTTGAAACCATGACTTTGTAACTTCAGTACTGTATTGATTCCTTCAAATTTCAGAAAAGGCAAATCCAAGTGCATTAGAACTTGTGATACGTATGATCCCTGCCTTACTGTGTTCAACAGATTTGCTATATTTGAGTTCTCAAACTCAGCTCGAGCAGCAAAATCTTTCTAGATACCTAACATGCATCAGGAAGCTCCGTGTGCATCTGTAAAGCTCAGAAGTCTTCAAATGGGATGCTCTTATTCGAAGTAGCATTTAGTCATCATCAGTTTAAAGCAACACTGAAATTTGCTTGTCTTCAAATAGGATAGTCTACACTAAGTGTTTCAGGCAACTAGCCTCATCACTTTTATTAAACATCCAAAGAACAACATTATCAAAAAAATTCACTGCAAATGACAGGTTGGTCTTGGTCATCTTTTTGCCAAGTCTATTAGCAAGAATCTGAAATACACTACCTGTGTCTGTTATGGATTTGTTTGCAAGCAACTTAATCCCAGCAGGCTTCAGACTTGAAATTCTGAACACCATTAATGTACCAACAACTTTTGACTCCCTTCAGTTCTAAGTTAATTTAAACTCCTTTACCTTGGTAAAGGAAGTTCCACTTCCGCAAACTCTTCAAGTCGTTTGCTGACATTATCGTGACGCACTTCATCAGGAATACAACAATCACCTTCTTCATCGCTGGCTCCAAGAGCACTGTCTGAACTCTCATTCCTTGGAATGTCTCCCTCAACTCTGAAAGGAGTTTTCCTTCTAGCATCCCCACAGGGGACATCTTTAGCACCTAGTTTAGGGGACTCTTTTTTGACAGCAGAATCTACTTCTACACAGCCAGGTGAATAGCTCTCCAGATTGCCAGAGCGTGAAGTTCTAGTTTCTTTTACACTTGGCAATGTTACAGTTTCTATGTTATCAACTGACAAAAGTAGTTCACCTGATACTGTGTTCTCTAAATTTACTTCAGTTCCTTTATTTTCCATACGTTGGTTATTAAGCATACTCCCCTGCCCGTCACAAGATGGGATCTGTGCATAACAAATACTATGCTTACTGTATGGCAAAGAGGCAGCTTCACAGCTTTCTTTTTGATTCTGGGAAGCATCCACAGTCAGATTTGTAGAACATGAAGCACAGTGTATTATTACCTCTGGATTTTTTCTCAGTACCTTCAGATTCTCTTCCATTTCTCTCCTTCGAGTTTCTAAGTCTGACTCTGGCGATGCAGAGCTTCCAATCTGAAAGGTGACCTTTTCTAAAGGTGAACTCCTGTGGCCAGACCTTTCAGGACAAGGTAAAGCAGATGACCTACTAGATAACTGCTTTTCCACTTTTCTTTCATTCTGGTTTTTGTTCTTCCTTACATCCGTTAAATCCTCCAAATTAGATGGCTCTTCAAAGTGGTAGGGCACAGTTCCTGTATCAGTGACAGTTCTCTTCCCACTGTCAGTTGCTCCTTTACATAAAGTGCTAGTTAGACAGTCAACAGATGTTTCAGAATTCTGACTGACTTTTCCTATTGTTTCTTTCTTTTCTTTTGAAGAGGCTGGCACAGTGTAAGTGCCTTTTGGGTTATATACCCACTCTGCAGTAGTATGGTTCTTACTTCGATCATTTTTTGGAGGTAGGATTGGAGGCACAAGGGCAGGTTCATTTTTGACAGTGACAACAACATAGTCAGACTCTTCTATCTCTCCTTTTTCTAGTGCAGTTGTGATCTTGCTTCCATTCAGTACTTGTTCCTCTTCTCCAACTGCCTCACTCCATGTCAGCTGATTTTCCTGTAGCTCAGAGCACCGAATGAAGTAAGTTAGAACATAGAGCAAACGCTGCACCAACTCTTTACGTTTTCCAACGACAACAGTTCGAGTCAGCCTAACTGGAGAGCCTATGGCACCATAGAGATCACCTAGAGAGCAAAATAAGTATTTCACATGGAATATAGTTTGAAACAGCATTCACTGCAGACACTAATCAGACAGTTAATTTATTTCATGGTCACTTACAGGATTTTAAAGCACAGAATAACAAAAGAAATCCCCTGACATTTCCCACACCTGGTTTGCATCCAGAAGGTTTTTGGTGTTCTTGTGAGGGTTTGGCTGTTATTATTCAGTTTCTTTCTGTTCGGATTTTTATTTATAAAATGGTTACAAGATACTGTCATGTAGAAATTGACATAACAGATGGTGAAGAAGAAACGTCTCTCCCACCAAAGCCAGCTATGCTATTTCCTAATTTACTGCTAGCTATTTTTTATTCCCCTCACATAGATATTCTATTTCACTGCAGTTGCTTTTTCTTCTCTTTTCTGTTAAACATACAAATTCTCATATAGATAACGCCTATATCTTTCAAGACTGAGATATAAAAAAAATAATAAATAAATCAGAGAAAGATCCAGTATCAGTTTAATAAATGAGATTAAAAAAAAACAACTTCCTTATTGGGGAAGGCACATGCACTTCTGTAAGTTAGTGTGGTTGACTCCAACTAGGAGCCTTTTACTTTGGCAGACAGTAGAGGAGGACTAGCAGATATATTCACTATTCAAAACGCAACTATAACATGAAAGGTGGTTATGAGGGCATAATCTGAAATAAAAATGTTCATTTATTCAAAAAAAATTGCTATATTCTACTTCCAAAATCTTTGTTGTGAAGACATATATATCTTCCAGCTGCTTATCATTTTCTATCAGCTGAAGGGTTTCCACTCAAAGTTCTGAGTGAAGTAAACATAGGCGAACAGCTAATAAGGAAATTTTTCCATACTCTGCTATAGACAAAGATGAAGTAATTCAAGACATGTCCACTGCCAGGTTGAGTGAACCTGAGTGCACCCGCTAAACATCTTGGCTCAATCTAACTATGGCTGTTAACACCAGCAGATGGGAAACTGCTACCAAAAGCTCTGCTTTCTTTAGCCAATCTAAGTGTTCACTTTGAAACCAAAGTTAGCTGCCAGCTAACTTAACAGATTTCTTTAAGTACTAAGCACTTACTGAGGGCTGCTCAAATGTTCTGAACCAAGTATCCCACCAGAATTCTTGTACAGACCTCATGACAGAGCACTAAATGAAACAACCACACCTTTAGGAAGATTTCTGCCAAGAGCAAGAGAAAGTCTGGTTTCAACATGAGGAAGGTAAAACAGTGAAAGAAATTGCATGCCTAACCTCCTCTGAGCCATACAGGACTCAGAAGCAATAAGGCTCCTGACTTCATTCCTGCAGGAGAAGCATTGATGAGACAGTAGTTCCACCACTCTCACATGCAGTCTCCCCTGCCAAGATTTGTCAATTCCCACGATGCAAGCAATGCACTGGAGAATAGTGGCATTGCTATCCTGTCCTCCCCCAGTTAAGAGTGCTCTTGCAAACAGTCCCACGGATTAACACGCAAGGACATTGATTCTTCAGTATTAGAAATCAAGCTATAGACTATTCAATTGGAATGTCATTAAAATCAGTGCCTGGTAGGCCATGAGGGCTAGTGGTTTGGCAAAGCAATAGCAGATGTTTTCTTTTAAGTTGAGTACAGTTACTATGGAAATCAGATTCAGGCTTTGTGCTCATTTGCACAATTTACTTTAAATATGACATCAATAAGACAGTAAATTCAAAACTGCAGTCATCAAAACATACAATTGTAAAGCACATTAGATTGAAGCTCACATTTAAAAGACTATGTCTTATTTACACCATTACCTACAGTTGTATCAATATGTAATTGCAATGAGTATATAGTGGGAACATAACTTTGAAGGCGGAAAAGCAGGTACATAAAAATACTTCATAAGAAATCATTTCCATTTTTAAAGCACTAGGCCTCGTGATTTTTTTTTCCTCCCCCTTTCTAATGAAAGAGACCAGCAGAGGGCAACATCTTACTTCGCACATCAGTTACTGCAACAACCTGACACTAGCTTCTGGGCTTTGAAAGAATAAAACCAAGTCAGAAAGCATTTGAGAATTTTTCCAGGCTGGTAGCAACACACAGCTTAGGAGAGCAAGAAGAAGAAATGATTTCTTGACAAGTCACCTGTGGTACCTCTGAGAGGTTACCATAAGACCTACTGCCTACTTCACACCTCCACTTTAGCTCGTTTGTATACACCCAGGCCTGACTCCATCCTCAACACCCTGAGCAAGCTTCTGTCTTTTTCCTCCCTGGGAAGTCTGATCCATTACTACTCTGTGTTACATGACATGCTAAAACAGGAAACAATTCCATAACTACATCTCTGAGGAAACAGTTCTTAGTTTCCTGACGACTGCGGAGAACTAAGCTAGACAATAAGCAAGAAAGAGCTGGTAGCCCATGGTGTGCCCACATGTTGCTTTATATGCCAATACAGTATATCATTTAAAGTTAAGGCTGATCTGATGCAAAATTCACACCTGCTGCCCAGACCACAAACAATTCTGTTGCCCACCAGAATTTTCAAGGTTAGATCACTGGCAGCATTATTTTCTCAGCTCTCTTTCACCTACTTGTTTCATTTAATTAATCCCCTGTATCAAGATAATTTGTAAGCCGTGTTATGTTAGAGAACAGCGTGAGGAACTGGGCATAAAGATATCTTATCCCAAGCCCCATTCATGCAATTCTGAATGAATGGAGGCACTTCTAGTTGCTAGACTTTTACTCTGCTTCTTGGTGTCCACACTAGCTCTATGAAGAAAAGGGAGCCTGGACAGTCTCAACTACACTTTCTCCATCCTGCCTATTTCCTTTTATTTCCTTTTATTCTTCCCAGACTCCTCAGGTCCTTCACAGCACTTGCACCCTTCTTAAGATACCTAAATAAGTTACCTAAGCAAGCAGTGTTACAGAGAACAACAGAGAACCAACAAAGAAAACCGGGCCATGCTAATAGGTGTCCAAACACACCTGCTTAGCTTGACTCAAGACATCTGTTTGTAACTCTGCCCAGCTTATACCAAGGCAAATTAGCAAATGTGATCCAGAGTTGTACTACCACTCAAGTTCCTCAAGTCAGTAGCAGAGGACAGCAATGACTGCAAAGCTTAGCCATAGTAGTCCAGGTCTAGCCGGAGAAAGAACATCTGATTTTAACATGACACAGAGGAATTCACGCTTCCAAGTAGCTTAGGGAAGAGGAGTGGATGTTAGTAATAGAGAAAACTGAAGCTTTCAACTTTTCACTGACCAAGCTGTGCCCAAAGAGGGTTATACGGATGGGATTTTGCCAGCATGTTCACAAACTGCGAAGTACGCTTCTCAGAGAAGGCTTTTATAGGAGGATGGTCAACTGGCATTACTGTTGGGACCCAAGCCAGATGATACGTCAGCACCGCAGTTAACAAAGCAGCAAAGAACCTAGGAAAAAGAACATAACATGACCAAAGTAACACTGGCAAAAGAATATCACATTAAATACTTGAACATATCCACATGCTCTGGGAAGGACACAAGCTTTCAGGAAATATTGATGGTGGGAGGTATAGAGTGGAAGAAAGCTTACTGATTTTTGTTGATCTGTTCTATCAGAAATGTAAATTCTTTAAGAAAACGCTGGCATAGCTGGTTCTTTTCCAGGGTGTTGGACATCATATTAAGCCACACTGGCTCTGCAATCCTTGGAACAGAATATAGGTTCCAGATGGTAATTCTGCTTAAAAAAAAAAAAAAAAGAAAAAAATCCCCCCAAAGTTAGGTGTTAACATGTATTTGCTAGTTTGAAATGTACAAGTAGATCCTTTTCTCTTCTGTTGCCCAATGCTTTTTACTTATGTAAGAGCTAGGAGACAGAAAATGTGTTTGCCTGGAAAACATCTCCAATTACCAGTGTCCCACAAAACTAGTCTGTTCAAATCTGTGTACAAATAACGAGGTCTTCATACAAATCACATCTCCTTCTTCCCTCTCTTGCATTCCTCTGTGTATTTGTATTTAGAGAAGTGCAAATCATTTACAGCGGGGGGAATAACATTCTATTCATTGCAGCGATTTCATTCCACGTTCTGGACTTTACAGAACCTGCATCCCACCAATGCCTTGTCTCTCTGTTGGCCTGCCTTTCTTGAAGTGTGATTGTCCCTTTCTCCCTCAAGTATCAAAAAGAAGTTCACAACAACTTTCCTGTTCCACTGCCCAGCATGTAGTTAGGAGTAAACAACTGATCTGTCTGAATAGAACAATCTAATCCACTTGTCTGCACAGACATCAGCAATAGTCAACTCTTGACAAGGTCTTCAAGAACCGATGGTCCAAAGTACAACTGAGCAAAACAAAGTATTTGTTTCACTTTCCTTCTGAAAATGGCTAAGACAGTTTTGTTTAAGTTTTCTACAAACATTTATGCCATACTCATGCACAAAAAGTTCATTCACAATAAATTCAAGACCAGCTAAATTACAAAACCCTGCAATCAACTGCTTATGATTCAAAGTGACAAATATCTTTAGAGATGCATGAGAACAGCTCTCCTTGTAAGTCAGAATTCCATCAACTCACCTGAATTCTCCCAGGGCATCCATGACACGGCTGATATAAACCTGCACTCTCTGGCTGGATTCTGCTATTTTTCTACATGAGATCATGGCCTTGATTAAGAGTTAAAGACACAAAACAGCTTCTTAAAGGACTCGCATTCTCCATTTTTTAAGCTTCATTAACATTAAAATAATTCAGATCTAGCCCCAGTGTTATGCAGCCACTCAGGACAGCAATGGCTGCCAACCTCCCTCCACCTCATGACAGATGATCAATCCCTAGAACTAAGCAAGGGGAGATAATAAAACATCGCTGAGAGTAAGGTGAAGGCAGCAACAAACATTTGTTATCACTCTTTTAAATAACAGCAGGAAAAGGACAGAACATCATTTCCACAGTCCCTAGGGAGTCAGGACAATCTCAGTGAAACATGACTAGAACAAAAGAAAAGCCACCCATAGCCAAAAACTCTTCATTTTCATTCTGACTAGAAAGGAAACCACACCTCCTTTTCAGCAAATGCTAAATTCCAACACTGGGCTCAGGCTCAAGACTACATGTATAAGGAGGGAGGGAAGCTTCAAACCACGCATCTCCCACTCTTCATCTATCAGTCTCTAGAATACTTCATTCTGTTTGACACTTATGTTTTCACATTAAAAGAAACCAGCGTTCTGTACCTTTTCTATTGCATACTTCAGTTTGTTCATGTGGGATTCAAAGAGAGGGAAGTGTGAGAAAAAGAAATCTTGGAAGTTTCTCTGTGCATCTTCTTTTTCAGGCAGAGAGAAGATTATGCTGATGGCAATTTTTTTCCTCCGGACCATTGCAGGATTGGAGCTGCAGCTCTCATCAGCCATACTAAACATTTCCTCAGTTGACCTAAAAGATAGATTTTCGTTTGGTTTTTTTTTTTTGAACAGTTAGCTTAGCTATGTATAGAAAAGTCATTTGCGTTCTATCCTTAACTATATACATTACAAGAAAATTTATTCTTTGGTCTCCTTTGACTATTTATGTAAAACTGAAAAAAATATCTTCAGGTATCTTATACCAGTAATTAAATCATTATACTCAAAATTTCCTTTGGAAGTAATGTTCTAACTGAAAAATCGCTTTTAATCCACGCTGAGGAACTATAAAGAGAACAGTAAGTACAGACAAGAAAAAGCCATAGGAACAGAAAACGGACACATCCGTAGCAGCAGCTCATAGAGAAGCAGCTTGCTTTTGGACTTTGTTTATGAGTGAAATCCACAATGTCAGTAAGCAGTAATTAAATGCTTGAAACCTTTCAATATCAGAATTACCTTGAAATGAAACTTGTTGCATTTTTAAGCCACTATGGAGCAATTATCAAGATGAAAGTCTGAATCCTAAGCTTTCATTCTAGGTTTATTCTAAAAATAATTGCTTTGCAGTTTAATTGGTTTATTAAAGCTATATATACAAAAGTTTCTCATCACAAAGGTACAAGTCCAGGAATACAGGAAAAAATAAACAAAACAAAACCCCAGCAAAAACAGTCTGTGGGAAACTGGAGCTGAAGACAAAAACACAACCTCATTTGAACTTCAGGAACTTGCATGCAGAGACAAAATTCCCAAGGAAGTTTGGAAAGGATGGGTCAGTGAACATCTTAGGAACATCACAAGTATTTGTACTGCTTCCCAGGAACAGAAATTGAAGAATCGCAGTCCTCAAGAAAAGCCTTTCAACAAAGCTGCTGATCTAGCTTGTCTGCCAATTGACCACATGAAGTTCTAGCTACACATCTCATTTTCTGAGCTATTAGTCTAAAATATCACTCACTGAAACCTTGGCCCTACAAATTGAAATGAAAGCTCTGTTGTCATTGAAGCATTCAGCCGGAAACCTACTGTTTCTCCATCAAGTGACTGTACAACAAGTAAGTATCACAAAGAGGCCCTTCTGGCATAGAAAGAACCCCAAACCAAAAGTAATTTGATACAGGTGAACTAATAATATCCCATTTCCAAGATCTTTCCACAGCGTGGATTCTCCAACATGGAATAGGAACAAGCTACTCCCACTAGTGAATAAGAAGCTCACTTCCCTTTAAAAAATGTTTTATTTTTCTAACAGCAACACACTCTTACTCGAAGTGTTAAATTCAATTATTTCAAAGAGAAAATAATTTATTTCCCTCCCAATGTTTTAACTTCTTTTGCATATACGCATAGCCTTATTGCTCTATGAAACTAGACTAAGGAGTATTTCCATTTACTGAAAGCAAAATGTTAGCTCATTCTCAACTTCAAGAGTGATTTAGAAACCATGACTGCTATGTGAGCACAACTGCACGATTAACATTAAAAGTATTTCTGCAAGAATATCCAAGAAAGTGGTTGGAGGGTTGAAAGTAAGAAAAAGTCGATTCTGAACTAGGACATATTTCAAATTGGGCTTTTCAAAAAATACGTGTGTTAATTTTTGTCTGACCACATTTCAACCTGCAGCTTTTAAGATTCTCCTAACCAAAGACTGCAAAGAGAGACAAACCAAACAGTAGAAACTGCTCGTAGTTCTCCACTAATTCCACACTGTCTCTGGGTGCAGGTAGATGAGCACATACGAGCAGATAATCAAGACCCATTCACTATTTTGCAGCTGACAAGACAAGAATGTGCTTATTAGCTACGATCTGCTGCATTCCATGCTTTGTTGCGCCACTGAGCTGCAAAAGCTAATAAAATTCCAAAACAGAAGCCAGTCTTTTTCTTTAATCACAGCTCTTTTCCTCCCCCTGTTTTGGCAGAAGTCACGCCAGGAATATCCTGTACCAGCCAAAAGAGCCATCTTGAGCTATTACTCCAAGATTTCAGTAAATGCTGAATAGCCAGACTTCATCATAATGTAACATAATTAAGGCAGTGGTGTTGTTACAGACTTTCATCTCAGTTGATTGCTCCTTCAGAAACAGTTTACTTTTCAGAGTGAGGTCTTTTCACACAGCCTATCCATTCATTAAAAATGAGTATACTTCAAATCAGGCCTTGCAGCTCACATTCAGTTAAAATCTTTCCTCATTTAGGCTATCTTACATAAAAAGGACAAGTAAGTCAGAATGAATTACCAGTATTTTTTAAACCACGATTTCTCACTTTAAAGAAAAGAGGCCTATGCTCTATTTAGCTTAAATTATTGCCATGCAGCTGTGGTAAGCAGAAAGGTGTTACACTCACCATCTTGGTATAACTCCATTCTCTAAACTGGTTGTCTGACTTCGGAGCCAACGACGTTGATAGCTGCTAGAAGATGACGATGAAGAGCTTGGCGATGGAAAAGGAGTAACCAGAAGACTGCTCAAAGATGCTGTCAAAAAAAGAAGGAAAAAAACCGAACACATACTGAATTATACTGAGTGTCAGTTTAATACCTTTCTTAATACACCGCCTGGGAACAAATTTACACAAATGTTGTTCTCGTTTGCTGATCTTTGTGATACAGCTAGAATAGTTTTCATTTAACTCACTGCAAAAAAAGGCACAATTACTTTAAACAACAATTCTCATCTTAGGACATGACTACTTACAGGATCAGAGATCTTCCCTGCTAGAACATACTAAAACCAGTCTTCTCAGTAAAAGCATTCTGAGATAAGAGGTGCTTGCACTCCCATAAGACTAGACAGACTTCCTAGTCTCCCAGCCTCCTCTTTCTACTCAGTGCTAATTTCTCTTCCCTTCCCTTGCTATAGTAGAAGTTCCAGCCAGTTCTTTCTATGCTTATAAATTGGTAAAAAGCCAGAAAGTCATGGCTGTAAAAAAAAAATAATAATGAATATTCTTGCATAAAGGCTTATGACAAAAGCAGAAGGAAAACTCAATAGATGCAAAAAAAAAATCGGATTTCAGTTCTTAAGGTGCCTAAATTCCATGTGATCCAACAAGTCAAAGAACTGTAACAATTACAAAAGCAGGCAAACAAGACAAACAGCAGATACCTGACCGAGCAATGCCACTATCTCTGTCCTCGTTTTGTCCTCTGCTGGGCATATCGACAGGTGTACTATGCGCTAAAACAAACAGATCAATAGAAAAATGTTACTTAATTTGTTGTATTATCTGTCAGCATTTAAAAAAAAGTTAAAGATTAAAGGTTATAAAATACTAAATTTCCATCCTGAAATGTTACTTCAAATAAACAATACGTTGGGAGCAGAGGCAGTAGCAAACTCCATGCTCCATAATCATTTTATTATACCAGAGGAAATCAGTTACTTACCCAATCTAACAGTTTCGCTAAGAAGCTTAAGAATGTGAATTCTCTTTCACCAGAAATCAGATACACTTTGAAAAAGTGGCCTGGTGGTACTCCCATCTGTTAATCTTAACATTTGTTTTGTGTGCAAGATTATAATTTTACAGAAGTTAATGTTACAGTGGAATAGCCAAACATGAGATCCATCAAGCTTCTGATTCACTCTCCAAGCAGTCGATTTATTAACTACAAAGTCTCACAAGTAAGACACATTCACTTTATGCTTTGCTACATTGAGGTGTTAGTAGTGGAGTCACCAGAATTGCAGAGCATGCAAGATTTGCAAAGGCTGTGAAGAAACATTGGCATTTTAGTTCACATTTTTACCATTAACAAAACTAATTAAGCCCAGTATCTACCCACCTGCATGGATCATCATATGCCTGTAGAAGGGCATTACGTAAAGCAGTCTTAAGTTTCAGAAAATTAAAGAAACTGATATTGTAAAAACCTTAAAGCTCCTGACATTTAGCTCGAAAAGCAATACTGAAAGTCTACTGTCATTTATATATATGTATACATACATATACACACACCCCTAATATATATATACACACACACCTAAAATATATATTTATTATTATTAAATATATATATTTGTATTTTAGGAAAGTAGTAAGGCATAAGAAGCAGCAAGACACCTCCACACTAGCAAGAAATCAGCCATAAGACAGGAAACATAAGTTCTCTAAGAAATGTAAGGGCTCATTCATTATTAGACACAGTGCATAAAAGTATCATCTTTAAAGTTAAATACCGGAATTATAAACAAAAGATGAACACGAAATAAATCCATCTAGGGTCTTTTTTTTTTTTTTTTTTTAAGAAAAATTTTGAGGATAAAGCCAGATATCTGCTGTCACCACCTTAGCCCTTTCTATTTCTAGAGAGTGATTATGTATTCTTTGCAAGGATTCAGAAAGAGCTGAATTTGTGTGTGCTTATGGATGGGTCACACTTTGGTTGGCATTCCACACAAACCTGCAAAGAAAGAAGCACTGCGGATGAGCCGGAGGGGACCTCCTTCAGACACACCCTGCAGCAGTTTGCTGCTACACAGCTGAAACATACCTAGGAAACAAAAGCAATGTAGAGAAAATACAATGCAAAGGAAAAAAATAAAAAGGTGATGCACAGGAGGGAAAAAAAAAAAAAATAAGAGACCAACCCTAAATGAACAGATGGTATCGTGGTATCAGAAAGACATAGAATATGGAAATGTTTACCTAAATTACTTCCACTGCGACAGGTACCCAAGCCATTCTGATTAGAGCTCAGCTTTCCAAGGCTGGGATCTTGGTTAATGTATTCAAAGCTATCCTGTAAGCTGTAAGAAAACCAAGTGAAAAACAGGAAGTTTTTAACTTGATCAACAGTCATTCATATCAGCTTGAAGAGTAGGTTCACATTATTAAAAAAAAAACCAAAAGCTGAAGACTGACTTCACAATAAAACTGAAGGGATCAGTAGGGATCAGTATGTTTACCGAAACTGTAAGGAAATATTCACTGATATTCTATGTAAATTCCCTCTTTGAATCACACGTGAGATTCAGTTCATTTAAATTTGCAAGTTTTGAGACAAAAAGGAAATAAGTGAGAAACAGTGAATTTTCTGTTAACGTTAAAGGAAATTGAATGGACATAAAGCTACTTCAACATATAGGGTGGCGTGCTTCCAGCAGCAGGAAGAGACAGAAGTTTTGAAAGTATAAGGCACCTAATCTCTGAAGCCTGTTGCATGCCTTGGACAAAGTTAGCAGCAGAAGCTAAATGTTTCTTTTTTTTGAAACTTGAATAGCCTGGCAGAGATCTATCAAGTCAACACTTCCTTGCAATACAACCTCCATTTTCAGTTCTCTACATCATCCTTCCACTTGAGAGAAATCAACTTTAAAAGCAGAGACAGAAGATTTATAAAAAAAAAACTAAGGAAAGACAAAAGCATTGGAGGGGAAACAGGGTGCAAAGGAAGAAAAAAGGATGTTCTTACTTATTGTTGCTTCCACTGAAGCTTCCTACCCTGGCTGAGAAGACTTTACTTATCATCAGTTGTGGGGGAGAGCTGAAAGGATAAACAGGCATTTCAGTGAGTCATCAGTTCCAAGCGCCTGATGAAAGCACACCACAGAAAAGGACACTCACCGTATGTAGTGAATTTTCAAGGTGGAGCCTTTGTAACTCATTGCCACTGAGCCAAACATCATTTCTCCCAGCATATTGACGTCAGAAGCTGGTCTAGTGTACTACATAGTCAAGAAGGAAAGAGTTAATAATAACTATTTCAATATTACTTCAGTTTCAAACAGTGCTATAATGATAAATTTTGAATGGAGAATAAAAATAAATTCTTCTTTCCCACGAATACTAAGATCTGGTGTGGTTGTAACACAGTGAATTCAAGTACAATCAAGGACAGTGAAGTTATAGTTGATTTTGCTCACAAAAGGGGTAATTGTTACACTTCTCCCAGGGGTGACTCCAAAAAGAAATAAGACAATTTACCATACTTCTAAAGAAAACAAAAAAAAACTACCAAAGAAAACCAGCTATGTGTCCAATAACATTCGTATGTAACAGAGTGTTAGAAGAGAACTGTAGGTGCTTACAGGATCCAGACCCTGTGGCCTGGATCCCCAGGTATCAAACCATCCTACTGATTTAAATTTCTAAGTACTTATTCCCAGCCCCTGCAGAAAGCTTTATGGAAGCGTCTTCAATCAGAAAGTATTTTGTGAAGACTATGTTTCTAAGCATGATCAGATTGATTACTTCTTATGTTTCCAAGACTGATCATCAATAGCAAATATTGAGAGAAGGTTGTCAATTCTGAAGGAATTTTACCTTCTGTTTAAATACAATTCTACCCTAACCTGTGGATGCTTCAAATTACATTTTACTAGATGAAATACTTATGTTTTCACTGGAAGACAGCTAGAATATCTTAAAAATAGTTATCTTAAAAATTTCATGTTGCAGTAAGATATATTAAGAGTCCCTTTGGTCCACCATGCTCAACAACTTTTTTAGAACTGACCTGAAACACAGACAGTCATATTTGTAACAAGAACAGAGAAATGTCTAGTGACAATTTCTATGATTTTCAGAATTAATAATGCTATTAAGTATTTCCGTAATGCCTTCACAGATAAGGCCAAGATAGAATAAAACCTTAAGATATGCCCATGTATTCTTACTCAACAACATTTTAAAGATAATGACAAGCTTGAGCTATCTACTCAAACCCGTAATATAATATAAGTATAGGTTCAGCCCATGCAAGTTAAAGCCTCTTTATATGAGCTTCCTCAGTAAAAGGGATAAATACAAGAAAAGTAACGAACATTACCTGATACTTCGGTATTTGCTCTTTGACGTTTTGCGTAACACTTATTGAGGGATTATGGGAAGAAATACTGTTGTTCCCATTGCTTGCTTGACAGTTCCTGACAGAAGTCTTTACAGGAGCATCCTCTGCCATTTTCTATGTCAAAACAGGGCAATACAATGAAAACAATCAAAGCAAATATGAAAATCCTCATCTGTAGAAATACCATGACAAAGTTTTTCCTAAAATACATTTCAGCAACAGAAACAAAAGTAATTATTTGGTCCAAAATACACATATCAGTTTCTAAAGACAAAAAAGCCCATGAGTTGAGAAAGTGCAGTTACTCTGACGTTTAGATACTCAGACAAATTTTCAAAGTATCACAGAGTAGTTAGGTAAAGTCATATTGGAACAGTATTCCCAATTGTTATGAACACATGCTCTGTGCAATGTTTGCCAAAGTTTATGTAAACAAATCTCAGCTTATGAGTTGCTTATTAAACCAACTTCTCTAACCATCTGCACAATTAGTCACTCTAACTGTATATTATTTTTGCTCCCTGATCAACAGATCCTTAAACAGAAGACAATAAAAACAAGGAATATACAACGCATCATTTGGTAGAATCAGCTATTAGTTAAACCTGAACGGGAGTTACAAAAAACACTTCACTGGAAATATGCACTGGCAGAGGTCAAGTTAATTAGGTTTATTTTCTTGTTTGGTTAGTTCATTTTTGCTTGTGGTTTTGTCTGTTTTTTTTTGTTTTTTGTTTGTTTTAATGCAAGCAAGGTAATTTTAAGATATCAGTTTACAGAAAAAAAAGCTGACAAAGAAATTATAATAACCAAGAGGCTAGTGAAAAGCAGCCACGGCCCAACTTAAGTCCTGTATTTTGGAGTGGAAACATCATAGGTGTAATTAAGTTAAATTCAAAGTAGGATCCAATATTCCACCAGAAAAAGACCAATTTGTCAGATGAATACTTTGAATACTACAGTGAGTAAAGCAAATGTGGTAAATTTTAGAGTATTCAAGTCATGATGACAAGAAGATGAAACGGGCAAACAGAAAGATATGGAAGAGAAGAAGGAACAAAGAAGAATGAGACAAAAAAAGCGGAACAGAGGTCATCTGTCCTCTGTACAGTGTTGATAATACCCCCTCATGGATTTAAAAAGAAACCACTTGGCATGTAAAAAAAAAAAAGCAAAAAAGGTAAAGTTCTGTTCTTCTATATTTTATCCCATGTTTGCACTCCTTTTGTGCAAGGTTTTTTTATTTTTTTTTGCATAGTATTTATAGGCTACTGCTTATCTAATCCTAACGTGGCTGTCATTAAGTGTTTATAAATGCAAGAGTGTTAGCAGTCATATGCTTAATAACCTATTGACAAAAAAACACCTAATAAAAAGCAGCCTGATGCAGATCATCTGCAGAAGGAGCAAGAGATTACATTAACAACACTGAAAAGAAATTGAGTATATAAAACAAACGTATGGTAAATGGAATATAAACCTGCTGTTTCCTCCAGGTAAGTTGATGGCATAGCTTGACAACAATGTATTTGAAAACCTAATGTTAAAAGATCTACTATATTTCAATAAGGTGGGTAAATGCATAGTCTATATGCATATTCATGACTTCAGTTTAAACAGAACAGATCTTGAGAGTAATTCTCTCTTATATTTGACTAAATCAATTTCTAGGTTCACTGGTAATGCATCAAACATTTGAGAGCGATCTTGACTTTTTTTCCTTCTAAAAGGGTACCTAGACCAGTGTTCGCATGCAAACAGACAATATTATTTGTCATCTTATGAGAAAGGTTATAGTTTTTGCATAGTTTCTGACAAAACAATTTGCAGCTAACCTTTAAAGTGCTGAAAGCAAGCAAAATAACGTGCGCTTTTAAATGGAGCCATAAACATTTCTTCCATCCATTTACTTCTCATATGTTCTGTGTTTTAAACCAACTAGAAGATATAAACTAAGAGCCTGGATACTTGGTTTCTTATCACAGAGGGTGGTGCAGAGATTAATAGATCAGTCTGACCCATATACCCTCATAAGAGGATGATCAGTCATCAGCTGATGATGCTCATCAGTCTGACTGATTTGGAACCATTATACATTTGCAGTATGAAGTCGTCAGAAATTGCTGGTTTTGCTAAAGCATCTGCATAAATAATTTCAACAAGTCACAGCTATTTGGGTATCGCTAGTGATTCTACAACAAACAATGTTGGTCTGCTGAATTAAAACTGCTGAATTTTTTAAAAATTGAAATAATTAAAAGCCAAAAAGAAACAGAGCTAGCATAGAAAAAAAAAAGCCATATATTATTTTTCTTCATCTTTCAAAATCACCAAGCACCTGAAGTGCTGTTTTAATTCCCATAAAACCAACAATTCCACTAATCTAAACACTAAAGGAAGTCTAGCACATTTAGAGGTATGCTAGACATCACTGGAACAAAAGGCCTGAACAAAAAAAGCTAACAACTAAACCAAATCCCATCCAACACTGAAAATGTTAAGTTAGTACTCAATTTAAAGATCACTTGGCTTTGAAGTCAGTCAGGCTTAAGTTCTTAAGTTTCAATACCACATTTAAAACTGCCAAATAACAAATGGTAAGTTCCAAGAAGTCTGTGAACACATTCTTACTATAACTATCACAGAGAAAAATCACAAATAAGATTAAGAAATCGAAACTGACATTTTAAAATTCCTGCTTTTTGCAAGGGAAACCAAAGAGTGGTATAACAAAAGCCAAATTAGCATTTCGTACCTGAATCACAGCTTCATCAATTTTGCGGACTGCTTTGGAATCAAATAAGACCTGTCTGCCTCTTCTCTCACAGTCCTGGTAAACTATCAGGCGAATTTCATTCAAGTCAAACTCTGATGATGACCAACTGCAGATGATAAACAAGATGTTAAAATAGAATTCTTACTTTGCATTTAAGCAAACAGAAAGATATTCAACAAATACATCTTTTACTCAGTATTTACAAGAACCAAGCTACGGTAACAGTGCTTGGACTGAGAAGAAACTCAAAGGACAGACACACAACACATTCAGGCTTTTTCAAAATTTTCAAGAATATGAACTAACACACCATCTCAGTAATCTGGTGCTTAAATATATTAAACTTATTCCATTCTCTATATACTGTTTTGATCACTTCCACTGCAAGTTAGATTTACTATTTTATGCAGTTCTCTTGGCAGTAATAAGAGGCAACGTACTACCATCCTCTTCAAAACATTCTTGCATACACTGGGAGGTTTGCACAGTTCCTCATCTTTATCTTCTCAAAACAACAGAAAACTAAATATTTTCAAGCTTTTCAATGACAATGAGTAATATTTTTTCTGGTATTTAATTTTGCAACTGAAAGACAAGGTTTATGTTGATCCTTTATTTCCAACCCCCTCCTCCCCCACCCTTTCCCAAACTGTTTTAGGTTTAAAAAAGCCATCGGATTAAGAAAACAATGACAAAACTCTTTCAGTACTGCTTAGATTCTCTCTTAAGTAAAACAATTCCCTAACCTGGAATGCATCTGTCTCCGTGAGGCAGGCCTTGAGCTGCAACTTGGCTCCTCCAGCTACCGCATGAAGCTGAAGTGCACAACTGACCACAGCTACAATGGTGAGAAACATTACTTCCAAATTCCTGATGCATTTGGCGTATGTTGGAGCATGGAGGTTTGCTTTGCCCCAGATTCAGCCACAAAAAATGCTTGTCACATCCTGTAGCAGACAAGCTGGAATTAATGAAAAAAAAGTAGTGCCATATAAAGCACTGCCACACAGCTCTGGCAGCAACCTGGTGCCCAGTCACATTGCCTCGTCCCTGACCTGCATAGTCCACATCCAGGGGTAAGAGTACAACTGTTATTATTAGCTGTTGGTTTAACAAATTGCATAACAGACTTCAGTCAAGGCTACCCTGATCTCCACCATTTAGGAATTTCCCCAAATTATGCCTTATGGAGAACAAAGTTAGAGAACTGAGGAAAGAGCACAGAACTGCTACACAGCTGGAAGGCAGGGGCTTCTGAAGCTGCTTCTTCGATTCCATGCTCCAGTAGCCATAAATCAGTAATGAGGTAACAGTATCAGCTCCTGCTAGTCTGTAAGGTAACCAGGGCAACTGCTTTTGAAGCAGGCTCAGAACTACAAACAGCCGTTACAAGACAAGTCAGCCTAATTTCTTCGTACTTCACCTTGGATTTCAGAGAACAGCTTCCCTTTCTACTTAAAAAGAAATAATGCTGAGTCACAGAACAGTAGGGGTTGGATGGGAATTCTGGAGATCATCGCTTGTAACACACCAGAGCATCTTTTTCCTTCACCTGGAGAATTTAATCCTCATTTTGAATACATTTGAACAGAATAAACCATATCCCATCTCCACTTCAAAGTAGTAATGCAAACACATAGGGCCTGGTACACAAAGCTAGATCATGGAACAATGCTAACGGCTGTTTTGCCATCAACAGTAAGTAAACTTGATACGTTTGTAATGCATTGCCTCAAAAACTCCAGGAGTGACAGACATTTCTTTTCAAGTTTCCCCTTTCAAAGGGAATCACAGCATTAAGCTAACCTGCTTGACAGCAGTCCTGATTCCACAGCTGATAGCTACCTGAAGATCTTATGCACCTTGCATGCACAGAGCTGCAAACCATCTGTTTTACAAGCCTTTTAATAGTTTCTCAGGTCACCACCTGTGCAACTCTACTACAAAATCCAGTTATATCAAATACAATAGTCAGAGCCATCAACAGACTTCATGCTGTTCTAACCAATGAACTGGATAAGCTCTTTTCAATACCTTGTACTTTCATTCCTCTTCAGTATACAGCTGATCATTTACTGACACATTTTTGTAGCAGATAATACCATAAGCATTCCTGAAGTAAACATGTTGCTTTATTAAAAAGGCCAGAGGTCACCCTTCTTTTCAACAACAAAGAAAACGTATATCGTTACATCTTTAAATTAAAATGTATGCAAGAACAAAGCTTCTTAAAACTGAAAAAAAAAAAAAAAAAACAGGACAGGCACAGCAGCATCAATAGTTGAGACCACAGGACCGCAAGTCTAAACCGAGAAACATTTGTCTCAAACACAGATTTAGGCAATGCAGTCCTGTATTGGACCACCAATGCTCAAAGCACATTTATCACACTATCTCAGAATCAAAGCGGTTGGAAGGGACCTCAAGAGATCAAGTCCACCCCGCCTGCCAAAGCAAGTCCCCTACAACAGGTCACACAGGTAGGTGTCCAGATAAGTCTTGAATATCTCCTTAGGAGGAGACTCCACAACCTCTCTGGGCAGCCTGCTCTGGTGCTCCCTCGCCTACACCATAAAGAAGTTCTGCATGTGAGTATGGAACTTCCTACGCTCAAGTTTTAGGCCATTGTTCCCTGTCCAATCTCTACACACCACTGAGAAGAGCTTGGCCTCATTCATTTGCCTCCCGCCTTCCTTTAGATACTTAACAAACATTTATCAGATCCTATCTCAGGCTTCTTATCCCCAGGCTGAACAGCCCCCTTATCCTCAGGCTGAACAGCCCCAGGTTACTCAGCCTCTCTTCACATGGGAGATGCTCCAAGGCCCTTATTCATCTTTGAGGATCGCCACTGGACTCTCTCTAGGAGGCCCCTGTTTTTTGTTTTTTTTAACTAGGGAGCCCAGTTATACTTGTGTTGCATGAGTTTAGGTTTTTTTTTATGAATAGATGAACTCCCTTACTCTGCACTAAAGCAAAATTCATGTTTGCGCAGTGCTCACTTTTAAGTAAGAAACAAACAGGGTTTTATAACAGATGCTGAAGCAGAAGCCAGTTTAACAGCCTGCTCAGATGCCTTTTCCATGAAACAATGCAGAATTAAAGATATCCGCAATCTTTCAGAACTTCAGAAAGCAGCAAGTTAAGACATTTATTAAAACACATCATACAAAGCTTCACGTGAGTAACAGATCCAAAGTAGGGAAGTAACTTCATATAATGCTCCTTGCAGTACTCACCAAACATCAGACTTATTTTGGCTAAACCTTCACTTTGAGGCTTTGCATTGCACAGAACATAGATGCAGTTCTCGTAGCAGTTTTACACATTACAGAAATGATTTATCCTATTAAACATCATTTGGTAAGCTCAAGGACATCTACAGGCAAGCTATACAGGCATATAAATCCATCGTCTCATTACATGCACATGGAAACAGGCACAAGACTAGGCAGATGACCAGCATTTTTTTTCCCTTACACAAAAGTTGATGAGCAGACTGATTACGGTACTTCCACCCTTTATTGTTTAAGCCAGTTTGTATAACATACAGCCCTCAAAACAAAGACAGCAGTATTCAACCGTTTCCTAAAAACAGTGCTGAAGGCACACAGTACACAGACTTGCAGTATACAAACTCTGATTTCATGTGCACAGAAGCCAAAGCCAAACCATTGTTTATTTGTCTTTAAATAAGCAAGAAGTTAATACAGCAATGCTTAAAGACATGCTTCTTTTTGTTTCTTCACCTATGTCTTATGACACAAAGGGAAGATCCTTTTACTCAGAGTACCAATCACTGGAAACATATCTGCATTGCATAGCTTGACTTCCTTTATGTTTAACAGAAAAATCCTTTCACACTCTTGCATCCGTTGTTTCTAAAAAGAGACACCAAAGTATCTGAAATAAGCAGAGATATTTTAGTCCATTTTTCTTAAGGTAATTAAATAAATAAAAGCACCTGTGTGTGTACAGTGTGTTGACCTCGATCGATTACTTACAAATTTCTTAATTTCCACTGCCAAGCTTGACCAAAGGACGTACATTTCTATGCATATCACGAAAATAAATCCTGAAAGAAAGAACAGACTTCCCTCTCTTGTTGCAAGATGACAACATAAACTGATGTTAATTTCAGGGCAACAAAAACTCTCATGATGTATTTGTGAAAGATAAGGTGGGAAAATAGAAGATTCTGAAAACATTATGTGAGAAATTTACACCAGAGTTCGTATGTTATTAAATTCTCATTTTCCAGTGAAAATAAAAAAGAAAAAACATCTTAAACTAAAGCTCTATTCATTCTTCTGCTCATGGACTAGAAAATCAACACTCAACATGCTTACAAAAAGCCTCCTGCTTGCTGGCTGCAGCACATGACAAGATGCTGGCAGTCCATTCCATGCCCAGCTACTAAATACTGACAGCCAATCAAACCAGAATTGCCATTTCAGCTCTTCAGCACCACTCCCAACACTCCCCAACTCCACCTCTCAAGACTGTATTCTTTATAGTCCTTTGGTAAAATCCAAATGGGTGCATTCTTGATCGTTTCCTCTTTATCTTCTTCTAAAACAGCTTACCTAACTACACTTTAAGTACCCAAGGAAATTATGTGATAGTTCTATTTTACACATGCACCTACTAATGAAAGTGTTACTTCTCGCCAGCAAAGAAGGTAATTCCCCAGGTAAGCATCACAGTTATTCCTGATAACGTTTTGTTTGGAATGCAATACAATCATTACTTCTGCAAAACAACTTCTGCTTCTTACAGTTACTTAAAGAAAGTCTCCCAAAAACACTGAAACACCACGTGCCATAGCCATGTTTAATGGCAAGCAGAATAAGAACAATTCTTGCAAGGAAAGATTTTACATCTTCAATTCTTTCTAGAGAACTACTTAATAAAACACAACGACAATGTGTTCTGTGTTGGAAGAACTGCTTATTGCTTAAAAAGCACGTTTTGACTTGCAAGGAAGTTTTACAAACAAAATAAACAAGGTTTTGTTTACCTGGTATCTTTTAAGCCCTCTGAACATCAAAATACTGCAATACATTCAAATGGAATTCCAGTAATAGTATGCTATAGAAATGTAAGAAAGTGAAGAGACTAAAACCCAACCAACATGTTTCATTTCAGCTTACAAACCATGCATTATGTGAGGCCCTAAATATTCTTTAAAATTAGATAAATTCAGTAAACGAAAATGACGTTGGGCAGTTATTCCTCTTCCAGGTTAAACATGGCTAACCGGACTGAACAGCTTTCTTAGTCAATCATAAATATAAAAGCTTAATGTATCCTTTCTCCCCTTTTCCTAACTATGTGACCATCCTCTATCACTCATGTTGGCTGCAGTAACAGCTGGACTATGGCTAAAGTCTCCACAACAGCAGAAATCTATCCCAGACAAAAGAAACAGCTCAAAAATGTAGCTAAAAAGGGGGATAAGTAAAAGGCGATGCAACCTCCACCTCCTGGTGGCAGCATGAGTTACACTAACTCACCTCATCCTTGGAACTGAATATCTCCAGGAAAGGGCGCAGGTGCCCTGTGTATTTCAACTAAGTATTGAGGCTACCGAGAATGTTAATTGGGTTTTCTTGTTCCCGGTGTCTGCTTTCTGTCTGCTGAGCGTCAAGGTGAGCTGACTCCCTAAGGGAAGTCGGTTCCAGAAGGTTTGGAATCACTGGAGCCAGGAAAAGGGAAAAAAGGACAAGAGCATGCTGCCAGAAAGCAAAGGACAAAGAGGCAATGTCACTACTCCCTTCAGCACCAGCAGCCCGTTTGAACCATTGAGCTTATCTAATCTCACCTTCAGAGTGGATCTTTCCCACATCTAAAAGATGCTAGAATAAACAACACCCTCAGGTCTAAATAAAGAAATAACATCAAGCTGTCTACAGTCATACAAGAGGAAAACCAGCTTACCTATGCCTACAACATAAATAAGAACAATCCCTGATTAAATTTAAATTTACTTTATTTCTCCTATGGTGGAACCTAAGTCACTGTCCTTCAGCTTTCTCACCGTTTCTTCCATTACAAAGCAGAGACACTGAGGCTCAAGTCTCAGCGAGGGGAAAACATAGCTATTTGCTTCCAGAAGGGAGCCACAAAAGCTTGCCCCATTCTGTCTCAAATCAGCATTCTCAGTTAATAGAGATCTAGAGATATCCAAACTCTTTTTAAAACTAACAAGCACAGAGAAAGCTTTCAGCTCACTTTTAAAGCCATCAGAATACATGCAATAACTGAAAAAGTGACCTATTTATTTACATTTGAAGATTACTTCAGCCGACCTTAGAAAGTGACTAATCACTACTTCAGTGCAACACCTTCAGGTTAGAGAAATAAGAAGCCTAAAATCTATAGATCGTTCTGCTGCTTTTTCTAAAAGCAATCCTGAACACAGAGTAGTTATTCTAACACTGTTTCATAAGAATTTGGAAAAGGTTGCCCTCAAACATGTTTTTACATATAGTCACGTAGCAGCAGATTCAAACATTGGAGACATGCTGGCGCACACCTTAAAAAAGGCACAACATAAACAAACACTGCTTATGCTCCAGTTTACTTAGAGGTAGTGCTTGATCTAGAGATCGTTTACAAGCAAAGCAGAGAGTCGGCCCCCTCTATTCCTCCCCCACTCCAGAGCATTCTCTCCCCCCTGCAAACCAGTGCTATCTGACCCACTAACGCAGAAGATAACAAAAAAATTAAAAAGTGGAAAAGCAATTAGAACAGGAAGGTAAGGTTACATAACTTTAAGTGAAAAAGAGTCCATTATTCTTCGGAGAACATCAAACGTCTTACATATCAACAAAATTCCATACATACCTGTTTTGCAGCAGCCTAGTCACTCTGCTCACACAGCTGACACTTCTGTCTCTCAGAGATTTTCTAATCTTTTCATCTAATTTGGTACAAGAGAAATCATTTCCAAGCTGTACACCACTGTTGTTTCTCACTGTTTCCATTTGTCCCCCTGCACCATTTGTAGCTTTTGGTGTACCCCCACACATTTTCTTTTGCTTCAAATCCTCTCGCAAGAAGCTGAAGAGAGACAGCCTCAAGCAGATTTCTTTACTACAGATCAACCATTAACGATGATAACTCCTCTCAGATTTCTTCCCTACACAAGAACACAATCCAATGATTTCTTGTTGGTGGAAGAGGAGGCAAATACACGCCATTCATGAAGAAATACAGCTGTAGCCACAGTACCACTGCAATTATACCGACAGAAGAGCAGACACTACTTCCAAGTTTCAGAAGCCATTCTCTTGCTGTGTTAGTTTCCTACCAAGCCTGGCGCAAAGCTGCAGCAGATACAACAGCTAATATTGACTTAAACTGTGTTTGTTTCCTGGTATGTGATTAGGTAGCTGGCAATTATGTAGTCACAAGACCAAACCATATGGCCTCTTAAAAAAAAAAAAAAGCATAGTTGCTTTCGCAGTGACTCGCCCTTCGTTGCAAGGTTGTTCTAACACTGGCTACAACACCCTGTTAATGGCTCTCATGTGAGCAAGTGTCATCTGACAACTCCTAGCAACCTCATATAGCGCAGGAGCAAATAAGGGTCTGTCATCATCGCCATATGGTTTATGGGGGGGGGGGGGGGGCAGGTTGGAAACCACCACCAAGAAACACTAGCACACTAGGTGTTCTGCACTGTGATGGTTTTACTTTCAAGGACAAATGACATTTACACTTGAACAAGAATTTCAAAGCACTGTTTTGAAACGCTTCTAGAAAGAAGGGAAAACAACAAGTTTGTCATCAATATTGTCCGTTTATGAGAACTTATATAGTCACAGGCCTATTAAAACAACTCAGTGGCAGTATGGGTGACAAATACCTAATAAAACACTTCTGGCAAAGATCATATAAAATTTTAAACAGACCAATGGAACTTCACACTTGGTTCAAGTTCACTTCAAGTAACTCTGCTGGAGAACTGAGTCCTCTTTCCCACCACTGCTCTTCAAAAAATAAACAAAACACACCCACACAACTGCTAGTAACTCCGCTTACACAGCTTTTTCCCAATCAGTAGAGTTTAGACACTTTATGAGACAACGGCCAAGGAGCTATTCCCCTTCTAAATCATGAAAGGAAACTAATCTTGCTAATGGTCACTCAGAAACACAGCAAGAGAGTTAGACAAGATGTCAAAACCCAACGGTACATGCTACCTGCTGAATAGCACAGCATCCTCCTTAAAGGCATTTTGTAAGCTCTGTAAACCACAACCTCTGGACCTTGGACAAAAGACAAGTGGACAACTAAAGCATAGTAACACTGAACATCTTGCTCAGACACAGGAGGAAGCCTGAAGCAGTAAAAAAAAAACAAAAAAAAACCCACAACAAAACAAAACAGTTCAAATTATGCAAGTACACACACAGACCCCCAAGTTCTGGACGAGGGAGATGGGTACAGAGTTCCAAAACATCCAGTTAAATCCCAGTGCCAGAGACTAGAAACAGGACACCAAGAAGTCCCTTAAAATGCTATAAGTCCCCATGTGAGCTACACAACAATATTCCATCTGTACTCCTGAAATACTTAGGGAACTATGACTGGAAATCTATGGAACAGTTTCTAAAAAATAAAAAAACCACAAATCCATATTTTGATAATATCTCGACTCTGAGGAGCAGATACTACAGAAAATGGAAGAAGGCACCCTGCAGTCCAGAAGTTATCCTCTGAGAAGCAGAGTTAAACCATTTTTCTTTTCCTAGGCAATGTGACAGCACATCACCTGTTCTGTTTGTAGGTCATTTCCTGCCCTTCATCTCAGCTCTTACAGAGTTGCATATGTTATTCAAATCCATTCCCAGTAAGGAGATCTGAGATGAGGCATGGGAAAGGAAATATGTTTGATGGAAGTTATTTAATTAAGAATTTTCTGTAAAAGTTACAGTTGTCCACTAAAATCTAAATACTGCTTTCAAATATAATAAAATGTTTGTCAAGTGTACAACAAGGTTTTATTTTCCAGATATCTTTTAAAGACATAGGAAAACAGAAAGTTTGCATCATACCTGCTGTTTCAGTGAGAATTTCATTTCATGAGTCATACTTAGCAAAACTGATACACACACACAAAAATGCCCACAACTCAGACATTCATGACGAGTGCCAGAATATATTTGTAAGTAAAGTGAAATCAATTTCGGATTGCTTAAAGATGAATTTCCCTCTTTAAGACTATTTAATAGATTACATAGATGTATTTTCCCTTTTTCTCTCCCAAGACAGCATTTACTCCACACCGCTCCTCTTCTTTTTACAGCTTCGGAAGTGCTGTGCCGATGCCACACTGCATTCGTTTTCCATGATCATTTAAAGTAGTCCTAATATGGTAAAGCACTGTTTAACCTCAGCTGAACTGCCTTGTTCCAGCATGATACATACTTACTAGTTTCATACAAGTTAGGCTGGATATATTGCAGATTAGTCATGCAACAAGTGAAGGAACATGTCATTTGCAGCACTTCCCTCACCTCGAGTTTTCCTATAGAAAGAATTGTGGTACAGTTCTCAATATTAGATCACTGCCCACAGATGTTGCCTATTTAGAAGAATAATTTCATATGCTACCGTATGAAAAAGAAAACAACACCGGGTGTATTTGTTCACGGCAAACACAGAACTGTCTGAACTATCCACTCACTGTCAGAGAATACACTGAATTTTTGGTTGGAATCATTTTTCACCATCTTCATCAAAAAGCAGTATCATCACGTACACATATAAGACACATCTGATAGAAGCTAACAAGCAGTTCCATGCCAAGTTAAAGTCACCATAAACTGCACACATCAGCTTTTCACAACCAATGAGAAGAACCTACTAAAGCAGCATTTCACAACTCAGCCAACTATCATAAGTTTGGATTCACTGTTCAGAGGCTTATCTGTAAGTCAAAAGTCTGGGAGCCAGGCTTCATGCAATGTCTCAATGACAATGTTAAATAAAATAGGAAAAAAAAACCCACAGAAAGCAAAGTTCCCAAGAACAACATGTTTGAAGTAGCACCGTAACCAGCACAAGACAATGTTTTGAGTTGCCAACCCCCAAAATACAATGCAAAAAGAGTGCAAGGGTATTATCGGGGGTAACTGTAACCCCAATAGCTTTCTAGCAGCTAGGAGATCGCCGTTTGTCCAAATTAAGTCACATATTCTGCAAAAGTGGTTTTATAGCAGTAATCTTGATGATGGCAAAGAACCAAAGGGCTCACTTGTCTACAGAACATTCTTCGGGCTTTTTCTGCTTTTAGCCCTTTCTTCCCGCTCCAGGAAGCAGCTCCCAGCTGTTGCTGGAGCCAAAGTGGCCATGCCAAGCAGCAGCGGCCTGGCAGGAGCAAGCAGTGCAGGTTCCAGCCCTCCATCAGGCACAGGCCACCCGCCTCCTGCTGCCTCAGCGCCAGGTCTGGCCTAACACAGCACTCACACGTCCCTCGCTCCAGCAGCACCATGTGACTGGGCCGGCATCCAGGAACAGAGCTACTAAATGCAAACACTGCCAAGGCATGTTGGGCAGCTGCCTCAGCCAGAACACGAGACATGTACTAGTCTTTTATCCTACCAGTGTTACTGCCTATGCTTTCACCCTCCTTTTAACAGAGGGAAGGAGAACTGAACGTTGCATATTTCAGGAAAACAATTGTGCAGCAACGCAAGGCAAAAATCTGGTATTCATAACGCTGAACCAGCTCATAGCATTTCAGCACTATGTGAAAGTATGGGTTGATCTCAGACCTATCATCTACACAGGCAAGCTGGCCCACACAGACACCATCACCACAGCTCCAGGCAGCATCCTGAGGCACTGGCTTGGTTGCCTGTTCCTTCCTCCTCTTCTGCAAAACTCTGATTTGTTTTCTTTCTTTCTATTTTTTTTTCAAGTCCATATGCTGCTTTCAAAAACATGCTCAAAGCAGTAGGTTTAGTATATGAAAATAAAAGCTATTAAGAAACAATATTGTTTATTAGAAATAAGTAAATACATCCTCATGCCAACTAATACAGAAAGATATGAACAACATTGTTTGCATTGTTTAACATTCACAAATCCTACCAGTTTGCCAAGAAAAAGAAGAACTGCTTCAAGAGCAATGCCTCCTATGTTATTATGCCGGTCTGCGATGTCACAGGTGGCTGTTGGTCGCATGGCAGTAGAGGCTGAACCTTCCCACCATTATTCTGTTCCATGTTATTGCCATGCAACAACAGATGGCAGCAGAGGGGCAGTCTGACAAAATGGTGTCTGACATGGAGGTACATATGGAGCAAAGCTGTGCCAGTGAATTCCTCCACGCAGAAAAAAAAGGCACCCACTGATGTTGCTGAACACGTACAGAGACTGAACAGTGGGTGTGAGAACAATGAGGCAGTGAGTGGTGCATTTCAGTAATGGCAGCAGTGGCTCACTTCTGCTGGTACAAACTTTCATGAGAGTGGCATACAGGCTGTTGGTCATTGCTGTCAAAAATGCATAGCTAATAGTAGTGTCCACACTGAAAAAATAGTGTTCTATAGCTGAGAATCTGCTCTATCAAATAGTGTTGTTGTGCTCCTTGTACCTGTTGTAGTTTCCATGGAAATATACACAAGGCATTACTTTCAGAGCAATCAGTGTATCCTTCGGGTAAGAACTCCAGCACTTGGAACTCAAAGTAACTAAAAACATCTGCATGTCAAATTGAATAGAATACAGTTTAGTAACAAATTGGATTATCAAATTTACAAGTAAAAAAAGGTCTTGTCATTTTTCATTTGGCTAGGTTTTCTTTCTTTGCTTCTTAATATCCAGTACCATTGTTTTACAACTCTACTTTTTTATTTTATTAACACCTGTGACATATAAGCCTTAAGATAGCAAATGTGGTACTCCAGCACTGCTGAGAAGCAGTTCAAATCAGTCACCTAGCAAAACACTGCTGAGTTCTCTGTAAATAGTTACAGCCAGCTGTTGTAAGAGCAAGATGTTTCTTTACTCTTTCAGAAAATAAAAAGAGAATCAAGAGGTAACTGAAAAGTTAGCCTGCAATAATGGGAATGAGAATGAATAAAGTATGATGAATACTTATGGAAATGTACTGATTTACCCAGCAGGCAGGAATAAGGGAAAGAACACACATACAAGAAGCCATACATGATCATCCAAAAGTTGCTATAGCATGAACAGCAAAGTCCATCGTCTCTCCATAGATGAATGCCAGGAAATCCTGACTTAGATTGAATGAAGTGATAACACGGATGGATATAACGTCAGCTCCGGCGTTTTTCATTAGTTATGGCCAAAAATATTGTTTTTTCTTTGTTCTTGTTGTTATGACCATTTGTCTATTCCATCCAAAACACTTTCCTTAACCCTCAATTGCAAATGGTAATGAAAATAGTTTTCCAGCACTGAATCCTGAAAGCCTTGTATATATTTATTTTTACGTTTCACTACAAAGGAAAGAAGCTGCGTCTTAGAACTCCGTACAGGTTTAGGGCAGTTATATCACTCATAATTTAGCACCTTCTTGAGAGAGACAAAACCAAACAAACCACAGGTTAGCCACAGCCTGGCATGGCAAATGCAGACCTGCTGCAAGACACTATCCAAGAGACTTACATTTTGTTTACTACACCAATTGCATAGGATTTTGAATGTATAAATAGTCATTATGAAATAACCTCTTGCTTAAAGTAGGCCAACCACTCTATCTACGTGCATAGATTCCTAAACATTTTATCCAATATAATGGTATTATATTAAAAGTTTATGCAGTCAGGTTTCTAAGTACAGGTTGCTTATGCCCAGAAACATGCTAAAATAGAGTGTCTGTCAATCATGAAATATATAGACCAAAAGCAATAAACACACAGAAAAGAGCCACGTGCAACTGTGCTGTGTAATATGAACATGTTTCACACGTTTGATAAGAGAAACAACCTAAAACTTCTAAAACATCAGCAAACTCACGTAGCAATTGCCTATTTACCAAAATCAGAAACTATTCTCCTTAAGAGCAATAAGAATTGGTCAAGGTCCATCAGTGATCCTCAGTGAAACATTGCATAACCAAACACTCTATAACAGATATAACTTTCTCCTGAGATTAAACCTACAAGAGCAGGCTCATAAGGAACTTTAACCACTACAGATTCAGGACAATTAAAAAAAAAAAAAAAAAAAAAACCCACAGGATTCTCACTGTTTTTTCCAGTCAAAATAGGGCTAGAAATCAGACAAAGATCAGGCAGATGCAGTGCCAGTTGTGTACAAAGATTTGCAGAGGTCGCTGACAAAAAACAAACAAACAAAACCAACAATCACTCATATCCATTATGAGATCCAATATTCTCTTCCCACTTCGCTGCCAATCTAGCCCTGAACTCATTGGCCAGTCCAGCTACATGTAGCCATTTTATGAACTTATCACATACCACCACAAAATGACAAAGAAGCCTAGATTTAGATGCTCACTCTTGTATCTCCATTCAAAACTACTCCCAAACGTATTTCTATCTGTAAAACTTCTCATTTGAAATATTCAAGTCATCAGGTGTCATTCACTCACTCTCAAACTTGGAATCGCACGTGAAACTGTTTAGTGCTCAGTAAGTACAGACAGATGTTATAAATGGTATCTTGACAGAGAGAGTTAATCTTTCCAACTCTTCAGCTTGATGCTATTTAGGAACTCATTTAATGGGTGATAAGGCAGATGCTGGCACTCCTGAATCTGAGCTGATTCCACATGATACCACATGAGAGCAACCTTCCTCCAAGCTAAAAGCCAACATCCAGTAAAGGCTCAGATGCACAGTACCATGGCTATCAGCCAAGTGAACTAAAGCGGTTACCAATTCCCAGGTCTTTATTACAGTCATCTCAACACAGCTGAGGACCAGAACATATGAGCCCTTAATAGGTGTTTCTGCATGAAGTCTGATAGCTTAACACAAAGTGCTGCAGGAAATGGTTATATCACCAACCTTTACACAGACAGGACTGAGAAGGGCTCCAAAACTCTCTATCAGCACTGCTGTGGAAGTGATAAGTATTCAGTGAATAACTCTAGCATGGGAGAAAGTGACATCATCCCACACCACTGCAGTCTGTTCGCCAAGAGCAGACCCTTAAAACACACAGACTCAACTCCGCTTCTGCTGCACAGCTGGACAAAACTGCACAGGAAAGATGACAGATATAAACTCATTCAACTATTATTGAATGGAGTGCTTGTATGACCACTCACAGAAACAAAGAAAACAGACAATCTGTGTGACCATAGGCACATTCACAAGTTGCAGATTTTGAAAAATTTCCATAACTGTCTTTCTTCAGAATTTAATATAATATTGTGATGCGAATGTTCTAAGTACTGCCTGATCTGGAAGTGATCCACTTTTAGTGAAAGAACCTACTTAGGACTACATATTCAACAGTTTCTAAGTCAACCTCTTGAGGGTTTTCTTCAGAGGCCATTAATTAGTGTAGTCTGCTCCAATTTCCTGTGCTCCTGAAGCTTTTACATTCGCATACCCAGTCCCTCAAGTCAGGCAACTTCTGTTGTCAGATAAAATACAGATTCAGAATTCAGTGCAAACACTTTCACAGAAATCCAAAGCACCAAACTTGTTCAAGCCACTGTTTTCTTTCATAAGTCAGTATGCTTAATACTAGTAGAAGCTAGGAGATATTATGTAAGAAGCTTTCTGACTTCATTATAAAATGTACACTTTAGTAAAGCATTTAGAATTTGAATTGGAAAGTGCTAATATCCAACTCAGCCCTTTAGCACCTCTACTGGACAATTAAATACTGACCATTTGTTTACATAATATACCTAATTTCATTAGCACATCTGAAACTTCCCTGAGCACCCCCGAGGAGAAAAATTGAACCGCATGACATTCAGATAAGAACACACTGCAGAGAAAGCTCCATACTGATTCAGTAATTGCATGACACGCATTGCATGGCGCAAGTTTCATTTCAGCACAATTCATGGAAAGAAAACCATGAATCAGTTTTAACAATAGTAAATGTTATTTAAAACTCTCATACCTATTAATCACTGCAATTCTAACCACCTCCCCACCATTCAGGATGCGTGCTGACCAGCAAAACAGAAATATTTTGGCTGTAGTCATGTGAAAGCACCAGTACTTGCCCTAATCAGGTCTGGAAAGACAGATCTACAACCAAACTCCCTAAGCCAGCCCTCTTGATGCCTCAGAAGAATGCTTCACCTTGCAGTCTGTGCTAAAGCTTGTCTTGTGACCTCAGTCTTGTATATAAAGTAAGACACCACTACAAATATTTGCACAGCTGATGCATGCAAATAGGGCAAATGGAGCACTGGAAGAAAGGCAGTGAGAACTGTCAGCATGAGGAGAAAGCCAAATGGAGAAGAACCTGAGCCTGAAGGTTAAGAAAACTTGGAGGTAGAACACACATAGAAGTGGTTCACAACTGGCAACATGGTGAATTGCCATGTCCAGGCTGGTTAACCACACAGGTGGTAATCAGATATTTCATTGCAAGCGCTTGCAGAGGGATACACCAGCCACATCTGGTGCCCTCACACACAAAACGCCCAATTCAAAGTCCTCCTTTTCTCACACACTGCTGCAACTGAACTCACGAGAACCCTCACATGGCAAAGAGTGATAATCAGGATAACATAAGAACATTCTTCTTACAGCACTTTGTCCAAGTGGCATTCAAGATGATGCCGTTCTCCTAATCAAGAGTGCACTTAGCAGAACCAACTGTTGGCAAATACAGAACAGAACACGTAGCTCTGAAGCTCAGTCTTCTGTTCAGGAGCCACCCCTGAATGCTGCTCAAGGGCAAAATAGATTACAGATGAACGTCCAATTTTCTACTCAGAACAGTATGAGGCAGAGCACTCACCTATGCAGCCTTAGGCACGTGAAGAGCAGAAGTACCCTAAGAATCAGGCCTCAAGCACCTGGTATCCAACTGTACACCAATTTAAGAGTCAAGCATGTAGGAAACACATTATTAGCTTGTTATGCCACACAGTTAAGCTACCTGTAAATCACAAACAAGATAACCCACTGGTAAAACCAATTTGTTCAGTCAAGCAAGAACATGTCTTTTTATGGGAGTAAATAAAATGATCAAGGTACATTCGTCTCTCTCAATGTCAACTGTAGCGTAAAAAGAAAACAGCAACCAAAAAAACAACAGAAACACCACATAGAGAGTTTCTTTTTGCAACTTTAAGAGAGAACAAGAGCTAGTCTCAGAGCAAAGCCACAGGAAACCAGGAGGTTGTTCAGCGATGGATGGAAGCGTCTGATGGAAGGGAAAGCCAAACAATGTTAAGAGGGAGAATAGCCTTGGTTTCTGCAAAGCTCAAAAGCCCGAGTACTTGGGTCTTGTTTGTTTTCCTCCAAAACAGCCCCAGGCTGGAAGCATGGTTTCCACTCAAAAGACTATACTTTCAATCACTTCCTCACTAAGCTGTTTCTTGGGTGAGACTGCTTGCAATAAATCTCCTTCTGCGGAGTACACTCCTTAGCTCTCATTCCTGAGGAGAGGCCAAGACAGAACAGAGGCATAAAACTGCACCTTAAGGCTCACCTTCAGCCATCAGCAAAGAGGTAAAAGGCCAAGACTTGCTTTAAACCTTCCCACACCCGCTCAGCTCTGGCCCTGGGCTGCACCTCCCTTCCAATAGGATACGGATATTTTTTTCCCCCCAAATGCTTTTTTAAAGGGCTCACAATCAGATTTTTAGTGATATTTCCATGCATAAAGATGTACATAAGTGCTCGGTATCATTATTGCTGCATGGACACTCATAAAGCTGCAAGAAGCTCAAGAGAAACTTAATTGGGTTACAGGAATTTACTGAGGAGTGCTTCATTTTAACAAAGAAAGATACAACAAACTGACATGGCAAGCATATGCAAAGCTCACCACTGCTTTCTTTCCTTTTCCAGAAGGTGGAACATTGCTAGGCTGGTAATGAGTGCTGTGAAATAATACCTAGTGAGTAGGATCTCACTGAGCATTTCAGCGCTATGACCAAAGGAATTATTAATACCAACTGCCAGACAAATGATCTCATATACCAACACTAACAAACTGTTACCAGATAGATATCCTGCAGCTACAACATGACATCCGTTCCATTACAGGCACCAGAAGGAGCAGCTGATATTTAAAGCTGAAGTAAAAGCCTGTTTGCAAGTTTTGAACCCAGCTGAAATAACACATTTTTAATAGAATCCACATAAAATAAAATCACTGTCTATTTCACATTGTTTCTTCACGAAACATACAAAATAAATCTTATCAGTGGCTGCAGCACGAAAATCACATATTTTTCCAGTGAGAGAGCAATCTTTCAAGAACTCCGGTATTTGCCCTTTCATTTTTATATCCCCTGGATATATATGGGTGCCTCATAATCAAAAACAGCAACAAGCCACACAAAATATGAAACTAGTGTGAAATTTTAGCCCTCTGCTTAAAAGGTAACTTCAATCTTTTGTGTTTAAAAGTACAATAAAACACTGCTGTGCGATCTCATCCTAGAGTCAAGCGAGACTTGCTGTAAATTGAAGTACAAGCTATCCACAATAGTTAATTTTCTTAAAGCTACCCAATACCAACACTAACACGTTTAGCTCTTGAGGCATTCTAGTCTTGACATAAACTTTGTGGTTATTGAATTAAAAATTCTAGGGGAGGAGGATGCTTTGTTTCTGCTGTAATAGCTGCTATTCTGCTGCACACATGAACCTGGTAGCACTCCAAAATCTGTACAAGCTACTCTAAATCTATCTTGGAAGGGAAGCAGCATTTGATAAGGAAATAAGAAATACGTATATATACACACGCAGATATTTTTACTTAAGGGAAGCAAAAAGCAGTAGTAATAAAAAACAGAAGCTGAAGATCTGTGTACAAAACTGCTTAGAACAAATATAATATCATGTCATGAGTACCGAGCTGCTCCCCGGCTGTTTTTAATCTTTTATTAAAGAGGAATAAGATATTCTACCATTCTACATACTGCCCTTTCACCACCCTGTAGTCCCATTATTCTGAAGGGTGGTGCAGGCCAGTAGTAAGTTCTCCTCTCCTAACAGCACTTCATTAAAGCCTACACCTTGTGTTTACTTCCTTCTCACCCAGCAGGTAAGGGCTGTGTTTCCATTAGCACGTAGCGCAGCCCAGCAGGACTAGATCCACACAGAGCAATAAAATAATTGGTTCTAAGGACCTGACACCCACACTGTGCATGTTGCGAGGTTTTATGTTTCAGCAGCAGTAGCCTGCTCCAAGGACTGAATACACTGTGGCTGGGCAGTCAGTGGTTGGAGCACTTTCTAATTTCATTCAATTCAACAGAAATCCAGTTGGCACACCAAAGCCACCTAGCTATGGGAGCCAATGTTCTGTAAGTGGAGACAATTGAGAGGATTTCTTTAAAAGACCTCTCCTGGTCCAAATTAAAATGTTAATGCTCCTGCAGCCAAGAACCATTTCATGTGGTTCAACATTCAGCTACAGGCACCACAGCTCTTTTTGCCCATGAGATTGTGCCAGCTCATCCTAGTACGCAGCATCCATGACAGCTTGCTTTTTTCCTCAGAACCAAAGAGAGGAAGCAGCTCTGATGCTCGGTTAAGTTTTAGCTCCAGTGAAAGAAAACAGCACAAGCAGTACTCTTCATGGGCAGATCAAGTCCGTGCCCTCTGCAACAAAGCTTCTCCTGCTTATCCTGGGAACACTATAAAATGCAAAGCTTACTGGTGACGTATTGAGGGGGGTGGGGGGGAAAAAAAGAAGTTGTCAAGTTAAGTAAACTTGGGGAGGTATTATCTACAGGAATCATTTTCAGTAAGTCTGTTACTGCTTTGGGTGAGGGGCATGCATGAAGACACTCAGGCTTCCAGGAGTTCTGTAACAATCCAAGGTTCAAGGATACAGATGACCACTGGTCTCAGAGGACTGTTTTAAGAGATCTATATACAGCAAGACAGACACCAAATGTGGAATGATCTCATTAACTAATAAAATTTGCTAAAATCCTTAAAAAAAAATATAGGCTTGCCATTAGACGAGAAAGCAATCCTGCCATTCTGCCTCTAACAGTGACCAGCACAGTATGCTTAATACAGAAGTTACCAAAGGATTAAGACTTCAGTTCTACTTCCAATCATGCATTGCCATTCAGTCAGAAATTATTGTTCAACAGAAAGCCTAATAAAAATGTTGCTTCTAAGACCCACTGATTATACTCCTGCAGGTCACCAAAAGATCACTGGAAAAAAAAAAGAAAATACTGCAGCACATTCAGAAGTTATGAGAAAGAATTTCAATGCAATATTAACATTAAAAAAACAAACAATAACAAAAAAACAACACCACCAAAATCCTCCCCCCCAAGAGAAAGCCTCTAAGATGCCTAAACCTTATTAGGAGTCAGGAAGTAAAGGAGGAGAGGAATGGGGAATGAAGAGTGATGAGTGCCTACAATAAAATTTTAATCATGAGAGTTTTTCTTTTCAGTGCCATACCGTTTAAACACCACTGAAACTGAAAACCAGTGTGGAATATCTTACCTAGTGAGCAGAAAAAAAGAAATAGGCCCTAACCTCACAAGATACTGCAAATAGAAGAAACACAGATTTTAACAGGGGAGACACTATGCAGGGAAACCGCCTCGTGGAGATCCAATGAATGAATCCAAGAGAAGGAACAGAGCGTTAGTCTCTGATACAAAGCACTTGCAAGATCTCACGGACGGAACAAAACAGGGTAGGTATGGAAAATACACATTCTTTCAAATGGAGAGAGAGACTCGATTACACCTTACGCGCTATAGAGAATAAAAGCAGTAAGGCTTGTAAGGCTTTACAACTGCCCCAAATACTCCAGCCCCGCTCTCTAACAAGAACGCAGCACAAGGGTTCCGACCAAAGGAACTACCTCGTAACCCAGACCCCCTAACACCGTTTAGATGTTACCACGCGGAGGGCGGCACGGAACCTCACGCCGCGGTGCTCCTCGTGCTCCGCCGCTCACCTGAAAGCGGGCCCCTCCCCGGGAGCCCGGCCGCTGGGGGCCGCCGCGCCACTGCCCCTTTTGTTGAAGAGCTTCTGCAGTAGAGTGGGGGCCATGCTGCCGCGCCGCCCCGCCCCGCCAGCGGCCCCTCGCAGAGCTGCTCAGTTCGCGGAGGGCGGCCGCGGCTTCATTCCCGCAGCCGCGGAGCCGCCCAGCATCGCGCGGAGGAGGCGAGGGGCGCCGGCAGCCGCCCGTCACCTGACAGCACCCACTCCCGCCCGAAGCCCGAGCCGCCCGGCGGGGACGCGGACGCGGAGGCACCGCGCCCCTCGGACGGCTCTCATTGGCTGGGCACCGCGCCAGACCCCGCCCCCAGCGCCGGGAGCCAGCCTTAAAGGGCCACGAGCCCTGCGAGGGTGTGTGTGTGCGGGTAGCTCACACGGGTGGAGTGATGCACATAAATTACACGTATTTCTGTACTCGTGGCAATATGCATGCGCATATATATGTATAATGTACATCTTATAATACATCTCTGTGCATGTGGGTGCGTGAATATATTTATGTATATACATCTTTACTTATAACCCAAATATCCAAATGCCATTCAGATGTTACCATATTTGCGTTTGCTTAACATGGTCAGTTTCATAGAATTGCAGAATATCCCAAGGTGGAGGGACCTCTAGGGGCCATCGAGTCCAACCCTTGGCCCTGCCCTGAACATCCAGTAGTCCAGCCCTATTTTTGAGAAAGGTATTCAAATACTGCTTGAACTCCAGCAGCTCAGGGCCATGCCTGCTGCCCTGGGCAGCCCGTTCCATGCCCACCTCCCTCTGTTGAAGAACCTTTCCCTAATCCCCAGCTGCCCCTCCCCTGATAAAGCTCCATGCTGTTCCCTGAGGTCCTGCTGCTGTCACAGAGAGCAGAGCTCGGAGCTGCAGCCAGCATTAGGCCTCCCGTCAGCCCCCTTTGCTCTGGGCTGAACAAACTGAGGGACCTCGGATACTTTTCATACAACTTGCCCTCCAGAGTCTTCACCACCTCTGTAGCCCTCCTTTGGATGCTTTCTGATAGCTTTGTGTGTGGTCTTGTCCACCAGCAGGACTCTATGTCCACCCAGCCACTAAGAGAACATAAATCCGAATGCTCACCTTCAACCAGCTAAGCAATAGCAAATAAAGCAGAATCCCACTCTTCAGTAAACTAAGAGACAGGACATGGAGAAAAGCAAGGCAGATGCAGGGCTATCACAAAACCTGACACCAACTCAACATCCAGCAGTGCCAGAAGACGCAGACAACCTGAGTCTTGGAACCAACTTTCCAGTGTCAGGAGCAGATGATATATCTTTAAAATAAAAGCCAGGAGATGACAGCCCGCTGGTCTGATCAGGTCCTCCCTCTGAAACATGGCTGAATCTGGAAAATGCTCAGCTGATCTCTTCAGAAGGCCTGTTCCCAGAAGGGATCACCATTCTGAAGGCTCTCAGCTGCTTTATCCATGAAACTGAGCACCCGATGTACTGCTTTTAAGACTTCATTTCCACCACCATCAGCACCTGCACCCAGTCATTGCGGCCAGTCCAATCCATCAAAAAAAGACAGAAACATGAGGGCACAGCACTGGCAGCGCCCTGCAAGGGAGTGAGCGGCAGGTTGCAGCTGTATAAGATGACAGCCATTGTGGCTGACAGAGTAGACAATGTCAGTGAGGAGCTGAGCACCCAGATCCAGAAATAAACACTGCATTGTAATTCTCACATAACAGTCCTGAGAAACTTCAAGTTGTAGATGTTGTGACTGCCACCACATCAAGTGGGGCTGCATCAAGTGGTGGTGGTGGCCAGTGAGGGAAGAACCGCAGACTAAACCAGTTGGCTTAGAGAGCCCATCATGAACACTTCACAGGGTTTTATTTTGGACTGGTTGTAGGCTGGTCCTGTGGGCAGGATGATTGGCAGTGGCTGGAGTACGTTGAATGTGTTTCTGCAAAAAAAAAAAAAAAAGGCCTGGTTTCATGTTATCTGAAAATAATTTTCATAGTCTGTATCCCATCCCAGTTAGAATTTGGCTGTAAAGAAGACCTGACAAAGAAAATGCAGTAACTTTTCACTATCCCAGGAATGCAAAATATGAGCAGATATAAAGAAAAATGCCACACCATCTCCCAGACAAAGACCGTTTACAGCAAGATAGTATTGCTACAGCCCTCACTCTCCTTAGAATACATGAAACAAAAATGCGGTATTGGAGAATCAAAACCTCATTTATAATATCTCCTAAGGGGCAGGGAGAACACATTGTGATTGATGAGACTCAGGACACAAAAGGAGATTGATTCTTAAAGGTAGAAAAATATGACACTGCCTTAGAAAGCTGTCAATATGTTAAAAAGATCAACCAAATCCAGGAATATCTAGATGTTTGGGTGTTTCTGTGTTCCACAGACCATAAATCTCTCTGAAGACTCTCTCCTGAAAATGTAGGAACTAGGCTATAAAATCCTAGTGACTTAAAATCCCAGTCTCCTAAGTCGGAGTCACCCTCACTGTCACTTAGCCCCAGGTGAACTGTAAGTTCCATTTCAACTGTTTCCTTTCCATCCCTCAGTCCCAAACAAATAAGCGCAAAGCATTCCTAAACCTTTGTTGTCAGAGTTGGAGTGACCACAAAATGAAGCCAGAACATGTAAGCTCTGAAGATTTTACCAAAGTTTCACTAATCGAGGATATTTAGTAATTACTGCTTAGTGATTTGCACTGCACGAAGTTACACAAGGGCAGAATAAGTCTTGCTACACTTTGTAAAGCATCAGCTACATTTTGGATTCATTAAAATAAATAAAATCTGATTTTATTGCTGCTGAGGAAAATGTGTTATCCATTAATGTCTAGAATTATTCTCTGTATATTGTTGTTATTACTGTTTTGCACAGTAAGTCTAAATTACTATCCACCGAGAACTTCAAAAGCCTATTCCAAAATGCATTCCACTTTTTAGGCAGGGGTAGAGACTGACAGCAACAGAGCGCCTGGGACCGCGGCCCCTGCAAAGCAGCTCCATCATCCTCCACTGAATGGAGCATTATGTAATGTGTGCTGTTGCTGCAGCAACTTTTCCCAGCCCCTGAAAAATGCCACAGAGATGCTTAATATAGAAAAGTAGTTTCTCTCTCTTTTTATATGGAACATACAGTCATTTAGAAAGGAAAGTCTAAAGAGAAGCAATAATGTAAGGAAATTGTTTCAAAAATACTGGTAATTATTAATGTATGAAATGAAACATTCAGATTTAAACAGTCTTCAGTATTAAAAATAGGAAGATCAGCTAAAGGATCTCTTCTTTCAATCATCAGAATACAAATATTGAGTAGTTTGGGAAGAACTGTCTTGTGTACATACTAATAGATAATAGGTATTTACAGTCCTATGTAATCACTGCTTTTACTTACGTACTCTGCCAGGTTTCCTGAAGCAAAGGTACAGAAGTGCCTGAAGACAAACATGACTGTGGCTGCTCAAGCACTTGCCTAGGACCTGCTTGGTTCCTCTATACAGCAGGACTTTCAGCATTTGCAGGTTGTATTTCTCAGCCTCATGCCTGGGACAGGAGATTCTCCTACCCTCGATTTTCAAAGGCAAAATCACTGTGAAAATTCCTATTTGCAGGCTGTACTCTTGTCTTTGGTAAATCCATGCCAACGTGCTTCATCTTGGATTCCATCATACCCACATAAAAAATGCTTTAGAAAGCATTAGAAAGCTATATCATAACAAATAGTTATCCTAATTCGATATTTTAATGTCTATGTGTGATCAATAACAACAGTAAATAGCATCATACACTTACATGGAATTACAGTAACATACAGGACATATATTTGTACCAAAAGGGAGAGCACACAGCCCAGATACAGAACTAATGTCCCACCCTAGCACAGTAGCACCACCACTCAGAGGGCAGCCAACACTCCGCACCTCTCCTTCATCCCAGGCCTGCCTTGTACCACTAACAGAAGCCATGGCAATGCTGCTGTGCCTCTACACATCCCAAGGTCCTGTGTGATGCCCTCCTTCGTTGTGTCTACAGCATGCACTAAACAAGATAAAATAACAATTAAAAAGTGTTACTATTTTTGCCTGGTTCGTAACTAAATGATGTGAAAATCAGTGACAGGTACCTTCCTGACTTCTCTTTCAATTTCTGGTATGTCCGCACAGCAGACACTTTGCTTCTTAAAACGTGGTGAGGCAAGAACATACAGTTGTTTCTTTGGTTACTGTTGTGTTCTAATTCAGCTGAGAGGAATCTCAAGCACAGATACAGATTGGGCAGAGAATGGCTTGCGAGCAACCCAGCAGAGGATTTGGGGGGTGTTGGCTGATGAAAAATTCAACATGAGCCGACAGTGCATGCTTGCAGCCCAGAAGGCCAACCTTATCCTGGGTTGCATCAAGAGAAGTGTGACCAGCAGGTCAGTGGAGCTGATTCTGTACCTCTACTCTGCTCCCCTGAGAACCCATCTGGAGTACTGCATCCAGTTCTGGGTTCCCCAGCACAAGAAGGACATGGAGATGTTGGAGTGTGTCCAGAGGAGGGACATGAAGATGATCAGAGGGCTGTAGAACCTCTCCTATGAGGACAGGCCGAGAGAGCCTTCTTTCCTGTGAAGGTGGTGAGACACTGGAACAGGTTGCCCAGTGAGGGTGTGGATGCCCCTACCCTGGAGGCATTCAAGGCCAGGCTGAATAGGGCTGTGAGCAGTGTGGTCTAAAGGGAGGTGTCTCTGCCTATGGTCGTAAAGGTCCCTTCCAACCTAAACCATTCTAAGATTCTGTGAGTCACCTGGGAGTCAATAGGCTCTCTGTGTCCGTTTAATCTGGGCACCCTTTATTCAGCTTTATGGAGAAAAAGAGCAGAAGCCGAACAGCGAATCGGCTAACCAAACAACAGCCTTACCACAACCCCCCAGCACCCCCTGCGGAGGGGCTACGTTTGATGGGTGAGGTCACGTGCGTGGACGCGCCGTGTCACGTGGCAGGGCCCGGGCTGGCGGCTCTCTGCTGTAGCGGGGTTGGCGTGCTCTGACACTCTGTACGAGCAGCGGGCTCGTTCCTCTGCGCTGCTGCGTGTGTGCTTCAGTTGTCTGTCAGCTGTAGCCCGGCAGCACTGAGCCGGGCCGTATTCTGAAGTTACGGTGTAAGCCGGTGAAAAACCATTAGCCTTACACAAACCAGTATGGCTGTTAGCATCCCCAGCCAAGGCAGTTCTGTGCCGAGCCAAAGCATTCCTCTGTGGGGAGGTGAAAATGTTAAGAGCTTCTGTTTTCAAATACAATATGGAGGTGAAACAAAAACCCAAACAAATAATTACCAAGACTCTTACTGGGAATGCGTGTGTTTGTCAACCTATGCAACCAGCAACAGTGGTAAATAATCCTAATTTTACAGGCTGTTCTGTGGTGTAGCATTTGCCAGGCTCCAGTGTAACAGAACGCACTTTGCTCACAGTGTCTTTCAGCAGAGCACAGGAACATCGCTCTGAACATTCTTGTCAGAAGTCACACTACACGCTTTGTTTTACAGTCTGTCACTGGCTACAAATTGATATGTAATGATACTACTGCAGTGCTGGGGAGGTACTCACTTGGCTCACATACTTTCCAGTCTCCGCTAATGACTCACAGAAGGTTGCTTCAATTCCGTCTTATTCAGCTCTGTGCTCTGAGCACAGCAGCATTTATTTTCCCTTAATCCTCCCCTTGCCTTTAGCTCATACGCAGCTGGTGGATTGCAAGCTGCTTGGGACACGGATTGCTTCTCATGTTGCACCTCTAAAGTACATTGCACATGGGGACTTCTGAGCAACTACTGTAATACGAATTACTAATCTGGGGTATAAACTCTTCCAACTTGGCCAGGAACGTGGCTGCAGGAGTGTGTGAGCTTGCTGCTGGAGGAATGAATCACTGCTTCTTCCCAAATACAAGCTGCCAGCAGCTCTTGTGGAGGACACACACACACACCGGCACAGCGTACTTCGCTCTGATGCCTGCCAAAGGCGACCGTACTCTTGGCTTGACCATTCTACCTCAGTGATATTGTTAACCCTGCCTCTCTGCACCTCACTTATGCTGAGTGTAATGATGAAAAAATCTAAGCCTGTGCCCATGGCCCGATGCCTTGTGACTTGCACATGACTCACAGCACTGATGCCCTTTGACACTGGAGCATGTGAAATCCCTGACACAGTTGCATGGCCTGGCTCAGAGAACAAAATGCCTTTGCGTGGTTCCACTAATTCCTCACTAAGCGCTCCCAGATGGTGGCTGATGACTTTTCCTTCTGTCGAGGGTTCCCAGATGTGATACACAAGAGCACTTGGTGCTGATCACCTCCAACCAACATCTGCACGGGGGCTGTGGGAACCATCACCATGCAGCATAGGGCCTGCAGGGTTGTTAATATCAGTGCTACTGCATTTCTCCTTTTGGTCTGGGAATTAGGTTGTGAGGAGCGCATTCATTTCTTGATGGCTTCCACAGCCCCCATCCATCACCGGTGGCTGGGAGGGATGGTTTGCCTCAAACACGAGTGGCTGAGAGATGGTCTGCTTCAGAGTAGCTGCTGTGATGGTCTGGCTTTGAGAAGAAACCTTTCAGAAAGCTTCCAGACCTTAAGAAAACCAGAATTTCTCAGTGTTTCTAAATATTTTTGACAACTGACACATTTTTTTGCGGATCGCAGCTTCTCGCAAGGCCTGCGTTTCTGCTGTAAACCCAAACTAAATTAGGGAATCCCGTCCTCCCTCCCTCTCTCTCCTGTACCTACGCACCACCCCGGCAGCACAACGCTCCCCCAACCTCTGCGGCCGCCACTCGTCGCATTGCCCGCCGGTGGGCGGAGCGGGCCGCAGCCCCGGCCCCGCGGCGGCCGGAATAGGGTGGGCTGAGCGGGCGGAGCCAGCGCGGACAGCGGGCGGCTGCAGTATGTCGCACCCGTCCCCTGCAGAGCGGCCCGGCAACCCCCACAACCCTCGCGCATATTTCGATGTAGACATCGGGGGAGAGCGAGGTGGGCGCGGCGGCGGGGCGGGCTCGGAACGTTCGGGACGTTCGTGAGCGCTGTGGCGCGGGGAGGGGGCTCGCCTCGGCGCGAGTCCTCAAGGGGCGGCCGTTGCCGGGAGGGGATCGGAGGAGTGTGGGGGTTAGCGCTGAGCGGGTTAGTGGGCTCCTTGCCGTTCGTGCCCCGCCGGAATCGGCAGGCCTGGGAGAAACAGAAGGGCAACATGGCACCCGCTCCCCGAGCCGAGAGAGAGCGGTGCGGCGCAGAGCGGCGCAGAGCGGCGGGGCGGTGCCGCGTGGTTGGCCCTTGGAGCCTCCACGTGCGGCGCGGCCGCCATCAGCCGCCGTCCGGTCGGCGTGGGACAGCCCGAGCGCCGGGCGTGCCGTGGCGCGCCCCTTTGCCGGCGATTTCCAACATGTAGCAGCAATCAAAATAATTCTGAAGCGTTTAGTTTCCTTTGCCCTGAAGTACGCGGTGCATCACTGTACCAAGGACAGGACTAACGCATTAGTCATTTGCTCTCTGTCCTTTCAGTTGGACGAATCGTCTTTGAGTTATTTGCTGACATTGTACCTAAAACTGCCGAAAATTTCCGTGCGTTATGTACGGGAGAGAAAGGAACGGGGCCGACAACTGGAAAACCTCTCCATTACAAAGGGTGCCCTTTCCATAGAAGTAAGTTCTCCGAGGTTCTCATAAGTGTCAGTCGGTGTGCCTTTCCTGACTTGCTGCTGCATTGTATAATTATTTTCTTTTACAGTAATTAAACAGTTCATGGTCCAGGGTGGAGATTTCTCAAATCAAAATGGCACAGGTGGAGAAAGTATATACGGTGAAAAATTTGAAGATGAAAACTTTCATTATAAGGTACTCTGTTGAAAACAGTAATTTCATTCAGAATTGGGATTTCCAGTGATGTTTTGTTGTCTTGCTGTGTGAGACCGCATAACAACAACAACTGAAAAATTGGCAGGCATCGCTATCCAGTGGTTAAAACAAGCCCCGAGTGCAGCTCCATCATCTACAGCTATGAGATGTCCTCTTAAGTCTGACATTTCCTCTGGTGGTGCCCACGGCACTGCTGCATAAAGGTTATCTTGCTTACACGTTGGTCCTTGTTGGAGGACTTCATAGCATTCTCATGAAGGACATCTTATGACATCATTTCTTTTTTGTAATCTGGGGATGATTTTGAGTGGAGTGAAAACAGTCCCTCTTTCTGTGCTTCTCTGTTCAGCTGTAGCAAAAGTTATCAGTGTGTCAGTGATGAGCTGGAGAGCAAATTGGGTCTTGTACAGCATTTGGGAGCCTGTTTCCCATTCTCATTGTGGGTTGCTTGACAAAGTGTGTTAGGATTTTAGTGGGAGTTAACTTGCCGCTACGACAGAGAAATTCACTGGGCAGTGCACTTAGTATTTAGCAATCCTGAACAACATCTTCAAACCACTCTCTGGCCAACAGTCAGCTGCTTTTGTTAATGCTGGACAACACAGGTGCTATCTGTTTGATTTTGTTGTATTTATATAGTTAAGCTGTGAACTGGAATAATTTGCAAGACTTTGCCAGTGGCAAGCTTACCAAGCCCAACCACTCCCAGTAGGCTTTTTTTGTGTTACATCTCCAGCTAATGGCTGTGCCATTGTGCAACTCCCCTTAGTGCAGTCATGAAGCTGTGCTGTTATTGTGCCAGAGTTTGCAAGCTGAGAGTCTGTCACAGTCTGATTTTTCCAGACTTTTCACTTGCTTTGCAAGCATACCAAATGAAAGCCGAAACCATCATGGGATGGTTTCATCAACTGGGTGTTGACCCTCATTGATCATGATAAGTAAGATTTGCAGCCAACTGAGTGTAACTGTGATTTACCAAGTCCTTGTTATGTCTGTCCTTGCAACGTATATTAAAGTGATCTTGTGTACGTTGGTTGTGATGTATTGTTTTTTTTGTTTGTTTGTTTGTTTGTTTTTTTCAAATGCAGCATGATAAACCAGGGCTGCTGAGCATGGCCAATGCAGGACCTGGTACTAATGGCTCCCAGTTCTTTATCACAACAGTGCCTACTTCTCACCTGGATGGTAAACATGTGGTCTTTGGCCAAGTGATCAAAGGAATGGGTGTTGTAAAACTATTAGAAAATGTTGAAGTAAATGGAGAAAATCCTGCTAAGGTAAGCAAAATCTGAGGTACCTAGGGATGGTTTTTTTTTGAGGGGGGGGGGGGGGAGGAACTGTTTGAATAAGCAAAACTGCTATTGACACCTTTTTTTCCCCAGTTGTGTGTCATTGCAGAATGTGGAGAGCTAAAGGAGGGAGATGACTGGGGAATTGTTCCCCAGGATGGTTCAGGAGACACTTATCCAGATTTTCCAGAAGATTCAGATATAGACTTAAAGGATGTAAGTATTTTTCTTTTAAGGTACTTATTTTACAGAATGCAAGACCTGTAAGTACTCTGAGTAACATGGTGCCTGCGATGGTGTTCACTCTGCCTTTATTTCTAATAATCAAGATTCTAATTGATTGGTAATATCCATTAGGACAGTGAATGTTGGGGGAGGAAACTGCTATCTCTTTATTCAGTGCTAACTACAACTGATTTATTTTTTTTCGCAGTAACTAACAACACAATATTGCATTTATTTCTTTTTCTGTTTATTTCTTACTCATTTTTTGCTTGTGCTGTAGTGACAAATTGTAATGATTAGACTTCCAGCCAAGAGACGACTAACTTAATATCATATGTATTGACTCCATGCAGCTTTTAAAATATCCACCTTTAAAATGTTGCCTTACAAAAAGTAATAAAGGACAAACCTTTAAAAATATTTTTAGTATATAGTAGCTAGGTGCTACTATACGCTTGAAATATATGCCACTCTGTAAGTAGAAATGACGGATTTGATGCACACAGGCAGCTCTTTTTCTCATTCCATAGAAGTTTGAAGTGTTTTGAGAAAAAGAAGTGGAATGTGTGTTGATACAGCTTTCAGTTTAGAATGCACAGAGTTCAGGTACCATTTTGAGAGACAGAAGATGAAATATCCTTGCAAATAAAGCCGGCTTAGTTGAGTAGTTTGATTTTTGAGATACAGTTTTTTTCTATGAATAATGGTCAACACTGCTCTATATAGCATTTAGGGGAAAGTTGAACTGCTGTGTTATCTCTGGTGTTTTCTCCTTTATGCTGTAGAAAACCCATTACAAGTTTAATCTTTCTACTGCATACCATAAAGTAGAGAATATTACAGGAGTGGTTTGAAGCTAGTATTTATCTAAAACTGAAACACTTCTGAGAGTTCATTGTAGTCTGTGAAAGAGAACGGACATGGAATCCTACTGTTAAAAATTAGGTAAGCCAAGACTATTTTCCTAAGTAAATTTATGTTATATTTTCCATCTATTAGGTTGACAAGATTGTGGCCATAGCAGAAGACATAAAGAATATAGGAAATACTTTCTTCAAATCGCAAAATTGGGCAGTGGCAGCTAAAAAGTATAGTAAAAGTTTACGGTAAGGCTATCATCATTAAATGAGGTAGTTCCTGTAATCCAAACCAACATTACTATCAAGCAATTACACGTGCGTGGTGCTCTGCGTTTTTTTCTGTTCTAAACAATAACTTTCAGAGTCTGGAAGACTTTTGGTTGAGTTTTAGCTACTTGTTCATGTAGATCTTCTGCTTACTGCTAGGTAAGAGCTATAGGTAATCAGCATTGTTTAGAATTGGCTAAATGCTCCTGCTAATGCTTCTGCTGTGCTGGTGCATACCTAAGAAGAAAAGTACAACAGTATACTGGGTGTTCAGAAGGGAGAGGAGAAAGGGAGGGACTGTTGATATGACAGAGGGGAGAAAGCACTACAGAAGGACCTGGATAGACTGGATTGATGGGCCAAGGTAAACTGTATGGGTTTCAATAGGGCCAAATGTTGGGTCCTGCATTTTGATCACAACAACCCCAGGCCACCCTTCAGGTTTGAGGAGGAGTGGCTGGAAAGCGGCCTGTTGGAAAGGGACCTTAGTGTACTGATGGACAGTCGGCTGAGTATGAGCCAGCAGTGTGCCAGGTGGCCAAGAAGGCCAGTGGCATCCTGTCTTTTATCAGGGATGGTGTGGTGAGCAGGACTAGGGAAGTAATCCTGCCCCTGTATTCAGCACTGGTGAGGCCCCACCTCAAGTACCGTGTTCAGTTTTGGGCACTTCAGTACAGAAAGGACATGGAGGTGTGCTGGAGCAGGTCCAAAGAAGGGCAACAAGGCTTGTGAAGGGCTTGGAGAATATGCCCTATGAGGAGAGACTGAACAAACTGGGGCTGTTTGGGGAAAAGGAGGCTGAGGGGAGACCTTACTGCTCTCTTCAAATACCTGAAAAGCAATTACAGTGAGAGTGGGGTTGGTCTCTTCTCACAGGTGACAGGACAAGGGGAAATGGCCTCAAGTTGCACCAGGGGAGGTTTAGGTTGGCTATCAGCAAATACTTCTTTACAGAAAGCGTTGTTAAGCACCAGAATAGGCTCCCCAAGGAGGTGGTTGTGTCACCATCCCTGAATGTGTTTAAAAGCCATTTAGATGTGGTGCTCAGGGACATGATTTAGTGGAGTGTTGTTAGAATTAGTATCGTTAGGTCATGGTTGGACTTAATGATCTTGAAGGTCTTCTCCAATCTGAGCAATTTTATGATTCTATGAAAGGAAGGAGATACTTCTCAGATTTCTAATAATCAGTAGGTTTAGGAGATTGCTAAGTTCAGGTGAGAGCACTCCCAAATGCGATGCTTAATTCATTACTGTTTTTCATTTTGAGGCGTCATGCCATCATCCTGACTCCATGTAAAAGTCAGACTTGTCTTCAAAATCATAATCTTCATGTTCTTGTTCCCATTGTGCTCCTTTATCGTGATATTAGCTTCATCTAAATATGGTTCTCCCAGTAACTTTATACTGGCCTTTAACTTGTTTTAACTCGCTGGTTTATCAGCAGTAACAGTAATGAAAGAAAATATGTTCAGGAATTTTTAATGCTGTGTTTTAACTAATTGGGTTTCATACAAGTGATGTCTTCCTGAAGCATAAAAATTCATCCTTCAGTTATAGATATTAATGGAAGATGTAACTTCTGCCTTCAAGAATCTTTTCATACTCCAACAGCAAATGTGGAATAACTGATTGACATGGAAACTTTTTAGAAATTGTAAAAAAAAAAAAAAAAGGCTGGAATGAGCCTGAAGGAACTTTGCATTTTAACTAATCATTCTAAGAAAAGTAACAGGTATAATTATGCCTTCACGCCCATTTAGTTGTCATGCCAACATGAACACATCTAACAAAGGCTCTTTTAGTTTGCGTAGACCATTTTTTGATACTAATTATTTATCCTACTGAATGGAAAGTAGCTTCTCTAACTAGACGTATCTGTTTGACCCATAAAGAAGAGCTGGAACCTGTTTTCATGCTTGAATGGACATGCCCTGCTGTTCTATCATGAAGTCTAATACTTTAGGTAGTATGGAAGAGTACCAACACAGCTCTTACCAGAGGCAGCTCCCTTATCTTAGTTACAACTCACCTAGCAAACAACGACAACATCTGGCAACTATGTTTTAAAATCAGTGTTGCATTGTACGTTCTTTCTTAGATTCCATTATAATCTCCAGTTCTTTGTTTTCCCATCTTACTGATGCTTAACCAGTTATTTTTAATGTAAGAATTAAGACTTTTTCATGCAAATGTATTATTCCCTCTCGTTTCCCTTCATATTAAACTTACAGATTTCTTTGACTTGAAAGTTCTGATTTTGTTTCTAGAATGGCTGTGGTCTTTCATGCTTTGCTGTGATTTCTAGATCCCATAGGTGTAGTCTATTTGCTTTGAACATACTAATTTTCATATTATTATCCATTGCTTTTGCACTGTTTTTCTCTCTTCTGGCTTCATGTCTTGCATAATGCACAGCAAGCAGACAAATCACTGGCATCGTGTCTAATTTGTATTTTGAACATTGCTTATTTCTGTGCTCCAAAATTATATACAAACCATCCGGTACTCAAAAGATAGGAATACAAAACTGAAATCACATCAGCGCTAATCTGCAAAGATTGTGTGTTACTCATGGCACAATTAAAATATGAATGTCTGCAAGCATGACTTTGGTCAGTTTGCTCTGTATTTTAAGACAAAAAGAAGTTCTGTAAGTAGGTCATTAAAAAAGTCAGAACTTTTATATCCACAGCAGACCTTTGACATTTGAAACAAAACCTTCCAGCATTAGCACACTGCAAATTAAGAAAGGAAATACAACTTACCTGTCAGTTCACTTGTGATGCCTAGGCACAGGTAAACAATATGATTAGTAGTAATAAACAATCACAGAGATAAATTCTGATGGTTTAGTATCATCTAAAACAGTCCTGTCTAAGAAAAGATACTTTTAGTACAGTGTAGGGACAGGAGGAGTACACTCCTCCCGTGTTCTTACACTCAGCCATAATTTCACCTTCTGTTAGGGAGTCTCACATACTGTGGTGCAAAAAACCATTTATAATAATGGAATTGTAACTGCATTAGAAATGCCACTTTGGAGAAGGCAGCTTGTGCCTATCTGTGGAAAGTTAGCTAAGGGCAGAACAAAACCGAAGCTGTAACACTAACGCATGTTCTTTGTGAACCTGTTTTTCTCCAGGTATGTAGAAGCTTCTGAAATAGCAGCAGAAGAGGGAGACAAGCCAAAGTTAAAGACCATTGGGTTAAGCTGTGTTTTAAACATTGGCGCTTGTAAACTGAAACTGTCGGATTGGCAGGGAGCCATTGAAAGTTGTTCAGAGGTAAAATTAGCATTAAGTAATTTGATTAACGATTAGCCTATGGATGGAATGGAGACTGAAACTGCAGTGCTTTTTAAAGAGTCTTATGACAACATCGTGCTTTGAAAACAAAGTAAAAGGCAGATAGTACTAAGTTTCTAGCATGGGTCCTTTCAAAAAGATTTTGAAATTTCGGTGACTCACTAGAAACAAGCAGAAGGGGGCTGTTGCTTACTGCCAGGAAAAAAAGTACACACTGGCGTTATCAGTTTTGTTCCCTAAGAATAGAGCTAATGTTTATAGTATAAAGAGTTAAATTGTCCGTGGTGGAAAAGAATTGTATTTTTTACAAGATTACGAGCAAACACTTGTTTGAAAATTTGATAGGCTTGTGTTTTATTCCTTGAAGCTAGTTTTCTAACTAACTAAAGCTGTTTTGGCTAGGTTTAACAATGAAATTGCTGAATGGGAAGAAAGAAGGAAGGAAACAAATGGAAATACTGAAAAATTAGAGGCAAGAAAAAAAACCAGAAGCAACAGAACTGAGTACATATTAGTAAACTTGAAATAATTCACCTAACTCTGAAATTTTGAAAAAAACAACAAAAAACAAATGAGTTTTAGAACACTTATCTGTTAGAAGAGGAACGTAATGAACATCTGCTAGGGCTACCTGCTGAAAACAGGAGTCCCAGCTGATCTGCATGTGAGGTGTTTTTGAAGAGCTGGCTGTCTTCTGCCTGCTGATGGCGTTCTGCAGTTCTGCAGAACTTTCATAGCTGGCAATTCAGGATGGAAAAATGGAAGGGGAAAGAAATCAAGTGTAATACAGCGTCTGTCATAAAAAATGTGATAAAAATCAAAATAACATTTAAGTAAGTGTTACATATAGAAATGACTGATCATTATACTTGTAATACTTGCAAGTCTGAAAAATACATATATATATATATATTTATGATTGCAAAATTGCTAAAGGCAGCTCCATAACTGCAGTAGCTATCCGTAATGTACTCCGTTTTGGTATCATAACCAATGTTAAACAGTAAATTAGTATTTTAATCAGAACAGCAGTTTTCTCAGCCTAACTGGTAGAGTTCAAGGAATTGTTAATGAAAAGTTATACATTTCTAGTTGGGGTTTCTTGTGGCCAAAAGTTTTTTGAATAACCAATCTGTAATACATGCATCGTTTGGTGCAAACAAGAAATTACAAAGAGCTAAACCTGCTCATACGAAACTTGCCTTAAATTAGCTGTAAGCTAATATGCTTATCAATGAAACCATTCAGCTCAGCAAAGGTGTAATGACTGAAACTTGAAAAAGGTTCCTAAATCATATGATTATATGAATCTTCCTATCCCATAGTGAAAAGTTTTTTCACCAAAGGGTAGGAACAGAAAATTCTGTTTTACTTAGGATATCATTTTTCAGTTTTGTTTTTGTGTGTGGAGGAAGGAGCTGTAATACAGAGAGTCGTATGCTGAGCCTCAGGGTTAGGATAATTTGAACTGCAGCAGCACCTTGACAGCTGTACAAATGCAGTTCCATTTTATCTTAATATATGCTGGCCCTTGACAAAAGCCTGCTTGTGGTACAGCAGTACTAGAACTGATTAGATTACTATTGAGTGTGTTACATTCTAGTGCATTTTTTTCCCTGGTAATCTTTGAAAGCTTACCCTCAAATCAAATAGGGAGATTGTCTACTGGTGGGAACGGTGCCGTTTGTAGAGATGAGAGCTGTGAAGTACTACATGTTAACGTGACAATTTTATTAAATTCACAGGCTCTTCAAATAGATCCAGCAAATACTAAAGCTCTCTACAGACGGGCTCAAGGATGGCAGGGAATAAAAGATCTTGATCAGGCACTGGTAATTATCACAATATTTAATAATTATTATTATCTTAATCTAAACGTTTAATCAGAACATTTATTTATATCTCTCTTTCTCTTTAAGGCTGATCTTAAAAAGGCTCATGAAATTGCCCCTGAGGACAAAGGTAAAAATAAAGCTGTTTCTTACAGATTCTTTATTTCAAGAATGTAACGAAGTAACCAGGGTAATACTTACATAGAAAATCATAACACTGTGATGCCTGAAATGGAGGTTTCTACAGGCTGCTGAAACTTAAAATGCTGATGTACTAAGCACAAGTCTACTGACATGGGGAAACATGTTCTTGTGCAGCACTGATGCTTCTGTTGCTCTGCACAACTTGCTTATATAGGTACAGAGGTCAACAGCATAGCTCAAAGTGGTCTTAATAATTCCCAGGTTGCAGTAACATCTAATAGGAAAAGATTTTTACATCATAAGTCCAGTGTGGATATCAACAGTGTGCTTCTTACATCCTTCTCTATCTGGTTATCTTGCCAGGTGAAAGAAAGAAAGTATGGAACAAAGTCTGTTTGCTTCTAGTATCTGACCTAATAGAAAATGAAATGTAGTCTAGTATATAAAAATATTTGCAGCAGTGAGATCTGGTCTTGCCATACTGAGAAACCTAATGTAAAGACATTACTATAACCGTGTCGTGGATTTTCTTTTTAAACAGCTATCCAGACGGAAACACTTAAAATCAAGCAGAAGATAAAAGCTCAAAAGGAGAAAGAGAAGGCAGCTTATGCTAAAATGTTTGCTTGATTTTTTTAATCCTAAATGTTGAATTCTATGCACTAACTCATGCAAAAGGCTAAATGGAGCTGTAAGTGTTCCTTCTTTCATTTGCCCTGTACTGCAGTTTTGTGTTTACACGTCTAATAATAAAGACATTGGTCAAAGGTCAAACTTGTGTTTGGTGATTCAAATATGTTGTTAATGTACAAAAGCAGTAGTGGTTGTGTTTTTGTGGCTTAATGGTGCTTCCTAAGAAGTCTGGTTTACCACTGAAGCAATTTAGGCAATTTATTTATTTATTTATTAGTGCAGGCCTGATTCCTTGCAAGAAACAAGTGCTGGCAGACATATCACAAGGGTGCAACTATTAAGCACTTGTTAAACCTCCTTACAGATTGTATTGCAGATGGGCTCCCTGTCATCATCAGAAAGAAAAACAAACAAATCCAACTTATGTAAAACGTATAACACAGACAGTAACAGTTTTCTAGATTAATATATTTTCCCTACTGTGAGGTAGGACTACATGTAGCAAAGCACTTCAGGTAGACAGAGAAAGCCCTTTTTTAAAAAAAAAAAAAACAAGACAACAAAGAGATAGTCACTAAACTCTTCCACCACACTACACCAGTGATTCTGGCTACGGCTCCTATCAACACTGAACTTCAGCAACATATCCAAAATGCAAAGTTCATTTGTTAGTCCAGAGAATAACTTTCTTCTGCCTGCCACAAGACTCCTGAAAAGTTTAAATAAGGCTAGGGTTTAACCAGAGCCCACTTAATTTCCATTTTATGCAATGGTCATACCTAAAATTGAGAATGGCACATTAGTCTCAAACTGAAACATTCAAATCAGTGCTGTACTTTACACTTCAGCATAAAATACTTCCACTTAGCTGCTGGTTGATCTGAAGTTACTGAAAAGTTTTCTGCCTGTTTACATCCCATTATAAGCTGGTCCTCCACCACCTTCGGGCACTACCCAGTTAATGTTCTGACTTGGGTCTTTAATATCACATGTTTTGCAGTGGACACAGTTCTGAGCGTTTATCTGTAGTTTTGATCCTTCTCCTGTTTCCAGAGGGATATATTCATAAACTCCTGGGAAAGACACAAGAGCACGTCACTTCACTGACCAGTTTCTCCTTGCATGTATGGTCAAATACATTGCAAGCATAAGGACAGAAATATATTACAAGTGTCACTGAATAGCTTTCTTCCATGTTTACCAATTATTTTGTCATGAAAATATTTTTAACAACATAAATTTTGAAGATTGCCCCTTGAACCCTCTTCTAGGAAGAGGACTGGAATGGAATACTTGAAGTACTCAGAAGGCCAGGTGGACTCTTCATGAAATCTTTTTTAAACTTGCAAAATATCTCTCACGCTTCATTTTTATTACCTACCTGCTGGGCAAAATCTTTGTTCTGGTCCATCAAATACTGCCAAATTCCTGCTCACAGGGATGCTGTCATCCTTCAGAGTCAAATGAGCAGGCTGGTCATGTTCATGATTTGTACCACTTAAAGCCACAGATGACAGGAGATCAAAACTGATTTTTCCATCAGGCTTTGGGTATTCAATAGGTGTGCAGTCTTTGGCTGGCTTGAGCTGAGCAAAATCTGGTCCTAATACATGATGAACAAATAAGATTCAGAGTAGAATTACTGTAATTTGCAGTCACTCTTGAACAATTTAATCAAGCTTTTTTGACTTCCCTCCTTATCAGAATGAACTATTTCTTAAGAAGTCCTTTTTAAGAGATGCACCTATGCCAAAGTAGAATGCTGCTTTAATGCCTTTGTGTACATGATGCGCTAGGTAGCGTAACAAGCCTGCTTCACAGATTAGCCATCGATTTCTAGAGTTCTTGCCACTTGACCACAAATGCTCTAGCTTCAACTAAAATCAGGAGAGACTGACACATGCATCTTCTTTCAGGAAATAATGAAATTACCTGGATGTTTTAATGTCCACGGTTCCTTTCCTCTGAGTAGCCAATAAAATATACCTGTGTAAATCATTCCTCCATACACACCAAGCATGCTATGGCAGGACGGTCGGATGTTTCTAACCGAGTACAACTCTTTCCAGACCCAGGACTTCTTCAGGTTCTCTTCATATTCTTGCACATCAAGTCCTACGGCAGGACATTACTTGTTAGGTACCTGGAGTACGTAAAGGCTATCCTTAAAATACAAAATGATTGTTGAATAAAGACAGTCGTTAACAATGAAGGGAGCAAAATCACAACTTCAAATTAGTAAGGTAGGAGTATCCTAAACAGTGTATTTCAGCCTCTTGAAGAGACTGTTTGTTGGCAGTTGCAAGCGTCTACTCTGAAGCAGATGGCTAAACTGGCACCTCTTGGAAAACAACTACTCTTGGATTCTAAGATTTGACCAGGACTGTTCACTTGCGATTCAAGACTCAGGTTTTTCATTTTAAATTGTCAAGTAACAAGATTCTTCTTTACAGGATAAGCAACCACAAACACACTGATTTCAGTAACTTTGACTGTGACCTATATGGAGAACACCAGTGCTAGACAATGTTATTTCTCTCCCTCAGGAGCCAGCAAGTTTACAAGATATGTTTGACTACAAATTCCTGATTTTTGTTAAAAATACAATAGACACTGCACATGCCACATCTACTACAGTATACTTAAAGCAAAGTGATTAGAAAAAATCAAGTTTCGTATCAAGAAAGTTTCCCAAGTGCTCCTCCATCACCATTCAGTTACTACTACACAGGATTAAATGTTCTACATAATTAAGTTCTAAGGGTTTGTCTGTATATGAAAACACGCTTCAATCTCTATTTTCTGCCTCACATAATGGTCTGAGAAAGCTCCTTATCTATGCCCAAAGCAGTTACTGGGCAGTAATATCTTGTATTGACAGAACCAATAGCAGCTTATAAAGTCTACTGATAATCAAAGAGTGCCACAGTAACCCAGTAAGCGTGACTATTATCTCAGATGGGTTCTAAGTACTTTATCATGTTATGCTAAACTAGGAGTTTAATTTACTTGTTTAGCATACCTCTGTGCCATCTTTTGCTGCATGTTACACTTGAACAAGAGCTCACTAAGAATGATCCACTGCTACAAAGAGATTTCTGGAATAATTATCACATGGCACATGGCTATGGCGTCCACTTCCAGAGTAACTGAAATTCTAACGAGGTTACCTCCTGTACAGCCTTTGTTAACAGATTTAAGGGAACAAGCAAGGCTTAAGTATAACACTACATGTGGTGAGGATCAGATGATTACTTGAGCATGTTTAAATTACATACAATAGAGAATATACAATCTCACACAGACTACTGTAAAGACAGAAAAAATATTCTACCACAGAAGGAAAAAAAAAAAAACACCTATCCTAGTAATGAAGTAGTGAAGAATGAACTTGAGAAACTGCACCCTCTTTCCTTTACATTTCATCAGCTCTTTGTAATTTTTTTGCTTTCTGATTATAGTCTTTCAGTAAGACTTTTCAAATAGTGAAGCACATTTTAACATTTGTAGGAAAAAATATACTATTCTTGTTTTCTCATACAGGCAGTGTAAGCTTACTTTTCAGATGCTCATCAGAGGCTTATTTTTGCTCTAACAGCAGGATCAATACTTACTATTAACTAAATAAAAGCTAATTTCTTAAGTCAATTTACCATAAAATAGTAAACAAACATTATATATCTTTCTAAACCACCACACTCATTTCAGGATTTACTTTTATTTCCTTCAGACATTAAGTTACAGCTAAATTATTGGTGGTTCAACTGAATACAAGGTAATTCCACGTGACAGTGCAGTGATCTTACCTATCGTCTTTGACTGGAGGTTTTCATTGGTTAATTGGCTAAAGATGGCTTCTGAAGCCAACATGCCACTTTTCATTGCAGTATGTGTTCCTTTAATCTTAGGCACATTCATGAGTCCAGGACTGCAACCAATTAACAATCCACCTGGGAAGGTGAGCTTGGGTATTGACTGGAAAGGAAAAAGAAAGTAAGTGTGTTTTCTGTTTGATTTTGGAGTGAATATAACATTCTGGCAAACTGGCATGAGACTCGAATGTCCTTTACACTTGGATGCGTACTACCTAAGAATGTACTAGAGTCACTCAATTTTTTGCATGGTAAGCCAATAAGAATGCAACCACCGTAGTAGATCTGAGTATAAAGTAACAGCACTTGTACAGTCCTTATACCCTCTTTCTAGTTGCTTTATCTGTATCAAGACTGGCTACCGTCGTCCACAGATATCACATTCCACCTTCAACTTCAAGTGAATTTTTTTTTTTTAAATTATATTTGAGCTTCCATTTTTCACACAGTCTCACCTCACAGCATATTACACACTGCTATCTCCGTTCTATTTCACAAATCTTCTCTGTTAAACTGCACAGTGCCCTCTCTCCTAAAATATGTGTTACTTGAGAGAAGTTGCTCAGCAGCCAACAAATCTACGTTTTGCTGCTAAATAATTTCCTTACTCCTGTTCAGCAAGGAGCACGATGTCACTGAGTACAATTAACTCAAACCTAAGACAAGAAGATTATTTGCAAGCATCACATATGTTTTATTAATATACATTTATCCTCCTGTACTAACTACAAAAAAAAAAAAAGTATCCCTTGGAATTCAAGATAATCTGAAATAACTGTTTCTTTTCTTCTGCTTGTTTTGTCAGTATCTGTTCACTACTTATCCAGGGCAAACCACTTTTGAATATCCAAACAGTGGTCACTAAAATGGCAGCCCCTTGTGTCTTGGGCAATTAGTTGAATCACAGACATGAATTTGGTTCTACTTCTCATACCAAGTTATTTTAAAGACTAAAGAACATGAGATAAGGTTGTAGAGAACAGACAAAGAAATAATCTTACATCAATAGAAATGTTACAGATCTATTTGATGCAATGCTGTCATCAAAATGAGAAGTGGAGCTACACAACCACTTCATATAAGGGAATCTTCCTGTAGTCCAGTGATGTAAATGAGTCAGACTGGTACAGTTATCAAAGCAACATATGCAAAAGAAGAGTTACACTTAAAAATTTTCAGTGATTTTTAGTAAAAAAGTGACTCATCTGTCAGTTTTTCTTGTTTTTTAACTGAGTGCATATATTAAAAAAAAATACATATATAAAAAGGTATAATTTATACATACATATTTTATTTATATTTTATATTATAAAACTACTTAGAATATAACTTCATGATCAAACAGACAACTAACTACAGAATGTTAGAAAGTTAAACTTGCTTTTGTATTAGGAGCAGTGCAAAGTAAGGGACGTGTTGGTTTAAGTCCAGAAAAGAAGTCCAATGCTTTGGAGACAGAGAAGTGAAAGAGCTATACTGCCTGTAACTCAGCCAAAACAATGGCTGTAAGTGACAATAAAAATACCACTTTCTGTACATTTGAAGCACTGTAAGGAGCACACAAGTGAAGACCAAATCTGACTACTTCATCTAAGCCAGAAATTCAATAATGACTCTGTGATGGAGAAATGAGCGCACTGGAAAGAGTAGCCTTTATTCTGAGATAAGCTAGTGACACCGCAGTTACCATGAACCGATTACAAAGAACATGACACAACATACTTCCAGTTCAGACTGCAGAGCAGACTAATTGAACATGTTATTATGCTTGCAATCAGTGAGTTACTTTATGAACCCTCGTGACTCAATCCCAGGCATTCACACTTGCATCAAAGCTCCAAAAGATTACACCAACAATTATCTTGCTGTTCTACTTGTATTGCAAAAGCTGCCTTACACCACATTTATATTAAAGAAGGAATTAAAAATAAAAAGAAAGTCAAAGCTGTCAGAGAACAGAGGGAAAGAGCCCCGTAAATTGGCTGGAGATTGCAAACAGTCTAACTACCATCACTGACTTAAGGGTCATGCAGGCAAAAGAATACGCAATTATGAAAGTCTCACCACACTCCACTCACTCAAAAAAGCAGAACAGTAAGTGGTGCCTCCTTCTCCCCCAGGTTTCCAAGCAAAATGAAGAATCATCTGTAGCTCTTTCATTGTTAAACACGCTTGCAATACAAACCCCATTAACAAAATAGAAAGTGAAGTGATTGTGTCAGAAGGCTGCTAGTATTACAGAATCCAAGTCTAGCAAATTACAGCAGCTGCCTCCAGCAAGATAATGTGTTTCTGTCATTTCCCCACAGCATGCAATCTGAATCTGCAGTACTACAAACATGGCTATCAAGATCTGAAAGTAAATAACTTAATTAAACAATTACCTGGAGACCACCTTCATTCAGTGCTCTGGCACCATAAGCGATCCTTTTTCCACCCTCCAAAGTAGGTTCTACAGTAGGATGGTGCTTCCACCTCTGAAACTCCCTAAATGGATTCAAATAGGGATTTTGATAATCTAAGCCAACCTTAAAAAGAAGCGTAACATTAATGAAAATGAATTATGACATTTCAAAAAAAATAGGAAAAAAAAACAACCACGTATTAGCACATCAACTACTTATTTCACACTGAACCAACCTTAGGATCTTTGTACTTAAAGTACTGCCAAAAACAGGACAGTGCCAAGCAAGTCCGAGAATTTGCAGCCATAAGACTATGACCTACCTAAAACCTGAAGAACTGAGGTATGTAACTGCATTGTAACCACCTTCCACCTGCCTTTGAAATAAATCAGTGAAATTAAATTAAGCATGGTTTAATGGGTAGGATAAGTAGGAAACCTTGTTTCAAATTTGTGTTTCAAAAACTGCCCTAGACAAGCTGAAAGAAGGGGTAAACAACTACTTCTAGATAGTTATCTCCTCACACTCATATTGAAAACAGTTCACATCCATCTAGCTCAGACAATTATTTCCCATTAGGTGAGGACTGGGGAAAGAATAATGAAAGAAGAAAATTGGAAGAGACATGCATTTGCTGAATGCCCACAATTTGCATTTTACTCATTTGAGAACTTGTTCAAAGGTATACCCTTCATTTCCCATCTCTAACATATTCACAGAAAAATATAAGTTGTTGAATTTTCTCTTTTGTGCAGAGGAATAATTTCCAGATCCTCTAAGTTTTATGAGAAAAATCAGCAAAATGCATCATAAGTCAGCATCAAACAGTACCCTGATTTCTCTATCTGCTCACTGCTCTTAGAGAACTATTTGCACCTACTTTCATTGCTGAGCTTCATGAAAGTGCAATATAGTAACTAGTACAACAATCAGCTGAGACTGACAGAGATGTCAACTTCAAAGGCAAAAAGCGACCTGATTTTGACATTTTGTAACTTTCAAATATTTCACAAAAATTTTGCAAGCACAGTTTTGATTAATCATCTTTTTATGGCTTTAGCGAAATTTGTAACTTTTACCAAGAAAAGTATTTTTAAGTTCTCCATTTTGCCCTTAACAGAAGAGACTAGACCTAAAGACAGATTACTGTGACAAATTAATCCTGCCTTATACAGGACTAAGTGCACTCAAAATTGTGGAAGTACTACATTTGGTCTGTTGCTATTCTTGTGTTTTCATCTCCACATTAAAACAGAGAAAATGTATAAAAATGAAGACTGAACAACAACAAACACATATGAGAAAATATATAACTTCACATACCACAAATCCAAGAGCAACTAAGGGTTCACCCTCATTTAAGTGATAAAGAAAGGATCCTCCATAGGTATGTCTGTCTAAAGGCCAGCCTACGGTATGTTCTACTCTTCCTGGTTTCCATTTCTTTTCATCAATAGTCCATAACTGAAAAGAAGATCACAAAAAATTATTTTATACTGTAAAGCAACAGGCTTTCAATAGCATAAAAGACAATCACACAGTTAAGTGCTGAGGGAAAAAAAAAACCTACATAATTTGGTCTTAGCAGTAAATTAAAACTCATTCAACTAAAGGCCAGGTAACAAAGTATAAATACTTTTTTAGGTTACCATTTACAAATCTGACAGATCTCTTCCTTGAAAAGCTGCGCCTTAGAAAACATGACTGATATTCCAGTGTTATACCCAAAAATCTCATTCAACCACAATTGGATTCTTCTAATGTGAGGCTTTTTTCTACAAAAATACTGTTTTTACATACGATTCACTACAATTCCTCACAAGATTTTCAAAGTCAGGCTTAACCATGTGGCTGAATTGACCTAAACGTTGCTGCCCAACTAATTGTCCTCTCTTTTCTCTCCTGTACATCTCCAGTACTCATTTAACCAATGGCGTACTCACAGAAGCATTTTCATGTTTTCACTAACAGGTCAATTTTCTGTTAACTTCACAAAACATCTCTTCAGTATGAAGCTCTATGTCTAGTGTAATCTAATGATTAAGGGGGAATGAGCTTCCAGCAGCTTAGTGCCATTAGAGCACCTCAAGCACAGAGGGTACATGTATGTGGATGCTTCAGTTTGGATTAAAGGGCACATTTTAAGCAGGACTCCTGGTTGCTCCAACCTACTGTGCTTTAGTTCACATTAAAGAGCACAGAAGACATGAACTGAATTCCTTTCAGATGAAACTCAACTCCAAGACTGGCTCCAGAAGCCCATCTAACGCATTCCAGTCACAAAAGAGTACTCAGTTCACAGGACTCAGAGCTAGTCCAAAGTAAAAATAACCCTCAGATGTGCATAGCATGGATATTGGCTCATCAGCATCACTTTATTTCACTTTATAGCTCCACTCCTATTGGACTATTTGTCAAAGCACACAGCTATACTGAAACCAGTCTTATCTGTACAGTAACTTTAATAACTTTAATAATTATGAGAAATTTTAATGAAGGCTATGTCACTTGTAGGATCATTTACCAATTGTCTATTCTCTACAGAAATCAAAAATAATTACTTAGGAAACAGTTTGTAGTTGGAAGCACATGACTAAATAAATAAATCATATGTTATAGCCCAACTATAAACAGATCAACATATGCTAAACAAACTGGTATTTTTCATGACTAATATTTCCTGAACATAAAAGACTTTAAAAACGAGACCTAATCCCTATCCCAATTTTACAAGCCCCGTGAAAGAACTGGCAGGGGGTGGAGGCAGAGGGTAAGTGGGGAAGCTCATCCAGATGTATTTTAGAGAGCACAACTCATCTGAAACAGCACTTTCCTCTCTAATGAATATACAAGAAAATCAGGCAACCATTCTTCCCATTCTCAGATATTTAAATACCCTAAAATTAGGGAGCAAGAAATCCCCTTTTATTCACTAGAATTACTGAAAGCAGATTTCACAAATGAGAAGGATTTTAAAGAAGTGAAAATGGATTTACAGATACCTCTAGACAAAAAGAGAAACAGCAGCTGAAACAAACATTCAGTTAAGACATTCAGAGAATGCCATCAGCTTCAAAACTGCAATGTCTTTGACATCTGAAACTGTTACTCAAATCACTGCAATGACTTATACAAAGTAGCTTGAATACAAACTACATTGTATCTCAAGAGTATTTTCCTTTATCAATTAAATAATGCAGATCATACCTCTTTCAACCCAATGCCATAGCTCTGGGCTTGGCATTTCTCCCTAAGGTTGTATTTCGTGTACAGTTGTTTGGCTAGATGTCCATGACAGCCTTCAGCAAAGACAGTGACCTTAGCATGGAGTTCCAAGCCTCGTTCAAAAGTAGCCTGCAAAAACAGAGCATCTCCTAAGCAGTTACAACTGTGTCACAACAAACTCCCAGGAAGAAAACAGAGAGCAATAAGGCGATTTTACAGTATTCTGTGGTCCTGACCAGAGTCTACAAACCACTGCAAGCTATTGCTCTTGTCCAGTTGTACTTTACAGCCATCTATGATATAGTTCCAGCAAACCTCGCAAGGGAGTTCCAGTAGAACAGCACTACAATGAATCACCACTTTGCACTGGAAGAGATTCTCATATCAGATCAGCTTGCTCACACCGTACAGAGGAATCCCAACAGAACAAAGCAACTTAACCTCTAACTTCACTTTTACTAGACTAGAATAGGCAAGTAGATTAATTCTGCAATTTAAGGATACTAGATCCTAAACATATATTATCTAAATACTAATTATGCATTCTTACCTTCCCTGTTTTTTGTTTGATCGGTGCTGACAAGGTGAAAATATATTTGTTAACCACAGTATTTGATTAGGCTCTGTATAAACACATTGAAGGTAATTTTGCTTTGAAGATTAGGCAAACTCTATTTATCCAAATCTGAATGCCCGGGAAGTACTATGCGCTGACAGGTAAAGCACTTGAATACTCAGTTTCCTATAGTTGCACCTTAACTCCGTACAAACAAATGAACAGACACTACTATTTTCATAGATACTTTCTACAAGAATGAGTGGCAATAAAAAAGTTTAGAACTTCAGGATTCCTTTAAAAAGATAGCATATTTCCTCCTGAATTAAACCAAAACTATTTTATGTTACAGTGGCATATTACTTGCACCTCCTACTGGAGGAAATGTATACCTGGAAATTGTATGTGTATATTCACTGGGAGACAAACATTATACTGACAAAAATATATCACTTTTCCCCACCTCCTCCTCCATTGCTTTTTTTCCCCCTCTAAAAACAAAGATGAGTCTTTTCTTCTCAATCCCAGCCTTAAATGAGAAAAATAGCCCAGATTTTTACATGAAAGCAAATACTTCTCTGCAACATGTAAACTAGTAAGAAACTTCATCTAAGAAACACTAAGGGGAAAATAAAAACAAAAAAAACAACTTGCGCCCAGAATTTCTGTAGCCTCATAATTGTGCAAAAATTGAGCTACTGTGAGGTACTGAACTCTCCCTGTGTATTGCTTACACAACATGCTTACCACAGGTTATGGATTCCACTAAAAATCAGCTGAAGTCTGATACTGAGGACAGAGGGTCACCTTTTGTGCTGGCTGGACAGTTGCTGTATCCAAAGGTATAAAGACTGAGCACGTACCTTGCCCCAGCAAAGCAGACAGACTGTCAACAAATGTGGCTGCAGTTGTATGGAAGAAAATAAATCAGCCAGAAGTATGCTCTCTTACACACTGGTAGCTACCCAGCTGTACAACAGTTTCTGTTCAACCTTTAGATCTTTTTTCTAGGTGTTCCTGGAATTCTTTCCCATGTTTCCTGATCTCTTGTATGCCAAAGCATCCTTTCAGACTCTCCTTCGAGCCATCCACAGCCAAACCTCCTTTTTTCAAAGGCTTTTTCTGCTCATCTTAGAAGGAATTTACAGCGTTCTGAGACCAAAACTTTCTTGTGTAATTAATCAACGTTATACAGAAAGGAAAGACAGGCACAGAATTTTGTAATTTTTCTTAGTCTGCAGTGAGATCACTGACACCATTAGAAGCAGATACATCACGGTTACAAAAATTAGGTCTCTAATTAAGGAAAACATAGCTACTTACTTTAGGTGCTCCATCCTTTTGAATGCCTACATCGTTAGTTGCTATTCCTTTCACACTACCATCTTCATGAAAAAGAACCTTTGGAAATATTTAAACAAACAAACAAACAAAAAAAGCATTTAAATGATCTGTCATCCACTCACAAGATCTAATACACAACTTCCAAACACCAAGTCTAACACCAATTAAACAGCAGAAACACTGCCTAATGGTACAGCTTGGAAGACAAAGTAATTATTAATGTACTTTATGATCTGTTTTTCTGGATCTGGGCCAGGGAATTCAGTCACTGAATGTTGTGACTGCACAAATTCTGTGAATGTACGAATAATATGGGGTGCAGCAAAGGGGGTTCCAAAATGCTTCTTGAATGCACGCTGATGCCAGTATTACCTCAGCAGCTGCATAGCCTGGATACAGCTCCACACCCAAAGCTTCTGCTTGTTCACCCAACCATCTCACAAAGTGTCCCAGACGTACTATGTAATTCCCGTGATTAACCATTGGAAGTCCTAGGCAAGAAACAAATATATATGCAAACACACCTGAAACAGAACACTAAGTAAAATAACACAAGCTATATACATCAGATGTTATATCTTCCTCTACAACTACTATCTTCAAAATAACACCAGTGTTTTTACAGCCATCATCTACACAGATTCAAACACTGCAAGGGATTTTCCATACATTTATACTGCTACATTGAATCAAAATTGTTTAAGGCACAAAAAAACTGAAAAGAAAACTGAAAAGACAGTACAAAGAGCTCCTCCCCAAACCTTACCTGGCAGAATTGGTACTGGAATTCTAAATGTCTTTGTTAAAATTCCAAACTTGTCTTCAGTTACAGGAGTATGAAGTGGAGCCTACATAAAAAAGAGAACAGAAACAGGGCTGCAAGTTATTTTTACAGCCAATCCAGAACAACAAAAAAATCCTTACTGCTTGCATCTTGCAAGATCAGCATATTATATCCAGTACTACACAACACAAAATTCAGTCAAATGGATGAATTTATTACACACTAGTAATCTGCTTGGATGTTCATACATACCCCCCGCTCCTTCCAGTCTGGAAAGAGTTCTTCTAAGGATCGTGGCTCAAGACAAGCACCAGACAAGGTATGTGCACCAATCTGAGATGCCTTTTCCACCAGACAGACACGTATTTCTTTGCCATGCTCAGCAGCTAACTGTTTGAGACGAATAGCAGCAGAAAGACCTGCAGGGCCTCCTCCAACAATGACAACATCAGCTTCCTCTGCAAATCTTTCCATGTTTACCCCTTTAATAGGAAAAAAGGATAATTAGATAAACCAAACTCCAGTTTCTTCCAGCCTCTTTCTGCTAAACCTTGTTTAGTGACACTGGCTACTAGGTATCTGAGAAGTATTATCTGTCGTAAAAGGTGGAAATATTTACTATATTTAACAGAATCCCTTCAGTACTTGGAACAGTGCACAAGGAGATTAACCTTTCAGTATAACAGTAGCTCTTTTTAAGTTGTAAGAAAACAAGCCATGAAAAATGGCTATGCACTTGTGAATTAGGAGCCCGGTTGGCTAGCTGAACCAGAGACACCTGGTGAGGTGACGTCCCTGACGTCCCTAGGTGTTCCCACCTAGGGAAGGGAGAAAGAACTAAAAAAGATCCTTGGTCAGACCAAATTCCTTTATTTTACACTAATTAATCAGAGACTTTTCTGGAAGGGAAACCACTAAAACTGATAAATGCAGAGACTGGAATGCCCAGAGATGAATATTCATCTTGTTTTCACAAACTCTTACAGTAAACATAACTGAGGAGAAGTCTAACACAGACATACATGACAAAACTAACCTTTGCTGTGATAGTCACTAACTCTAAAGTTGATCATGGATTTTCCTGAAATATATAGGATTGGATTTAATCTAACCTCATTTCAGAGCAATAAAGACACTCATGAGACAGCAAGCATAACATTTCATTTGGAATATAAATGCTGTACTTAGCATGATTTCTGGTAAAAGGAAAAACAGCAACAAATTTCAGTGCTATTAAAGTTCAATCATAATAAAAGTTTTTAAAATGCATTTTTCCCCACTAACCTTCCCATCGTTTGTCTTTGTCCCGAGGATGAATGGTATAATGTGTGGTTATGCGAGGCACAGTGGCAGTGGATGCCCATCCTGCTACATGCAGTGAGGGAAGGCAGTCTCTCTTTATGAACTTTAGAGCATGAAAGCACTGACGTGCTGGAAAAACAGAAAACAGGTTTGCCAAAACAGTCCTTTTTAAAAACTTTCCTTTTTTCCCAGCACAAGCATTACAACAAACATGATAGTCACTCCCCACCCCAAAAGACTGCCAGGAGTCATAAACAGATTCTTAAATTTTGAGCAGTTAGGATCACATTGAATCAGTTCAACATTCTTACCATAATACCACTCAACATACCAGCCAACCATTTCTAACAGCCGACGCAGGATAGCATGCACATAGAAAGGGAACATATATTACAAGTTCCTATTTGACTTCAAACTTCAACAGTAACCCTTCGGCCAGTTCAGGTCAGCTGTCCAGGTTCTGTCCTCTCCCACTGCCCCCACCCTGGCAAAATGAGAAGCTGAAAAAGTGAAACATCCTTGGCTCTGCACAGCACTGCTTAACAACTAAAACACTGGTGTGTTATCAACACCGTTTTTTTCCTAAAACCAAAACATTACAGCTGAAACCATGATAGGTGATTAGAAGGCCAACAAAAACATCTCCCATCACAGTCCTGCATAGAAAGAGTCAGGACACATCAAGTAATAAGCACTGGCTGCGATTAATTCTTAATGTGAATTCTGTGCACAGCCAAGAGAGCATAAGAGCTAAAACCCTGCCTTCTCACAACACTCAAGCATTCTTTGCCTGCAACTGGAAGCTGTGCGGTGTGGCTGACGCATCCAAGGGATGAGATGCCATTCAGAGACCTAGACAGGCTTGAGCAGCAGGCCCAGGCAAACCTCAGGAACCACAGAAAGGCCTGGGTTGAAAGGGATCTCATGGATCATCAAGTTCCAACCCCCTGCCACTGCTTCAATAAGTCCAAATGCAAAGTCTTGCACCTGGTCATGGCAACCTTCCACTATCAGTACAAGTTGGGGAATGTAAGGATGGAACACAGCCCTGCCAAAAAGGACTTGGAAGTACTAGTAGACAGCAACCTGGACATGAGTCAGCAATGTGCCCTCACAGCACACAAAGCCAACTGTATTCCGGGTTGCATTAAAAGAAGTATGGCCAGCAGGGCAAGGGAGGCAATCCTGCCTGTCTATTCTGTACTGGTGAGACCTCACCTGGAGTACTGCATATGGAGTCCTTGATACAGAAGAGATAAGAATCTGTTGGAGCTCATCCAGAGGAAGGCCACAAAAATGATCCCAAAGATAGAACATCTCTCCCGCAAGGACATGCTGAAGGAGCTGGGAGTGTTCAGCATAGAGAAGAGAAGGCCCTGGGGAGACCTGAGACTGGCTTTTCAGTACCTACAGGGGGGCTATAAGAAGGAAGAGGATAGATTCTTTAGCAAGGTCTGTTGTAACAGAACAAGGGAAAAGAGTTGAAAACTAAAAGACTGAATGTTTAGATTGGATATAAGCTATAAGTTTTTTTTTTTTACAGCAAGAGTGGTGAGGCACTGGGACAGTTGCCCAGAGAGGTGGTAGGTGCCCCATCACTAGAGACATTTAAGGTCAGGCTGGATGGGACTTGGATCAACCTGATCTAGTTGTAGGTGCCCCTGTTTGCTGCAAGGGAGTTGGACTAGATGGCTTTTAAGTGTTTGTTCCAACACAAACAATTCTACAAGAATCAGTACATTCTATAAGTACAATGACACCTGTATATGTATTAAAACACAACCATAGAATGGTAAGGGTTGGAAGGGACATCAAAACCCACCCAGTTCCAACTCCCCACCGTGCACAGGGCTGCCCCCCCACTGTGTAAAAAGCTGTTTTCCCTTCTACTTATAAGCTTCTTTTAAGTATTAGAAGGCCACAGCAATATCTCCCCAGAGCCTTCTCATCTCCAGGCTGAAGAAGCTCCTTCATCCTGTCATCGCAGGATGCTTAGTTTAATTTTTGACGTGCCAGCAGGGCTGACGGCACTCAGAGTTGTGTAGCACAGTTAAGGACACACAGCGCGCCCCAGTCCCGGACAGCCTGACAGCTCGGAGCCGCAGAGCGAGCAGGCGGCTGGCCGCACCGAGGCTCGTTACCGCACAACAGGCCGCTCGGAAGTCAAGGACAGCACACGAGACGGCAGCACGGAGCTATACGCGCGTTCCTTCAGGCAGAACCTACGTTCCACTCTCCCACCGTTCCTTCACGCTGTGCGGGGCACGGCGCCCACCCAGAGCCCCCAGGGCCGCTGGCCAGGCACGGGAACAGCGCCGGCAGCTGCAAAGCGGCGACCTTTGCTCGCATTCCGCGTCACCGCCAGCCCCGGCCCCACCGTGCCATGCAGCCCTGAGACCGGTTCCCCGCAAGCGAGCTGCTAAGTTACCTCGGCTGGAGAACGGACAGCGGGAAAACAACATAGCAGCAGCACACCACCCCACTCCTCAAACTCAACACGGCGGGCATCTGCCCCCTACCCCACTGCGCATGCGCACTCTACAGCTCTCGCCCCGCCCCTCGGGGAAAACTACAGCTCCCGGCGTGCCGCGCGGCTCTCGCGGGGCAGGACGGGATTGGGGCGGGGCGGATGACAGCGCGGGCGATGGCGGAGGCGGCACCGCCGCGGGCTGAGGATGTCAGCGGGGCATCGCCCAACACCGGGCCTCGGCGGGTCCGCAGCGGCAGTGAGGGAGCGGCGCCGGCCGGAGTCCCGCAGCTGGAGGAGGTGGAGATGCAGATCGGCGACGTGAGTGGACTCCAACTAGGCGGGAGGAGGCGGGAAGGTGGGACTGCCCGGGCTCGTCTTTCTATCTGTTTGTCTGCCTGTGTCGCTGTCCTCAGGCTGCCTTCTCGCTGAGCCGTGTCCTGCAGGCGACGAGCGCCGTGTCGGCGCAGGTGGAGGCGCTGGCGGCCCGCTGCTCGGAGAACGCGCGCTGCCTGCGGACGTGGCGGGGCCTGCTGAAGGAGGGCTACGACTCCCTGAAGCCTAGCGAGTGAGCAGCCGGGGGATCGAACTGTGCCGCGATGCCGCCTGCACGGCCTTCGCCTGTGGTCCTCTTCATCAGTAACTCCCCTCGAGCCGAGTGCGTTCAGAAGCACTCGTACGTCTGCGTGTTTTTTATGCATAAATCACCGTGTAAAAATAATCGTGTTCAGATTGCAACTTTGGACTTCCTCTGCAGCTCAGGTGATCTCAGGTTTGTGCTGAAGCAGTGCACACAGTGCTCTCTGTGCGTGCCTGGGGTTTGCAGCCCTTTGAAGATGCCTTATTGCTGGATGTCTTCATGAGAACTTCCACTTGCAGAAGCCCATCTGCTCTGCACAGACTCCAGCCTTCCTCTGCATGTGCGCTTTCATTATGGAAAGGATGGGATTGTGTGGCAGGTCGTGGCTTATTTACAAGCTTTAGATAACCCCTCTGTCCCAGACATTATTATTTTAAGCAGTACTGTGATATATTTCTATAAGGCTGCATTTTTTTTTTTTTTTTTTACAAGAAGTTTTATTACTGTCAACAATTTTACACTATTTTGTATTGTAATAAAGTGCCTTATGATGGTCCACACATCTCAGCAGTGTTTACTGTTGGGATGAATTGTTCTGAAGCACAAGTAAAAGCTTCCATTGGTTAGGACAGAATCTGTGAAATGTACTCTCCCATCTCGGAGAAGAACTTTTTTTTTGTACTTGATGCTGTTTTATGTCTTAAGCAGTTACTAGTTAATTAATTGAGTGCTAACTGTTAACAAGGCCTTTTGGTCTGGAAGATCACTTTTCTGTAATGAATATCTGTACTGAAACTGCTTTACCTTTACCACAGCTGCAAGGGGGGGAAATGCTAAACTACAAGGGGAAGCTGCAGGAGGATGTAGCTGTACCCTGAGTCGGCTGCATTTTCCCTGGTAAGGCTATTTCAAAGAGAAGCTGTAGTTTTGTTACCAAAGCAATAAAGTTCTTACAACAAATTTTGAACTGATGGATATGCTTGAATTACTCATAGAAACAAAGATGACATTAAGTATATTCAAAATCAACTTAAGAGAAAAATAGGGATATTGGTAAGGACAGATATCCTATTGAAAGCAGGGAAGCAGCTTTCTGAATGAGCCTTAGATTACTCAAGCCCTTTTGAATTGAGTTCTGAGTGTCTGGGTGAAAGGTAATCTACATTGCAGGATTCCACTTAGCTGGTTTTTTTTTCTTCTTTTTTTTCCAGTAACTCAAAATGCTGCTAAACAACTTGGAACAGAAGTCATTTTGTTCAATGGACAATATTTTATTTTGAGTGCACGTACAGTAGATACTTAACTTTTGATTTCAAGATAATCCAAAGTTCTGTAAACAACTGAAGTGTGAGTCACACTGTTATTAATTCTACTTCTTACATTATTAAGAAGTTAAGTTAAGTGCAAACATCAGAAGTATCTTTTAGCTTCATTTTAAAAAGCTTCAAATCACCAATACAAAAGAATTTATTTTACCTTCTTGGGCATCCAGGCCATTGGGCTGTGAATATGGTACTAAAAGAACAAAAGAAGTCATAGTAATTCTTAAGGGAAAAGATCTTCGGTATGCATATGCAAAATAATTGCCTCTACATCTATCTTTACATCTTTTTTTCTGGAGTACAGAGGTTTGTTTCAGACGGATAAAATTATTGTGCTGTTCTAATATCGGGAAGAAAAATGCAGCCCAAAAAGTGCTGAACTGTGGTGTTCCTAGATTTTTTTTAGCCATAACACATCCATTCAGGTATACAAGGAGATTGAAATGTATATGTAATAACGCTTATTAAGACTGACAGTCATCTATTTGGCACTCTCATGTTATTCAAAATACAGATATAGATAAAGGCTGAAACCTATTGAAGTGTGTAAGCTGTTGGGAGCTATTTAGTGTAGCTCATAATGAAATGGTGAGGAAAAGAACAGCATCAGGATACTGGGGTACTCAGTTTGGTCTTCCTAAATCTTCTGAAGGGAGAGATTTCCTCTAGTTAGCAGCTGGAGGACACGGTTAAGAAACACATTTAAAAAAAAAATAATAATTCTGATTCTTCTTGAATTAGAATAATCGCATGGGCGAAACAGTTGATAAAAGGAATAACATTTCCACCTGTTTGACCTTGATAAATACAATAAATTCATCTAGCTATGAAATGAAAATGTTGTCTTAGTGCTATTCCCTAAAGCTTTTAAGAGCTGTATGCAGTCTAAAAAGTTTGCCGCTCAGAAATTTTGAGAGAAGGATGTTTTTAAAGATGATACCAGTCAACTCTGAAAAATAAAACAGCTGTTGAAATGGTTTGTTTTTTTTAATTATAAAAAGTTTATTGAAAATAGTCTTTTTTTTTCCCCCAAAAATAGATGATTTTGCAACATTCTGATTTCAGTACGAGATGTTTTAAATGTCACTTCATTTTTTTTTTCCCCCATACTCCTGGCTTGTTGGAGGAAAAAAAAAAAAAAAAAGAAGAGATTGAGTTCTCATTCTGAACTAGAATGAGTTGTCAAAATAGCAGGAACTGTTGCAAGGTGGAAATTATATGTTGGTTCTACCTGCAAGCAGCCACACTATTCTTCCTGCTTAGAGTTCTGGTGCACAGACGTCCAGGCGTCATACCTCCATACCTCCCTCACTTATTATCATTGTTGTAAAGCAGCAACTCCACAGGCGTGAAGCTAACAGTGCATATGTCACTGAAGATTCCAAACGTATTTACGTGTACGAATTTAGTCTTGTTGACTGTGTAGTGACAGAGGCATCAGAGGAGTCTGTACAAAGCACAGGCTTAGTTAGCTTTGGTGTGATTTCATGTGTTGGCCACATCTCTACCCAAATGAAGGATGGACCGTAAGCTTTCTGACTGCCTTTGCCTCTCTTGGATCTTCTTTGTCTGTAGTTGTACCAAAACTGGTGAATCATTTCTTTGAAGGGTCGTGTAGTCAAAGTGTAGAGAAGAGGATTCAGAGCACTATTTATTGGCAAGATAAAAATCACTACCCAAGATGTTATGGTACCTTGGGGAAAGAAAAAGAGAGGAAGCTGTAGTAGGCATTATAGCATTTCTACTCATTAATTAACATGAGCGCTTGATGCTTATGAAACAGAGCTTCCTGCTTAGAGGTGATGGCTGCACACTTCCAGGTTGGCTTCATATCACAATGGGTTGTTTCTTCTCACTATTATGTATGCACTACTCTTTGCTCTTGCATCTTCTCTCTACTTTGCTTCCTGTCTCTGCCTGTGATCCATATTCCCTGTCCTCAGATATTATTCATTATAAGTCCCCACACAAAGCTATATCTATCTCCTAACCCTTTTTCCCCTCAGATCCTGGTTTTGCTCATCTGCACCAATACTCTGTTCTTTTCAGCGCACAGGACATTTGATAGACCCGTATTTCCTTTTTACCATGTTGGTAAGTGTCTCCGTGTTCACACCTCTCTCCTTTATCATGGTTTCCTGTTCTCCTGCCTGTGTCAGTGACTACGTGCATTTTTTCATTACCCCATTCTCATCCGTACTGTTCAGGATGTCAGGAGCAGGCAAGAGAAGGAACAGGATTATTCTGCTGAAAAGTGGTCACATAGCACTGCACTGTTTGATTTATAAAACAATAACAGAACTACAAATAGGTTTGCACATGCTGCCTTTCCCTCCACTGTATGCCTTTATGTAATTTTGCTGCATTATGAATGCACTCCTGTTGACGCCTCTAACATTATCTACAGTTTTGGAAACAGGAAGATGCATGATTCAAAAACTATCACATTGCATCCCCCCAGAAAAGAAATGGGATTTAAAACTTTTGTAATCTTAGACATCCACCTGCAATGTCTTTCATTTGTGTTAGTTATAATGAGTTAGTACTGTTTATCCTAGTCTGTCTAACGCAAAATGTTTACTTGCTCAACCCAGGACCACCCTGTGGTTCAGCAAGTTTTATTGTGGATTTCCTGACTCAGAATACATCTGCTTCTGCTTCTTACAGTGTTTTCTTTAAAATGTCTTAGGTTGTTTGATAACTTCACGAAGAAGCATTTTACATGACCTAAAGTAACTGAAAACTATTTTACACGATGAACCTAATTTTCAGACTTTTGACATTTAAGTCAGTACTTTGAAAAAGTAACTCCCAACACTGCCGGTCCTCATGCTAACATGTTCTTTCCAACATAGTTTACAAGATCTACATAAGGAAGCTATTTTTCTATCATGTGCCAGCATTAAAAAGCGAATAAAAGAAATAAGCTATAGGTATAGGTATATATATATAATCTTTTACTCGTTTTACATGGGAATATATTTTTAGCATGAAGGTTAGTGTGATTTTACGTAACTCAGTGCCTGAAGTGTCAGTTTGCACTAGAAAGTTATTTCAGGGTAAGCATTGTATGGTTAAATCAAGATATGAAATTTTGTATTGGCTTGAGCCCAGTTAGGCAGCAGAATCTCCAAAAGCCAGAAGATGAGAAAAGCCAATCCAGTGCAAGCTTGGTTTACAAAATCATCTTATATATTTTATAGATATTCTATTGGGACAGACTTCAAAGATGTGATTTTTTGTTGTTTTGTCTGAATTAAATGTGACTAAACTGGATGATTATAGTAATGTAATCCAATGCAGTAATAAAGCAAAGTATAATTCATTATATTGTGTGTGCATCTATGAAGATACATAAGCATATATTTCATTATAGTGACGTAATTCAGTACGTTCAATTCTTTGTTCTTCTAAACAAGAAACTATCTTCATACACAGTCAAAACAGCAGCACAAAGGGGAGAACATACCTGGTATTTCTACTTGCAGTAAAGAAAGGAGTTTCAAAATAAAAATGGGTATCCAACAAAGTGCATCAGTAAATACAATGAAGAAAAAACGTTTGGCAAGCGTAATCTCTTTTTTAATATGATTCCGGATTTCAGTAGCCATAATAGCTGTTTGGTGAACACTGTAGAACATACTTCCATAGGAAAAGACAATGATGAGAAAAGCTGCCAAGTTTACACCTGTTGAAAAAGTTTAAATTAGTTACTTCTTAAAAGCAGAATGGCAATTCCGCGTCACTTGTTTGCAATTTGGATAATAAAGAAAAATCCTTGCTCTAAACTGCCAATCCCATAGAATTCTTCACTCAAACATGGAATCTCTACTCCAGTACTTAAATTATCATCACCTGACAAATGTTTGCTATTGGAGCCAAACAGCACAGTTCTTCTCTTTATTTCCCTGACAAAAATCTATTCCTTCAGGAACTCAATTCTTCTTTCCAACTTCTGAGCCCTTCATACCTTTTAAGATACATAAGTATCAATCTAATATAATAAAATAGATTGGAAAAGATCTGTGTGAAACGTGAACATCCCAACAAAGCTGTCAAATCTATTTGAATATCAGGTCCTTTACTGTATATAAGGAAGGCTCTAATCATGTATCAGGAAGAAAGGCAACTTACCTAAAAAAATGACAACAGAATAAATCTGACTTCCTGAACTTTCTGATTGCTCTGAGTGAAGAGGGAAACAGACGCCATTGGTGCCATAGTAGTTCCTGAAAAATTCCTTATTGCTCAGTGGAATAAAAGCAACAACAAACCCAATTATCCAGATAAGAACTAAAATGGAAATTGTCCTGCATTTTCTGGGTTTCAAACACCTAAAAGGATAAACTATGCAGATGTATTTCTCCAAAGTCAGATAAGTCAACAGTAAGACTGACACCTCTGTAGACAGAATAGCCAGCGATCCCACCAATTGACAATGAATACTGTCCATCCACAACTGAGCGTGCTTGTTGTATTCTCCACGATATTTAAGATCAAAAGCTCCAATCACAAATAAATATATTCCCATCAGACAGTCAGCACCTGTGGGCATAGTGCTTAACATCATTATTTACACATCTGAATTTCCCATTCTCTTTGTGTATATGTCTACTGAAAAACAGGCATGCACACATTAGTACACATTTTTAAGTCAGCTAATACATAGTTATAAAATCAATGTTAGAGTTGGAATGATACTGTGAATTATAACGAAGGCCACATAATTCAGCTCTGCTAGTCCTTTTTGTCAGTTTTTGTTTGAACTAATAGTCTATGTTTCATAGTTATTTTCAGACTTATATATTGAATCTTGAGTAAAATTCGTTTTCAAGCTGAAAAAGCATACTTCAATTTATAGAAATATGCTTTCAACTCTTTTTTGGCTTGGACTAAAAGTTTAGTTTTGACTTGTCAATCTTACAATAATTCAAAGCTGATGTGCACAGGCTTCTACTAAGACTTGAAAGCAGTCAGCAAACACAAACAACAGTGCTATTCCTCCTGATTAGCTTAGCAGGGAAAGGCAGAAGGCAGAGGGAAGCTCCTGTGCATGCCTAGGGTAATGCTAGAGGGATTGCTGTGACATTCACTGAGCTCCTTCTGGAGCATTAGAATGAGAGTTTGTATTGTAGATCCCTCAGGATATGCTCACCAGTCCTCACATGCTCAATAATGACGTCAGGGTAAAAATAATGAGCATATTGGATGATCAGTTTGGCAATTACTAAATTCCAGCATTTGCTTCACAATTTCAAGTCTAGTGCAGCAAGGAAAGCAATGCGCCTTGATTGCTTATATTGAAATATCATGACCCCTCTTCTTTTCCCTATTGTATTTTATGTAAACTTTCCAAGAAAAGGCTCTGTAACAAATCTTTCTGTAACACTGAAGCTATAAATTGAAGAGGATCTGTCAGGACAAAGCTGAAGGTGTCTCATGTATATATACATACATACACACACGCTTATATGTAGTCTCATTGACCAGAAGTTTTGCTGATGCTCAGATTTTTCCAGTGGTTAAGCAATAGCAATTTGGGAATCACTGACAGACAGTATATTGAATCATAGAATAGAATCATAGAATCACTCAGGTTGGAAAAGACCTTAAAGATCATGAGTCTAACCATGACCTAACCACACTACCCTAACAAACCTCCGCTAAATCATGTCCCTGAGCACCACATCCAAATGGTTTTTAAACACATTCAGGGATGGTGACTCAACCACCTCCCTGGGGAGCCTATTCCAGTGCTTAACAATCCTTTCTGTAAAGAAGTTTTTCCTGATATCCAACCTAAACTTACCCTGGCGCAACTTGAGGCCATTTCCCCTTGTCCTGTCACCTGTGAGAAGAGACCAACCCAGCTGCAATTCTATACAGTGCTGACAATTACATTTAGAAATGCAACTAATAACACTTGTGAAATATTTAAGTTTAGATTGATTTATATTGAGCTGGGGTATTTGAAATGGTAATAGAATCTCATGTAATAAAACCTTTAATTCTTAAGATTGGGGAGCTAGGAGTGATTGATTTTCTGTATTTGCATATATAACTTTTGCTTGTGCAAATAGAGACTGACTTTTTACGTGGCCTGATTGAAAGGTGAAAGAAAGGCCCCACAGTAAAGGAGAGAAGGGAACTTTACAGAAACTGGGATGGGGTAGTGAAAAGATAGTTTATGTAGAGGCTGTTAGAAGAATGGGGATTGCAGACACTGTGTCTGGAATAACAAGGGGGATGAAGGCCATAAGGATAAGGGTGCAACAGCCCGAGAACGGTGAGGTGATTAGATGTCCACAGGGCAAGGTGGAACCAGTTTGGGGGATGCCCCTCCTGCTGGGTTGAAAGTTTACAGCGAGGAAGACTATGAGCCTTCATCCCACGACCACCCCCATGACTCACTAGGCACGCGCAAGGGGGGAGGGACTGCATGCTAATGGGGTCTCAGGAATGTTATGAATATGCATCTGAATTCCTGCAAACTATTGATTATGTATTAGTTCAGCCTATCTGTAGCACGCTTTCTCCTAACAGTGTGCAAGTGAGGTGGAGCTATCCCCCTTGCATCAGGGTGTATGCGCATCACTCATTAAACATACCTGCTTTACAACTACTTTGTGGTTATGGAGTTTGATTTCTGCACGTCATGATAGTGACAAGAGGGAATGGTTTAAACTAAAAGAGGGGAGATATAGATTAGGTATCGAGCAGCTGAGGAAGCTGGGATTGTTTGTCTGGAGGAGGCTCGGGGAGACCTCATTGCACTCCACATCTTCCTGAAGGGAGGTTGTGGTGAGGAGGGGGTTGGCCTCTTCTTCCAGGCAACAAATAGGCCACAAGTTGTGCCAGAGGAGGTTCAGAATAGACATAAAGAAAACCTTTTTCTCTCAGAGAGTGGTCAGGCACTGGAATGGCCTGCCCAGGGAGGTGGTGGAGTCACCATCCCTGGCAGTGTTCAAGAGGTGTCTGGATGAGTTGCTACGAGATATGGTTTAGTAGCTTAGTAGGTAGTAATGGTGATAGGATGGTTGAACTAGATGATCTTGTAGGTCCTTTCTAACCTTGTGATTCTATGATGCATTAAGAGGATATTTACCCAGGGAACAGTGAGACCCTGGCACTGCTGCTCAGATTGCTGTGTGTGCCCCATTCCTGAAGCAACTCAAGGCTGGATGGGTCCCTGGGCAACTGAGCTGGTGGGGGGTAACCAGCCCAAAGTAGGGGTTGAGGCTGGTTGGGCTTTTAGGTCCCTTTCAACCCAAGCCTTTCTGTGATGCTGTGAATAGTGTTTATGCATGCAATTTGCTATTTTGTTGCTAAATATGCTATTATGTGTGTTGCTAAAACACATACCAGAATTTAGGTTTATGGGCCTTTGAAAAAATTTGATATTTTTTTCTTGTTGAAGGAATTGAGAAATTGACACAATATCTACAGCACTAAAATCATGAAACCTTTGCAATTCATCAACTGTTTGTTGTAGAACAAAGGTAGCATCCAACAAGACTTCCTCATGTGTGGCATGATATGGCATTTTGTACTGCCGTTCACAAGAGCATAAGGTTCAGTAAATCTAATGCTGGAAATGTGTCACCATATTGTAATAACAAATACTGTACACACTATGAGGAGATTAAAACAATATTCTTCTACTTTCATGCATTGAATACTCACAGCAGAGAGACATTATTGAGATGGCATGGAGCTTGTTTTCCGATCTGATGTAAGGCCTCATACAGATAACAAAAATATTTCCAAAGCAAGTGATGGCAGATACAACCCAGACAAACACTCTCTGTATAATGCTAGCTAAGAGATTCTCCAGGGATGAAATCCCATCAGTATTAGGCTTACAGCTGCGCACATGAGGGGCATATCCACAGTACTGGAACTTCTTGAAATATCTAATCATGAGAAAGAAAGACAGAAAAAAGATGGCTCTATTTTTGTTGCCAGGATACAAAACCTCTTTGGTAAATATTCAGGAAACATACCCCAAAAGTAGAAAAATGAATTGTAAATTATCTAATTTGATTACTGTTTGCATGCCACTTTTCAGACCATTTTATTTTTTCATATTCAGTAATCTGCAAATTGTGAAATTCCAACCAAAGAAAACAAGCTGGAATGACAATCTACTTACATGTGGGAAAGGTTTCTAAGTGGTATGAACATTCTTCTCTGGATGTTTGCAATTTCAATGCCCTCCAAGCTGCTGTAAACAATATATTCTCAATAAAATGCAATAGAAACTCAGTAGTCGAAAGACAAATTTGGTGAGCATTTATATTGTATTCATATGATGAAATGGTGAATTCATATTATGAAATTAGAGATGAACTTAATTGTGTTTACTCGGTCATTCTTTTGAAACTTGCATAGAAACCCTAAGTAAAAGCTAAAGTGGAACAAAGTGAATCACACTTTATTTTACTAAACTTGCTATTTTCCCAGAATCACAATGAAGGCAGTTTTGATGCTCTCAGCAGAGCAATCAATGATTGCTCTTCCCAAGTATTGTTCTACCAATGTTCTTTCATCATCCTTGGAAAGATGTTCAGTATCACTACTTTCTCCGGTAGTGATATTTTAAATTTCTGCCTTCTATTCCATGTATTGCTTTACTAGGCAAATACACCACTGCAGGAATGCAGTATTTTATTGTGTCAAGAGCAGAAGGGAGCTGGTACACAGAACTCTGCATATTAGGGAAAACATTGGACTTCTGATGACAAATACATAGGATTTCTTATTTGATTTTTTTTTAATGTATGGAAAATAGCACTATAATTTGTTCTGCAGTAGTAGACCAATAAAGTGTAACTGCACAGGTTGCTCTTTCAGAACTTCAGTTTCTATAGTCTAGTCTAATATCATTAAATGTGCAACCTGAAAAAACCTTTGGTTTTCCCTCTGTGGAACCTTACTTGAATCCACAGTTAAATGTCCTGAGTGCAAAATTCTTGTGAGTTCTGGGTATATTTTGGCAAAAGAAGATAGAAGTATCACTCTTGATTGTTCTTTGTTTTGGGCAGTTCTGCTATGAGACAAGAATAAATCCCCAAATATAGAAACCCGTACATTTTACTTAAGCCCTGGAATTAATCCTGGGCATGACTTCCTTAGCTATACCTACTATTTTAAGCCAGGAAAGAGGCAATGCATATTCTACAGACTGAGGGCTGAAACATATTGTTTCATGTAGATCTGTCTCAAGGTTCATCAGCTTTTCTAACTTGAAGGTCCTGATCACTCAGTTGCGTGAGTTCTTTGATAATGAATTTGAGTTCTTAAATAATGAATGAAGGATATGCCGTAGCTTGAATGCTAAGGAGGTAATTTTTAATTCTTTTCTGTGCTCAGAGTTATGTTCCTGTAACTTGTACACTTGCTCACTACATCACACAGTGTTTACAAGAGTTCTGCTGGCAGAATTCATGTTAGAGCTGCTGTGTTAGCCAACATATAAAATTTTCCTCTCAACTCTTTAAAAAAGATTTGTAAAATCCCACACCCTCTGACAAGACAGCCAAACCATGCTTGCTTTGTGCGTTTTTTGTTTGTTTGTTTTTGTTTTTTAATTTTTATTATTATTATTTTTTAATGGTCTTAGTAGCAGATTCTGTAAGAGGTGAAACAGATTCCCAATCAAACTTGTATGCACATCAATTTCCTTTTGAATTCCTGCTTTTACTGATTCTAATGGTGTCTACCCATGGCATTCAATAGCCCCTACTGAGCTTTGCATGACTCTTAAGTCCCATGAGCAAGTTGTGCAAGGTCAAAGCATTTGCATTTGTGCAAATAATGCATTTGCATTAATGCAAAGGGTTGCATTAATCTTGCTCTTCAACAGTTGAAAAGACAATATCCTCTGTGAAGTGAAACTCACGATTTCTTTTTGTTTGAGAAATATCCATTAAGAAACTTGTATTTAAATGAAGGTATATTTGAATATTGCTCATAGTTATTTTCCAGGCTGAAATTGTTGAATAGCTACAATCTGGTTCAAAGGAAATTTCTTTTAAAACACATTTTGGATTATGAACTTATGAAGATGTGCATTATCACAAAGAAAACATAGCCAAAGTGATTGAATAGAAAAACTTGATACTTACAGGGATTTGAGTTTGGTTAGAAAATCAAACTGGTCTATTTGTATTTTCTTGATTGGGTTATAAGAAAGGTTCCTGTAAATACAACAGAGACTTAAAGTAACATTATACATCTTCTTTACAGCCTGTTCAAAGATAAAGTAGAACTACTTTTCAGACCTCTTGGAAGGACCTGTTGTATTGGCAGTTGTGAATATAAGTAACGTCACTTGTCTGGCATTATTCAGCTTGCTAAATACTCTTCCAATGGCAAGAGTAGCCAGATGCTTCACAGCTATGCTATTGCCACATACACTCACATAAACAACTGCATCCCCCAACCTGATGCTTGAAGGTTTTGACTAAGTAAAAGAATGTAGTTGAACTGCACACATTTGGAAACAAAGTTTAGTTTAGTAGTTAATAGATTTAATCTTTTCATAATCATTTCTGTGAATTTAAAAAAGAGAGAGAGGCAACAGGAAGTAAAAAGACATTAGTCTGTTTGATACTGTCATTCTGTGCAAGAAAGTTTCTAGATATAGTTCTCATTTCTTCTCCCTGTAACTCTTCCTTATGTTTTTGTTTAGATAAGGTAAATTTAACATGGAAACTCAGTATCTGCAGCTGGTTACACTTGGTTGTCCTGGTGTGTTGTGATTGATTCCAAGAGTGCTGGAAAAGCAGAAAAATAAGGTATTGCACATGCTGGGTCCTGGCTAGAAACAGAGATCTTCTCAGTTGTGTCTGGCAAGGGTAAGCACGGGGACTTTGCACAGGAGGGTTAGCCACCAGTAAAACCATTGCTTATGGCAATGTACAACAACAACAACAACAAATCAATGCTTTCTCAAAAAGGTGTATTGGGTTTACACAGCTACTGATGCACTGGGGAGCCTTGCTGCTCCCCCGCCCCACTGTCTTCCTAGTTTAAAATCAATATAGGATGCAGGATTAAATGTGCTGGCCTGAGCTCTGGAGAGATCTTCAGTTTTGTGACTAGAGTCTCTTCCAGATTATGTGAGAAAGACCGGGACTTTTCAGCATTTGAGAATTTTTCCATGCACGTTATGGAAAAGAGAGAATGCCAAAGAGAGAATCTCTATGAAGCTCTTACCCTTCGAATTTTTAGAGCCAAATCACAACATCACATTAAAAACTCCCATTGAAATGATGAAGTTCTCCCGATATACCTAGCATAGGTCATTTTGTATATACTATCAAGATCTAGAAAAAAAACAGAATTTGAATTTGCTCTCTTTTTGGGTATGAAAATGTACATATTTTACAAAATTATTCTGGGCAAAATGGTAAACATAAAATTAAAGGCAAATGACATGAAATTGCTTTTGAGTAAATTGTTTTTTAGGCAAAGCTTAAATGATTCATACAAACAGAGATGCTCTTTTTTTTCCTGGCATTCATGAGTGAAAGCATATCATACGAGTAATGTACAGTATAATAATAATAATAATAATAATAATAATAATGAATCCTTACAGTTGTGAAAGCTCCTTTAGATCCTTAAACACGTATGCAGGAAGTGATTCAATCTCATTGCTAGCCAAGTCCCTGCAGAAACAGCCATAGGTGGGATATAGTAAGTTCTCAGTAGGTTCAACAATTCTGCTGAAGAGTTTTATAATTTCAAGACACACAGTTTCATTCTATTTGACAAATAGAATATTATGTATTAGATAGATTCTATGACACTTGGATTATAAAAGAATGCTGTTAAAATAACATGGAAAGCTAGATACACCATATTTCTCTTGGTCTAGTTATTTCAGAGACATCATTATATACATAATTTATTATTATTTTATTTACATCAAAAATAAAGTAAAATACTTTTAATTTATGGTAATTGATGTATGGAAAATAAACCATAAAAATCTGTGACTTGTTCTACAAGAAAGAGGAGAAATGGACTCACAGCTCATCTAACATTTGCAGAGAAGAAAAGCTGTTTTCATTCAAAGAGCTGATTTTATTTTGCCTCATCACCCTGGAAGGAGAAAGCAAACATATATTTCTGCTTCTCAAAGTCTACTTGGTTTTGAAGAAAACTTTTCAAAAGCTTTTTAGATTCTTTCTTATCTGTATCTTCAGAAATCAGCCTCACTAATTCAGTTAACAAGCTCATCAGATACAAAATTGCACAACTAATGTTTGTTGTCTATACACATATGTGAATACATTGTGCGTTCTTTCAGCTGTACTGGTACCTACCAACAACTAAAATACAAAAGTATTGCAGAATAACAGAGAGGCTCAATTAACTACTGATTGCTTTGAGATTTCAAGACTATTTCAAGAATAAAACTAATTATTGGGAGAAGTTTGAGTGTTCAGACTGTTCTTTCTGGCAAGCTCATTTAGCTAGGCTGCCATTCTAATGCTCTTTATTCACCCCAAACTTTCCTTTATCCATAGGAGATCAATATAAATCTGCTGAGAGCAGGAGAAGGATAAACTAGGCTAGAAGGCTTGGGACCTGACAGCCTTCTGGACATTGGCTCCTAGCTGTGCAACTCTTCCTTCACCTATATATCACCTGCTACTGCACTTGATCCTTGATTGAACAATCTGGATTTAATGAAAGCTAAGAATAGGAGTACCATGGAAGAGTTAAAAATTGGAAGTGAACAGGCAGGTTACTAATCTATCAAAAGACTGACAGGATTTCTGAAGGTCATTGCGACATTACAGAAGAAACTTTGAAGGGAATTCTAAAGTTCTAAAATTGTTGGGCCAACCAACCAGGCTGTTGAACTTTTTAAAATGAAGAAATGAGCTACGTGGTTTGTGTTTTTGATGCTTTTTGCTCTGTATTTTTTTCCTCCTTTTCCAAGTAAAACGTCAGACTGAAAACTTGTAAATCTTAATATTGGTCATAATCGCTTCAGCGAAATTTACTCGTGTACTTCAGGGCTGAATTTCGATACAAATTTAAACAGTGCTTATTCTGTATGGTGCTCATTTATAATTCAGTTTCCTTACATTTAAATAACCATGATATTCATGAAAATTTCAGCTCATTCTTGCTAGCTAGTATATCCTATTACTTACAATACAGTTAAAGTGCTGCAGGAGATGAAAGTGACATTTCTTAAGTGATGAATATGGTTGCCTTCCAAGTCTCTACAATATAAAAACAAAACATGTAAAATAAATTCATTGCAATCAGGCAGTTATTCTAATGTAACTAAAGAAAGATTCTAACAGAATCTAACTAAAGAACAGAATTTTAATTCTAACTAAAGAACAGAAACCAGACATCTAATTTCTCTGCACACCTGACTAATGACTCCAGGTCATCAACCCTGCTGTGAACCAGCAGGCTTTCTGTAAGATCATTCCACTGTCCCTTATGAAAAGTGCTACAGAAGTACGATACAAAGAAAAGAAAAGATTTTTCTAGTGGAAAATAGGGTATACTTACAGCCAGTTCAGTCTTGGCATATATTGGCACAGAGGTTTGTCAGGCAAATGAGCAAGAGAATTATTCATCATCTCACTAGAAAACAACAACAACAACAACAAAACCCAAACAAGACAAAGCAGTATAGCTGGCTATATTTGCCAAAAATGACATTATGGAAAAAAAATCTCTTATATTTGTGCTTTTGAAAAAAAGGCAGAAACCACTCAAAGCTTCATTCATTTCTCACAGCTTTAGAGATACAATTATTTTCTTAAAGTTCAATACAATTCATAAAGCATTCTGCAAAACACTGTTTTTTCCCTAACCGCATTAGTTACTTGGTAAAGGAAAAAAGTTTATTTCATAGCTTTTAAAATTAAACAAAGTAAGTCATTGCAAGTATTTTGACTGTGCTGTCATCACGTAATTTCTCTTAGAGGCATGGGAAGGGGGAGATGGACAGAGGCTTCTCTCTGGGAGACCAGGGACAGATTATGGGCAGGGTCTTGGAAAGGGACGTTAGAGCAGGAGCTGTGGGGCAGTGCTGGCTCCCCATACCCTCCCAGTGGGCAACTGGCACCCACTGCTACAGCTGGCATGTTTTTGTCCTCTCAGGGCAGTAAGTTTGTACTTCTCTTTCCGCATCTATCTTCCTACACTTTTCCAGATAACACATGTCCACTGATGCCCAAATCTACTCTGGCATGCAAGAAAAAGCAGCAGGTTCACTGTTGTCCTTTAGGTGGTTCCTGCTTGCATATGTGCCAAGGAAAATTTTGCGGACTTTCTTGGGAGAGAGTTTAATGCTTGCCCAGGGTATTTGTTGTAGATTCACTTTACGAAGTGTAGGGTCTCACACATCCTCTCTGATCTCTGTCATGGCTTCAGGAAAAGCAATTCCATTCCTATTGATCGTGATAGTTTGTAACTACCATTGGGCAATTTGTCTATGTCTGAAAAGATAGGCTCCTAATGGCATGGAGATGATTCTGAAATAGAAGCTCTTCTACAACAGCAGACAATATAGTGTGATGAGCAATCACAGGCATTATAAACAGATGTATATATTCATTATACATGATCTTTCTGTTCTTTTAAGTAACGTTTTTGGTTCTTACTCCATACTTACAGGAGAATAAGTGATCTGAGTCCATAAAAAGTTGATGGAGAGATCCGATTTATCCTATTATTTTCAATTATCCTGTAAATTATAGCAAAACATGCCAGTCTGAGAGTTGTCTATAGTCTCAAATTAAACAGATGATAAAAGATAACATAATTTGAAGTCGCATTCTTCAAATTCTCATTCAAACTATTTAAATGATACTGTCACACTACTGCATAGTAGGTCAGGGTATTCATATTCACTTTCTTTCAGAATGATCTAATATTTTTTAGAAATATTTTTAACTTAGAGGAAGTAATTGCTTTCCATTTTATCCCCACGAAGTGCAGCATGAGTTCCTTAAATATTATCTGGTACAAAAGTACTGCTATGCACAGAAGTTTAAACAGTCTGAATGTTTCCTTTAACTTGCTTTAATTACTCCTAGAGAAAACAAACATATCAATGAGAAAGTAACATACAGCCATTCAAGTTTATGGAGATCTTCAAAGACGTGAGGCTTCAAGTTGGTTATCTTGTTGTTACTCAGGTATCTGAATCAAGATCAACAAAAGATAAACAAATGAGATGCATAAGATGCTTTAAGATTAAGATTTTAATCTTAAGTTTTAAGATTTTTCCTTGATAATTGATGCAGTTTCTTATCATTGTTATTTTTGACTGTGGCAAATTTCTTTTTTTTCTTTTTGAAAAATAGCCCACTTGTAAGCAAACACACACCTGTATGTGATTCCAGCCTCTGTCTCCCCAGGAAAACCGGCTTTCTGTGGCATCAGGAGATGTTTAGGCATGCGTCTTTCATTGAAATGCCAGACCAATGTGGAATTCACCATAGTAAGGACTTTCTGAACAATTATGTGAAACATTTTGTCTTATAGATAAGAAAACACAGCATGCTGAGCCCTTTCACCATGCCACTTTTGAGCCCCATTCCAGTTTCATTAAGTGGAGTGATTAGTTCCATGAATTTTCTGGGGTCACATTCAGTCTTTGCTAAGGATATTAGTCATAAATGGAGATGCCCAAACCATTGAAAAAGAAATGTGGGGAAACAAAGGATGGCACTATAAAAGATCTGGGACAGTAATAAAGGCAGCTGAAATAACAGATAATCAAACACACTTGTGAAGGAAATATAAGATGTACAACATTGAAAAGAAAATAATAATCCCTTCACAAACACTGCAGAGATGAAAGACTGAACTGAATGATGGAATTTATGCATCTTCTCTTTCACTTAACTCATTCCTTAGAAGTCTGAACTCCCTTACAAAAAGATACTGCAAAATAACGGGGGAAAAAGAATGTTCTTTTCATTACTGACACCGGCTGCTTATGTTCACTTCTGCAAACCAGAATAGCACGTTAAAGAGTTCTAATTCAGTCCAAGATCTTGCTTGTGTTTTACTCCTTTTTCCATTCTTTCTGACCATCAAACTGTCTCCTTCTATTCTGCATATTTGGGCAACAGGATTGATTTATGGAGCCCACTCTTATTTTCAGAGTATTGTCCTGTCAGATAAACACACACTTTCTCATTCATACCACGGAGGTAAAGATTTGAACCATTCTGTAATTTCCTAACTTTGAAACAAATAAGAGAGAGATATCTGCAGCAATTCTCAGAGCTGTTCCAGTTTCTCTCGAATATTCTTAAAGCAATACTTACAATTTTGTCAAGTTGTATAAACCTTTGAAAGCGTGTTTGGACACAGCTCTGATTTTATTATCCTGAAGATACCTAGGAAGATAGAACAAAACCAACAAAAATCGATTCTCTGTAGCATGCAAAGTCAAAGGAAGCGTAAGTAAAGAATTACAGTTTATCGGCTAAACTGGAAAAGAGGCTGTCAAACTTTCTTACATCCTAAATTTGACAATTATCATTCCAGAACTAGGAGTTGCAGCGACTGCAAAGGTGTTTCAAAAGAAATAAAAAATAGTGGCAGAAATATAGAATTTCTTTAACGGGACATTTGGTTTGCCTATAGTGAACAAAGAAATGGTTATGCTCAATCTCCTGATAGATAAGCCCTGAGATTCCTGCTTACAGTGACAAAAACACCAGTTTTTACAAAATGGGTCTGTGACATTCTCTGCTCAAGAGCTTTCTAAACAAATACGACTCAGAGATGTGTGAAGTTAGTATTACCTACAAATATCTTCTTCAGGGATGTATGTTTATATTCTTAATGAAAACACATCTTTAAAGTCCTTAAGACAACGGCACTTAACATCGTGAACACAAGATGGTGCTGCAGTACAGAACAGCTGCCATAAAAGTTGACATCCAGTGTTTTTCCTAGAAACATATGGTTTTAGAATTTTGCATGTAATCCTTAATGAAACTAATTCTATATCAATCAAACTCATTAAAAGCTAAGATTTTTGAACAGCATCTGCATTGCACATCATAAACACACACCCTATTATACTGCTATAACAATTTGACTAGCCTATAGCAGGGGGTTGGAGTTAGATGCTCTTAAAGGTCCCTGCCAACCCAAATCTTTCTATGATTCTACAGCATCAGCAGATTGGTAGCAGATATGTACAGAAGTAAAAATGAATGCCATGTGAGTCAGCTTCCCATTCCAGTGGAAAGGTTAACTCTTCAAACTTTGATTTTGCCGAGTAAATGGATTCAAGCTTCCACTTCTTTTGGCATATTGCCATTCATTATAAATCTAATTTCATTCGGACACGATGAAATTTTAACATTTTTGCTGGTACAAACCAATCAATATAATAAAATTAAATACACAGAAATTATAGCTTTGGGAAAAAAAAGAGATGCCAATCAAATTATTTGAACCAAACAGGTTGCATGATTAGTGAAATATTGGAGTGTAAGACAAAACAGAATTTTGAGCATAAGCTGAGGCTTGTCGCATTATGTTTTGTAAGAGTGTCAGAGAGAGAGAGAGAAAGAATGAGTATTTAAAGATCTTAATAGATATTTTAAGTTGAAATGCTCCCTTACAGATTTTTAAGGTCTTGGTATTTTCTGAAAACGTCAGCATAAAGTTTTCTTAGCAGATTCTTCTGAAGAGACCTGTAGGAATGAATGCACATGGTAAATCTCCTCTGTAGGTATACTGAGGATAAATTTATCCTATTTCACACAATTCTAACGATTTCACAGATTCTGATGCATTTTCACAGTAAATCAAATGGTATGGCTGAAATTTCTATAATAATTGGCTTTTTTCCAGTAGTGTCAGGTTATACGTTTTGGACTGCCTCTGCATTGCTTATTACCTAAAAGATGCAGCTGTGCTATTTACTGTCATGCCCTGTTTTTAAAGTTAAACAGAATCAAATCCATTTGCATCAACCAATTCAAGTAGAGTTTATGCTAGAAGTGAGTTTGAGTTAATGGAGACTGTGAAAAGGCATGAAAAGAGAAATAGTTTTACCCAATGTTGTAATTTTGTAAACAGCTGTTATTCCCATTTTCCACTTTTCATACAGACAGCATCTTTTCAATCCTCCCTGTCCAGATGATTAAAAAATATGATTCAAACAGCATGAACTAATTTTAACAGTGTTAAGAGCAAGAGTATCATCTGCAGACCTGTGAAAGAGTCTGTATCACTATAGGGTTGATCAAAGATGTGTCACAGAGCTCTCCAAAAAGCTGGTAGATTCCCAGTCAGGGTGGAAAGACAATAGTTTTCCCTCTGAGAAAAGAACATACACTCCTCATCTTTGAGATAAGAAGCTTCCTTTGGAAATTTGCTATTCATTCAGTCCTCATGCCAGGTAGCCGACAGGAGAAAAAGTTCAGTTCATTGGGAATTGAAAGACAGTGAAAGGAAGACAAACACCAGGTGAACACCATGGAGACACCAGTGCATAACCTTGCTTTGGGCCTAAAAAAGTGATGTTGCTGTTGTTTGCTTATGGAATAGGATTCTGCAGCTCTGTTCTCTGCCATTTTGCTGTCCTAGGGGTTGGTGATGCAGGCAGTAAATGTTTTTCTTTTTGCTTTTGTCTCCTGGCAGCCAACAATTGCAATGGGTTGGGCTCATTGAGACTAGCAGTCCTCACTGGCTTCCTACAGTGCTGCAATGATTTTCTACTCTGAAAGAGCATCTTTCATACTGCTCATTAATAAAAACAACACAAAGCTCTCAGTATTTATACCCATTTAAGCAGTAAGCCCAATACTTTATCATCTAAAAATACTCTTCAATGCTCTTGAGGAAGAAAACAAAGTACTAGTTAAATCCAAGAATTGAAAAGATTTGAGTATGAAATAAATCTGTGTTTTGTTTTAAACTTCAAATGCATATACAGCTTATTCCACCATTTGTGCATCCCTACGTCCTCACCTGCATTGGGCACTGACTTAGGTGTCCTGACTAGAACAAAAACCATTTAGGACATGGTTGAAGCCTAGTCACAAGACAGCTTCCCTGACTCACTGTTTTTTTCTAAAGTCAGAGCTGCACCTTTATTTTTGAAGCCTTTTCTGTCTCCAGCAGCCAGTTTAAATACATATTAAATACATATGACATTCTGCATCAACCTGAATTTGAACAACTGAACATGAACCAACAAGAAGAATCTCATCCAAATGCAAGCAGAAACTGAAACTCAACAGAGATCTGTACCTTTGCTTTTTCAGGAAAGATCCTTGGGACACTTGGTATTGCTCTTCACCATACAGAAAGTGGCCTCTCAAACAAGTGTTGGCAAACAAAGAGCAATACCAGCCACTCTCTGATCTCTTCAAGAAGTGTGTATTACACCTATGTATCTGTATGATGACACACCACAGATTAAATTTTGCTAAAAACCAGCCTGTTCAGAGGTACTGAATGAGAACTATTTGCTCAAGTAGGTAGTTTTACTAGAATCAAGGTTAATGACAGGAATATAGAATAGGAATATTGCCAAGATCATAGAACAATGAAAAAGTTCTAAGTCTTAAAATGAACATCTATTTTAAAGTTTCTTTGTATTTTCTGATTATTTATTTATTTATTTATTTTCCTAGCACAAGCCACTGTTGCAAATACGGAATGACCACTTTATACAGTTTTTCAGTTCTTTTTCTCCTGTGGTGTGCCGTGAAAATCTGTACTTCAAACCTTAACAGACTTGTTAACACAGAGACTCTATGATTTCAAAAACACCAGCTGAGCCAACTGGTTATAATTACATGGCATGTTCTGAAAGGTCTGTAGAACTGATTGTCAACCCTCAACACAACACAAGACCCCTTTCATGCTCTACTCACATCATGGTTACATTTGAAGGGACCAAAGGGACAGCACGCAGTTTGGCAGCATCACAGGAGACCTCCAGCCCTTGGCACATACATTCTGCAGGTATAGCACCGGCCACTGCAGGAAGGCATGAAAGTGGTTGTGGTGGAAGATTGGGTGTGTGTTATGATGGGATGCAGAGGAAAGAAGTACAATGTAAAAGAACACTGAAGCTCAAAGACAGATCTAAAAGACAGCCTGTGTCAAATGGAATTTAAATTAACAAATACTATCTTTTTACATCATTTATCTAGGAATACCCTAATAATAAACATAATAAATAAACAAAAAAACATATTTCAAATCCCAGCCACAGAGAAAGAACTTTAACAACAGAGCTATAGGCTTGATACAAGAAGATGGCGTGCAATCATTTTTTCAAATTTTTCTGACCTTTTAGATTATTTGATTCTTTTACATTTACCAGAATGAGCAAAGTTCCATCTCTGTGCTTAATCTTAGTGCTCAGAGTAGACAACTTCAGAAAATCTGTATGAATGGACAAATGACTGTAGGTGTAACAGGGGGTGGAGTTCAAGAAATGTTTTTTGAGCAAAAAAGTGAATTTGAAGGAGAGTTGCCTTCATTTCACTCTGAAAAATGTGTATTTCATGATCTTTCCAGCTGTATTCATGTATTCAATTAGACATTTATATTGCCATCCTAACTGGCAAACATTTAGCACTCCTCTAATAGAAAATGAGTCACCCCTATTGCAAATTAAATTAGCTTGAATGCATTTGTTAGTCTGAGACATTAGTTCTATTTTACTACAAACGAAACTGCACTACATTTCTATTTCTGATGAGCACATTTGCTAAATATTTATTTCCAGGAGTTGTCAATAATAACAACTTACAGCACTCTGGTGTCTTGGTCTGAAATGCGTACAGAGATTTCATTTTGTTGTATTTGCTCTTTGCATAATGTTTGTCAAATTGTTGAGACCATCCATTGTTGTCCTCTAACAAAAACAAACAAACAAACAAAAACAGCAAACAGCACTCACATTAGAATAATACCTTCACTAAATTCAGTAGCATCTATTTTTTGCTTTGTTCTTTGTTTCAAAAACGTGATTTTTCTAGAAGAATTCATGGAACAGTAAATGACCTTGTTTCAATATCTCTGTCTAATTACTTCTATGTACTGAGTTTGTAGGTTGCACAGTAGGAACATCTTCTGATACCTTAAGCAAATTAACACTTTCTGTGACAGTTGCACAAAAAAGAAAAAAAAAAAAAGAAAAATAAAGGAGTAATATTTCACTTCTGAATTTTTGTCTACAGAGGTGCAACTGTGTTTTCCTACCCTCTTGAGTGTGCAGGCCTGTCACTTTGTACAGGAAAGCTTTAGTGATTACTGTGGTTTACATGACTTTTCAGAACTGTGCTTCTCACTGCTACAGCCTCAAATTTCTTCCCTGAAAATGTAGATGGAGGCAAAGCAAACAGCTACTTCTCAAGACAATGTGTGACATCCTGTAACACATTCAATCCAGTATTCAGCACGCCACCAAAAAGAATTAAAAAGAACCTTTGACAGCTGTGGTTTGCTTTTTGTCTTGCTAGTCTTCAGCTCTGATAATGCCCAAACGTTTTTAGTTTAAAGCGCCTCATTTGAATAAATTTGCACTAGTAGCAGCAATACTCCTTAGGATGGCACTTGCTATCTGGTGTGCTAAAATGTCAGTGGTTATTAGAAGCATTATTTTGTAATGATACCTACCGTCAAAAAACATTTACATGATAATCCCAAGGATGGCTCTGCTGATTTTATTATTACACTCCTAGTTGCATTTATTTAATACACTAACAATGGCTTCCTTCATTTTGCATGGTAATCGTATAGTTATACCAGTTACATACCATTCCTCATGGACATTTTCCCATAACTTTTATTTTTTATGTTCAAGCAAGAACTATTATCTCAAAAAATAGGTAGGGAGATGTGAAACATGTTTAATTTTTTGTAAATTCTCCCATTCTGAAATGTTATCTCATGTCACATTACAACACGTTTTCCTCAGCTATTCAGGGAAATTACCTTGCAAGCATCTCCTTAAAGCTGCCCGCAGAGTGTCAGCAGATGGAGCTCTTCTGAGAGATGCTTAAGCTGAAAAGCTGCACTGCGCATTCTAATTAACAGATACTTTAAACGAGTAGGAACTTCAGGCAAACTGTCTTTAATCTTTAATTCATTTGTTATGCATAAATTGAAAAGATTTGAGGCAATAAGAAATGTCTTCACGAACTGCTTTGCAAAGAGAAAAAAAAAAAAAAAAAGACTTGAAAATACGTGTCAACCACAACATGCTCTGCAAGCATGTCAGTTTCCCACCCATAGAAGGCACTTTTTTCATTAACTTCCTTGAGAGCACCTGGTGTCTGCTGAAGCATTAGCAGTTTTGCCAGGTCAGATCACTAAGCTGATTATCAGAAGCAGCTTAATTCATTTTGGACAAAATGGAGACTAAATCTGCAGAAAGACTGCTCTGTTTGTTTTAAATACTCAGCAGAAGTTCAGTTTTGGGACTGGATTACAAACCTGAAATATGAAATCCATAATCTATGAATGAAGAGAACAGATCCTTAGTCAAGCAGTGAGTGATTGTAGACCTCCTGTCCTGCAGTCAGAGCTGTAATGGTTTCCCCTACCACCATTTCTGTGGTTTTTTGTTTTGTTTTGTTTTAATTTTAAAAAGGATTTCACTCATCTATTTGCAAAACTGGACCCAGCAACTGGGGAGCTGGTGGAACCAGTAGTAATAGCATGTATACAGAGGAGGTAAGATTTAAGAGGAATCTTTCATTGAGGATTGTGAAATAGAGATTTTTGAACATGTATTAAAACTGAGTTTATTCTCAGAATATAATCTTGGCAAATAAATACTTTGCAGCCAGGAATGCAGTCACAAAACATGGAACTTCTAATCCATAATTAGAATCATAGAAAAGTTTGGACAGCTAACTGCTTCTCTGAATTTATAGTTGCAAGCCATAAATTCTAGTCCTCTTGTAAGCTGATAGACATTTAAGGCATCATTTTTTTTTGTCTGTACTTCTCTGCTTCTGATGCTAAAGGGTGGATGGATAAAATCTGATTCCACTTTTTAGTATTTTTTAAATGCTTTTGCCATGAGACAAAGCATTTACAAACGGTGACCACTGCAGTTTATATTTGCAGAGAGAAAGCATGGGCAGAGACTCCTATGCTAAAAGGAATGAGGGAGCAGTTCACTATGAAGTGGAAGTTCACCAGTGGTTCCAAGCAAGTCAAGAGACAGCTGTGTATTTTCGAGTGGTCATAAAAGAGAAGGGGGAAAAAAAGAAAAACGAAGAGTGATTATTTTGCACTGGAACCATTCCAGATGTCTAGTGTATAAGTTCATCAAAAAAAAAGAAAGAAAGAAAGAAAGAAAAAAGAGCATTTTTTTTTCCCCTATGCCTTTTTTTTTTTTTTTTTGACATTGAAAAATGTTTAGATTGGGCCAAGTTTTGTGCTAAGTGTGGAACAGTCCTTATTTAATGCAAGTTGTTTTGTCAAATCCCAGATGAATGCATTGTATGAATAACTATTTTGTACAACCATTCAGTGGGACACCAAATGCCAGAACTCTAAAGCACTTTGTAATTATTTAGGGTTTATATGGTAGGTTTGCGACCTGTTTACTACTGTTGAGATGAGGTTCTCCAAACTGTTTAAGGAATGACTGGTAATAGTACTGGTCTTGAAATCCAAAATCTATCCTTTGAGGGAGTACAGCTCAGATGCAAGTTACTTTTTCCTGAGCCAGTTCTAAAATAGTTTATGTTGGCTGTACTTCAGTAAGGAGATCTGAGAAAACAAGGCGTAAGTGAATATTCCCCTGTGTGGGAGCAATGAACTAAATAATTGTAAACTGGACTTATTTGAAGGCAGATTAACATGCTGTTCTTTCCTAGAGGTTGTCAATTACCATTTCTGATGGGAATGAGAATGAGAATGCTAATCTTGTCAAATAATCCTTTCAATGACAAATCCAAGAAAAATGTCTGCTTTGCTCAATTAAAAATATAACTCACATATAAGTACAGACCTTATAAAAAGAACATTCTCCTTCCCTTGACTATGCGTTCTCAGGTTATTATGCAGAGAAATGATATCAGTGATATGCATAAACACTGCTGCATTCTAAAGAGACATGGGGACACTCTTTGATGTTGCATTTGCTATGGATGGACATAATTCATGGATGTATTTATTCAAATATACTTTCTCTCACTGTAAGAAATGACTTCAGGATTTTCACATAAATACCTTTTAGTACAAAAAGGAAAAATCTGTATTCTCTGAGCAAGAATGCACGAGCAACTCTTATTAAAACATTCACATAATTGTCCTTTTCCAGTACAAGGATATGCTGATACATTCCAACAACTTATGGCAAGACCAAACCCATACTGAGATGTTACAGAGAGAAGTCTTGCAGTGCCTGGAACATTTGATTCTGGGAGTATGTTTCTCAGCCCAGTTTAGATACCCAGGTGAAGAAAATTTGACTTACTTGTCAAAGCAAAGGCAATTTGCCCCACACCAAAATGTGTGTTACTGTACACTGACCCTTTTCTGTATCTGCTAATTAATTTAAATATGACAATTTATATGTGACAATGTTATCTCAAAAAAAAAAAAAAAAAAAAAAAAAGCAACAAAAACCAAAAAGGTATTATATCAATTCAAATGAGATTTACACTTTTCTAAATGAGCTAGATTTCCTGCTTACATGAGTTCATTCTTGAATTTAAGATACCCGTATTAAACCACTGCAAATGTAAGGAGATAAGCAGGCTCCAATTTCCAAAAGACAAATATCTTCCCAATATTGTACCTTTATTCCTGTAAAATGCTTGCCCAAGATATTTTTCTAGATTATAGAACAGAATTTTTGATCTGTATACATTATTCACATTTTCTGTTCTGTTTTTCTACAACTATGCACCAGTTTTTAAATAAATGTGACAATAAATTAACACAAGCTAATAGCACAGATAAGTACATAAAACCTTGTGTTGCTCTGAAGTTCTGCTATGAGTAAGCCATGACTTCGGAAACCCAAAGAGGCAAAAGTCTAGAGAAAAGCTTCCCTTGGCTATCAATAATCTTTAAAGATCTAATTGGTTGATTGGTTAAAAACCACCAGAGCTTCAGCAAACCTATTTGATGTGCTGATAGTTTTACATCAGTGTAAATCTAATTGTTTAAGTGGCATATGCAGCTGGATGAATAGCAAAGACAGAAGAAAAAAGCTGTCCATATACAATTGCATATATGAAAAATGTAATGCGACACTCAATGATCTGATCTTTTACCAAATATTTGCTTCATTACGAACACATGCTGCTGAATTCCAAGTGTTTTCTTTTTGCTTTATAAAGAGAATTTACAGCCTAGGACTCAAAGCTGAGTGTTGTCTCACATGTTTAGATCTCGCGCTTTAAGCATAATGTAAATAAACAGCATGCCAGGAAAACATTAGACTAAGTATAAATATCATTCATTATTTGAAAAACAGAATTGTCAAGCTCGTCTGCAATATGCTGAGGCAAAACCAAGAATGTCATATTCTCTGAAATTTCCCATTTCTTAACGAGCAATCTTGTAGTATTAAAGCATGTATCTTTCAGACATCCCGTAGAAATTTAGTTTTCTGCTATGGAAATCTAAAATATGATTTAATAAATCTATGAACTGCAGTAATTCTCTCTAATTTAGTAGATATTCAAAGAAATACATGAAGAAAAACGATGACAATTATACAGAATTTCATTACTTTCATCCCATCAAATTGTATAGGCCCTTTTATAAAAGGGGTAATAATTCTTGATGTAAGGCCAGCCTGATGGCATGGCACACAGTAACAGGTGAGGCCATTGCTTGCAAATGGAAATAGGTGCAAGACTTCAAAGAGTTTACTGCCTCAGTTCTTTCAGCAATCCACATCTGTGATTTCCATTGTATATCCAGCTTAGGAGCTAGAGAGACCGTAACAAACTTCTATACATGAACACTAAATATGGGGAACTGAATGCTACCTTTTGTTCTGAGACCTCTTGGACCTGGGAGCAATACAATGGTAAGTGCATTTAGCTGGTGAAGAACTACTCTGGAGAGTCAGAAACATCTTAAATTAAATCTGCATGCCTGTTCTTGCTTCACTGGACTGGAAAAACGCGGCTATGACACTGTGATTAAAAAACAAATGCACACACACTGCAATCACTGCCTAACTGCCAAAAAACAGTTTTGCAGAACTATCAGCAAAACTGTCCAGAAGCCAAATTTCTTTGGCTTCTGAACACTGAGGAAACTTGTGCTCTCAAAATAGCTCAGGTAACTTTATTCCATTAAGTAGTGCATAATTAAAGATTCTGCTAGTGAAAAAAAGATAAAACACCTTAGCGCCATGTTCTTTCTATTCCCATTTCATTATTTTTACGAAGTAGAGTTATAGTCAAATACATAACAGTCATTTTTCTAATGGCTAATTCTCAACACAAAAACCCAGCCTACAGAAATGCAAGTAATTAGGCACAACACATGCCGATTTTTGCTTTGAAATGAATATGAATGCTAAAGTGTTTTATTTATTTAGTACAATTTTTACTCTAAAAACATTTTTTACTCTACTCCTGATCTTTGCAATCTGCAGATTTAGTGGTTGTATGCTAGTAATAAATGAAGAATCCATTTCAATAACCAGCTTCAAGACTGAGCACAAGAACTATTCAGTAGCATGAAACAACACGCTAATTTTGAGCAGAGTATAAGGCATAACCACTCTGTTCCAAATTAAGTCTAGGAGAAGAATTAAGGCATTTATTTATGATATTTATTTGTGTATCATGGACTACGTGGGAGCGCACACTTTCTATTTCCTGTTTCCACTACAGGTTGAAGATCAAAATCGAGAATTCATCTCATTGAGAGAAAATAAATAAATAAAATCACTGCTAGCAGAGTGTTTCTAAAGATCACATCCAGTGCTATTTAGAAATGCCAGCACATGAGTCACAAACGCACTTTGAAACATCCGAGCTTTTCATTAGTTTCCTAATTTAGGTAAGTTATGAATCTTCGCTCACTGAAGCCAGTGGGAGCCTTTCCATTGATGTTAGTGGAGTCAATCCAGATTAGCCCTCACCAGGCACACCCAACTTCATAAAATGTATTGTGATCAAAGCCCAGGAGGTATGACTGAAGGCTTTATGTTGGTCTTATTGTTTGCGTTTCTAAACTAGAACGCAACATCATAAATCCAACAACTAAATAGATTTAGATTGCATGCCAGTGTGCTATGAAACCCTAATGGAAGTTAGGAAAAAGTGCTAGATGTGAAAGCAGAAGGATTATTTACAAAGAAGTGAGTGCACCGGTGCTTTACATCCAAGAGATTTTTCAGAGCCTGTAACAGAAACACAGTTCTAAATGTATCAGAGACAAACCAGTAGGGCTTCACCTTAGACTTCAAGAAATACCATAATGTGCTTTCAAATTGCCCAGGTAAAACACAATGTTCACTGGAAGCAGAAAAGCTCAGTACCTTTTGGAATCTGATTCTGTTTCTGTATTTCTCCATGTACAGTTTTGTACCAAACTGAACTCAAGAGCAGATTTGGAGCAAAAAACTGAGGTAAGCTGCCCTGCTCTTTGCTGGAAGACTTTCCATCCTATGCCATTTGCTGCCATCATATCAGCAAAAACAACTATTTCACTCATGTATGAACAAATCATTGATTGTAAGGAGGAATGGTAGAACACTAAAGTCAGTTGCAACAAATGTCTTAGAAGATCACATGTAAAGTACCACACTGATGTAAAGTTTAGCTGCACTGGGAAATTTTGCAGTACCTTGTAATAAGCGCAAAAGGATAACTGACCTACTGTTTTATCTAGAGTATATAATTACACAGAGCTTATTAGACTGATAACCTTACATTTTTTTAAATCACTATTAGTAAGAAAAATATTTATTCAAGAAAGCTGACTTTTATCTAGGACAGAAGTTTGCTGATTCAGTCCTCTTAAGTAGATAGCATAACAATGAACAATGAAGTTTCTAAATGTAAATACTCAATCGAGGAGCAGATTAAGGGGAAAAAAATGCCTAAAGATACGCAGAGAGTTGGTGATTTGAAAAATATCCATTGATGATTTCTGGCAACTTTACTGCTTTCTGTCCAAAGTTGTAAAGTACATTTGTGTTACGATCTAACTTTTCATACGCTTTTGCAATTTGTCACATCAGAATTTGTTCATACAAACAAAAGTACTTGAAGATAATGAAACACAGGTGGACTTGGTGAAGAGCTACGTCACAAATACTGCTCTGTTATTTTTGTTTCGAATTCAACAGCTGCTGCTTTTGTCTAGTGTTGCTGGTTTTAGTTGTGTTTTGCTTATCACTGAGTATCGCTGTCAAAGCCAGAGATTTCAAAACGCTTCTCCACATGAGCATGCACTTGGCTTTTCCAACATACCATTGGGCTTCAAAGGGCTTTGCACAGAGCTAGGTTAGAGTACCTTAGCAGTAACATTGTAGTATTAAAGTCTTCAAAGTGAGAAATAACTTTTTATTCTACTTGCTTCATAGACGATTCCCATATCAACCTGGCCAAAATTCAAAAATTAGGCTGAAGCCATTATGATTGAAATTGAACATATCCTCCAGGGCAATCAAACTCAAGCTGTTTTGCCTACTTGACTTAAATCAGGCTTGAGCACAGAAGGATGCTGGAATTGTTACCTCTGTTACTATTATGTTAACATAGATACAAAAATAGTTCCAAGAGAAAAATAATGTAGGCTAAACTGCTAAACATCACACTTGGTTGCTTTATGAAGAATTCAGTATTTCAGAAAGGATGAGCACAGGGCAGGAGAGCGAGGAAAAATTTACTGCCATACTTAACCTTAAAAAGGAAAGTTCCTCAAAGCCACAAGCATTTATGACAAATGATAAAACTTTACGTAAATCATTTTTTGTTTAAAAATATTGTATTCATGGAAAATTTGCAGAGCCACCCGCTACTTGATGGACTATGTTTTCACGTTCATAAGGTAAGATTGTATTTTCCATGCACATTTAAGGTTATCTAATGCAAGTTTGAAAAGAACCTGTCATCACTTAGGGCTTGATAAATTGCTGCTCTCCTTCTCTTATGGCTGTTTACTATACTGGCTCAAGCTCTTCCCCATCAGGATATCACATACTCTACTTTATTGGTTGAAAACCCAACCGGGTGAAAAAGGCATGTGAATTTTCAAATATGAGCAGCTTCATTCTATGTAACACACTGGCTGTGGGTATCCCCTCTCCAGAAGGGTTGCGAAGTGGAAGAAATGCTGAAGCTTAATTGCCAAACAGAACAACCTCACCCTGAGGTTAAGAGCTGCCATGGCCATCTCAGATCTAAATATGACTCTGCCCATTATCCTAATTTCAGGGTGCATCTCTTAGTTTTTAACTTATTATTCTGACAGAGATCTCAGTGGACAGGAAAGAGAAAGCAGATGTGAAGGAGGCCCCGCAAAGCAAATGGTTACGTGCATGGATTTAACAGAAAATGCTATTACTGATCATCAGAAGACAACTACCAGTGAGTGAAGAACCCTTTTAATTTCAAATATTTGTAATCCTATTTTACTGTTATAGGGCATGCAGTGTGTGAAAGAGAATGAACACTGCAAATCATCTCAAAGATTATGACATGAGTATCATCATATGAATAAAGTGGGAAAGTACAGAACTCCAAGGGGCAGAATTACCAGAAAATACTCGGAATACTTAGTTAAATCTCTGATGATTTCTGATCTACATCTATAAAATATTGTGGTATGCATACAGAGGGGGCACAGAGTAAAGATGTCTGGGTCTAGAGGAACATCCAAGAGACCAAGGGGCCAAGACACACATTCGCAGTAGCCTGGTAGACCTGCAGAGTATGTTAATGGGGACCATTAGTAATGGGGTCCAGATACCAGCCTTCTTCTGACTGACCAATGTCAGTGTTATCAGACTCCTGTTACATTGGTCTCTCTTGCACTAATGCATGGAGAGGAGATGTTTCTCTCACCTTTTATTTCCGGCCTACCATAAAGCTATGTGAGATCTAAATATGGGCTGGTACACTGCATAATAAATATCAAACAAATTAAAAAAAGCAATAATCCAGCAAGTTACCAGGCAGGCAGATTTTAAGCTGTGCTGCTGATTAACCATACTGCATGTGGAATTTCAAGATTCCTACTTAAGCAATTTGCAAGACCAGAATACCCAGGTAGCCTCTGTATCACAATGTAATTGACAACCATAGAAGAAAAATCAAGGCCTTTTTGTTGTAATGTCATTTAAAGGTTTTTACAAAGCCACTCTCTCCAAATATCTGAGTGCTTTTATGCTAATTACTTCTCTGGTTGTTTAATTCATTGATATTTCTTAAAAGTGCTATTTTGGTAATTAGTTTCTATTAATACTCCACACATCTAGCAGTTACTATTGAACAGCTGGACCTCGGGTTGCCTTTTGTTCAGAGTACATCTTTTTTCTCAAGCAATTTCACCCAATTTTTGCGCCCAACAGATTATGATCTTCAAAAGAAGTGCTTTAAAAAAACCCAACCATAACAACAACAAAAAAGTGTTGTCTTCATTGATATCATCCTTCCCAGAAAAGAAAGGACTACTCTTTGTGATAAATTATTTTTGCTTTGCATCTCCTTTTCTTATAAGACTGGTTTAAAATAAACACAAGCCTTTGTTATAGTTTTCTGTAGGATTAAGACAGGGCTTTGTCATTACAGAAGATGTAATTGGTGAAGCAGTTCTTCTAGCTAGCTGTACCTGAGAAGCATGTATCCAGTATTTCTGAATTCCTTTTAGGGCCCATGCTATTTTTTCCCATCCCCACCACATGCACTGGCTTGAATGTTGTAGACTTACCACCTCAAAAGTCTTATTCAAATTTATGCAAGATAGAAGTGTGCCAGAACTTAAAAGTTAAGTTACTTAATTAGCGTACCTTGCAGATAAGATTAGAAGTTCCTATAGTGCTGCACAAAACAATTACTTCAGTGAAATCATTTTGAATTACTTTTCCGTAACCAGGAGCAATGACTTCAACTGAAAACTGTAAATTAAAAAAAGGGTATAATGAACTAGCTATAACTCCTGGCATAAAGGCAGGCACACTGAAGCAGTCCTGGGAAACTGCAGCATAAAGAAATAGCTGTATAGCATCCTTGTCTTGAGAAATAATTGGTGACGCTTTCTTTCTTTGATTTTAAGTGAGATGAATGGTTGGAAAAAAATCTATCCAACAATGATTTCCTTACATACTTCAGCATAGGAATGTTACAGAAACCCCAACAGAACATCTCAAGTTCTCAGGCAATGTAATTACTCTTCTTTTAGTCAAACAATAAGATCTGACTGCTATATGACTTTTAGAGCTGAATATGACCATGATGCATTATACAAGGTTTGCAGTTTGAGAATATCGGGTTCAGATGCAAGAAAAAAACCCCTAATTTCTCAGAGGGCTGATACAATGACTCATCATCTGCATAATTTAGGCTTTCAGAAATGTCCTCTAGCTCATTATTAGTGAATTAGTGTACTCAGAAATGGATTCTATATTGCAGCTGAATTTTTTTGCAGGCTCTGTTGTCCTGTATAGCCTGTTACAAAACTGTGTGTGTCCGAATCCCCACTTTTATCAAGTCCTTGTGCAGTAGACTCTCTGGGACTTTACAGAAATGGAACATGCATCAACTGTTTAAGAGGCAGCTTATACACAGAAAAACAATAGAACAAGAGTCAATTTTGTTCAAGATTTAAATCTTGGTAATGAAAGTCATGTTTATGGTGGAAGTAAGTGACAAAAATCTAGAAGGCAGCACAGGCCTTTTAAATGGGATTAGAGCCAACAGTAATTTTCACATGGAGTAATACACTAGAACTTCATAGGCAGAGAAATAAGATACTGCATGCAGGCACAATTTTCAGCTCTGAAGATATGGAGTGAAAACAAACATGGTTTCAATATCTCATTGATTTTGCTGGGATCGTCTATGAAAAATACATTTACCATATTTTGTTTCAAATTATACCTTCCAGAAAAATCAGTGTATATAGCTTCAAAATTTCACTTCATAGTTTTTGTTTTCTGTCTCCATGCACCATTCTGATGGCAGTGTGCCTGGACAGATGTGGCAGCTTCACGGCATGGAGATGGAGGCAGGAGTGACAAGGACTGTAACAACAGGCAGCAGCGGCCTATGTGTATTTGTTCAGATATCTACATTTCCAAGATCTGGCAGCCTTGCAGCTTGCACAACTCATACAAGCATGGCTTTGTTTTTTCTCCTGTTTTAGGACACGAAAGATTTCTGACCAACTTTGAAAATTATTTTAAAGTATGCTTCCCAGCCAGCTCTAACAGTTATGTCAAGCATTACAAAACATCAGCATGTAGGTCCATCTTTCTGCAGCAGGGGCCTTTCCTAGTTCACACACACACGTGCACATCAAAATGATATGTAAAAATGATAAAATTGGATAAACTCCTATGATATGCAAATGTGGTCCTTTCTTCCTAGCAAATGGCCTGTTGAGAGGCCTTATCAGGGATAGCCAATACCTACTACATCCTCAGCAAAACACATAACATTCTTACTGCTACTAGTCTGTAACTCTCCACTCAGTGCAAATGGTGCATGGGTTTCAGTGACTGTCAGAAACAAAGAAAAGCCTTAACAACATACCACAGTTGTCTTCATCAGCATGATTCCCACAGTCATCCTCACCATTACAGTGAAGTTGTTGGGGTAAGCACTTTGTGATATTGCCACAGGGAAAGTAGCCCAAGGGGCAGGCGGCACCGCCTCTGGAAACAGGATCTTCTGAAGAATCACGAATGACTAAATAGAGACAGAAGAAATATGCTTACTTTAAGATATGCTCTTAGAAGTATACAGATCATTGAGATTATGCTTTTATAAATATTCATTTTCATTTGAGTGTGAATATCAAGTCATAAATACATATTAGTTCATTGGATGTGCAATTACAAGAGAATATTAAACACTCTTAATGTGGCAAAAAAACCCACATTTATATCATGAGCTAATTAAAATTTGTTTTGATATAGAGCAACCAGGTAATTCCTCAACATGCATCCTAGTAACAAGATGCAAATGCTAATCAAACAAGAGAAATGACCTAAGGCCAATATTTAAAAGGATAATTTTACTTTGCACTAAAAATTAATTTACTATAGCAGTAAGCCAGATAAGCTACATAGATATGGATTATATTAATTTGTGCTGAAATTTGAGACCCAGGTGGATAAATCCTTTTTATACAAAGTCAGAATGATATGCTTCTAAATGCATTCTAATTTTAAAGCAATTACTTGACATAAACTGATCAAGGATCAAAGAACAATGAGAGTAAGCTCAAGTCTGTGACACAGCTTTGCTGAAGAATGACTAAGAAACAGAGGCACAGCCACAAATCCACTAGAAGAGCGGTTAGCCTATTCAAAATCTTTGGAGGCATAGTTCAGAATTTATTGGTCTGAACTTCATAGAAAACAAGATCTGTGCATTTAAGTCCACAGCTTACAGGAAATTAACTTGAAGAATCCAGGGACCTCATGGAAGAAATGAAGGAAAATGCTGATGAGGGTCAGCTGGGGCAGCTGGAGGATTCAACAACTGAATTCTACCAGTCCTCTGCTCCTCAATTTCACAGCAGCTTCATCTCCCCATGTTCCCCACATTTGCAGATGCATGATGCCTTTCCAGTCTCCTCAGGGACAAATTCTGCCATTGTCAACAGCTTTCCAGGACAAGTGCAACTGATCTACAAAGAGCTTTTGTAGTGGTTTACAGAGTGCTAGCTTGAATTTCCTTTCAATATCATCTTCTTTCCATGAGCAGATGACAGAGTGCAGAATTACAGTAGAATGCAATTAATTCTGTTTCCGATATATCAAAAAGAGAGGAAAGTATCACGAGCTCACAATGCTACCTGATGCTCTTCCCACTCCCAAGGTTTCATGCAGTGTCATTCTGCAAAGGACTGCTAATTTCATTTTTGAAGTACTTTCAAAATATATCAGATAATCTTTATAGGTAACATTTGATTTGGTGGATGCTATAATGAAAGGATGAAAGTTCTATTTTAAGTTTCATTGCTTCTTAGAACACTTGAAATACTCTGTACAATCTTCACTATATGTAAAGGGATACTTGTTTTGTAAGAGGCACAGCAGTATCTGCACATGCAAATTTTTCTCAAGGTTACAGTCATAAGACAAAATATGATTCTTCTATGAAGCTTTATATGGTTACGAATGGGCATGCTTTTATACAACACCCTATTTTTGTCCTTGTTTTTCTCCTAAATTAAGGGAATCACCTGTAAGTGAATTAAGTACTTCAAATCCATAGTTTCTTTAAGAACTTTCACCTGTTAAACCCTTGATAACATTTACAATTTTACAAACTGAAATGTACGAGTAGCAGTAGGAAAAAATTCTGGGATCAATATTTTGTTTATTACTGAAAGCACAGAATCATCTTTGCTATCAGAAGTGTCCTGCCATATATTCCAGCTAACAATTACTGTATGATTTTATGATTTTAAAAAGTTGATTGACTTTTATGCACCACTCTGTTACTTATGTGGTAATTCAAACGGACTTTTGCTTTAGGTCTCTATAGGTATATAGAGACTAATGGGGATAGAAAGGTACTGATGTTAAAGCTGTAATTCAATCCCAGGGTGAATCCACTGATGTGTTCTCTGCTGCTCTGTGCTCATACTAATAGTGTTGTTGTTTTTTTTTTTTTAAATTTATTCCACTTAATAATAATTAGCAAAAAGTCTTAAACAGGCTGATGATATAGTGTTAAACAAGCACATGTGGTCCTTGGTGCCTGAAGTTTCATGCTGCACAAAAACATAGAAATCACAGACAATTAAGGCAGTCATCTGTCACAATCTGAGTAATTGAGGTACCCAGTAAGAAACACCAATACGTAAAAATAAAATAGAAATGAAAAAAAACCACCAAACCCTCAAAGTCTCTGTATTTTCAACACCTTCTACACTATACGTCAGAGATTTATCTAGACTGAACTTTGCACTTAAAGAGGCTGATATCTTTAGTCAACAAATAACAATGTTTATGTCCTCACAGCTGAGTTCAATGAACTTTCATAGCATTTTAAGAAAGCATTATTTAGTTAAAAAGTATTAATTCCTGAACTAATTAATGAATATACTTTCTGTCTTGGTTCTAGACTAATTCATTGTGAAAGAGTAAACACAGTGAAGGATTATGTGATTTTATTATTTCTCTGTAAACATCTTGCCTTATTGATACTGATTCTGAATCACTTGTTTTGTGCTATAGAGGATTACCTTGGCAAGTAAATATCTGACTGGGAAGTAAGGAATTAAAGCATCAACACTTAACAATGTCATCAGCACAGGTCTTTGTCCACTGACTTGTTAGCATCATTTTGTTTATGCAAAAAAAGAGAGAAGATTGTACCATACCGATCATAGGGGATTTATGAGTGAAAAACATCTAGGGAAATATTTGTTCAAGTTGACAAAGGAAGGTAGGAGATAAGACAGTAAAACACAGTGTAAAATACTAGACAATATTTAAATGTTTCTCTTTAGTATTAAGGAATACAGAACAGTGTTTTCTATGTGGGAAAGAAAAAAAAAAAAGATATTGCTACATCAACAATAACAATTAAAAAATTTACACTTCCTGTTTTGCAAAGACAGACTGTTCTGACTCTGGAGTTCGGCATGTCAAGAAAATGACCTTTCATATCACGTCATGCCTTATCAAAGGTGTCAACCTTCCTATCTGTCATTGTTCTTCCAATATGAAAAAATTGAACCACTCTTGTCACATCCCATGTTTCATCATGCTGTCCTTTCTAGCACCTAAATTTCCTGATAAAGTAGCTCCAAAATTGTCGATTAATGATTATTTAATAATGTCACCAGCTCTTTCACGTTGATGCTAAATCTAAAAGAGAAAAACTTTATTTTATTCTCCTTTCATTAACCCATATGTTACGTCACTGCTGCATAAGTACGTCAATATTCAAAGACAAACCTCTTTTGTTTTATATGTTCACATACACATCCAGCATGTGTTCATGATTCCACAAATCAGGATCTGTTCCTGACTATTGTGTACTTTGTGATCTCCCACCACCAATGCAATTGCTCTCAAACTTTCAAAAAAAAAAAGAACAAGAATTCACGTTGTACACCTTTTAAACTTGTCCAGACATGCTGCTTTGAGGCACTTATTTCTACAGCATCTGTAATCTCTGTCTTGGAGAACGCAGAAAACTCTTTTCCTACTGTTCTTTAAAATGTGAGACTAATTTAACACTGCCCAAGATTTTCTTTCTTAATGGAATAACCAAAATTGGCTTGATATCTAGCACAAGGTAAAACTGTCTCCTCTAGGGATGCAGAAATAATGTGGAAAGGACATGTCAGCCCTTCTTTAAGCTCTCATAAGAAGCATTCAAGAGAACACATCAGGGAAAGCCAAAGAACAAGACATTCCCAGTAGAGCAGAGCTTTCCTTCAAGATAAACTGATTAACAAAGCTCACTAGGCATGTGCATTCTCTTAAAAACACAAAAAACAAATAAACAACCCTCAACAAAACAAACAAACACATAAACAAACCCCAAAAAGCAACAAAAATGCATGAGCTCTTACGAGCTCTTGGGAACAGGCCACTTGGTTCACAAGTAGTTTTTGAGAAGCCAGGTAAGAGATATGCATGAGAAGAATAAGTTGTTCATGCAGTCATATGCAGCTGTCATAAAACAAGTGAATATTACTCAGTAATGAAAACAAGACTGTGCTGATTAGACAGTGCAATTAAACTAATCAAAGCATCATGACTCTCTGCTTGGTATCTGCTAGTCACACGAGTCTCAGATGTATTACTATTGGTTCAAGTAAGGGCATATCATAATGTCAAGTAAATATTGCTGTATTATCCAAAATTACAACCAGATGAAGACTCACTGTCAGGAGTCCAAAATGACTCTCAAATACCATCAGCCAAGTAACCAAATGTTTTTCTTCACTTTGAATTAGTTATCAGTTTGAAAGTACAGAAGTTGAGGAAATTCAATGGTTTTTTTTTAAAAAATGTGAGAAGATTACATGTTTGAAAAGATTAAGACAATCATGGTACCAAAGAATCTACCCTGTACTTACTAACATGCAAAGCTATTTTACCTGCCAAAGCCATAGATATTCAGAGACCATTGTGAACTTTTTAAACTGCTACAGTACTTCCAGACACAGTGGCAAATAGACTAGATCAAGAGAGGACTGCAAATTTCCTTTTGAAATAGCTGTTTTGAAAAAGAATGTTCTCTTCAACTAAAACAGAAAGAGTCAAAGAAAACTTTCCAGTTAAAATTGATTTTGCCTGTCATTTTTGTACTAACCTGAACACTTCAAAATGACAGGAGATACAAATATTCCTTTTCTGATGAAAGATATTTGAAGGGCCTATGAACTGGCTTCCAAAAGCCTTTAGCGTCATACAGAGGAGGAGAGCTCATGGGATCGTAACCTTTATTTTCAAAGTCAAATAATTAGAATAAGGTTATAAAACAAGTCTATAACTGAATTTCTTTAGCTTAAAAAAATGTGTGATTGACGAAGAACAGTAATGACAAGTGGTTGATGAGATGTAATCAGAAGCATTTAAATCACTATATTGCAGGAAAAAAGATGAGACGATTGTGCAAAAACAATAGCTGTTTTTCTTTCTGTCTTTTAAATGAACCGTTATCTGAATTTGTGCATTGCAATGCTATCTAAAAATAAATGATATTTAGCTATTTGTTCCAAATTATTTAGCTTATTCCTATTTAAAAGAATATTTTGGGGCAAATAAAGAATGGGATGAAATTAATCCAGTTTCTGGATAAGAGTACAAAATTAACTTTTGTACTCTTTTATTTAACTTGCTGCAGATTTCTCATGGAAAATACTTTCAGCACCTAATTTTAAAAAAAGCTCTAATAAAGTTGATTAAGAAAACCTTACTAGTGATTTCTGTCAATGGGAATGTCACTTTATTAAAGTTATAGTTAGTAACATAAAAAAGCTGTCAATCAGTAATTACTGAAAACGGATTCTGTTTTTATACAAGAATAAAAAACAATTTACACAATTGAACACTGTTAATATGTTCATTTGGAGTGACCACCTTGGGCAAAAATTGTAGTCCAATACACTCCATGTTCTAGTGGTGGAAGACATTATAATACTAATCTTGGGGACATCACTGGCTTGAAAGATGTCCACATCCATACAAGATCTCCACAGGAATATTAATTCAACTATTATCATCACCATTGCCCTTTCTGTAATTTGTTCCTCTTCTCCATTGCTAATTGTTCAACTCTGATGTATAGAATTTATTCAGAAGCTCAAATGGTTGCAACAATTTCACTTCTAATACCCTGGCCATTTTTTATATATTGACTGTCGCAATACCAGAATTACAATTCCCAGTTGTGAAGCACCACTTACTTGACCATATCAGCTATAATTCTAGGAATGTGTAGTACTGGAACTACGGTCATAATTTTAAATACTGTGTAAAATATTTGCTCCCACTAAGCACAATATAGAGCAAAGGATGTCAGCAAAAAAGATGTATATATTTAATGCCTGTATGGCATGCCAATCTTGGATTGTAATTTCATATTGCATCTTTATGTTTTGCTATGCATATGAAAATGCCTTCATGCTAGGAAGTTTCCAAAGCACAAAATTTGCACTATCTTTTGCAAAATATAGACTCCAACCTCATAGCAACTTTACTAAAGTTATTTATCTGTTATGCTACAGCTAATTCAGTCTAATTAATCCAGTTATAGCACTGGAAGATCCTCTTTGTCTAACTGCCAGATAAATCTGCTCTGAGGCCAGAAATTGTAAGGAGAGCAATTCAGCAATGGTACCTTGCCAGAGGATTTGGCTCTACACCTTTTATTAATTTGCCTTCTTGTTCCACTTACACAGAACTTAGGATAAAATGATTCTAATGCACAGAAAAGAGCTTAAAAATCTACTACTGTATGAGAAAGCTGTCATATGTAGTATAAAGAATTTTGTCTGGAAACTCAAATTTTGGAAGGCACTCCCAGAGGATGAACGTTCAATGGTGTCTGACAACAAGCAAATTACTAAGCAGGAACAAACCTCTTTGCTACTCCCCTTTCCCTCTTCTTTCTTTCCTCAAATACGCAGAATTACAGTGATGTCTGACTATTCTGTTAAAAATAAGCTCTCTCTCCCTGTATTCTGACATCTTTTTCCAATAGAAAATATATTAAGGTAGGTTTTCTTTTGCCAAGGTGTTTTTTTTTTTTGGGGGGGGGGGAGGGGGGGTGTTTTTTTTTTTTTTTTTTTTTAAATTGGCATTTCTCTATTGGTGTCATCAATTTTTATTTCATATTGTTGCAATACCAAGTCTAAGGCTAGACATATGAAACGCAGGGCCTAGGCCAACAATGAAAGCACCAGTGTAAATGTATTGAAGAGTAATACCAGGACAGACGGTACCACCCCACCTGGAAGGCCCAGAAAGGCATTAACTAGCCATCGGAAACAGGGAAAAATCCCCTGTCAGGGACAGATTACTCCTCACGGTCAGCAAGGAGAAGGTTTGGGCTGGTTCTGCAAGGCCTAAAGTTAGAAGAAATCAATCACTTCGCCCCCAGCCCCCCCCCCCCCCCCCATTTTGTAACACCTCATTTACTCATTTATAACAGTTAATGATTGTCTGTTTATCTCAGCAATCAAATAATTTGAGATGTACTTAAGCCAAGAAAATCAAGAACTGCTACTTACTGATAAATTGGTGTATCTTAAGCAACAACTACTCATGACATCTGGATAACCAGCACTCAGAATTTCAATACAAAGTGATGGTGATGAGGAATTACTATGAAGGAGCTTGCCCCAGACTTGCTGCTCAGTGTAACTTGGTCAGCCATAAGCCATTGTATGGTAAGCCAAAGTGAAACACTGATTTGTGGAAACTCATCTATTCAGATTAACAAACAACAGAAATTTATAATAGATATCTTAAGTTTCCATGAAGGAAAGACAGCTATAGTTTATTTTCATGGAACACTGCCATACACAGAAGTCCGTGTATGCAGGTACTCATGTGTCCATGTGTGCACAGAAATAGGAAGTTCTCTCTGAGATGAACAAGAAGTACTTATATCATAGTCCTAAGAGAAAACTGCAACAAAAACATGAAAGAAATTAAAAAGGCAACAAACAGGGAAATTACATGAAGGTACTCTAATTATATGATCTGAGAATCCATTATTCGTAAATGAGCAGAACAGCAAACAACTATGTCAATATCATTAACTACTCATATGAGCAAAGAGTCTAAAACATCTTCACATCTTTCCTAACCTCTTCAGTCACAAAGGGAAAATCTACCTACACAATATTTAACTCTTCTCTTACATAATACAGTCTTAAGCAAATCATGAGAAAACACTCTCAGGTAAGCTTTCTTTATCTAGAACTGCAGAGAGTGAAAGGGAAAAAAAGAATGGGGAGTCTTAAAGTATTGAAAGATGAAACAATTTGTTTTTTCATTGCTTGCTATTTAGGTGTAAGCTAAAATTATTTTAATGGTAGTTCTTACAATGGAATTAATCCAGCATAATTTGAAATGAAGCTCTGAAGTATACTTAAGACTAATTTTGTAACAATAAAACCATACAGCTTCTTGGAGTGCCTGAGACAGGATTATCTGATGATTTTTGTTTATTCACATACTTTTGTCACTAATAACCTTTCATAACTATTAGGAATTCAAATTTTGTATTGAACCCATAAGTTCAGATTCAAGAGTTTGCTTTGCTCTATAAATCTATGAGATTCCTTCATCTCGAAGTATTATGAAATTTAATTCTATTTTCACCCGTTGTGAAGCAAAACAATTTGAAAATATTTTAGGGAATTGACCTTTAATGAGTTTGTGGGAGTACTCTGGGAAAAATAAGTTAGGGGATACTGTGCTTAAATTATTCTTGGATTCCAGCCCATGAAGACTTAGTTCAACCTAACATTATATAAATAAATCACAAAATATCTGCTGTATTTCGTATGAGTCTACATCATTTGCCACTATAAAGGATGACACTTCAGTTACAACACTATAAATCAGAAATGATCTCAAACTCATTCAATTTGTGACATTAAAGGAATACTGTTAGCTAGTTAAACAGTGGCAACAGACAACTTATTTCTTCTTTTACACATTATGTAAAAAGGTGTGTGCTGATTAAGATTTACAGTTTTCAAGATTAACTTTCATGTAATTTAAAATCAATAATGCACGTAAAGAAATGCTGCATTAGCAGCATGTAGGTGAGAGCTACCTGGATATTAATTGCTCGCAATCAAGACAGGAGAGATAACAAGACACTGCACTCAGAAGTCTGTCTTGGTTTTAGATACAGTTTAGATGCATAGCCTACTGATACAGCCTCCACAGTCCCTACCTCCTCCTCTCCCTCTTGACCCCGCTCCAGCTAAACCAGCATGTTATGATGCCCTTTCCCAACACTCAATGCTTTTGCATTGTCAACAGCAAAGAAAGCAAGCTCTGTGAAGTAGAGTAAGCTAGAGGAGAATTATCATGATTCATCTCTAGCATGGTACATGAGGCAAGGCTAGAGGAGGAGAGCCTTGTCCTCGCTGAGACCTGCTGTGCCACCCCGACCCCCCAACACCTTCATGCCAGGTCTCCAGACACCTGATTGCCATACTGGAGCATGGCACTAAGAAGGGTTCCTGCAGAAAGGCAGCCCTGGTCTCAGCAGGTATTGTAACACAAGCACAATAGATATGTCCTGCCACTAGGAAAAGGACTAAGAAGAGAATTAGAGCACAGCTTTTGCCAAAGGTTCTGTATAGCTAAATGTTTTGATGGGCATTTCAAATCACAGGTAACAGGATGCAAAAGAATATCTACCATCTAAAAATCCATGTCTCTGTATGCAAGACTACTTATATAGTCTATTGTTTTAAGGACGGTACCACATAATTTATTATATTGCTATTTTCAGCTGGAAAACGTTAAGCATGTTTGACCTATACTATCATACACAATCTATCCAGGGAAGACATAGGAAGTATTTTTACTCCTAATGCTTACCTATATAATGTAGAGAATATTGGTGGACATGTCTGGAGAGTAAATGCTGAAATCCCAATCCTAAAATGCTGGATGTTTATTATGACACATTATTTCAATCAAGAGATAATTTCTCAGTGGTGTTTTTTTGTTTTACTAGGTATTTCAGTCTGTCCACATTTTAGTTTGATAAATTAGGTTGATAGATTTAGTTTTATAGATTGAATATAACAGCCGTATCAAAAATAGTGTATTTTTAATTTAGGAGATCACATTCCAGTACTTAAAACAGCTGTTGACATGACTGATTAGTAAAATCAAAACCTTTCTAACCTGGCAATATTTAAAAATCTCTCTTAAATTCTGCAGATCCATAGATATAAGAGTTATTTCTCCGGGCAAGAAACCTACCTGACTAGAAAATGATATGAAAGCAGTGGTGAATATGTAAATAAAAGATTTAAAATAAACAAACAAAGAAAACCCTTGCACGTATAACAATGATTAAAAGTCTAGATATGCTTGCTAGAGAAATCATCAGCACTTAATAAAAAATAACATTTTTTTTTTTCTAAAATATACAAGGAAAATAAAAACCTCCCATAACTTACACATAAGCCTTAGGAGTGTAGAAAAGCCAAACTGCTCAATATTCACTTCTGTCAGCAATTTGGAAAGAAGGAATCGGCTGTATTCCTTCTGCCTGATGCTGAAAATGTGTATCAAATATAAAGCAACATTTCTAAGGGACACTATTTTCAAACCAGACACATGAGGAATTTGAAAGGAATGAGTTGCGAAACACTTTGAAACTAATGTTCTTATATAATGGATTTTGAAAACTGAAGAAAATACCAAGAGACCAGAGGCTTGCCACATTATCTGAATATGAGAAAACAGTGTCTCTTGTTCCTAGGTGAAACTGGACAAGAGTTACTTTAAATGGCATGGCATAGAATTAGGGACTCAAAACAAAATATAGGTAAGTTTACTTCCATGCTAGATGGGTATTCTCAAATCAACATTTAAAAACGCAAACATGTTTGTCATCTGCAACACCACTAGCCAGCCTATTCAAAGCATTTTTCCCACAGTCACATAGGTTTAGACTCACTAATATAAATACATTTTTTCCTATTCCCTGGCATACAGCACAAACCTTAGCTCTATGTTGCCACCAGGTCTTCATGCAATTATGTTCCCAGTAGCTGATTCTGAAGAGGTGCTGGACTATTGCTAACCATTCTAACTATTCCAAAGCTTCCTTTTAAATTGTAATTTCAAAACAGTGAACCTGAAAATGTTAACGATTTGCTAACCCAAAACAAATGCAACAAAACCACACACACACACACCACAACAAAACAAACAAAGAAACCAGACAACGCCAACTCAACAAAACCCTTTCTAAGCAGTGTGCATTTTACCCCACTCCCACATTCAGCACTGCATCGACAACCACATCTAGTCAGAGACCCTTCACCCAAATCAAGTGAATTTCAGAATTTCCTCTGCAGAAAGAAGGAGGATGAGGTGGTGTCCTTCAGCTTTGATGGTTCCAGTCTTAGCCGTCTGATGGCCTCTGCCATTTTTAATGCCACGCTATAGTTGTACTTGATCTCTGCTAGGCCAAATCTATTACTTCTTAAAGAAACACTCTGAAAATCCTTCAGGATTGCTACTGAACACATAGGGGGAAACGCAGGGGCCTCTGATATATAGGGCTGGGTGATTCAGTGCCCTCTCTGTATAAGGTCTACTCAGTTGTTTCACATGCACTCATCCGCATTATCAGTGGGCTCTCCTTCCCCACTGCCCGGCCACCTCCTGCCCCAGTGTGGGCTATGCAGGAACAACTCTGTTTCCCAGGGCCGGTTCCCCCCACCAGGCCACAGCTGATGGCTGTGGAGCCTCTTTCATATCCACAGTTTCCTGAGGAGCCATGCTTCCTTGTATCTGTATAGACCTGTCATATAGGCCAACTGCATGCTGGATCCCTCACAAGCACTGAGGGGACAAGAAAAGTGGGTAATTAATATTATTTTTGTCTTACTTCTTAGCATATACAAAGTCACTTCTTTATATCACACATAGTCTTGCTGGCTTGGCTTATAAAACACTTTCAAAGCTGTGCCACACATTTTTTTTCGCTCCCCTATGTTAGGAACCAAATGCAAACATCAGTTATTAGTGTACTTCGCAATTCTGTCACACGTTTAAATTTCATGCATTTCTGCAAATGCATATCCAGATAATTCTATGGATGATTTCCCTTCACTTTGATGACCCTTCCAACAGATTACTGGGATCCTGCTGCTTAGTCTGCTATCTATCCACTTGTAACTTACAGTATTAAATCTACAATAATTAGAGAATGTTACCTACAATAATTAGACTTTCCTTTTTCAAGTCCCTGTAGATTGCTTTAGATTACAGTTTAGAGTAAGGAATTATTATTCAGAGAGAGAGCTGAGACATTGACATAACACGGAATATGTTTCTGCTAATTTTAGGTTTCAGAATCAGCTTCACAGATTACTTAAAGCGTAACTTTCACACATTTCACTGAAATGATGTGAAATGTTCACTGCCACATCAGGATTATCAAGCCAACAACTAGAAAACCTGACATACAATTATTATCCATTTATGAAGCATTTAGAGAATCCCTGTTGGGAGCAAGACGCAGGAAAAGAAATCAGTTTTCCACAGCAGTGTTCAGTTGCCTTCATCCTAGGAACATCATTTTGTAATCCTCAGCCTCAATCATAATTTATCTTTATCTTCTGCCACAAATTAATAAGTACTCACACAAACAACATAATTGACTGTACGTTTCTGACTCATACTTCAAGTGTGGTCCACAAAGAACAAATTCTCAGGAAGTTACAGTGTGAAGAAAATGTACTATGTGTGCATAAGATAAAGTAAACATAAGATAAAGTAAAAGATGATGCAAACAGCATTTGCAAAATCGATAATGCTGTTTGATACAGATAACATCCTGGACTCTTGAAAGAGGAAATCAATAATTTTCCTTCTGCATTTCATAAAATGACGCCATGTCACATCACCAGTTCACAACTTTTAGCTCACCAGACCTAAAAGCTTTAATTATCAGCTCCTGATCAGAGATTTTACGCAGGAGGTGGAGATGTTTTGCAGCGAGACAATCTTGAGCTTCCTTTCCAGTTTTGCAGAAGACTGCTCACCTCACCAAGCACAGATCCTTTTCTCTCTACTTGGCCACAACTGCTTACCCCACTTCTACCTCTTCTTGCCTATCACCACTACCTATTTCCCCTCCACTCATCTCTTCCTGGCAGCATGGGATGACCATTCTCTTAGATTACTCTCCAGGCACTCTGGTCTCCTCTCTGAGCTCCTCATGCTTTAACCTACTGTCCCCTGCCAGCTCCCTTTTACACAGCCTTTTTGTCAGTTTCTGCCTTCTGAGATTTATATTTTTTTCTGATTTTCATTTCCTTTTCTAAGTAGTGTTAGACTTTCCCTTCATGTTTCTTCTCTCTTGTCCCACTTCCTCCTTTTAACTTCTACTTGCTCAGTCCTTCCCAATAGCATTTTCACACACAACCACGGTGACTTTCAGCTTCTCCTAACCCCAGAACCTCAAACAAGACATTTTGATGTGTGATTTGATGGCTTCAAAGGATAGGAGATACAGTGTTACCAAGAAACCCTCCCTGAGATCAGTGGTGACAGTTCTGATGAACTCTACACTGGTTTCTAGGGTTCAGGAAAGTCTGTTGGAAACAGACTATTTTTATGTAATTTTTACACAAGTTTTACGTGAGTATACTAAGCTTGAATAAACTCTTCTGGTCTAGCAGGGCAGCTGGTAAGAGCACCATCTCTTATACGCAGGGATTTCGCTGAGGAATATTGCAGAAGCTCTTATTCTTTCAAGAAATGGCATTTTCTACAGCACCAAGGAGAAGAAATATAAAAAAAAAATAAAATTAGTTTCCAAGTGATTACAATGCATCAGAGAAAATACCTGTGGACACTAAAGAATTTGGTATCCTCCCTCACACTGTGCTGATGGCACACTGGCAATTTGCTTTGCATGGAAAATTACTACATTCAAACTTGGACTTCGCTTAGGAAACATGGAATATCGAAATTTCCATTAATAGAGTTGCAGAAATCTTTACCGTAGGCATGTTGATCATCTAAGTTTTGTACAGAAAGCTGAAAGTATGCTTTGGTGCAAGATTATTCTCTTTGTCAACAAATTTTAAGCATCTGATTCCAAGCAAGTAAGTAAATATTTGATTAAGAGAAGATTTCCAGAATCATTCAACACAAGAATTATCAATTCCTCATTTTTGTGGAAAATTCCAGTGCTTTTGGCAGCTTTACACAAGTATCTTTTAATTCAAGGTGGAAAAGAAATAAAGTCCATATTGCACATTAAACGTCAGAGCAAGTAGTTAAAGCCTGGCAGAGTTGCTATAAACAGTTAAGATAGGTTTGCAAGTCAGGTAGCCCTGAGCTTTATTACCATAGGGGCAGAAGCAGCCTTGCCAAAGGTGGAGGCAGACAGCTTGTGCAGACGATAATGCTCTGACTTCCAGAGCTTTACTTGGTCAGTGCATAAACTTTCACTATCACTAACTGAAAGTGAAGGAAGCCTTTCTCAGGAAATCTAGCCTTCATCCCTGATTTGCTGTAAGGAACTTGTATTTTGTTACACATACTGATACACAAGGTGCACATTATTCTTCTAGCTGCGGGGAACGCAGTTTGATAAATGCCCAGATGAGAAATGCCCAGAGAGAAATTAACCAAAAGTTATAATTACACAGTGATAAGAGCTCATGCAGTGGTTGAGTAATTTCACTTTCCTGTTTATAAATCTGGAAGTGATCTCAAAATATGTTACATAAAATGCAACCAAGAGCACTATCCTGCACGATCATAAGCATACACTTCTGCAGATGATTTGGGATGGTCTCTGTCCCACATTTGACAGAAAGCATTTGCTATAAGATGTCTTGGCCTTGTAAACAGCCGTCATGTGCAGGAATAGCGAGATAGGCTAACAAGTTTCAGATGGCTTAAAGAAAGCTTCCCTTGTCATTTTGAAATGAGGGTAAGGAAAGTGGAAAAAAAAAGAAAGAAAAAGAAAAAAGAAAGAAAGAAAAAAGTACATAAAGAAGAGAGGGAGTTGTAGGTATGAAAAGAAATAGGATTGGAAAACTTCAGGTGGGGCACAGATTGTACAGACAGACACAGGTTTAAGATAATAAATGATCCCTTTCGCATTCCAGTTTGAGTAGTTTTATGTTCTTCTTATGAGAATGTTCTTCAGCTTTGCTAAGTGATTGAGAAATGAATTGTTTGAAGGTCTGTCTGTGAAATGGCAAGTTTAGGAGGTTGAAGTAGCTTAAGTCCCCAGAAGGTAAATCAAAGTGACTCTAGAGACAAATAACCACACTACTATCATTACAGCTGATGGTTTTAACAGCAGGGAAGATGCAGCAGCACCCAGTACAGGGCCAACCACATGCCTAAGCAGCCTCTGAGCATCAGTAGGCGAGCAAGCACTCAGGCAAATATTCATCTTAACTACTGCTGTCAGCTCCAGAACCTGACCCTTCAGGGTCATCATGTTACAACTGATACTTTTACACTAGTGAAGATCATAGTAATAGATGTTTTCAAAGAAAATCCTCCATATGATATAGTATAGCCCACATGAGACTATACCACAGTCAGACAGTTGCCGAGAGCTGCTGGTATATTAAAAGCTACATATCCACCAGTTGTTTACTGTTTTGTTTTTTATTTTCCTTAGTTCTTTTTATGAAGAATGAAAAAGTGAAAAATTTTCACATAAAAAGATTTGATGCAGAACTAAAAGTCAGAGTAAGGTGAAATGGCAACTGAAATCGTTTAGGCACAGCTGTAGCTACTGAATGTGAAAATAACGGAATTTATATGGGTGGGGCAGGCAAGAGTAACTTTTTAGGGATTCCTATTTCTCATTTAACTCTTTTAGGAGCATTTGTGAGTTGTGGAAATTAAGAAAATGAATAAATACATCCCTACTTCTAGCAGCCCGTAACAAACAAATTCAAATTCCAAACACAGCTATAATTCCTTCAGAAGAGTTTGTTTTAAAATCAGTTAAAGACTTGCGCAGGGTTTAAAACCATCATGAGGAAGAAGCGTGTAAGTGAGATTACAATGCAGATTGCTGGCCAAAGCTCTGGAGGGCAATGGAGCCACAGACTGTGCTTTGAGTGAGTTTAGAAGTGGCACTAAACAGGAAGTGTGCAAAATAGAGCCCTAACAGGTGGCAGGGAGCATAGGCATGCACAGTCTGATATGCAGCTGCGCTGCTCATCTCTCTATCACATCTAGATAAGTCATATGATTTTCTCCTATGGTTGTAATATGCTAGGTATGAAGAGACAATGAGTACCTAAGAATGGAACGGCCATCAGAAGTGCAGCACTGGAAGGCCTGTAGTCATTCACAGTCCCCATGTGCAATTCCATTTTGCAAAATGCTTTAAAATATTTCATTAAATTTTATAAATTCTACGGCTAAGATGAATGTAACACAACAGAAGTTATGCCAACAATAATTCGCACGTCTTGTATGAATGTCTCAACATTTTCTGGTTTTGCTATAGCAACAAGAATGTGAAAGGCTTAATTTGTCTGAAATTCTGCAGTTTATATTCTGCATAACTTGAAGTACTATCTTTAAATACTGGATTACTGCTCATGGAGGATACAGACACATATGAAGCCATACTTTGCTCAGAGGCTTGTTAAAATCTCATTACAACAGCCTGCTTAATTCCTAATAAATTGATATTGCTGTTTTTTTTTTTTTTTCCATGCTTGCAGCACTCATGTCATGTATTTCTCCAAAACATTATAGAACTGCTTAGAGTTTTCCCACAGATTTAACTGAGCTTTGCTACCATAAATATGATAAGAAATGGGGCTGTATTTCCCACTCGTAATGAGAGAAACGTCCCTTATATACCCTGTGTTACATGGCTTAGTATGCACAGGAAAACTGAAACAGGTTTAATTTAAAAGCAGCAGTTCCATACAAAAGAATTCAGCCTTACTCTATTAGCTACCCTACAAAATTACTGAAGTATTACTTCCATTTTACTACTGTAACAACAAGAAATGTTTAACATAAAAATCAGAATTGAAGGAAATGATAGCCATTACAACAATCCCATGTGCAGATCTGTATCAGCAGCTGCACAGGCTTAGCTTTACCTGAATAGCAAGCGGCTCTTACACACAGGGTACTCAGTTGGAATGAAGGAGACATTACTAAAGCAAGCAGGGGAGAAGGTGAAACTCCCACCTTACCGAAGTGTTTTGCATCTGAAGGGAAACTTGAATTTATTTCAATCTTCAGCCTTCATGCTACTTGAATACCACATACTGAATCAGAGGGTATGATTTCTGCCACCTGAGCACTATCTACTTTTCAGGAATGACCAATTCCAATACACTGCGCGGTATCGTGACAAACTACTAAACAAAGTCTAAAATGTGGATTTCAAGGCAGCTAAAATGAGTTGGTTCTACAGGTAACTTCATGAAACATTTACAGCAAGCCTGTTTGCAGTTTAAACTGTTCCTTTTTTTTTTTTTTTTTCCTTCTTTTTGCATTCCGGCTCATAACTAGTAATAGCAACTCTCAAAGCATTAAACAAGTAAACAGTTGATCCTAGTGTGTAGCTACTAACCTTGAGAGACTGTATAATACTTAGGTTCCATAAAAGAATAATTGCCATCAGGAACCATAGCATAGCACTGAAATACTGTTGTTCAAAATCTGCTACTTAAGTTTATTAGCTCTATGCTTTGCAATGTTCAAAGAAAAGGAGACATGTACTTACCCTTTGTTCCAATAAGCAAGAATATATAGAAGCACCAGTCAGATGTCATATCTGTCCTTCAGCAATTTACTGAATAAAGTCAATAAACAGTGTCCCTTAAAGCTTAAGCTGCTGGTAAGCACTGCCTCTGACAGCCTTCAGCAGTGCATGAAACAAGCTCCCTTCTCTTCCTTGGCTTCCTCGCCTGCTCTCCTTTTCACTGGGTCTCTCTCTTCCCCTCCTTGGCATACAAACACACCCCACAGCAGAGACTGGGGAGAAAGTTTCAGGGGGACATGCCAGCTCCTCAGCTCTGCCTCACGTGCCGGGGCTGCTCTGTCCAGTGGCAGGAGAAGGCTGGGCTGTGTGCATGGACACAGGTCCACCCTGGGGAGAGCTGCTGCTGCACAAAACACAGCCAGATCCAGAGAACTGTCATCAATAGTCCAGTTTTGTTTTTCTTTTCTTCTTTAAAGTCACAATACTGCAAGAGGCCTGAAAAGTAAAATTTTATTAAGGCAACCCTGTTTGAAACTAAATATTTTGTACAGTTTAGATAAAAGCTGGTGGTTTCTCAAGTAAGGGGAAGTGAAATATATAAACACAGCCCTTTCTATCCATCCGGCCTCTCTCTGAAATGCAGAAAAATGCACAATGTAATTTATTTCCAATAACAGCACATCACTATTTTTACACATTAACCACTCACTGTGACCGTAGCTAAAAGAACTAATCTGAGAGAACAAAGAGAGATGTTCAGAAACATATACTATGTGGAAGTTTTTTTCAGATTCTCTCCTTATTTAAGTACTTTGAAAATTCCCCTCTGCCACTTGCCTTGCCAGTTTCCAGTAGATCCAGTGGGTATCACCTAAACTCAATCACGTGTATACACATGTAGTTTTAAAAATCTTTTTCAATCTTGTGAAGGCTAACAGTCACCAGTACAGCGAGTTGTATTTCAGAAAGAGTCAGTACACTGAGATGAACTCAAGGGGAGGAGTTAAATTTTATCTGTCCTGAAAGAGGTTCTGAATATTTATTATTATTTTGTTTGAAAAAAGATCTGTATTTCCAACAGCTTGTAAAGATGGCCCAGGCCAGGGAATGCTGGTAACATGCCACCAGTCACATCAGGTCCTTGGGAAGAAAGCATGCATGAACACGTGCACGAAAAGGCATATTTAGAGACTGGGAAAAACCTACACCATAGACAAGAGCAAAATCTGCATTGTTGCTATGGCGAAGTTGTCTGCAAAATAGATATTACAAACTGTCAGTCATTTTATTTCTAACCTAAAAAGAAGACAAAATACAGGGGGTAAACCAAAAGGTTCTTGCTTATGGAAGCCCCTCCAAAACCTGTTGGCATCCACTATGCCAATGCTAGTACTAGGCAGTGCCTGAATAAAAATGGGCTAGGGAACTATAGAAGATTTCTTTCATAAGGTGAAAACTACTTTTGAATCATTTCAAATAAAGCCACAGTTGCCTCAAACAACCTTTCAAAGTTTAACACCTAGACAGCCTATGGCTAATGTCTGAGCTATACAAAATGGGCTTCCAAGGTGTGAAAATTGGAGGAAGAATCTGAGCATAAAGAATGACAAATACACTTTCAATAAATGTAATTGGAAAAAAATAAAATAAAAGCTCTACATCTTTACTGCAGGATGAGATAGGAATGATGTTCTAGGGAAAACTTCCAGGGAAATTGCTCTTTAGCACAGCTTCCTCTTTGGCCTTCTCATCTAGTTACCTCCATTTGAGATTGGAATTTATATGTTTTGGGAATATGATACTTTCACGTGATATAATATAATGAAATGAGGAAGCTGTTTCTTCAGAAACAGTCTGATCTACTACAAGAACCTCAAGATTCTCTAGCTCAGAGTAAACATGGAAAAAAAAAAAAAATCACAAAATGCAAGACATACCACCCACGTGTTTTCTGAAGCTCTTCCCCAGTGGGAATTGTCACTGCCAACTAATGCCTTCCTTTTTTCAAAGACCTTTAGCAAGTATACTCATTAAAGTTAATTCTGTTGCTAACACATGCTCTATGGAAAATCCACTGAGATCTTCGCTCTTCTAAACTTCATCAACATTCTTAATAAAAATACATGAAGCAGCAGAACATTCTGGCCTTTAGGAGAGAACCATAAAAGAGACACCCATTCTCTCAGTGCAGTTATATTCAAACCAAGGAGCTACAGTTAGACAAAAACAAGTATGCTTTAGAATATGGAGAAAAGAATCAGAAGAAGGAAGCTCATTATTAGAACATTAAATAAGACATTATTGGTTTTTAAAAAATAGTTTAGCCTTACCTTACTTCAAAACATCTACACATTTTTGTGCATGAGAAAGGCAGTAAGGACTTTCCACCTGTCTAAACCATAAAAAGCTATAAATATTGGTGTTTTAGAGTTCTGTTTTCAAGAAAACAATAGTCTTTACATGTTAATTCCTTTCAGAGCAAGGAAATAACAGATTAGAATAACATATTACTGCTAAAGAAGTCATTCAGTTTCAGTCAACATTTGCTTATATTTCTCCTTAATTCTGTAATGATATTCCAAAAACATCACAGAAACCCATAGTGTGGGTTATGATGTTTCCTTTACCTCATCTTAAACTGAAAGCACTACAAAATGTACTATTGTCAGATACATAGGGAAAAAAGACCCAAATATTTAACTAATATTGTGCCACAAACCATCAGAAAATATTCATGAACTAAATTCAAATAATTAAGGTTTTTATTTTACCGAGAAGAGTCACCTCATGTGAGCACCAGAAATCAAATACAGAGACTAGAATAAAATAATCCTAACTATGAAGCACTTTAAGATAAACATTTCTAGAAAAAAAATTAGCACTTAATAGTCTTATTTCCTACAGTTCAAATTTGATACTGTATAGAAGGAATCTCATAAAAGTAAACAAATCATTCCTGTGTATATCACCTTTGTATATCACCTATTATGTATATCATACCTTTGTGTATATAACAATTAAAGAAATACCAACCTGTAAATCATTGCTACTGTGGAAATAAAACAGAATTTATTTTCAGCTTGAAGAATGTATTTTGTATATTTCAGCACTGAAGAATATATCAGGTGTATTTATCCACAGGCTATGGCTTCACCCTTGGAGGTTAACAAAGATTTTATCTCAAACTCTGAGTGTGGCATACTCAGTATTACAGCTGACAAACTTCTAACAGATTCACCACTACAGGTGCAAGCAAGGGTATTGCTATGCTTTAATCTATGGGGAGAAGGTAAATGCATATAAATTCTACCTGCTGTTGCACTGCTCCAAGTACTAAGTAGTACTCTTTTCTAATGTGGGAATTTTGCTTCGTTTAATTAAGAGATGTTGTATAGCATACTAAATCAAGAACTGAAGAGACAATAACTACATCAATGGTGATTTTATAAACCTAAGAGCTGCTCATTAAGAAAAGGAAATCTTTAGATTAAAATACTGTCAGCTGTTGTCAACTGCTTTACTTCCACAGTGAAACACCGGAGCTACAGAATGATCACTGAAAGCAATGGGACCATCCAGTCACAGAGAATATATAGTTCATGTATAGAAAGAGAGAGAACCTTCTGCTTTCTCAGTTATTTGATGGACAGTACTTAGGTTTTGTATTATAGCAAAATGAACTATTAATATACAGACGAAACTTCAGAACACAGCATTTAAAATGTAAATTCATTATGCATGTCAATCTTATAATCCCAATCATTTAATTGTGCAAATGAACTTAATTGGCTAAATTATAATTAATTTACACCTTTTTTAAAGCCCCCATCAGCATGCTTTGCAGATAATGTGTTTGAGAACAAGACATTTATATTTTACATGGTAACTGTTATTTTTGGAGAATATGCTTTTTATCCAACACTTCCCTAAATCTGAAGGTAAGCTAAAGAACTCCCTAGGAAAAGTGCAAGAACATGCAAGTAGCATAAGCAGAGAGAGGACCTCATCTACAGCCATTCTTCCCAAACCAGAAGCTGTATCCAGTGCTTTTATCTATCTCAGACACTTGTGGCTCAATCAGTACTGTAGGAGTATGTTATATTTTCATAAAGATTACTGTTCCCCATTGCACAGCTGCAGAGATTTAATAGGATTTATCTTCCAAAGCCTGAAGAACTTGGGACACCGGGCCTAACAGTCCAGGATAACTACACAAGGACCTCTGCAGCACTATCTATCTTCTGACTTCTCATTTCTCTCTCCAGACCTCTTATCAGCACAGCTGCAGCTGAGCTGGGATTACTGGCATTTGCTTCTGGAAGAAGGGAAGAGACGTTTCTCTGTTGGAGAAATGATCTGAACTCAATGTTTTCTCTTGGGGGGGGGCGTTTCTTACAGGATAAGACAGATTATTATTTTTTTCTCCAGCATATTTATATGTCCAAGTGTCTCAGAACAGAAAGTGGCAGATGCCAGTTCTGCTACATTTATTTTAAGCTAAATTAATGGTACAAAATTTGGCTGTAGTGCTACAGGAGAAGGTCAGAAGAGAGTAAGATTAGTCCAAGACAACAAAGGGGAAGAAGTTACTTCGATAAAAACATCAGTACTCAGTCAGTTAATCTATCCTCCCAATAAACAGGATTCTTCTTGCACCTCTTACTTTCCCAAAGCATTGTTTCCAGAGCCTTTTAGTCCCTGCCCTTGCCAAGTGCCCCTTGCCTCTTCTTGATGCTAAAGGAGTCCACTTCCCAGCTGTGGTGTGATCCTTCAGGTTTTAGCTGAAGACAAAATTCTCAAACGCAAGTAGCTAAATAAACAATATTGGAAGATGTGAGAGTCGTAGAACATTCACTAGAGATGTTTTAACATGAGATTGTACCAGTTAAGTCATGCTTTGAGAGAATGAACTCTAAAAACATGGAGTATATAAACCACTGAGAAGACAAAACTAAGGCTTCAGTAGCTCAACTATGAGGACCTTTGTGTTAGAGAATTGTCAAAGCCAATTCAAAGCTGGAGAGAAATGTTCATGTGGTACCAGGATGGCCAATCCTAGCAAGGTAGAGTTCATGAAGGGAAGATTTGGGTCCATGTAAAGTCAAGCAGTCAATAAGGAAGGCATTGCCTTTGAAGACCGCTGTGAAAAACCCCGTTTAACTTCCATCAACTGACTTAAATGTCAGTAGTTTATATACTTGTTAAGATTCAGCTAAAGTGAATATCCATCTACCACTAAATTTATGATTATGCATATTTCTTCCAAGCAACAGGGAAAACCAGAACAGGTTTCTATGAACTTTTGAAAATGCCATCTGTGTGACATTACCCTGTGCAAACATAGAGTCAAGACTATTCACCCATGGAGGTACGTTGAGCCCATGTTAAAGAAGGAGCCACTGAAATGACAAATTATCTGTAAGAATATCCATACTCACAGCTTGCCACTGCATTGTTGTGAAGAAAATAAAATTCTGTAAAATGAACCAGCCTTTTGCAAAGTAGGTATGATTCTAATCCCACAGCTTTTATGTAACAGCTTAAATTACAATCCTGATTTTGTATTTCTGTAACAGCCTTCAGAAAATAGAACTGAAAGGGCAGAAGAGAGGTGTGAAATTCAGAAATCCCAAGGTCATTACTATATAATTGCAGGTGACCAATAAAATATCATTTTGCTACTATTAGTAAATATTCAGGACCTAGATACACTGGGGCTCTAAATTAATTGCTTGGGCTTGTATTTAGATTTGTAGTTTTTCATATACACACATTTGATTCAATCGGCTAAGGAAGTACAGCATTTATCTATATCTAATACTGCTGTCTTTGAGAAGCATAAAATGAAAATTGCTTGTTAGAGCTAGAGGAGATGCTGGTTTTTGAAACAGCTGTTAAGCCTGTGGTGAAGGAGTTGACAGAAGAGATTTTTTTGTTTATTTATATGAGCTTTCCTTCCTTTCCTGCAACTAAGTTGTTCATGAAAAAAATCAATATATCTATGAGCAGTTTGAGCCAACATGAGGAATTGATTTAAGTTTAATCATACAATTCAAAAGCACTGTGCATGATACAAGTGGAGAAAATACTTTCAAAGTAATCATGCAGAATGAAGGGTTAAACCATAGGAAGCTATGATCTCTAATTCTTTCTTGTTTTCAGATTTTACATTTAAATAAAGCTGAAACTGCTAGGCTTGCAAGACTGATAGTTTTACAAAATCAGCAATTAAAGCAAAAATATGTGGTATTTTCTCCTACTGTTTGGATGACTAACATTACATATTATTTTCCCCTTGGTGATACTTCATTCTAATTATTTCGAATATTCTGATACTATTAAGAATATACATTATAATTTTAATGAATAATTTGATAACTGAATATTACAGTTAATCTTTTTTTTTTTTTTTTTTTTCTTTTTAATCTGAGGCTGATTTCTATGTTAACTCTAGAAAAAATCTTCATGGTAGAGACAAAAACCCTTGACAACCCTAGACAATCACTAACATTGTAGTGGTGTGTTGCAACTCGTGCTCTCCTTTCTGGCTCCGTTCGGGATTATTTTTGGTTCCAAAATGTAACTTCAATACGAGAAACAGTTCACTATCTTCCCCTTGATCCCTTGTATGCTCCTCTATGATATAAGAGAACTGAACCAAATCTTCTGCATCCTGCTTAAAAGCTTTAAATGGTGGTCCATGACATGAAAGGAAGCAATATGATCGGTACTGGTTGGTGCTGACACATGCTTATATTAAAGAAAGCAGCAGGAGCCATCATTATGCTTTGTGAGGATGCTGACACCATTTTGGTGCATCAGTGGGCTCTGAAATTAAGTCTTCAGAGTGCTCAGGCAGATGAATGCCTAGTTTCTCGATCCTGCTGAAGCAGAGTGAAATAAAACTTCCAGGTTCTCTGACTTAAGGATTACCATCCATGTCTGCAGTGACTCAGAAGACATAATACAGCATTTTACTCACATGGAATCTATATGATTTCAGTAATCTAACACATTTTTTAGCTTAAGCCTTTACAAAATGCTTAAAATACATGGTATTTTTCTTCAGGTTTTGATCTCAAAGGATTCAATGTACATTTTTGTGACTGCCTACACTTCTATTCATCTTCTTTTATCTTCAGACTTATGAGAAAACACAAATTAACTGTTATCATTCTTTACTGATTTTATAATTGCCCTAAATGTTAAACAAACAATCAGAAACTCATGGACTCAATTCTAAGAAGAAATCATTACTATCTTTCTGGTCTATGTCTGCTTTACTCAGGCATCATTTCAATGCCCTTGTAGTAGAGTTGCCTTCCTCCAGATCTGTATTTATCAATGTATACAGCCTTACTATTTTTTTTTATTACAAAAGATGAATCAATAACTGCATATTGAAATGGTTTTAGTGTAAATAATTAAATTCAAATAATGTTGAGTAGAAATCCAACATCCTGAGCAGAAGGCATTCAGAATGAGGACTGTCCAAGTCCCTGTTTTGAGTCAAGGATTTGGTGTGTCTTCTCATGCCCTCAGCACTTATAATATTTGTGCTAACAGAAATGCTGAGGAGAAGGTTGTGCCTTATGGACTCTCCCTGAGCCAGGGCTGGCACGAGCAGCATTTACTATCATGAATTTCCCCTGAAATAGTTTTTCCCTACAAGAATGATGCGTTTCTTCATGAAACCATAGAAGGAAAAGCACATATGTTTTTATCCCTTCCTCCAACCACTTGCTTTAGAGTATTGCCCCCCTTGTGCAATGGAGTGAAACTCAAACGTCACTGAACTGTGAATCATAGAATCATAGAATCACCAAGGTTGGAAAAGACCTACAAGATCATCCAGTCCAACCGTTCACCTATCACCAATAGCTCCCACTAAACCATGTCCCTCAACACCACATCCAATCGTTCCTTGAACACCCCCAGGGTCAGTGACTCCACCACCTCCCTGGGCAGTCCATTCCAGTGCCTGACCACCCTTTCTGAGAAGTAATATTTCCTAATGTCCAGCCTGAATCTCCCCTGCCGCAGCTTGAAACCACTGCCTCTAGTCCTATCACTAATGACACGAGAGAAGAGGCTGACCCCCAGCTCACTACAACCTCCCTTCATGAAGTTATAGAGAGCAATAAGGTCTCCCCTGAGCCTCCTCTTCTCCAAGCTGAACATTCCCAGATCCTTCAGCCTCTCCTCATATGGCCTGTGCTCCAGACCCCTCACCAGCTTTGTTGCCCTTCTTTGAACACGTTCCAGTGCCTTGATGTCTTTCTTGCAGTGAGGGGCCCAAAACTGGACACAGTACTCGAGGTGCAGCCTCACCAGTGCTGAGTACAGGGGGACAATCACCTCTCTGCTCCTGCTGGTAACATTGTCCCTGATGCAAGCAGTATCAGGAGTATCCTGCAGTACTGAAGGCAGGGAGCACCTGTTGGGACTTATGTCTTTAAAGCAGGTAACAGGGAATTCTTCTTTACTTTAGGAAGTAATTGTGAAGGTGCCTGGGACAAACTCAGGCATGGTGAGACCAGAATCCTAATTCTTCCCTCCTGTAAAGTCAGCAGTTTCTTATGTCCAAGGGTGAGAAGGTTGAAGATCTGTCCTCCAGTTACAAATACTCCCTCCTCAAGAACAGTCATAATACTGTACCACATGGAAAACCACAAGGAGAGAATAACACTTTCTCACCTGCCAAAAGACAGATTTCAGAGGGAAGAGTTTTAAGCAGTTGTTCTTGTGTGATGATTAATTTATTTCTAGCTGACCTTTAGTGTAAAATCTTTCCACTGTATCTCTTTCTGAAACATAACAGGATGGAAAAAAGAAAGAAATGATGAAATTTTGAAGTTAATTTTCAGAAGAATACAAAAAACACAATAGTATTTTCAAGTTATGAACAAAAGCTCACTATTATTTACGTATGTTTCATCTTGGTTTAACTCACAGAATCACAGAATGGCCTGGGTTGGAAGGGACCTCAAGGATCATAAAGCTCCAACCCTCCCACCACTGGCAGGGTACTAACCTTGCCATTTAATACTAGACCAGGCTGCTCAGTGCCCCATCCAACCTGGCCTTGAACACCTCCAGGGACAGGGCACCCACATCATCTCTGGGCAGCCTGTTCCAGCACCTTACCACTCTCATAGTAAAGAACTTCTTCCTGACATCCAACCTGAATCTTCCCCCTCCTTCAACTTAAAACCATTTCCCCTTGACCTGCCATTATCTACCCTTTCAAAGAGTTGACTCCCCTCCTGTTTATAGGCTCCCTTTAGGTACCGAAAGGCTGCAGTGAGGTCACCCCACAGCCTTCTTCTCTCCAGGCTGAACAAGCTCAGCTCCCTCAGCCTGTCTTCGCAGGGGAGGTGCTCCAGCTCCCTGATAATCTTTGTGGCCCGCCTCTGGACTCTCTCCAACAGCTCTGTCTTTCTTGTACTGCGGGCTCCAGACCTGGACACAGTACTCCAGATGGGACCTCACAAGAGCAGAGTAGAGATGGACAGTCACCTCCCTGTCCCTGCTGGCCACCCCTCTTCTAATGGAGCCAAGGATACCAACAGTTTAGTCCCCTTTTTCTAGTGATCTCAATAACTGCAAAAATTCTTGCATGGATCAGACAATACAAAATATCATCAGGTAGTGAAAATTTGGATGATGCATTAATGAATTTGTTCTCCCCACAATGAGCAGCTGACCAGTGGGAATTAATAATTCCTTTTTCCATCACAGATGGAGCAATTCTTTTCACAGATATCTGTAAGTGTTGCACTGGTAATCTAATCCATTATCTAATTCTAGGAATGCAGGCAGCATTTGAAAATGACCCTCTATAAACTACAAATTGTTGTAGCTTTATCTTTGCTGTTACTAATAACATCCCTCTCCTGAAGTGGGGGATGTGACTTAAGCTAATTCATCCTGTAGTCACATGAAGTTTATTACTTTGAAAGGAAATGGCCAAAGACATTGGGTTTTGTGGTTGAAATGCTCTGCTACAGAATACCTTTCAGTCACCATGTTATTATCTGGCTCACACTTGTCATTTCTTTCTGACTTTAATTTTGGGAATAGTTCCCTCTCTCCTAAATAAATACCTTTGCAAATACATAGGTCACTTTGAAAGTAATGGCTTCTATTTATTTCCATAGAAACTGCAACAGATAGAAAGAGTACAATAACACTATTCGATAGAGCAAAAATTCTCAGCTACAAAACACTATTTGGCAACATAGTCACCGCCATTAGCTACGTATTGTCACCAAAGATGAAGAAGAGCCTGCATCTCACGCTTGTAAATATCTGCACCAGTGGGGGTGACGCACTGTCACTGTCACCACTGCTGAAATGCACCATTCACTGCCTCGCTGTGCTCACATCCACTGTTTGGTCTCCAGAAACATTCCACAAGTGTCAGTGAATGTCAGTGGGAGCCATTTTTTCCACATGGAGGAATTCAATGATACAGTTTTGCATCATACGCACCTCCATATCAGATGCCATTTTTTCTAGACTGCCCCTCTGCTGCCATCTGTTGCGCAGTAACAAATTGTAATGGGATATAGGTGGCAAGGTTCAGCCTCAACTGCTGTACCACTGACATCCGCCTGTGATATTGTGGGCCAACATGATAAAATAGTAGGCATTACTTTCAGACCATCCAACATACTATCCTTTTACCAAAACATTTTGAAGGATAATACATTTGGATTGGGAAATCAGATTATTTTTGTAAAAGTGGACCTCGGATAGTGATAAAGCATTATAGCATCAAGATTATTATCTATGATGGAATGACTGGATTTTCAAACAATAAATATATTTATGAAGGTTCTTTGTTGTGATTTCTAGGAAATTTTGTTGGGATTTTGTGTGTTTACATGTTTGTGTATGAGACAGTGACCAGGAAAGAGTTATTCTCAAGTTTTCAGTATCTGCTTATGTGAATGAAAGGTGAAAGATTCTGCATGAGATTCCTGCTCTTTCTATTTCTTTAGAAATCTTTTCATTGTTAAAGTGCTGCAGATGAGATCTGTTCTAGGACAACTCATAATCAGAGGATATTAGTGAATAATTCCTACTATAAGAACTTAAGATAAAAGTTTTTTTAAATAATTTTTCTTCAGGCATCTATCTTGAAAAGTCATTAGATGGGGCACACTACTTGTTAGCTTTTTTTAAAATTTTTTTTTTTTTTTTTTTTTAGCTTTAAGTGGGTTTTGTGTTTCTTTTGGCATAAGACTTCCATTCATATGGTTCATAGCTCAGTTCATATGGTTTTAGCCAGGTGACAGCATGCATATTTTTCATGTCACAACTATGCTGCAATGACATGCAGTTTCGCCTTTGAGGTCAGGTTTCTTCTGTTTATTTCTTCATGGGATGAAACAACAAATAACACAAAATACTTCGATGAAGAAGCTACCACTTTTAGGCAGAGTTTTATGCAGTTCCCTGCATGTTGATCACATGTACATGATTGTGATTGCTCCTCTACAGCATCTGCAAGTAATTTAACAGTAACAAAAATGTCTGAAACTTTTGAAGTATTTGGAGAAAATACAGCTGCAAGAAGCTATGGCTTGGAAAGCTGGTGCAGTAAAGAATAAAAATAGCCAGCTTCCAAAAAGCAGACTTCATAAATCAGAGGTTTCGTAGGTGGACTCTCTTGGGATACTGATTTGAAAAAAAAAAAAAGAAAAGCTGAAAAAATCTGGCAACTCTTCAGAGATGAAGTATTTAGAATAAAAATGTAAGCTATGCAACTGTGGGGGGAAGAAAGGCAGAGTAATAACAAAATCAGCTGGGCTTAATTTTGCTACTCTCTAAGATAAAAATGGACTGTACTGGAAAAGGAAATGAAATCATTTTGCTGAAGATGATTTCAAAAGGATAGATCAGGCATGAGGCCCAAAATCCGAATAGCCAAGGGGATTAAGTGAGGTGCAACTAGCAAGGGGCATCAAGAGGGATAAGAAATTATTGGGCACAAAACTGAAAAACAGAGGAAAGGTTTGGGACCGTGCTTAGTGGTAAACGTAATGTGAAGGCTCTTTGCGCAATTGCATTTAAAGTATTTAATTCTTTTCCTGGGCATTTTCACTCAAAAGTGCAAGGAGATCAAGTGCCTGACAAACAAGAGCAACCAAAAAGGGCAAGATCTATAGTCAAGACATTAAATTACAGTTTGAAGAATATATAAATAAGTCAGATACATTCCTATAGTCCTGCCGATAATCTTTGTTCTAAATTGCCTTGAACTTCTGGCCAAGCTGATTAGAGAAGTTAATGGTTATCTTTGGAGACAGGCAAGTCCATGAATACATGACCTATTTTCCTATTCATTTGTTTAAATTACAATCTGTAGAAAGGGGAGTTATAAACTAGGAAAATATACTGCAAAAATAGTAAAAATAATTAAAGATCTTTAGTGAGTCATACGCTGTAGTTTATCAAAATAGAGATCAAAAGGTAACTTGATTATGGTATATAAGCACTTTCATGCAGTTACTTTTGCTTGATACCAATGGGCTGTTTAATAGAGAAAAACATAATGCAAAGCAGCAGTGAAGAGCTGAAAGACAGCTGAAAGACAAAATGCAAACTGGAAATAATGTGTGGCTTTCTAACAGTGAGGGCAATTAATCAGTGGAGTAAGTTACCATAGGAAGTACCACAAAAGTTGTGCTTTAGTCAATATACTCAAAATCTGTGCCTCTTCTGGGGGAAGCTTCTGTAGAATTGTATGCATGATATTTCTTCTTCCCTCCTGCTAGTGCTTGTGGACTTAAAATCTATTAATTTCTTCTCACTTACCCACATGACTAACAATGGATTAAGTCTGCTTTCTCATTTGGGTCCGTGGCAGAACTCTAGACTACATATCAGAACAGAGACTACACATTATTACTTATTACCCAATTACTTCAACTATATTCTAACCAAGATTTGGGCATTTTATTTAAATTATTACATGCTTATAAAATCTTAAAATGTCATATAATATTTGCCAAGTATTCTATGTCATTGTGGTGCAGCAGATACTATAAATGTAGAATCACATTCATCCACAGATATGATGTAGATGCCAGTGAGAATACAGAAAAATACTGTTCCTTTATTTCAAAGAACAAAGCCACGATAATAATACCTCTAAGGACTCCATATTTTTTAGCATGAAATATCCTTCTCAGCAAAGGTCCAACCCAGTATGTGACACATGTAGAACTGCAGGTTTCATAATGTATTGAGCAAAGATTCAGTACAGTCCACATAACAGCTTAGTGGATACTGTTATCAATAGTTCAATAGAGATGTCAATTAAAAGTGTGAAGAAGAAATAGAGAAAGATAGGTACACATCCTAAGGTGTCAATGTGTAATTTATTTGGAGCCAGCAGGCATGGCGTAAAAATAGAACAAACAACATTAATCAAGTGAGTACTACTATTGAAAGTTTGAATAGAAGCAGAACTTACCACATTAGGAACTCTGAAAATTCCTATTAACTAACCACTGAAGTAACAGGAAGTTTATTTTTGCTTGCATAAGTCTTAGGTATAAAACTTGGGATATGACAGTACAGTGAATGTATTGTATGAAGAAGCGCTTGCTAAGTTAGAGCTTGGGACTTCAAAGGAGTGGTTACTCTCCCTGGAAACAGTCAGCAGACCTGTTTTGTTTTCTAACAGCAAAGCTCAGGAGTGTTCAGTTGTTCCAAAGATGAATGAGTGGCAATGTTCAGACCAGTTCATTTTTCTCTTTCCTCCCCTGAAATGGTTCTCAAGACTGAAGGAAGACCAAGCAATTGAGTGGTACTTATTTCAGCGGTTGTATGAATTAAAAAAAAAACAACTTCATTATGTCTTTCCTCCCCATTTTGGGAGACATCATTTGCAGAGTATTTAGTTGCTTTTTAAATTGGCAAGGCAGTTTTTAGTTGAACACAACACTAATAATGGGACACTGGTTTGAAAAATTTCTAAACAGATAGAAGAGCTATTTTATCTATCCACATTTCTGCAAATATTTTATAAATGCTTAATGAACGCAGGAGATACTGTGGGCTCCCATTCTTTCATTCTCTTGGTGCACTGCTGTTAACTCAGTTCAGAATCAGTGGTATGTCCTTGAGACACAGAAATATGAAACACCTCATAACGAAGAAACAAGTTACACTTTTCTGTTGTGTGTTTGTTTTTTAGGTTCTAATTTGTTCATAGCTTAAAAACTAGAGTATATAAATGCACTTTTTGTACATCCATATGTAGGGAAGTGGAAAAGCTGGATAGAATTCTGTTAGTAATTACCTTACTTTTCCTTTACTGAAAGGAAGCAGAAATCTACTGCTTTGTCAAAACACTGTATTAAACAAATAAGCACTTTCAAACAATCAATGCAAGCCAATTAAATGCGACTTCATGCTTCTAAACTAACAACCAGAGAGTTAGATTTAAATTGGGATTTTATTCTGCAAAGACATAAGCTGCTCTTCAGTGTAGTCTGTAAAATTAACCAGGTATAATATGTCCTGCTCAAATTAGCAGTTCCCCCTCTGTAGGAGTACAGCAAAGACACTCGGCAGACACCTTGAAGCTCTGAAATATATTAGTACAATGTTCGTAATCAGCAAAATGACACATGACACAGAAGCTATAATTCAAAATCTCCCTGCGTGACATGGACAGATGCATCTCTTGTTTCCTTCGCCACCCTGAGACATTAAAGCCTGTGTTATTATATCAGGCACAGGTTTCCCAGGCTTAAGTACTATGAGGAGACGGACGCTGTGAAAGATGAAGCATGCCACAGTCATACTGAAGAGCTTTGCCAGTGCTCATAAGCTAGTTTTCCTCAGACTCTGCTGTTGTATACTCTACAGTGACTTTCATGAGAGCACAGCGAATATTCCATATGGTTGGAGAGCATTGTCCAAATGCTGCTTGAACTCTGGCAGATTGGGGTCATGCCCACTGCCCTGGGGAGACTGATCCATGCCCACAGCCCTTTGCCTAAGAACCTTTTTTTCACACTCCACCTGACCCTCCCCTGACACAGCATTGTGCTGCTGCTCCCTGGGGTTCTATCACATCCTAACATCTGTATACCCAAGTAGAGTAACAAACAGAAGACAATTTTTTGTGCTGACTTATCAGTAACTCCTTCTGTCAAAAAATAATGCAAATTAATTCAACCGAGAAAGGTGATTCACATCTAATTTTGACCTAATTTAGAAGTTTGTAAAGGAAATCTCATGACCCTATGTATCTGGTGGCATTTAATGGGATTATTCAAAGATTCTTAGACTCCTCAACTGTCTATAGGGAGCTGTAAGAGCTTACTTGGAGGTTAGCTTCTACATATGCCCTCCCAGAAGCCTTAGACAGCCATTACAAAGTGCCAGAAACTGCTGAACAGTGTAAAGTAAAATTTAACTGTGTTTACATTTTTACTCATACTCACCAAATACTGTTGGTAACATCACACATTAATGTCTTCCAGACTGCTTTCAACATGGCTTAAGTTAATCTCCTTGATGAAAACAATCACCTTGGCATTCCTATGATGATATTTCTTCCTTTTTCATTCTCTCCACCTGTGGCATCCATTCTCACACAGCAGATGTATTTTCCTGAAAAAAAAAAAATTGTCCTGAGGATATAGGATACATTACAGTCTCCTACTGTTGGAAACGATACAAGCTCTTGCCCAAAACTACTTTTAAATTAAGAATATTGCTTAAAATAAAAATAATCAACCAAGTTATCTTTAAAGTTTGAACAGTACAAACAGTAGTATAACGTTCAAATTTGAGTGTTAAAATATTTGGATAGGCACAGTCATTTGAATGACAAATAATAACAGAATGTAAGAATAACAATGCTTTTTAAATGTTTTCTCTTTAAGAGTAATTGGCTGCTGCGGTATATAATTTTATCTGCTTTTGTGCTTTCATCCCTTAACGAGATAGCCTTCAGTCAGTACAGTAAAAAAAAAAAAGCACAATAAATTATATTCAGGCTTATATGCTCCATTTAATTCTATACACTTTGATAAAAGACGCATGCGCTAATTATTTAATGTTGTTCCTCAGAAATGTTTGTATTTAAAACATTACTTTGACTCTCAATTAGATTCAGAGAGGAGAGAGTATTAAAGAGTTAGAGAAACACATGCTTGGTTACTCTGAGGTCTGCAGCTCTAGATGGAATGGTAAGCAATCATTTTCAAATTGTACAGGCACTTTTCATACTGTTTCTAGCTGTCACTTATAGCATTTACATTACAAGTCAAAAATGGTAGTTGAGCTCTCATGTGTGTCACAGAGACAAAAATCTACTCTCAGAATACAGGTCAACATAAAGTTTAGTTCATCATCAAGCTATCATGTGCCAATGAAAGTATGGTAATATCATAGGTATACTGAATAGCCTTGGAGGATTTCAAGATGAATTTTTGAAGTGATTGCATTGTGCTCCAATTTATTTCCTCGGCATGTTATGTGCACAAAAGCTTATTGGAGATGTTCATGACTGATTACACATACATTATAAGGATGATTTTTTTTCTTTTTTTTTTTTTTTTCTAAAAAAAAGCTCACAAAGGAAGAAGAAAATAAAAAGGAAAACTATCCCCATTGTCTTCCAGGAGAAGAAGCAGCAGAGTCTTCCAGTCCCTCTTCAGATGTCCTCCACAGACAAACACATGTTCCTGCATGGTACTTTTCCCACAGTATCTATATAGCCTCTACCACATCCATTCAAACACCACTTCCATCAGGTGCAGGTACTTTATTCTTGTTTGCTGTTCTGCTTTTCATTGGTTCCGCCAATGTAAATTAGTGGTTGGAAAAAAAGCAGGAGTTGGGGAAGTGTGATTCTCACATTAGTGCCAATTGCTTCCCATGAGAACATGCCATGGCAACATAATTAGGTTCTCTTAAAAAATATTGGATTCTGCAGGTGATACAGGTTAAGAGACACTATGAATTAAGTAAGGCAATTTTTAGCTTAAAAAGCTAAGTTCCAATGAGTTCTCTGGAGATTCTAGAAATTTTAAATCTAAGGGATAGGAGAATGAAGAAGATTACATCTTGTGCAATGCTTTTCTTGTGAAGAAAGTTAAACAATTGTGGCTTTGATCCTGCAATCAGATTTGGCAGTGTGAAATTCTAGCTAGCACATAGATGGGCAATAATACAACACTGTAGAACAGGAAAATAGATTTTTTTTTAAACTCTTCTTTAAAAAGCCCAGCACTCCCCTAGCTAGACATTTTCCTCAGTCAATTGATTAGAAAACTGAAGAAAAGCTATCAAGAAAAATCATTATGTTGTCTCTCCTTAGGCCTGCTGGCCAGTCAGCACTGAGAGAGGCAGTCAGTGTCCATGGATTTATTCATCACTTTTACAGGATCCATGGACTCAGAATTTAGGAGCTAAATTTCCTCTGGTTCTTGCAGAAATTTGAAAAAAGAAGTTTGATTTGGTTTTGCTGTGTTTCTGGAGTTATAATTTTAGAATATTACAACACGGAATTTTATGAATTTCTGTTCAGTGTAACTTTTCATATTAAAAAAAAAGATTACATCTATAATTCTACTACCATCTCAAGAGATAGATGTTGGTGGTATTTTTTTTCCTTTAGCATTACAGATATCTGTGTTTTCTACAGAATCTTCTTAATTTGTGTAATCTATTCTTGCCTCTGCACATACTATGGAATTTCTATCTGATCAAAAACAACACACCATGATTCTGTCCTGAAACCCATGATTAAAATCCTTATGTATTAACCAGCTGGAGAGGACAGTGGTAGTAGCTGCAGCTGGTCTACAGTATTTCTCTGTTCATCCTACAAAAAGTGAGAGTTAAAAAAACCCAACAAGATACATACAGTTTGTTTCAGGATTTTAGCATTTGAGTGCTTGTAAAAATTCTCCGTGAACTTGTCCTATATTTTTAATAGGGAATGACAGAATATTTAGTTGTTTCATAAATACAGAATACCACATGTCCGAGCATGTTATTACAACAATAACACTGAAAATATTGTTTATGAAAAATTGTACTGAGCCTCAAATAAAATACAAACTGCAGGAGTATAAAAATTCAGCATGTGATGCTACCTACCAATCGCTTTAAAAATGTTAGCAACTTAAATTTCACATGATAACTGATATAAATATCTACCTCTTACCAATTAAAAATATTCAGAAGAAAATATTCTCCTTATGTAATTTAACTTCTGAATTAGTGTAAAAATTTCCTATTTTTTTAAGATTTACTTGCATCTCACAGATAATCCTATTCTTTTTCCACATCCACATATTTTTATATAACTGTTGTAAAGTCAGATTAAAGTTTGTGTTTCTTCTTTTTATTATAGTTCTGAGTAATAGTCTGTCATTAAGCTAACTGAGCATTTCTTTAGTCTGGGCAGCAAGGTCAATGTCTAGAAAAAGGAAACCTGCACTAAGATTTATTTACATATTTTTAGTATTACAGAGATCTAAAATAAATAAAGCATTCTTGTGCTTAGTTAAAAGTGTGTGTTAAATAATGGTAAGATATGCTTGATATGTAATTAACAAAATTATCTCAGACCACAGAGAAAGCATGAAGCAGGATGTGAAATGCTAAACCCATGAAAGACACGAAAGCAAAATTAGAGCATTAATTTGCATACTTAATTTTTAAACCGAGGTACTTTTTTTGTGTACATTGATGTGTAAGCAAACTCACTGAGGAAGAATAATTACACTGGAAATTCTTGGACAGGAAAAGGAAATGGTTTCCTGATCTTTATTTCTTCTAGTGTGGCTCCATCATTCCTTGCAATACAATTTATTGGAGCAACTCCTGTTATATTGCCTGTGCAATTGCTACTTTATGCAATTGACAAAGCCCATACATGTGATTTAGTGACTACCTTTCACTTTCTGATCTGTGATACCTGTTTAATTCACAATGCCTGAAATCTGAACAGAATAACTTCTGGTAACAGAAATGAATTATAATGAAAGATTCATAATGAGGAATTTTGAGCATCTGAAAACTGCACTTTTCTTCTTCGTCTTAATATTGAATCAAAAATCATTATCTTTCCTAAATTTTCTTAAAGTTCTATCTGAATGAAGGTTGTTGCTTTGGAAAATGCAACAAATTCCTCCCTATACTTCACTGGTGAATGGCACTGATGACAGCTTTTTCCAGAAGATCTCATCTTGACTCATTGAAGCCTGATTAGGTATTAAATGTGGAGGTTGGTGGCCCTATCTGTGGCAGGGGCGTTGGAGATTCATGATCCTTGAGGTCCCTTCCAACCCAGGCCATTCTGTGATTCTATGAAGCTATGGCCACAATTGTCTTATGTTACTAATTTGTACAGCAATCTTACATGTGTTCTTCCAAGACAGTTTAATTCTTTTTGCTTGCAGCTGATACAGCTTAGCAGTATAGGAAAAACTGGTAATGAGAAAGGGCTAGTAACACACTGCCTAAACATAGCTTCTAAAAGGAAGAGGGAAAGATTGACATAGATCCCAGCTAAGCGTGGGCCAAGTTGCATATAGGCCTCACAAGATCAAAGCTTGTTATAACAGATGAACAGGAAGAATTCTGGATTAAATTTCAAACCACTCATCTACAAGTTAGTCCTTGGTTTTGCCAGATTTCAAAGTACATTCTGTTTCTGTGATAACTTACCTTCTTTAAAAGCACACGAGATGAAGGTCACTGATTTACACAGTAATTTTCATTTATGATATTCCCATAAATCATTTCCCTGAGGTAGCATACAAAAAATTATACAGATCCCACAGCACTATAGAGTGTTTTAATATATCATTAAAAGCAAAGAAGACACAAATAAATAGTTCAATGATTTGAGCAGTCAGGTTTGCAGACCCTTCTTGAATGGGTGTCTTTCTTTCCATCGTGACCTTTTCATTAAATCATCATCATAGATTTTCAGTCCCCAAAGCTTTTTCCTTTAATTAACATGAAGTTTGGCCAAGAACAGTAAAGCTCCTTCCACCTGCTCTTCCAAGACATCATGTTTAATGTCTTTGAGCCTTTCTGACTAAGTAAAGGTACTGAAATCAGATGAGATGAGAAACCCATCCTTTCAATTTCTCTATGAATTTCTAAACACCTTCTTGCAGCTTTTGGCACTCAAGAGCCTCATTTAACATTGCACATGTCTTGCCATTTTTTGCTTCTGGACCCAGAATCACTTTCAGTGCATATGAACATCTTTTAATTAGTGCAAACTTCCCGGAGAACAACAAAAGCTCTGTCTAAGTTACTAACATCATGGTTGGTAGAAATAACCTAAACTTGTTGCTTTTATTTTTTTTTTTAAGCTTGTTATACGTTTATGTCTCCATATTCAGATTTATTGTTTTTCTTGTCACTTACACAGATTCTAGAAACTTGCCAGTCTACAGCTGAATGAGATTCATCTTTGTTTCAGTGACATCTCTCTACCAACCATATAAAAGGATACTTTCCCTTTCACAATAGGCCTTCAAATTTTTTAAATTTTCAAACCTTATTTCCCCTTCATTGTTTGTACATCTGGAAGAAAAATTATATATCTATATACATAGTATCTATCTATATGTCTATATAGTATCAATTTCTCACATATCACTGAAGCACCTGAACCTTGTAATGAACAAAGTGTCTCTTTCTGCACTAAAATGACAAAAAAAAACCATTACAGTAATTCATTATAATGACAATCAGATGTCTGTGTGAGCCTGTGATGTGATCCAAGAAATGCTAGCATAAGCTCCATGCTACTGGCACTGTCAGATGTGCTGATAATAATCAGAATGTCCTTTGGCACTTTCACCTATTTCATTTTTCAATGGAATAGAGGTGGTTGTTGTAGGTGATGAAGACTGTTGATTTATGCAGGCATTACGATTGTGTTACTTTGGTGTGATAGTGAACAGAATACCAAGAACCCCAGCCAAAAATATTCAGGCACTTTAAAGGCATCTGTGGAATGAACTTAACAGACTCCAGAGAAATGGTATAATCATATTTCGAACAATTATATTATTACCTTACTGATTGCTATATTATAGCTGGGAAATAAAAGATAAAACTTTTTTCACTCTCAGCTTTCACTTTCATTCAGCCTCTGAATGTAGCCAGCCTGCACTCCATAGTTTGTCTCTGCTAATAAAGATGGAGGGCTGCACAAATAGTTACCTGAAAACATTTTTGCATAATGCATATACTAATGCTTATATTTGGGTGTAAGCTCAAACCATTTTTTCAGCTGGGGCTATATATATTGAGTGCTAAGATTTCAGGTCATAAAACTATTGCTATGACTACATATATATTATACCATTCACCCACAAACCATATAGTAGTATTACATTTATTTGCATATATTCCCTTATGTTTTTTTTGTTTTTTTTTTTTTTTCTAATTAAAGAAACAGATACTAAGCAATTGATGTTGTTTGTATTCAGCAGCTCACCCTGGGTAGGTTGCAGGTCACGTATTGGCTCAGTGCAAGGTGTACTTTGAAGATAACTATTTAATTTTCTCTTCCTTTTCTCTTAGTTCCACTGAAAATATGGAACAACTTAGCATTTAAAAAATGTGTACCTCAGCAACTACATTTCACGCAATTGAAGAACAAGGTAATGGCAATGCAATAAGTATACAAGTATTTAGAATTTAAACTTTTTGTTCCCCACAAATACAGAATTTCAGAACTTGGATACATGTGTGTAAAAAAAACCAAACAAACAAAAAAACCAACAAAAATCAGTATTAACACCAAAAGTCACTCTAGTTCCCAAGGTTAAAAATAAAGCACAGCCTAACTGACTTTCTTAATGCTCATTAAATGCCTAGGTACAGAACAACTAGCAGTCCACAATAGTACATTGCAAAGTATTGAATTTCTCTAGCACCCCCTGGACCTTCTTAAGAGTGAAAAACGAATGAGGTGGTAAAAAAAATCGTGGCCTCTGTAATCAAATCCTTCTGCTGTGTCTGTTAGCTGCGTGGTTGCTAATCTTAAGAAGAAGGGAAGAGGGGAGGGAGGAAGCAAAAAGACAAGACACAGCTGCTGTTTGGCCAGCTTGCAATTTATAATGTCAGCAAGCAAGCCTTAAACAGACTATTGGCACCAGTGTGGTAGATAAGTTGTCTTCTATTCCCTTTTCATAATACTTCTCAGTATCTAACAGAGTCACGAGTTAATAGCTGGATAACAAAATGGCTTATAGGTATGGAAGATGTGAGACATGCACAAAATATCTATTGAGCAACATTTAATTAAACCATTACAATTCAGTGCCTTGAATTTTAAAAAAAAAGAAAAAAGAAAAAAGAGTATTTCATGAGTTTCCCTTCATTCAGATCCCTCTCACTCCAATACAGTAGGGTGCAGATTGTTCTTGTAGATCTCCTACAGCTCTCAGGCCATTCTATTCCCTTCCTTTTAAAGCCATTTTGCTACTTCTCTTCCACATTTTTACCATTAACTATTCTCTCCTGCTTCCCCTTCCCCATGTCCTCTTTCCTCCCACCCCTGCCTTCTGCGCCTCATGGGTAGGGTGAAACAGAACACTCAGCCAGCAGCGCCCTTGCCCCAGCCTTCCCATTTCCTTCTCACAGAATGCCTGTTACTTCTCAGACAGAGCTACCCTGTTGTCTTCTGCAGTGACGCTTCTGCCTCTGTCACTGACCTGTTCTCAGTAAGGCAAACCTCCTTCCTGTAAAATAAACTTCCAACTCTTGAACTGTTTGCTTTGCTTCTGACACACACTGAGATCCTTCTCTGTTAATCTCTTCTTCCCTACCAGTTTTTCCTTCAAAATGACACTCTGTTGTAACATTTGCTGGTGGTAGGTTTACTCTGTCTTTGAAACCTTTGGCTAAATTCCTCCTTTGTTGCATTTTCATCTATTTTGTCTAAACCTTGAATACACTAAATGATTTGTCTGTGCCTTATGTCTACCATATCTAACTCTCGCTACCTGCTTTTAGTCCTTTACCTCATTACTCCTCTGTCTCCCTAGATCCTACATGTCATGACTTTACTGAAAGTACTTTGTACCATAAACAATTCTTCATTTTCTGTTAAGCTCTCTTCTATGTCTTCTGCCAAATATATCCCCCAGCATCAGCAATGCCACATCCAATTACACCAAGGTTCAGCTGTTTGCTAAGATCTCCAGTGAGGAGGTGTCTGCTCCTCTGCAATGCCCTGCTGAGGGGCAGCAAGCCCTGAGGTACCACTTCAGAAATCACTGACTTACTTGCTTGATGATCCACTTGACCAGGAATTAGTCAGACTACAAGAACATGCCCGTACAGGGGAGTAACCAGTTTCACTTAATTTTGTTTTAGAGACAGTGTGTTCTGCTACACCATGCTGCATCTGCTACATAAAATGGAATAACTCTGTGTCCCTGGAGTTGCTTGTGAGGCCACTGGGCAATTTATAGGTGGATAAAAGCTGCATTTGAAAAGTATGAAGAAGATAATAAATAAAAAGAAGGCTATCTGGAAGTTTCCAAAGCAACTTAGCTTTTAAGAGAAAGTCAACTGCACATTCAGGAGAGAACAAATCAGTTGGTGGTTGTTATTTCCTAGGGAGACCTTTTTTCTTTTTCTTATTGTTTTTGGTTTTTTTTTTTTCATTTCTTTAAATAAGACTGCTAACTTCTGTAGTACCAAGACTTTATATGACCAAAGTTACATCAGGCTGCCATTCTCATCAGCTTCCCTGCTCTGCTGTCTTTTCTGCCATCAATTTGAGCATATTCAAACAAATAAACTAGTTACTTTGACCATTCTTGGAATAAATCTGTGACCAATTTCAGGCATGCTATCAGCTACAGATAATAAAATCATGCTCAACTTCACTGACATGAAGATCATCCTACCCAAAAACAATAGAATGAAGTTCTTTGGTTGGTAGATTGACATGAAGGATTTTGGTAATAAAGAATATATATATACATTTTGCCCAAATCTTAACATCACAGCTTTGGAGAATGTTCAAAATCTGTTCAAATAGGTGAACTTAAAAATATTGTTGCTTTTGAGATTAGTTTGTGCATGCTCTGACCACTTTAAAACAAAATAGGAACATGGTTTTCCTATTAACACTGAACAGTGCAGCCTTGACAAAACAAATTAAATTACAGCTTTTTTGTTCATTTCTCTTAAAAGCAAACAACAAACAAACAAACAAACAAACAAAAAACATTTTCAGAGAAATTATTTCTATTAGGAAAATATTAATACACTTAGAGATCTGTTCAGAGTCCTTCTTGTACCCTGGGTGCCATTCCAAGTTATTCAGATTCAAGAACACAGAAAAAAAAACAACTGCCAGGATGACCAGGAAAATAGAAAAAGGCAAGAGGATCCTACTTATCAGTCTAATACATGCCAGAAAGAAACAGAAAGAAAGAATGTGTGGCTGCTTTCTTAAAATATTCGGTGGATGAGCAGGAAGTACAGAAAGATGTAAATTGAAACAATAGAGTGCAATTATTTGGAGGGTACCAAACTATCACCACAAGGAATTGGGGGTAGGGGGGTGTGACTGATAGGTAGAAATATGAGAACTAATTTGTATGGAATGGATTTTGTTTAGTTGTCACTTACATCATAAGAAACAGCAGCCAGATAATCAAAAAGCTTCCTTCCAGGTCTTTGAGAAATCAGTAGGAGATAATGAATACTTAAGAAATATTTAGTGGTTTTTTTTTTGTTGTTTTTTTTTTGTTTTTCAGGACTTTCCTTCTATGTTTTCTTCTGAACTCTAGTATTTCATCAGTATTTCAAAAGAAAAGGAAAAATAAAACATATTTATACACATAAGACTTGAGACATAAGGGGACACAGAGATTTTGGCAGTCTCTCTTTTGGATATTACTGCCTAATAATAACCCCTTGGGACTGTTCATTTAGCATGACAATTTTTAACTGAGTATTTAATAGAGGGAAATGGTATGCAAATAGTCTAATTATAATACAAATTATAAAAAGGGATGTGGGAACAGTCAATAATAAATACATTCAAACATTAACAATTGTAGACTACTTTCTTTTAAATTTACTTTCAGAAGGAATAAAATAGTACAGTATTTAAAACAGTACAAAAGTAAAGAGTTGTTTGCTTTTTTTAATACTTGATGTGCTTTTCAGCTATGAAACGTGATTCTTCATTTTCCTTAAGAAAACTCCTGGAGACTTTTGTGAATGTTTGATATCGTGAACAAAGACTGGCTGAAGTTAACTTGCTTATGGTGTTCCCTACTTCTGAATTTTAAAAATTTCCCTAAGTGTCCTATGAAATTTCAAGAAAATCTGCAAGTGAAGGGGAGAGTGCCCATCTGACTCATTGCCCTAACCAGTTGTGTTGTTCCAGGCACTGCTGAAATACACACGTGCTTGTAATTCTGTAGACATGTACTGTTTGGAAGCTTCCTCATTCAGAGCAGGAAAATACTCCTCTGTCTGAAATATGACACACCATTTTGCCTCAGACTACAAAATGAACAGGAATCGAGTATTTATAGCAGAACAAAACACAACCTTGGCAACAGCAAAATAATTAAGTACCTCTTGCACTAAAGATCTTCAAAGACACCTATGCTAAGCAAATGAATTTATTGCTCTCAGTTTTTCTATAGCATGTATCTCAGGTGCCTATGATCTCATTCTTCAAACAGCATTTAGTTGCCAGGAAAGATTCTTTGTATTACTGCAATGCAGATGCACCTGTAAAAAAACTAGGGCTTCTCAAGGTCTTGTGTAGGAAGGTGTTCTGATCAAATCAGGTCAGCTGCGTCTTTGTAATGCCCCAGAATAAAAGTCAAAGTGTGAGTGGCAGAGGATTCTTCTATATATCTTTTCCATGCCGTAACTTGAATAAGCAGATGTAATCATGACCAGAAGTAATCTATTGCATAATGTTCCAAGAAAAATATTCCAAACATGCCTTCCTGGACAAATAAATGAAAATAAAAGGTTTTATTTTCTCTTTCTGAATCCAAATATTCATCCACTGTATGTTGCAAAAGTACCTCAAGACAGAAAAGAAAAAGAAAACAAGTCCCTTAACACCCACTGTCTGTGCTAACAGTGCTAAGCATGTTGTGTTAAAATTGACTTATTGGGTTACTGATGTTAGATAAATAGATGCTGAAATTACTTGCTATTAATACATGTTCCACGATGTTTCACGATAATAAGACAGAGCTGAAACTATTTTCCTTGTGCATATCTAAGCTTATTTAAGAATGCAAATTTAAATGTATAGACCATTTAAAAGGGATTTTTATCTGAGCTTTATGAACTTCGCTTACTTGATGTGCATTTCTTTTGATGGTTCCTGGACCTAGAGTAATTACTGTATTTATATCTACCCATTAAAAGGCTGTAGACATGATTTTAATGCCTTTCTCATTTTCTTTGGCAGGGACTTAGAACTGCTGCTTAACTCATCTAAGATAATTCACTGTTAAGTTAAACTTAGAACAAAATCAAATGACATTTTTTCTCAAGGTAACAGAATATAATTAAAAACTGCCTGAGGAGTTAACATACAGAATTTGGTATTTAAAAAGAACACCTGTGTGCAGTTTATCACTTCTAGTTGAGGTTATTAAACAGTTTTATTAGGAAATGCATTATTTATTAATGCGTATCGAGTCAACCCTTTGTTGTCACATCTCTTTCTGACTGGAGAAAGGTCACTGAAGCTCTGGCATTTGTCAGGAAGATGAATGTGAACAAAAGAATGGCCGAGTTTAGGGAAACTGTCCAGTCTCATCTGTCTCTAGAAAACTGTGACGTTTCCTTGGAAACTAGACAAATTCAGAATGTCAAGGCCTACATTTTTAGATACTTGGAAAACTGTTACTTTCCAGTGCTTAGGGATATAGAAGGAAAATGTGAGGCATAATATTCACAGCAGACCACTGTTTTAACCAGAAAACCAAGCAAGATGCTGAGACAGATGTGGGAAGTTTAGAAAGTTTAATTGGGCTCAGATGGGAGAGGAGGTTCCCGGCAACTAACCTGTCTCAAAAGATCAGAACATGTCCAGTACAATTGTGTGGGATATGTTGTGGCAGAAGGAAGAGAAGTGGAAAAGAGAGAAAGATTTGAACAAAAATATCTTCCAAAACAGTTGTTCAGCAGTTGTCTTTTCCATTGCTTTTAATTTGCCAATAATTAGGTGACTTACAGCAGCAAGTGAAAATAACAGTATGCCCCACAAAAATTTCACATAGATCTCCTGTAAATCTATATCTTTACTGTGAACTCTTATTAATCTTTGGGTACTCATTTGAGGATGTATTGTGAAACAGAAAACACACCTCAGACAAATAGCTGAACTGCAGATTAGCCAACACATTTAAAGAGGCTCCAGGGCAGAGAGTGAACCCACCAGCAGCTGCCTTTGGTTCTGCAGGTGGGGAGCAGAAGGGCATCCCACAGATGGAGCAGCTACCTCTCCTTGCTGTAGAAACCACCAGACTATTACAACAAAGACATATGCTTGCCTAACAGTGATTCTGTTACATGCCTATCGTTACAGTCTTTAGCTATTTGCCATTTTTTACTAATCTTGCTGGAAAGAACACTCTTCCCTTGTGCAGCTTAGGATCAGTCTGTCTTCTTGAGCCACATCATTTGCTAATTGCTTCAGATTTTTGTCTTCATACAATACGGTTCTTACCAGCGGCACGCCAAAACATACTGGAAGGAGTACGATTTGCTAGGAATAGTAAATCCTTCTGGAGCTGCCTTTATTTTTTCTTTCCTTCAGTAAACTTTTTCAGATCCTTGCATAGTTGAAGTAACCTAAAAATAGAAACGCATTTCCTCCATTTCAAGAGAGACGGGGAACTAAACAAATGGAATCACGCACTATGCTCTTTTTGGAGCAGCTACGGTGATACCTGTAATAAGAGCACTTTGTCATCTCACAACGTGTAATATTCTGTAGCAATTCTATTGCCACCAGTCAAGCACAGTAAAAGAGACCCTTATTTTCCAGTAGAAGGAAATTTCTTATTTTATTTCATGACATAGAATAGGAAATGGAAATGGCTACATTTTCAGTCATAAACAAATGGGCTTCATAATATTTAAGATCTTGAACATCATTCACAGCAGTGGGACAATAAGTCCTTATATACACCCATAACCCTTCTCTCCGGGGCAAGAGTAGAGGGGGCTGGGATCAGACCCAGTTCCTGTCAAAGGCAGCAGAAAACTCTCCCCATTAACAACAATGGAGTTTAAATTAGACTTTAATAGAGCAGAGCAGGCTAAGGCTTCACATTCATTTTTCCAGGAAACTGTCCTCTATGCTAAAACCTATAAAAAGATTTTGAAACAAAGCAGATGGTGGTGCTTTCATAGTTTAAGATTTGTGAAAATTCAGTGGTGTTGGTCTGATGAGATGTTTGACAAAGTACAAGAAAACATGCTGTCCTCTTTAATCCACTAAAGAATGGTAAATTTTCAAGCTGGAACATTAAAGGCAGGAATTCTGATGGGGTTATTTTAGCTATTAAATCATCAACCACACAAAACTGTTAAAGAGAACATTAAATTGCCCGGAGTTCAGCAACAGATTCAGTGCATTGAGTGTGAAACTTTATGACTGATTATTAGCAAACAAGCTGAACTAATAAGGCTTCAACTCTTGCTTTTTAGTTTCAAAATAGGAGAAATACAATTCACAGAAAAGGGGAAATCTCATTAAATTTTCACTTAAAAAAGAAATGGAGGCGAAGTTTAAAGTATTAAAGTTTTTCTATTTTTCTTTTTTGAAAAAAGATGAGCTCGGTAAAAAAAAAGTTACATTTCTTATTTAAAGAATTTTGAGCACTTTTGGATGAGGATTTTGAATTAATTAAATAATTGCAGTTTTGCAAGTCAGTAAAATTAAGTATGTTCCTCACTGGTCAAACAGAAGCCTGAACTGTATAACTTCAGCCGTAATCATGCAAGAATGGTGGAATCCATAAAGGCACAACATTTTTCTTTCAGCTAAGATTTCAAAATTGCAGCTGATTTGGCAAAAATGCCAGTAGAAAAAAATAGATGTGAGACTCCCAGATGGTCACCCTAATTCTATTCATCACTACATTGAAGTAGTAGTGATCACTTCTTCAGTAGTGATTCCATCACTATATTGGGAGACCATAACAAAAGAGCCTACGATGTATATCTGATATACTGGACTATAAGCTCATAAAACTCTAATATCACTGATATGGAGGCTTCACAGAAGCCTCAGGAACAAAGACATATGTACCAAGAGCATGCTGTATGAGAACTGTATTAATCTTTATGACCCAGCTGAGAATACAAATTGTTGAAACAGACTTTGATTAGAGCAGAAGGAGTTTTTCCTCTCAATTCTTTTATGCTTTACATCAATCTCAGCTCCGACATAAACTCAGTTAGGTTTTGACAATTACTCATACCCTCAGAGCAGTAGTGTTAGCTCTGGTAAAAGCTGTAATTTAAGTGCTGTAGAATTGCCTTTTGTATCTTTAACCATGAAACAAGTGAAATGATCAACAGAAATTCCTAATAAAGTGATTCCTGAACATAAAAGAACAAAGTATTACTTGTTGCAACCTCTCTGCTGCAAGCATGTCCTTATGAGTTATCATTGTTCAAGAATTTTATTGGCAAATCCAGAAGATATCAGGAGATACTAAATATTGAAATGTTGTCAAGTTTAACAAGTAAACTACCAATGACACTGTGATTTTCTTCCATGAATTCTTAATTATTTGAAGTATCACATAAAGGAAAAAAGTTTCTGAGACAAAGCATGCTACTTCTCTGGTTAAATGCTATCTTTGAAGTTATTTCCCCTTCTGTGTCTTTTATGCCTTAATGAATTCTCATGCCTCCTACTTCCTGGGAAAGAAAGGGGAACAAGCAAAATGTTCTACCTCAAACTAGACAGCTGACTGCAGGAAGGCATCATACAAGCCTCTCTGACATTCTTACAACCAAGAAGAGAGACTTGGAGAAATTCATTGTATATATCTCATCCTAAACTGAAGCAAGCATGTTTAGCAGTACTACGGGAAGTGGGGAAGAGATGCATGTGTACAGAAAAAGCAGGCAGATGTTTTGAATGGTTTTTCAGAAGCTCAAAGAAGAGGATCAACATAATGTTGGTACATCAAACAGATGGCCCAGAAATAAAAGGTGGAAGCTAAAAGAGGAACTAAAACTATACTTCTAGGAGACAGAAGTGCAGACAAAGCAGTATGGCAGAAAATAATTTTGCTGTCACCGGGAATCAAAAAATTCAATAAATCAGCTAGCTAACATTGTTGCAGAGGCAACAATGGCACTGCAGAATATTTTAGTAAGTACATCAGAAAGGGGTTATTCTTTTAGTTATATGGTAGAATCTCAGTCAACAAGACAACATTCAGTTTGAAATGTGCTCTTAAATAAAAGACAAGTAGAAACTCTAGGAGAATGATCAGAATAATGAGAGGTTTACAAGGCAAGATGGCAGTTCATTTTCTTTTAAAAAAAAAAATGGAAGAGACTCTTGGAAAATAATCATTTAGATTACAGAAATATTTGCTGTTGGCTTTTCAGAAATGAGCTTACTCTGCAGAAAAAAAAGAAGTCAAAATATTGGAGGGCTGTTAGTGCTCTCAGACAACAAACTACAGTGTGGCTAGGGAGCCTCAACCATAGAAAAGAAAAGGCAACACTATCTGAAGAGGCAAAAATCAGAAAATATGTCTGGCTCCACCTCCTTGTCCACAGAGACACTCAGCTAGATCGGGATTCACTCACATATATATATATACATATAGACATACACACATATACACGTACACTTTTTTTTTTTTTTTCTATCATTGTTGCAGCAATCTGAAACCTGCTAGTGAGGTATGGGAGTGGGTTGAAGGACTAGCTGCTGATTAGCCTATCTTCTGCTATTTGCCCTGGTTGTATATTACCTCTTATTGTATCTAAGAATTTGTCACTTCCTTGCAGCTCAGTTCTTTTCTGGTTCACAGAGTAAAATTCTCATGGAACAACTTAATGGACTAAGTCAAGATGAGGGCCCAGCTGTGACAGTTCGCTTATAAGAGAACAAGTAAAACGTGACCATTTTTATAAATGAAGCATTAATAATCACACTACTTCTTCAGCATAAGCCGACATTTTACACCTAGTTTTTGTCATTTATATGGTGCTTTTTATTTGAACATTTTCTCCTACCAAGGCTATCCTGAATGTTGAGAATAAACAGGTACGCAGAGCTGGGTTTTTTTGATTTTTTCTTTTTCATTTTTCATTTTTTTTTTCTTTTTTTTTTTGGTGGAGTTGTAGATTTTACTTAAAGTAATCAAAACAGCGTAGCTAGAACATGTTCAAATTTACCATGTACTAATGACTAAGGGATGAATTTCTCAATGGAAAAAATAGAAATGCTGCATAAATATTTTTTTTTACTCCAAGAACAAGTAAATACCATTTTACATTTACAAGGAAAAATATTTATGACACATTGTGACTGACACATTGTGACTTATTCATAGAAGAGACTGAACAGCTATTCACGTTCAGTTTCAATTTCAACTCTCTTTCCCACAAGGAATCGCCTATGATACGTTAGTTTAATTGTACTTAAAAAAAGTAAAGTATGTTAAAAATCAAAAAAACTTGTTGTCCTTTTATATACATTTCCTGCATATTAACAATCCTTTCTGAGTTGCTCTTTCACTTTAGAACTAAGAGCTTCAACCTCTCTGCGGCCACAGCTCAGTTCCAGAACATTCTCAAACAATGAAGAAACTTTGGTTCAGCTTTCAGACTTTGCTTCATATTACTCAGTTTATTCCTTCTCAGATTGACTGCAGCTCGGGCAGCATACTTCAGTGGTCATATTTTAGCAGAAGCTCCCCTGCTCCTGCCAGGTTGTGGTCTTAGAAGGGTGAAGCATCTGAAGTATTGCAAGTCAGTTTTTTTCCCAGCTCAGCTTCTAGAAAGCTGCTATGTCCCCTTCTTAACTTCTTTCAGCTCTGTTAAGATTAATGAGTCCAGTTTAGGACGTGAAACAGTCTGTTAATCCTTAGCTGTGCACTTCTCAGTTCATAGACCCCATGAAGAGGTCTATTCTGTTGTAAAAAGAACGCTAAAAATGTTAACCTGAAACTCCATATGTCTTCCTGGGCAATAATTTTTAAACATCAGTGTAAGTAGGGAAACACTAAAAGGACAATTAGCAGACGGTATACAAAGTCTGTTCGTATAATAAATGAGAAAAAAAATCAGATAATTTTGCACAGGAAAAAAATGGAGTCTAAATGGGAATAAATTTAATCCCTGTAGATATGTCCTCTGGGTTAAAAACTAAAGAAAGGAAAGAGCTGTAAAATAGTACTGGAATAAGAACAAATGATCTAATGGTGGTCATATGCATTTTTGAAACAGGTAAGAGGAGGAAGTTTCTAACTATGACACAAAACAGTTGTGGAACATTATCTGTTAGAAATGGCAGAGTCTAGGAACTTAATTATAGACAAGATGTACTTGTTACATCTTTGGAAGTGACAATATAACATTATTGCATGTAAAAATAGGACAGTGGAAAATGTCAGTCTAAAGAAGATGCTTTATTACTAACAGTAATTTTAGTTTAGATTGGGAGTTTTCAACATTTTCATATAATCATCATAGAATGGCCTGGGTTGTAAAGGATTATAATGATCATCTAGTTGCAACCCCCATGCCACAGGCAGGGTCATCAGTCACTAGACCAGGCTGCCCAGAGCCACATCCAGCCTGGCCTTGAATGCATCCAGGGATGAGGCATTCACAACCTCCTTGGGAAAGCTGTTCCAGTGTGTCACCATTCTCTGTGTGAAAAAATTCCTCCTAATATCTAAACTAAACCTCCCCTGTCTTAGTTTAAAACCATTTCCCCTTGTTCTATCACTATCCCCCCACATAAACAGCCCCTCCTGTTTATACGCTCCCTTCAAGTATTGGAAGGCCACAAGGAGGTCTCCCTCCTTGGAGGAGCCTTCTCTTCTCCAAACTAAACGAGCCCAGTTCCCTCAACCTTTCTTTATAGGAGAGATGCTCCAGCCCTCTGATCATCTCAGTGGCCCTCCTCTGGACTTGTTCTAAGAGCTCTGCATCGTTCTTGTACTGCGGGCTCCAGGCCTCAACACAGTACTCTGGATGGGACCTCACAAGAGCTGAGTAGAGGGATACAATCACCTCCCTCTCCCCGGTGGCCAATCCTCTTTTAATGCAGCCCAGGATACAGCTGGCCTTCCAGGCTGCAAGTGCACCCTGCTGGCTCATGTCCAGCTTCTCATCTATCAGGACCCCCAAGTCCTTTTCCACAGGGCTGCTCTCAAGGGGTTCTTATCACAGCCTGCATAAACACCAGGGATAGCCCTGTCCAACCTTGCACTTGGCCTGGTTGAATCTCATTAGGTTCTCATGGGCCCACTTCTCCAGCCTGTCCAGATCCCTCTGGATGGCTTCCCTTCCTTCCAGTGTATAAACTGCACAGCTCAGCATGATGTAATCTGCAAACTTGCTGAGGATGCACTTGAATCCATTGTCCGTGTCACTGATGCAGATGTTGAAGAGCACCGGCCCCAAGACCAACCCCTGAGGGACACCACTTGTGACCGGCCTCTACCCTGACACAGAACCACTGATCACAGCCCTTTGGCCATGTCCAGCCAACCAGTTCTTAATCCATCAAACAGCCCATCCTTCAAATCCATACCTCTCCTATTTAGAGAGAAGGATGTGGTGAGAGACCATGTCATAGACTCTGCAGAAGTCCAGACAGATGACATCCATTGTCCTTCTGCTGTCCTGTGTGGAGTGATGCTGTCATTCCACCATAGAAGGCCACCAGATTGGTCAGGCATGATCTGCCCTTGGTGAAGCCATCCTGGCTGTCCTGAATCACCTCTTCTTCTTGTACGTGCCTTAAAACAGCTTCTAGGAGGATCTGCTCCATGATCTTCCAAGGCACAGAGGTGAGGCTCACCAGCCTGTAGTTCCCTGGGTCATCCTTTCTACCTTTCTTAAAAATAGGAGTAATGTTTTCCTTTTTCTTGTCACCAGGTACTTCACCAGACAGCTATGGTTTTTCAAATATGATGGAGATCAGAATCTTACAAATGCTTATAAATATCTAAAGTACAGATGAATAAAGCATGGGGCTAGGAAACAGGACGAGGGAAAATGGGTGCAAAATGAAACACAGTAAGTTCCATATGAATATGAAGAAAAACTTTGAGGGTTTCAGAGCATTGGAACAAGCTGTCCAGAGAGGCTGTGGAGCCTCCTTCTCTGGAAATATTCAAAACTTGCTTGGGCGCTTTCCTTTTCCACCTACGGCTTTAGTAGTGGGGTTGGACCCCACTAAGGGTCTAAGTCAGTTCTTAACATTAAAACAATCTTAGGGCTCTATTCACACTGTTTTCAAATTCTCTTGGCCCTCATTGCAGAATGACTACCTCCAAGAACTACATCAAGTATTTTTGAAATCAGTTCCCCATGGGAGGAAGAAAAGAATCATCCTCTGAGATTAGATTCTTACCCAAACTAAACTAGAGATAAACTTCCACAGCCATAATAGATATAAGGATATTCAAAGTGACACATCATTAAAACCAGTGGAAACTGAAGAGGACAAAGGTCAAGATTCTGGATGAAGTGCCTGTGGGAAGAACTTCTGAAGCGTAATAAATGGGCCACCATCTCACTTAACAGGTGCAGGCTCAGGGTGAGAAAAAGGAGCTATGATATTTATTGCTTGTGCAAATTTTGTTCTGTGGATAAAGTTCACAGGAGAGTATAATTTCCTGGTCTGTCCACTTAACACATTTTGAATGCACTTAATTTAAAACTGGAACAAATTATTTAGCAATGTCAGTATTTAGTATGTCAGCTATGAAACAAAATCATATTTCTTATGTGGATGAATAATGTCTGATTATTCATCAAATAATATGTCAAAAAGCTCTAGAACATCAAAGGTGAAAACAGTTTTAAAAAGTTTAATAAAAGAAATAGTTACGCAGTGTGGAGGGAAAATAACTTTTGGTTAACACAGATAATTTCCTTGGGATCCAGGATTGGCCTAATTTCTGTTGTTTCCTTACACAGAATATATATGCATTTTAACTAAATGCTGCTCTTATATGTCTTAAAAATAGGACAGATCATTTACTATATCACAGGACATGCTGCCCTAGGATGTACAATACTTCAAAAAATTAACCAAAGTGGGCCCAACTGTGAGGGTCAGGTCATATAAGCAATATACCTGGTTTCCATCAAGAAACAAACTACTTGACAAACTACTTGGAAAACACTTTCTGTTTAAATGGTTTCATTGTCAGACATGCAGTGGCCAACAGCCAAAACAACAACAACAACAAAAACCCTCAGTCTAATTATCTGGAGATTGGCTTGGATTCCAGGAACACTGACTGGTTTGAAGGAATCAAGTGAATGGAAAGCAGAGTACAATACATAACAGAAACATGGCTTACAAAACAGATCAAAGTCTGTAATCAGAACATGATTTAGAAAGCCTTTCACTAAATTTGTATTTGCCAGTAAAGCAGTCTGTTTCAGTCATTTAACTGTAGATTAGAAAGTGATTGAAAAAAATTAAAAAAATAGCAGGAGAACATAAGATGTTGAGCTTATGCTTCTGCAAGCCAGCTTCTCCAAGTTGTTAAGTTTTTTGGAATTATGATAACTGGAAGGTGCAAAAAAGGAAATAGTGGAAAGAAATTAGATCAAAAGCAAACATTAAATAAAAAATAATTAAAAATAAGTCAAGGTATCCCCAGATTTATTACCAACAGCAAAAGTATGTTGGAAATCAGAAGGTTCCAACAGGAAGCATCTTTTGCTACAGAAACTTGACAGTCAACTTTCTGGAATTATCATCCAGATTTTTAATATACTATTTTCTTCTTGGGACTGTATAAAAAATGTGTGAAATACATACCGATTTTCTGTGTCAAGCATTATGAAAAGCCTAAGCAACTCATTAATCCATTGAAAAGAAAAATTTGAGACTCAGGAATTTTAACTTCAACCTTGAAACCTCCTCTGGTCCTATATGATATGAGAAATATTACATCTTAAGAGCTTCCAGCTGTGATAGAAAGGCTTGGGTTGGAAGGGAACTTAAGGACCACCTAGTTCCAAATCCCCCTAGATGAGGTTGTACATGGGCCCATCTAACCTGGTGCTGAGATGCTGAGTCGAAAATCTGCCCTAAGGATTTCCCAGTGAGTTTTGAAAGTCTCAGGAAAGCCCTAGACAAAGCTGCTTGAGGAGATAAAGGATATTTCCGAAAATGAATTTTGACCTGTAATGACTTAGATATTTTTCCTAGTCTTGTGAGGTGATGAGGAGAGGAGTGATATAACCATCCTTAAGTACACTCTACCATTAATCTGCTGAGTGTCCTCTTATGCAGAAATTACTCTTGTGGCTTGCTGACTCTGAAAATAATTTTCCTGTCTCCGTGCATGGACAGGAGCACACTTTCAAGAAGAAGGGAGATTACTGCCTGTTGTACTACACTGGCTCACTAAAAACCCAGATGCTGATCTTATTCTTTCAGCACTTTAGAGGTGATTATTTTCTTTGCATCTAGTGACAATTCCCTTTATGCAAAAGGTGGTGCACTACTTAAACTAAAACAATTACTTCTCTGTACAAAGACTCAATATCTAGTAATTTGAAAAACACAAAATCTTATGCTTTGTTATTTTGCTGCATCCCCAGGCACTTGACACTTTTAGCTCTTTTTACTTAGCTATTCTTCATGCCTTTATTTTCTTGCAAATGACTCACCTTTCAGACCTCCAGAAAACAAATTGCTTGCTTCTGCTTAGAAAGGAGAGAATAAATAAAAAATAATCTAAAGAAAAATATATTGTTTATTGCTCTGAAATTTATTTTATTTCTTGAGAGAGATGATATTTGCAATATTCTTAATCTTTAAGGTTATTTTTTTGAAACTGTCCTGCCATACTTTGAAACAGTCTACCTGTTTATGTATCTACAACCCAAATCACATGCCAGCAACAGGAATGAACTGCAGAGTGATCTCTCTTTTGATCTACGACCAAGATATTTCCTACACATTGACCCTTCCCTGAATCACAAAATCACTTCAGGAAGCATTCAACAGATTTTGGTTCATGGAGTCCTCGTGAAGATATAGATAATTTATAGCAAATTTAAGTTTACTATCCAGCAGTTATCTTCCACAGATGCCTCTGAAATGGGGCATAGACTGAAAAGCATTTCTCCACACCATGAACTTCAGATCACAAACTAATGTTTTTCCTCCAACAATTGATTATTTATCTGTAAACTGGCAGATGGAAAACATAAGATTGTTTATTCTGTTTGTTGAGTTCTCTCATAGTTAAGAAATGTCCCAGGGAAGCAGGCAGCCAGCACAGTCAGCATTATGCTGTGGTCTTCCATCTCTGGCATGTGGAGGAGAGCCTTTGATGTGACAATGTCACTAAGCTACATCTGCTTCAGAATGGGCCCACTGAAGCCAGCCGCCAAATGAAATGAACAGGGCTGGGATCAGGGCAGCCCAGAGCCAGCCCACAGATCAAAGAAAGGAAAATTAAGCTGGTAATTTTTCTCCTGTGTGGGTCTGACTGGTAGTCAGTTATTTATTTACCAGAAAAGAAAATTCACTTGTAAAAAATAATGTTACATAGTTCCAGAGGAAAAAAAAAAAAAAAAAAAAAATCAAACTAGCTTTTAGGTACTGCAAAGCCTCCTTCAGAAGATTAATATTTTACTGTTGTGTATGCAAAAAATAATTTACCCTCTGAAGCCAAACACTTGTGACCAACAATGTTGCATTTTTTCATTGTTGTTAACATTCACAATACTGAAGAATCAAGATCTAGTACATATATTTACCTTTCTCATCGGATTACCAGGCAGTAATAAAGCAGAAGACAAACTTCCCAATCTTTTGGGTGCCTTCACCTCTTTAGTTTTTTTTTTTTGTTTTTTTTTTTTTAAGTGTAATAACTCCTAGAAATCTCAGTGTAAGATAATATTGTGTTTCCTTTTCACTGAAGGGTACATATCGACATCTGTTTAAAGTAGTCTTACTTTCTTCTCACATTAGAATATATATTCTGGAAAACCTTGACCCTATATGTGCCAAAGTTTACTCTCAACCTACATCTTAGATCTCACACTATGAAGTGAGCTGGATTGATGCATCACTAGCACAAATAATGAATTATGCTGATGTATGTTAGGAATCTGATGATACATACTTTACTGCTTTTATCGGTGCATTTTATGATGTACACATATGTAAGAACCCTTCTTTGTTTTCTGGCTCAAGCTTGCTTCCTGAGGTATTTCTTGTGATAAGACACTCACTGATTTACGGGGGAGGCAAGTGATGGGTGCTACCGCATGACAATCAACATCACTTTGTGGACACTGGAAAGCACCTTCCTTCAGAGCTGTTTGCCTCCAGAAGAGAGTGCTCAGGAGTGTTTACTGGCAGAAGATCTGGCCTGTGACTAAATAGCTCCAGCTTGGTATGGAAAAATTGTGGAATGATATCATTGTTTCTTGTGAAAAACAGGATGCAGGTGGGCATCCCTGCTCCCTCTTATCTGCTGGCAAGGCCCAGAAGATGGGAACAAAGGAACTTCTGCTGAGATCCCAGAGCCAGAAGCTGCCACTCCAAAGAGAGCTGACTTGACCACTTTGGACTTATTTATAAGTTTGTACTACCACTGGAAACTGTCACCGTGGTCACCATCATCGTCAATGGAACAACAACGCCTGACAACCCACCACTACTCAAGATCAATGACTGATCTACAAACCACGCAAGATCCATGGTGGTGACTATCTCCATCTTGCTTCCTACAAAGACTCCTTGCTTCTATTTCCTATCTTTACTATTGCCTGCCTTCCCTTCCCCATTACCCTACATCATAATAGTGTCCGTCCTCCCCTTCCCCATCTCCCTGATTAAGATTTGTAATAAACTGGTCAGACCAGCATTTGGACTGTTGTTTCTTAATCTCACGCCGGGTATACATATACCAAAGAACCTCCTCTCCCTCCTATAAATTGGAGTAAGACAATATATTCTTGAGAAATTCCTCTTCTATTTTACATTCACAGCTAACGTTGTCTAATTACTGCTGACACATGGTTATGACTATAGTTAAAGATTCTGCTATTTAAATGAAAAACTATGGAAACCAAACATGCTTCTCCATTGCTGAGAGTGGGGAAAAAAGTAGTATACTTTACTCCCCACATTCTCATCTTTCTGGAGAAAAGATTTTAGCACAAATGGTACCAAGAACTGGAGCTGTTATCCCGACAGTATCTGTGAAGTGAAAAAGCAAACATCCAAATCAACTAGAGCTCAGGTTCTCACAAGATTAAGACCATATCTTCATTAACAAACACCACAGCCATGGACAAACACGGACTTGTGGAGAAGAACAGGTTGTGCAATAGAACTAAAATACACTCTCTGTGCTTCAGAGGTGAAGTTTTCTTCAATCAGCTCAAGTCTGGTCCTACAGACTGACATTCATTAAGTGTACTGCAAAAGGAATCTAGTTTGTACATTTCCAGACTAACTTGTTTTGTCAACAGGGAGGTTTACTTTACTCCTGACCTGAACTAAAATCTTACTGCCAACATGTCCCAAAAGAAATGTACAGAAAGAGATTATTTTAGCAAACTAAAACAAAAGAACTTGGGAATTCAAGGCCTACTCACTTCAGTGAAATTTTGGAGCAAAAGTCTTCAGCTTTTTTCCATGCCTGTGTTACACTGTGCCATGCAGAGAACACCACAAGCAGGGTCTAGCTGCTGACCCCAGTGATTTTCTGACCAAGTTGCAAATAAGTTCTACTTGTTACTGTAATTCTTGGCTTATCTTGATGTTTGACATCAAAGTAAAACATTATGATGTACTTCTGCACTTGGAGATCAAAGCTCCTCGACCAGCAATTCCTCACTCTTTCTTTGAAGTCCTTCTGGACTATCTCTTAAAAGACTTCCGTCCAGGGAGGCCTCTTAGACAAAAGAACTTGGAGTACTTGTTTATGTTTCAAGTGGAGCTCTGGACAGCTACAGATCTGTTATCTTCTCAAAGTAGCACCAAGAAATCATCACTCAGATTCTTCTGACACACTACAGTAGAGTAGGGCTAATCAAATCTATGATCCTGCTTTTCTACAGCCTTGCCCTATTGCCTGTAGACTATGCTTTCTGTGTGTCCAGCCTTCGCTAGAGTAAATGCGGGATGTCACAAAAAATAAAATAAAGGGGAGGCTAGAGAAAGATGGTGGGGGAAAGCCTTTTTCTCCTAAAAAGATGAAGCTATTACTACACACACACACACACGACAATCAAACATCCAAAAGCACAATTCAAACTGCATGTTTTTCTTTCCCTAGGCAAAAAGACGTATGAGTATTCCCATAATGGACAAAAAGTATTCTAATTCAGGGAAACACTAAAAAGCTTAGATGATGCACTCACCATAGAAAAGGATCAAAATACACTCCAAGACAGACAATGGATTGGTGTACATTTCACTCATATCCTCTATTAACCTGAAATATGAAATAAGAGATTTTTAAAATTCAATCATTTCATATTGTTCTCTTCAGTATAAATTTAGATAAATACTGTTCACCTGTTGGATAAATCTAATTTACTTCCCTTGAAGGTACAGCCCATTCTCAAGCAGTATTTTGCCCAGGTTATTCTATTCACTAATACTTCAAGCCTAGCAGATTGTACATGAAATAGGCTGATGAACCCTCACAACACTTAGCGTATTCTGAAATGAACATCTCCAAAGTAAAAAGCTGCTTTATCTTAGCTAAATGTTTCTTGCTTTGATAGATCTTACAGCTGAGCCCCAGCGTTGCCAATATTCTCTTCTCTGTGATAACAAACAGCGGTTCTTACATTATCTTGAAGCAGAATGGACTAATTAAAATGCGACAGAAGAAAGATTTAAACTAAAATATTTGTTAGTTAAATTACCCTCAATGTGCTTGTGCTAGATAAAGATTTTATTTTTTGCTTTGTTGTTTTCACATCCTTGGTATTTTCTCAAACAAATTTTTCTAGCCCTGAAAAAAAAGGAAAGAAATCAATGATCTAACTGTAGCAAAACGAAGACCTGTGTTGATTACATCTTGAAATATCTCCTTTGTTGGTATCACACAAAGGAGGAACAGAAGATGGGATCATAGATTACTTTTCCAGAATGTGAGCAACACATTTTTAGGCTACATTATGGATGATATTTTTTAGAAACACGGAAGATATCTTTTCCTTGGAAAGTATCCTGTAAAACACCTATTCTCGTATAGAGTTCATATATGCCTAATTCAAAAGCAGTGTAAAAAGCAGTGGGTCAGTTCCAGCATCAGATAAGATCACACAGAGACCAGCACCCAAGCTCAGAAGTGAATCTGCTGATTACATTTTTCTGGCAAGTACACTTAGGTTTTCTGAAAGCAAGAGATGCTTCTGATGTCTTAAATTAATATTTATATATCAATTAAAGTTTACATTCCTGACTAATGCTTTCATTTTATACCTAGGAGGGTTGCTCTGAAAGTAATATGTCCTATTTTATTATGTTGGCCTGTGACATCAGAGTAAGATGGTGGTGGTATAGCAGTAGAGGTTGAACCTTCCCACCAATATTCCATTACACATTGTTTTTGTGTGACCAATGGCTGCAAAGGGGAAGACTGACAAATAATGTCTGACATGGAAATGTATCTAGAGCAAAGGTGCATCACTGAATTCCTCCATGTGGAAACAAATGGCACCCCCTGACACTCACGACACTTGCTGAATGTTTAAGGTGATCAAGAAGTGGGCATGAGCACAGTGAGATGGTGAATGGCGCATTTCAGCAGTGGCAATAGCAACATGAAAGACAAGCCACATTCCAGATAGCCATGCAGATTTTTACAAGCATGGCATGCAGGCTCTTATTCGTCACTGGTGAAAATGCATAGCGAATGGTGGTGACTATATTGCAAAATAGTATTTTGTGGGTGAGAATCTATTAGGTAGTATTACTGTGTTCTTTTTATCTGTTGTATGCCATTTTCCATGGAAATCAATATGAGCCATTACTTACAGAGAAACCTATGTAGTTATGCTAAGGTGTTAACTGATGCTTTGGTTTCATACCTGCATGACCTAGCACAATTTGTGTTGATCTTCAGTATAGCAAACATTTCTTTGATGTGCTAAACTGTTGATTAAGAATTTATTTTCTCATTTACATCTTTCTAATATTCTTATGGAAGTTCAGAACTGAACTATGAAGTGCTTCTCAAATGCGTTCTGTAGTGCAATGGAAAGCTTACAGGTATAAGTAAACAAAAGCAAATGTGAAAAAGAATGGACAAAACCCAGTAAGATATCTGTTGCTGTACTTGTAACAACATAAGCGAATACAAAGTAGGACTGTAATAGCCTGATGTATGAAACACTGAACAGAAATTTCACTGGAGTTTCAGAACTCTCAGGTTTTTCTTTGTTGGTGTTATATTTATTATTATTATTACTATTATTTTGTATGGCTATCTGGATTTTTCCTATTTTTTTTTTCAATGGTGAATGAGGATCTGGAAACATGGATTCAATGTCAAAAAACTTGTGCTAATTTTACCTGTGAGAGTTGAAGAATAATTTTGCACTGATGAACTAGAATAAATTAAAATCAGGGTCAAGAAGAGTACTGAACAGTCTGACTTTGGTTTTCACATACAAAGTTAGTTATGCATCTTCATCCACCACTGAAAGACAGAGTTCAAGGTGCATGGTTACCTTAAGTTAAAACAACTCTGTTCTTAGATTGCTGAGAGCACTGGAATTTCTCTATTAGCTACAGCAAAAGCAAGATCTATCACAAAGAACTCCAAGCTACCATAAGCATCGTAGAATATTCAACAGACATGGGGAAGAGCACAGTCCTGATTTACTTGTGTCAAAGCTAAGCACAAAACTTTGGGAGCAAAGATCTCAGTGATTTTTCTTTCTCTCCTTGTTCTGCTGAGAGAGACACCCCTTTGCTGACTACAGTGCGAGGAGAGCACTCTGCTGGGAGACAATCAGGGTAACACATCCTTTAACTAGAGGCAACCTAGATGTGAGGAAGAGTATGCATCAAGCAATATTTTGTTAGCAATTGGCTATTTCACTACACTTCCCTTAAGAAAGGGAAATACAGCCTTGCAAGAAACACTTTTACAAAACCTACAGCCTGAACTACACCCTTGATATAGTCTCTTGAGTTTACTCTAAAAAGAAGCAATCTGAATCTCTTAAGACTGATTAGAAAGACTGAGATTAGAGATTTAAAAATAAAAACTCTCCCTTATTAATGTGCCCTGAGTAATGGAGAGATCTTAAATAATGATAGAATCATAGAATCACCAAGGTTGGAAAAGACATCTAAGATCATCCAGTCAGTCATCCACCTATCGCTAATATTTCCCACTTAATCAAGTCCTTCAGTGCAATATCTAAATATTTCTTGAACATCTCTAGGGACTGTGATACCTTTATGTCTCCATGCGTATTCCAGCCAGTATGCAGGGGCAGAAATGCTGATGTTTTTTCCCTTAGTCATTCAGAATGTGGTCTTTGGATAATACCTGTTGGTGGGAATTGTGACTTACCTTTTAAGTACCATAGAGGCTGAGATCTGATAGTGTTCTTGAGGATGAGTTCTTGTGTTCCTGGGCTTTCATCCAAACCAGGGATGCTTTGAAGGATTCTTCTGTACTGTGTTTGTCTTGGTAACCAACGGAACGGAATGCACCCTCATTCTATACAAACATGATAAACTTGTTTACTCTGTTGACAACAGAGGGGAGGAACAGAATGAAAATGCATTTGTAGAGAAAAGTGGTTGTCTGTCTGGGTAACACCAACTTTGCTGAAAATTTTAGATTTGTGCTAGAAGCTAAGCAATAGAAGAGGAAGACTGTGGTTACTTTTACTGTCAGTGTTTAGATGGCTGTGTTAGCACCAGTATTTCAGTTGTTACTGTTTAAAAATCTTGAGAAATGTTCCACTCCAACTGCTAAGACTAGGTTGTTTTAGCTGATTTAACAGACATAAATCCAATGCATTGGTGAGAACAAATGTCTCTATAAGTATGCAAGCACAACTTCCAGTTTTTCATATTTGCTCTTTATTTATTTCCTAAAATTCCCTATTAATTTTATGCAGACTGTGCCAGCTTCCATTTCGGCGGGATTATGTAGATGAAGGTAGGTGGTCTCTCAGTTAAAACATCAATTGACTGTTCTCTAAGTTATTTGGCATTGTACAACAAAAACTAAAGTAATTCATGAAAACTGTCTAAACAAACACCACGCAGTGTTAATCTCTTCTCCCACAAGAGTCTCTTCTAGGCCAAAATCATTCCTTTATCCTAAGTTAAAACTTAGTAAAAATTTGCTGCCATCTTCACTGTGATCAAACATTTCCCCTAAACTAAGGGGAAACAACCCAAACAACAGCTAGAACACCTTCCAGTCAAGGGCTATGGGATGGTAGTGTAAGGTTAATAGAATGAGAATTGAAATGCAGAAGAAACATTTCCTTTCACTTCGATTCCCAGAAAAACTCATTTGTCATGCAAATCCTGTGAGTTGCTAAAGTAGATCACACTGGCTTTTGAAGTCAAATTTAACTTCTTTAAAAGCTGTCGCTGCAGTAAAAAATCCCTTTGTAAATTTGGAGGTCACCATCAAACTGTACCCCATACACTGTTCCAGCCTTAGTTCCTTCTACATCTCAGAGATCTGATTCTTGTACCATGAAAGGATTCATGTGGAAGGAATTCAACTACACCTGATGTAAAGCAGTCTGAGAAAGGTGCAAAGGTTTGGGTGCTTTGTGACTTATCCTCAGCTCAACTTTCAAAGCTGGACACACGCACAAGAAGAGATTTTCAAGCAATTAGAGAACAATATTTACCAAGCAGGATACATTTCTTTGAAGAAACTGTGACCACATTGTACTTTTATATTGATTCGTATGATTGCATGTTATACCGTTATCTTCTCAAGTTCTTACTTGTTCTTCTGGAGACAGCACCAGATATTTCAGAAAGATTATGGAAATCTTTCCATAATCATTCACATAACCTGATTCCCAAAGAGCTTCCAAGTTATATGCAAGTTTTTTTTTTTTTTTATATTGACGTTCTTGTTCATCTGCTCAAATTACACAGTAATTTTAATCTTACTATTCACAAAAGCTGCTGGATTTTAAAATCCAGGTTTTCTACTACTTACACTTGAAAATACCTGATCAGACAGAAGGCAAGGAAATGAAAAGAAAGCTCTGTATACAAAAGTATTGTGACAACTAATAGTGATGATGCCTATTAGCTGCCACATAGGATTAGTCCTCCCTAGATCTTCATAACTGTTTAGATGTGAAAGAGCATTCTGCAAAAATTACATTGCATGACAAGTATATCCCATAATGTAAGTAGCACAAATTGACGCTGAAAACTTTTTGATGACTCTTGTTTAACTCATCCTTCCCAAAGGCTGTCCTCTTAGAGTCACATTTTTCCTCCATTGTATCTTTCTAACAAAAGAATGCTCTAAAACCATGTTTTATCATGACTGTTTTTCAACTGAATTTTATTCTGCAAAGAGATGTGAATTTGCTGCATTTTATTTGCATGTTTCTCTTCGTTTCTAATGAAACATAATACCTATGTAGTAATGGTTCCCTTTCAGACTTGAAAATGCTTTTAGTATTAATGTCATTTTAATTTGTATGCTGATAGGCCTGATTTCTCTTTATGATAATCATAAGATTCAATACTTAAAAATGGCTTTAACTTTCAGTCTGTTTGTATTACACAAGTAAAACATTGAATGTTCCTAATAATTTAAAAAATGATACCATAATTGAAATAGCTCACTCTTACAACTAAGCCGAAGAAATAGCAACATATAACTTAAGATTGTTAACAATAACTTTGAAACAACACCTACCAATTATCAGAAGACATGTAAAACATCCAGGAGATGAGGCCATGCAGCTTGTTTTAATTTTTAATAGGTACCAACAAATAACAGCAACCTTCCTAAATGCAGCAATACTTTGTAAAGGCTTGAGAAGAAGCAAGTCTTTTAATTTGTCAGGTGCAATAACTAAGAGCTTTATTAGCTCTACAGGTGGATTAGAATCTAATTAACTCTTTTCTAGTTGCCAATGAAGAAAGCTAATTTCATATATTAAAGGAATGGCTGCATTACCAGTCAATTCACACTACTTTTTGGCTCTCAGAATGTGCACATCTTCCACCAGTGTCAAACATTTGCATCAGAATGTTTACTAAAGAAAGAATTGCACATAGAAAAAAATTATGAAACAGAGGACATTTGCAAGAAAAAAAAAAAAAACACCAACAAATCTGCTTGGCGTTGTTTCGTTTTGTCTGTGAGGCATAGTGATCATAATTCAACAGCAGTAACGTCATGGCATGTTGCTATGGAAAATTCTATGACGCAGATTCACTAAAATATGTATGAGTTCCAATCTGCCTTCCTAGAAAGGAGTCCTTCAAAGCTGAGAATGAAAAATTCCTGTTATCTAGTTAAAGCCATCACAGAAAAGTGCTATATTTTAGAAAAAGATGGTAGAGAAGAAAAAAATTTTTAATCAACACAGACACCTTCTTTTTAAGGGATGATCTACCCAAATGCAAACTTATAAACTGTTTTCTTTTCTTTAAATAATAAATGGATGGTATCTCTTTAAAACAGTAAAAAGATTACAAGAAGAAACAAAAGAGCAAGCATTAGTAGAAATGCCCCTGTTTAGGGCAAATGGATATTTTCATAATGGACATTGAACTTAATATACTTAGCTAAAGTGAAAGGAAGAGAGATACCTATCTCAGAGTTCCCTGACAAATTTTCTGTGTTTTTAAGCTCCAATAGAAAAGAAATGCATCATAGAGAAGGCAGCACACATTGTCCTGTCCACGTGTCTCACCCCACTACTCTTAGATTGACCTTTGGCCTGCAGACTGAATTTCCCAAGTAATGCACAGATGTGTACCATGCGGTGGTAATTACAGCATAGAAACCTGCCTGCCAGCTGGGTTTGAACTGTGCACATTCATATCAGACACAGAGCAGCTGTCTGCTGCAGCCATGTTACACCGCTGTGAAGCTGGTCATCTGGAGGCTCTTAACCTGTCAGATCCCCAAATGATACACTTTTAAAGAACTTTTCATATTTCTCAAATCTTAATGTTCTTCATTTTGCCTTTTACTGAACAGCAATGACTAATGTGATTAATGCTTGAACTGTACTAAGATTCACAGGATGTGAGAATATGAATTTAAAGATTAATTAACTTGCTTTGACTAATCAGACTGTGACTTAGTCTGCATCATTATTTTTACTATAATGATAAGACTATTTCAAAGCCAAATTCATTTCAAAGCATGAAGGAAAATAATCCTTCAGTTGATACAATCTCTTTGACAGAAGTCCCCTTTAGACTAATTTTCCTTTAAAGTATGAGCATGCACATAAATAGTTATAACAACAACAATAGAGTTATTAGGGAACTACCAGAAATAAAAATTCTGTAAGCTAAGCAAATGATAACAAAATTAGAAGAAATGAGGAAACATCTCTTGCTTTACTTGCCTATGATTGAGCCTATTGGTCTGTCCCACACAGATACTTCTAAGACTGTAAAACAGTACATGCTAGCATTCTTAATGTACTGAGTTTAATAATGCTTTATGACAGCTCTCAGCTATAGAGGTTAAAAAGTAAAACCAATACTGTAGAAAACAAAGGTCTGGAAAAATGATTAAAAAAGAAAGGAAGGAAAGATGCAGTGGGATAAGAGAATAAAAGTTTTGTTCATCCTTGAGATGCCTCACAAATATTAACAGCACAAACCTCTACTTTGTATAATACACGTCTAAAAATTAACTGTTGTGAAAGAGAATTCTCAATTGTGAATTCGCCTCATGTTCTTAAAAACTAATCTGAAGATGTAACCTGAGATGCATGTGGGGGGTTATTGCTTTCAGTATTCCTTTGCAAGACTGAATGTAAATATTCATGAAATATTTATTTCTTCAATTTAATTTGAAACAACTTTCAAATTATGAAAGGAAAGAGAAGATGTTGACACAGAAAAGAATAGAAGGTGGGTGACTGGGATTTGCTGAGAGCAAGTCATTTATTTCCCCAGTGAACCACAACAAAACAGTTATGTCACTGTGGTAACCACCAGCCTCAAGAAATACTGAAACCTCTGGGAAACATGGAGCCCTCTGAAGCTTGACCTCCTTTAAATGGATGCTCTGAGAAATGTTCACATCTGCCCATTCCCAGCACTGTCCATTTCTGTCTCCATCTACGGAAATACTGTTGTTCTAATTAAATAATATAAAAACTGCTAAGACTGCAAAGATTATTCTTTTTCACATCATTTCTATGTAGTTGTTTTATTTTTTTCCTCCGTTTTGCCTTTCCCCTCTTTATTTTTTCTTCCCTCCTGCTTTGCTGGGTTACTTCAGAGAATCAACATAAGTTGACCAGGAGGTGACCTATCTCAGATACTGGACATCCCTGGCAGCCCAAGGTGGTACAAGAGTGGCAAGGACAAAGCTGGGTCTTTCAGCAATTGCACCTGCAACTCTGAATGTGACTTCCCATGTATTTGGGCCTTTTTCTCTGATTCTAAAAGCTGGTAGAGAACTTAAGCAGACTTACAGAGCAAGCTGGTCTGTGCTGATTGTTTCACACACACTGTCAAACACTCATGCACACGTGCACTGCTTTACAGCATTATGCCCAAAGATAGCATCCCACCAGTGTTCCTAAACGTTCCTGCACAGTTCACTCATCCCTTCTACTTATGCTCATTATCCTTCCTCATCTCCTCCTTTCTGTTCTTCTCCCTCTTCTTTCTCTTTATAATTCTCTCTCTCTCTATAGCCTGATACCTTTTTCTTACTTTTCATTCCTAATTTTCTTCTTTGTACTCCAATTTTTTTTTCTTTCACTTCTTTGCTGGATCCAGTTATTCTTGCTCTCCACTGTCTTTCTCACCCAATCTCACATCTGTTCTTTCCAGTTGTACAGTTACTGTTCCTTCTTCTCTTCAGCTCTCTTACTTTTCTCTCTTTTGTTTGGTGTCCTCCTTTCTCCTGCTTCTCACAAATTGCTCCATTTGCCTCTTCATATGCTTTCTGGACACTCCAACAACAAAAAAATCTTCGAATTACCTCACGTAGACACTAAACTCCACTTTTCAGGAGGCAATGTAATGCTGACAGCATTTTGTCTTTTCTGACCCACATGCTCTGCTCTTCAGTAAAAAAAAGGTAAAATGTGCTGATTGCAGACACTCATGAGCTCATACCATCAGTAAAGAGGCCCTCATATTTCTCACTTCCCTTTGGCTGCCCAGCTTAGTATGGATCTCTAATATTTGTCAGTGTTTAAATTTAGCTTTGGAGGAGATAATATAAGTCTTCCAAAACTCTAACAATACTAATTTTTAATTGATTAACTGAATTGCTATTGGTCAATTGAGGTCAACAATTGCAGAAGTAGCTATGAGCAGGGAAAAAGGAAAACCAACCTATAAAACTGCTGAAGGTTTTGTAAACTACTATCAAGAAACAAAACACACAGAGTATCATTTTTAGTTCTAAGTAGCATGCACATTCAAAAATTTATAGAAGTCGTCAGTATGGAAAAAAGTATTACAGAAGAAGTTTTTGTGATTTTGGAAGTGTTTAGGGAAAGTCTCACTTCTCTCTGAACTATTTATGCTCACAATTTTCTATACAAACAAGTGTACTTTTTATGTCTCTTGGTTTTGTTTTGCTTTAGCTGAATTACGTCGTTCGAGCTAGTTGAGACTTCAGCGTAGCCTAAATCCAGGTCATATTCCTAAAATGAGGACATATAACATAGGCTTTGTACATTCATAATTTGAACATGAAGTTGGATTGAGGAGTCAACAGTTGAATTGAGGAAATTAATTTTATTCAGAAAGATAATTCCACTATATAGGAACACATAAGCAAATGGATGATATGGGTGAATACTAGCATTTTTACAGGTATTCAAAGCAAAGAATCTAAGCCAGTTTTGTACTTAATAATATCTTGGTTAACATGGAAACCTGTGAGTCAGCTTATGAAGTTGCAAACAGCTTGCCGTATAATGCATTCCCTATTTAGAAATGTGCATGAAATAAAAAAAAATATTAATAAAGAGCAGGTTTTTATGGAATAGAGCAGTGTTCCACAGCACTCTGAGAATTTGTCTCATGAGATCTACCTTATGAAACAACTCTACTCCACATTCAGAACAGCTTTATGTTCTCAGTTTCCTGATGTCTGCAGCAGAAAGACAGAAGCTTAATAATGGAAGGGATTAAGTATAATCTAGTATGGAACTACATGGTTAAAAAGGCAAGGAAACAAAAGAAAATACCATAATGAATTTAGACTGAAGAGGAAAGGCAGGACAGAAGGTTCAAGAAGGTTTTCTAATGACAAGAAAGGAACTGAAAATAACAGTCAAGGTGCCAAAATATGCCCCTTCTAGCTTTAAGAAGAAAAAATTATCCATAAACACGCAGCTTTTCTTTATCTGTCAAAATACAGCAGTATTCTGCTAATGTAATTTCCCTTTTCTGAACATGATTTTTTTTTTTTTTAATTACGGTTTTAACAACAGATGAGAATATATCACAAATAACATAATCCTCTGCCACATAGACATTGATAGTCACATTCCTCTTTGTCTCTGACAAAGCTTTAGTTTTCAAGATCTTTCCAGATTTGCATGCAAATCTGATGTTCATAACTTCACTTGAATTTATACTCCAATATTTATCAATTTGTGATTGTACCTTCTTGTCAGTCCTTTGGTATATTTAGATTTTTCTAAGCATGACAGTGGGCATGATTAGCACTTTATGCCCATTATTCAAGCTCTCTGCAGAACACCGCTTTTTTCTCGTTGTTCTTCTTTCCCTGTATGATCCCAGTGTGCCTATCAGATAAAAATGTAAGAGTAATGTCAGTGAAAGGCTGCCATGTCTGACATCAAGAAATTGCACAAAATTTCATTTCCTCTGAAAATCTACAGTTTGTATCCATAGACTGAAGCACTACACATGTGCCTAAATATAGGCAAGAATGTAATATTCTCTTGCAAATTTACCTGCCTCGTATCATTCCCAGGGTAATGATCACACAAATTATTTTCCCCTGTCACGCAGAGTAAAATTGAACACCAAGTTCTTTAGTGCGGTAAGTAGCATAAGTGGTTGATTAAGTGGCCATTTTCCAAGCAACATCTGAAATCAAAGATAAATCACAACAATGGTGGGAGATATCTTTTGTTTCTAGTCCTCAGCCTTCTAAGTAGAAAGGATCTAGCTAGTCTCTTGGAACAGTCATGCATGACGTGTCTATAGAGCAGAAAAAGGGATTCCAACAACAGAAATTTAGGCATCACCATACCATTTTAAGCTCAGTTCCACTTCATTCCAGTATGAGATACTATACAGAAAGATGCACCAAAGAGGACAAGTAAGGAATTACTTCAAAAGGATTCCTCACTGTTTCCAAAGCAGAAAATTCTAGGCAGCGTATACAGAACAACTTTTAGGGTCAAAGATACTGAATGAAATAACATTTGCAGGCACAGATTTTGCCACTAGAAATGTCCAAGCTAGTAAGCTGGTTGAGAAAGAAGCCCTGCCCCAAAGGGCCACATGACCTGCTTGGCACCTGATTGATTCACCACAGGTCCCGCTTACAAACCTGCTACTTGAGAGATGAAAGAGTTCACAGCATATTTGTATGTTCCCATTACAGCATCGTAAATAATACTGGATGCAAATCTTTTTGTGTAATGCTACGGAATTTAAACAGATAGGGATCAGCCTTTTAGATAAACACTTAGAATGGTATGGTTGAATTATTTCCACATTAATTTTGCGAGGAATTTACTTTCACTTGTTATGTAGGAGAAACTGCCCTACTATTTCATTACAAATGTTTTTAGAGCAAAAGCAGACCTGCAAAAACATTTGTACAACTCCAATTTATGACCTTCTTAATATAACTTCAGTTTAGCATCAGACTTAATTTCATCTGATTATCTCATAGCAGAAGACTGAAATCTAAGAACTCACGTCTCTTCACAAAGGAGATTTCTAAAACTCTCAAATACAATTGAGGAAATTCTACTGTCTTTATGAAGTGTTGGGGAATTTTTATTGTGCCTATCAAAGCAAATTAGACACAAGTATATGCTTAAATAAAAGAATTAATGAAAAATCAACAGGGCAGAGTCCTGCTGCCATAAGCAGTTCTACGAGGAGTCTGTCTCTAAAGAGGTGTCGTGAGCTGTTTCTTGGTCATGAATTGCCAGTACTGTGTGTTAGTCTGAAGTTCCTCTACACTCTTCCCTTTAGTAGTAGTTACTACTCACAAACTTTCATTACAGGCCTTTAAAACACCTCCTTATGCTTCTTCTTATCTATTTCTAAAAACGCTTGTTCCATTTCACTTGGGGTTATTCCCTTTTCTCCTCATTCTTCACATATTTGAAAACATAGAGATCTAAGTCTCAGCCCGGTTATCAACCAGAGCGTCTGACAGCACCAGAGGACTGGGATACTAAGCTTCAGTATAGAGATTTAGATGCTGCAACTGAAGTTTTGCAAAGAAACTTACTTCCATTTTCACCTGATTTCATCTTTTTCAAACCGTTCATCCCTTTTTAAATTATAGTCCTACAAGACAGCTCTAGCAAATTTCTTCTGGTATTATTTACCTTATTATCCCATGAAAACCAAGCATCCGTTTCAGATTATTATACTAAAGGCAAGTTAATTTAACCAGGTGTAAGGCTCCCCCATCTGGAAGCTGCTGATATATTTATGACCTGGCACAGCCGTTCTGCTGGGGGGCAAGCAGAACCCATTGTCTGTCCCAATTTTTGCTCTTCAGTTTTGCACTCTTATTGTGGCATACGGGTCCTAAGCAGGAGGAAGCATGACTCATTTTCCTAGTTTGTTTTTGACTTTTCTTGGTGAGGGAGCACAAACCTGATGTCAGTGCACTGCAAGGAGATGCGAGGGGTTCAGCCGTCACCCACAAGAGAGTTTTGCCTGGATCCCTTTGAAGTGAGAAGCATTTAAAGCCTATACCATTTGGCTTCTAGGCCCACACAAAATGGAGGCAACATGAGCCAAGGCTTGTATTCAGCAAAGGTATGCAAGTTGCTCCAAAAGTAATACCTCCTATTTGTTTCCATAAAATCTACAACTAATATAAAAAGCAATAATGCTATCTGATAGAGTAAATTCTCAACTATGAAATGTTGTTTTCAACCATACCCACAATCATTAGCTATGCATTTTTTGCCAGCAATGAACAAGAGCCTGCATGCCACGCACATGAAAATCCACACCAGCAGAGATAATCCACTTTTTCACAGCTGCTATTAAGTTGTCATTGCTGAAAAGCACTACCCACAGCCTCACTGTGCTCACATGCACTTTTTGGTCTCCATCAACATTTGGCAAACATCGGTGGACGCCATTTTATCTGCCTGGTGGAATTCAGTGTCACACCTTTTCTCCATCATTCTTCCATGTCAGACATTGTTTTGTCAGGCTGTCCCTCTGCTGCCATCTGTCACACAGCAACAAGACAGAACGTTGGCAGGCAGGTTCAACCTCTACTGCCATACCACTAACATTTGCCTCTGATGTCGTGGGCCAGGAAAATAAAACAAGGTATTGCTTTTGGAGCAGCCTTCAAAGACAAGGAGAGGTTTGGCTGTCATCAAGAAAACAGAGTTTTGACCTTATCCACTCAAAAGTTAGGTCCACATGTGAGAAACTCACTGTCACCTGCAGAAATAAATTTAGAGTTCAACTGGAGCTATCAACTGTCTCAAACCAAGCTCACTCTCACTTGACAGAACAAGGGCCTTTTACTGCAGCTTTCAACGTTCCCTTCATCCTACCCAGTATTTTTGTCATAAGCATAAATTAAAGCAACGAAGGCTTTGCTCACTGCTGATGTGACAACCAGGCAGGATATATAGTCAGGGAGACATAGCAGGGCAGATGTAGTGACGAGGATCCCTCACTTTTATTGGTGGTGCTGCCTAGGATCTCCCTTCCAGCCCCAATCCTCACACCACACAACTAGGAATTTTTCCTGTACTCTTTGAGGTTAACTAAACACAGGTTTGTGCCTAAATACAAAAAGAATTAGCAAACAAATTAATGCTTCTAAAAGCAGACCTACAAGGAGCCTACAAAGCTGCACCCCCAGCCATTCCTTATGTACATCTTCACCAGCACTAATCTTGGGAGTGTCAGCATCAGGTGCCTTAATGAGCATTTTGCTCATCCCCGAGGTCAGCTTTGTTTACCAAATGTGTCTTCTGATCACTACAGTTACAAGCCAAAGCTGCAGTGTTTTTAAATTTATTAAACTACAGCTTCCCCCCCTCACTTGGGGCCAGTCTGTTCCAACCCATGCGCCCCTCCTAACAACATGGCACCTTCCCAGAAGTAACTAAGTGATGCTGGAGCTGGTAGTAAATTACTCTGCCATTCTACAACTGGACACTGTTCAGACATTCATTTTCCCAATCACAATATTTATGAGAACCCCAGCCAGTAAGGTGAACTCAAAACACCGCGAAGTATGGAGCTGAAACTCCATGGTTGAATCTAAAAAAAAAAAACCAAAACACTTTAGAATTTTGCTTACTTGATCGAGAACTCACACTTTACTGAAATTACTGCAATTTAAGATTGATAACAGAAAGAATACTGTCCTAAGTCATCCCTTACAGACCTTTCACCCTTTTTAATACAGACCTATAGCTGGCAGACACTGCACCATGGTAAAGAATTTCACTGAGCTCCAGCATCTCCAACATCGTTTCAGTGTAACAACAGAAATAAAAAATGTACATAAAAGAATTTATTTTACTTTGTTTCTTAAATCTATAGTCAAAATACATTAATCTCAAAACTTTAAAGCAGTGATAATTATTACTCATATCTAGCATTATTAATCTTCGAAGTAGAGTTTAATTACTGCAAAATATGAGAGTTCTATTGACCTCAAAGGAGCCATAACAGCCTAGTCTTTATGGGGTAAGTTTACAAAGGAGATCATATTAGATCATGAATCAGACTAAGAAAGTTCATTAAAAACATGCTCAATTTTTCTTTTCTTATATTGCAGATCATCTCTCATTACATTTTTCATTGGTATTTTTGGCAACCATATCAGTTTATCAATTTCCTGCTCCTGTACTCAGCACTGGTGAGTTCCGTCTCAAGCACTGTGTTCAGTTTTGGGCACCTCAATACAGAAAGGACATGGAAGTGCTGGAGCAGGTCCAAAGAAGGGCAACAGGGCCTGTGAAGGGCTTGGAGAATATGCTCTATGAGAAGCAGCTGAAAGAACTGAGGCTAGTTAGCCTGTAGAAAAGGAGGTTGAGAGGAGATCTTACTGCTCAATTCCAATATTGGAAAGGTGCTTTATAGCAAGAGTGGGGTTGGCCTCTTCTCACAGGACGAGTGGAAACAGCCTCAAGTTGTGCCAGGGTAAGTTTAGGTTGGATATCAGGAAAACCTTCTTCACAGAAAGGGTTGTTAAGCACTGGAGTAGGCTCCCCAGGGAGGTGGTTGTGTCACCATCCCTGGATGTGTTTAAAAACCTTTTGGATGTAGTGCTCAAGGACATGATTCGGTGGAGAGTTGTTAGAGTTAGGGTAGTATGGTTAAGTTGTGGTTGGGCTTGATGATCTTTAAGGTCTTTTCCAACCTAAGAAATTTTATGGTTCTATGAGTATGCTCTAGTGTACTCTTATTATTTTGAAAGATGTTATATTTGTACATCAACAGAGAAGATATTTACATATTTTGCAGTAAAAGCATTTTAATCTGAGAAATCTGAAATGTAAATAGCAATAAACAGCTTTTAAACTTGAATGTCTCTACAAGGATGTCTTCTACAGTACTATAAAATAAAATAGAAGTCAGGTACTGTGTAAATTAGAAAATAAGATATTGCCTTAAAACCCTAAAAATGTGTCACCTAAAAGGGAAGATCCTTCCCAAGATAAGATAAAATTAAGGTACGAAGATGATGTGCATCTTGAAAGACAGGAAGGGAAACAAGCTACTTAAATATACCTTATGCTACTTTATTTTACATTTCTTCCATCAGGTGATTCAAACCACAGGAGTAAAGGAAAGTCTTCTTTCCTTAAAGATTACAGTATTAATTTAAGTTTTGCCTTGGCCTGTATCAGTTTACATTTCCCCAGAAATTCCCTCCTCTTCCCTCAAAGAGATTAGAGTACTCACTATCCTCTTTATCAAGACTTGCATTATGAGATTTCATCTTTAAAATGCTATGCTCCCTTAGTGCACGATTTCACAGTGCTTTCCTGCAAAATCTTCAGTTAGAAGCTCAACCAAAAAACAACAACAGAAAACCAACAAAAAACAACAACAAAAAAAGAAACCACAAAAAACCCCCACAAGTCTACTTGTATTTAAGTAACAAAAAGATTCCCCCATAATTTTCCAGTGCATTTTCTGGTATCTTAAACTCTCCTACCTTTTTTAAAAAAAATCTTAAAGCAAATCCCATGCTTGCAAACAAAACCAACCAACCAGATTAACTCATGATATATCTGAAGCAGCAGCGAAGATCAGTGGAGATGAAAAGCAGAAACAGATTTTTAAGACAGTGAGCAGAATGCAGATTGTTGGTTTTTTTTTTTTTTTTTGTGAGCACTCATGTTCCATTCATAAGAATCTCCCAAAGTAACTGCTTTTTTTTTTTTTTTTACTGTAGTAACACTCATAACGCATACATACTTGTAAATTCATGCTTTGAATGGAACTAGATAATTTGAAAGTTACTGACTTGGAAAATACTGCATTAGAATATATCTAGGAATCTATCACCTGTGAATGTTTAAAAGCAAGAGCCATCAGCTTAACGTCTTCTTCTCTTGAGATGATGCTTTTGAATGGGAAAAAAAACATACGAAAACCATGTATTTAGGCACTGTTCCATCATTCAGTTTTCAATTTTATATTGCTCACTACTGTGCCTGTACAGTCAACAAAGCGCAGTTGGTAAGAGTATTGTAGTGTGGTAACGAAGGAAAAAAAAAAACAGAGAAGGAACGTTCACTCACATCCAAAGATCTAGGCTCGCAATGAAAAGATCCACCAAGAAGAGATCTCCAGAAAGAGATCCTTCCTTGGTGGCAGTCAGCCCTTTAATGAGGTCTAAGAGAGGTGGAGCCAGGCTCCACCCCTTCCCATCACACAGATGAACTGCCTTCACCTGTGCCCCCATGGCTGACTCAGTCCTCGCCTCAGGTGATCAATCAGTGGTTCAGGCCATGACTCAACAGTTCCCATACGTGTCCTCTTTCAGTTCTTTGTTTTTTGAAGAATGCCCACAAGTCGGTTAAAGGAAACAAAGCATCCAGATTGACAAGCAAATTATATCTGAAATTTCAGCATTCTCAGTGCATGCTTCTGGCTTAGCATCTGAGAACAATCATTTGAATGATAAAAATATTGGAGCTATCAATTGCTTGAGACAACAGTCAGTTTTGGATATCATCACAATCCAAAATTAAGTCCTGGTTCCCTCATCACAGCTATGCTCCTGCTACCTACCACAATTCCTTAGCAAAAGAGTAATGGCATGCAACTGGACAGCAAATATCCCTAGTTATTTAACTAATTCAAGCCAGTTGCCTGCATAGTACACAGTCAAAACTTTTGCTTCCAGACAGTGCTTGATCATTTTCATGACGGTACACTTTGTTTTCTTGAATTCTTTGTAGACAGTTGTATGGGAACTGTTGAGTCATGGCCTGAACCACTGGAGAGAAGACCTGGTCAGCCCTGGGAGCACAGGTGAAGGCAACTCACCTGAGTGACTGGAAGGGGTGGAGCCTGGCTTCACCTCTCTTAGGTGTTAAGGGCTGACTGCAAGCATGGAAGGGTTTCTTGTTGGTGTCCCATTCTCTGTGGAGTTTCTACTGTGAGCCTAGATCCTTGGAGATTGGTGAGCATTTTTCTTATTTCTTCTGTAACATTTTTCCTATTGCGTTGGTCTCTTTGCTGTTATACACCCTTAATATGCAATAAAAATAAAATGGTGCTTTCTTAATGGGGTGTGTTAAACAGACTTGTTCATAGCTGTGGTGTTCCAACTTTAAATTATTATGGTTTTATATTAAAATTCAACTTGCACCAGATTTTCTAAACAGTGTAACGAAGTCATTTGTTAAATGTCTCTTATTGTTTCCACATTAATCACTGATATTATTTGTGTGAGTGGAATTAGTATTTCACCATTGGTGAATCATTCTCTGGTGATCATTCCTTTGTTCATATTTACTTGTCTCTTCATTACCACGGCATGCTCAATCATGTCTGACATAACTCTAAATTAATGCTGATAGCAATACCTGAGGCTGCCTCTATGTTTGTGTTTTCTAATGCCATTTGAATAGATAATGTGCAAGTAATTCTATTGTTTAATTCTGGTGATGATGTGACAGCTGAAAACTATTGGCCTCGTTTCAGTATGGAGGTGGGGGTGAGGGCAGAAAACACATGAGGTTTGTAGAACAGCCCTGGCAGAAGATAGGCATATATTCCACAGTAAATTCATTTTGTGGAGAATAATCAAAGTAGTTCTTCTGAGAGGGCAAGATTGACTAATAATTGATGATACACAAGTTATTTTGCTGGGTAACCAGACTTCTGGCTATAAGTAATAAACACCTGGGTCACAGCCCAATTGATTTTTAGCTTGTGTTTTTCAGTAGTTGTTTCCAATAGAGTTTAACCTCCAGTTATGTAAACATGTTGGAGTTACTAGTAATTGTTTGCTTCTCAACCCAGTTTCACAAAGAATTTACTTGACTGAAGCATGGGAGGGCAAACTATCCTGGGAAGGTTTAGTTCTTCTCACACAGCCCAAGGACCATCTCTCCTTTGCAGAAGATCCTTCTTGCTGAACTACTTTGGAGGTAAGCAGAGTGAGAAGAGAGTAGCGAAATCAGCAGAGCATGCAAGAGTTTAGAGAGAGCTGCAAGTAATAGGGGCATCACTAAGTGTAGGGAGACAACATTAAATTGTGGGTTTTTTTTTTTTTACATATGTATATGTATGTACATATGCTTTACAAGCATATGTTACATAAATATACAGCACATCACTCAGAATGTCTTATTTTGCTCCTGTCTGATTAACAAATATGGTTAAGATCCAGCTCAGGAACAGACAGTGATCCTACAAGCTTCTCTGGTTTCTTCACAACACAAGGGTTCTGTCACCAGTGGGGCCACGGGCATTGTTTCAGGAACAGGCCAGCCCTGACAGCAGCACTGGCAGCACAGAAATACTTTACTGGAAAGCTTAACACATCTCTGCTACTAGGAGAGACATTTTTATCATTGCTTGACCAAAGCATGCTGCTGCTATTTAAAAATCAACCAGCTACTGCCTCTCAAAGCAGCTTGACAGAATTGTTAAGGTCCTTTTTCAGGGAATTATATTCTCTTCTTCCCACACTCCTGTCCACCACCCAGGAACTAATTAGGCATGTGTATTTTGTCCACCTGAGCCTCCTGTTAGGACTGTCCCATCTCAGCCCTGTTGTAAATGTCTGGGTGGGCATGCTGTTGCGGCTGCAGCTTGATGTGCCTCTCACTCTGCTCCTCCAGACCAGGCAACCTCCTTTGGAACTTCTCCATCTGAAGGATTTGCTTCTAAATCTTATTTTAAAAATGCTAGAAGAGATTTTGGAAAACACAGTAATCCCTCTGTACTGCCATCGGTTTGATACGTACAAACATATGATGGTGGATGCTGCATCCCTGGGGACACTCAATGTCAGGTTGGATGGGGCTCTGAGCACCTGATGTAGCTGTAGGTGTCCATTGTCCTTGTCCATTGCAAGGGAGTTGGACCAGATAGCCTTTAACGATCCCTCCAAACTCTAATGATTCTATGATATTTGCTGTCCGTAGGAACTGTTTATGGGTCAAGACATCTTTAAAAATCTGCCAGACAGCTTCCCTAGGATACAGAAATACAGAATCCATGTAGAAGATGAAGAGCCTGAATTGAAATAAATGGCAGGATAGCAAATGAATGGTTAATCACACGTAGTCTTTTGTATTTTTAAAAAGCAGCATTCTGGATCGTAGCATCAGAAGCAGAATTATTTTCTTTCTCAGTCACTGCTTTATTTCTGACATTACAGGAACTACATGAAATGCTGCCTAATGAATTGACCAGTGATTATGCATTAGTTGCACAATCTTTGTTAAGGAATATACTTGATTTAACTGGGATGATTCTTTTCTGGTTAAGCAAGTAAAGCATTTAATTCCATTATGAAACAGACAGGAATATTACTAGAATTTGAATTAATGTTTTTGGTTGCATTTAAGAATATTTTTTTCTAAAAAAAAATTAAATTTGCTTTTGATTGTCATTCAAGCAGTCATAAGAGCACTAAAACACTGTTTTGCTTTTCTTTCGTGTCCCTCCCTTAATAAGTTTAAACATTATTAGCCAGCCTGAGTGCCTACAGATACCTAAAGGAAGACTACAAAATAATGGGACTTTGTGCCAGGTCCTGTTTTTGAGAACAGACATGGAGAAATAATGGAATTATTATCTGAGTAACTAGAAAATAATATGCTGATGACACACTGCAGCCATGGGGGGAACACTGTACTGCTCTCAGACAGCAGCAGTGGAGATTGTACTTCTTTTGGCATTCAATGCAAGGCTGTGTGGGGTTGTAAGGGTCAGATTCTGAGTTAATATTCCACCCCATTAACCTCCAGTGTGATGCAGTTCCTACAAGAGAAGTCTAATTGATTCAGTATGCCTGATTCTGATCAATTTGCTGAAAGTTCTCTCAACCCAGATAATGAGAAACTCTTGCTCCAGCTTCATTGCTTTTTAATTTTATTACTTCTCCCTCTTGGCTCAATTTGTCATTCATACTTATTGAATTCCTGCTTGTATTCCATATCTTAATTAAAAGCTTGTTTCCTCTGCTTTTCTCAGTAAACTTTTTTATGCTTTCTGGAGTTTGTCCTGCAACTTAAGCTCCTCCTTGTGCTTGCCATCACAAGAGAACTCAAGCTGACATTTGGGCCACTGTCTCAAAGTACAGAAAAAAAGCCACTAATGCTCATCTAAAGAGCTCTCCACCTACCTCAACAAATGTCCACAGACAGTGTTTCCCCGTGAAGCTTCTCGACCCTTCAGTAAGAAACAGGAGAGAGGCCACAGCAGATGCTACAGGAACAAGTAATCACTCATAGGCACAGTTTGAATTGCACACGCCTGCTTGAAATATTCATTGTAACATCAGCCAGCAGCTGTTTCTGAATTTCCAGAAAAAATTTGACTGATTTTAATATTCTTGATCGATGTGAACAGACTCTAAGTGACAGACTAGCACTCTAGTTTAGGCACTACATGCCAGTTCCACTAGAAAGGTGCTGATGTACTTGATCCAGACACAAAATTTACATTATTGTCTTAATAAAATGAGTATCAAATGTTCTATATGCAAAGCAGAATAGACAAAGCCTGCAAATGATCTGTCTCAGAGTGGTTATTTATAATACTCACCTACACAACACCTGCTGAGAAGTTTCAAATTGAAAACTAGGGTTTCTTTGAAAAATTACTTTCTTATGTCTTATGAATTTTTGCTCAGATAACTTTGCTGTGTGGTCAGTTGTTTCTTCATCACAACACAGTGACTGGTCATTCCTTATTCACGTTAATTTACTGGCACTTTATTTTCATTTTAGTTCTCTAATTCAGGCTGAGGAGTTCAAATAGCAAGTTACTGGGTACAAGGTTACAGTATTTATGACTTCAAAAAATGCCACTGTACATTTATTTTTGAGACTATTGTGTTAGAGTTGTACAGTGGAATACTGCTGTTGCAGGGGAGTTGGACTAGGCAACCTTAAAGGTTCCTTACAACACTAAGGATTCCACGATTTTCAGGCAGCTATTTGCAATGACTACCAGCTCTTTCTTAGTTGTTATGTATCTAAATTAGAGTGTATCCCATATGCCTATAGATATATGCATACTGCTATTTGCACCGTTAGGGTGACTATACTTTGTAGACATACCAGTATCTCGGACTCATGACATCCCTTGTAGTGCTTTGATGGCAGCACTAAAATTTGACATTCTGAGTATTTATCCATTAGCAAACTGTCACTGAACAAAAAGCTATGGCTTCTGAAATGTTTTCATCCTTCACATGTTTCAGAAGTGATTTCATGGTGCAGCACCTCATTATCCATCTGATGGAGTCCAATCTTACTGTTTTCCCTCATGAAAGTAGTATGAAAAATCATCTTCAAATCCTGGACAGGGCAGATCTTATGTAAGAGTTTACCCATGTCACGGGGTTATCTAGATCTGTGTCCATGACCCCCTATATGCTTGACTCCAGAATCCCTCGGATCTCTCCTGAGGCTCTTTGCCACAGGCTCGAAGTGGGACCTTTCTCTCCAGCAACAGTTCAGAGGATGTTCTTTATGTCCTGTCCCACCTGTACTGGCCCCAGGGCCATGGCTTGGGCTATCTCCTGTTTGATTTGTTCAAAAGCTGCTCATGGCCCCACGTAAAAGTAATTTAAGAATGATATACTAAAGAATAGAGTAGATTGACACCACAAAAAAAAGAAAAAAAAACCAAAGTATGATTGTACATGCATAAATAGACAGACACATGTACATTTCTGTACAATTCCTGTACCTTTCTGTTAAATTCGCTTCACCAATTGATCGTTGCGTACCAGGTTACAATGAGTACAACAGGCACTAAACTACAGTAAGTGTAATCAGTGGAGATTGAAAAACAGAAGGCAATCACTTCACATCAATGTCTATAAAGTTGGAAAAGCACATGTTCAGGGTGAACAGCCTCCAAAAAGGCAAGAAAATGCTGCGTATGTTGCTAGAACGGCAAATTGCAAGTGCTTTAGAATTTCTGAATGTTTTCTGCTCGTATTATAAACATAATATGAAATGCTGCCAACCTCTTAAAATATTCAAACATAGTTTGTTCCATGCAGCTTTGCTTATCTATAAATAGTAGCTTTTTTTATGGATTTAAGAACTAAATTTCAACCACTTCACTTAAAAATGCTAGACACAAATATCTGAAACAGAAGTTAAAGATGGGGGTACACATACTCTCTGCAAGTATATCTACAGGGACTCACCACAAGCAAACAGCCTAAACTGTTCCCTTGAGCTTGATGGCACAGTATGCTTCGAGGATACAAACTCTGATAGGGTTTTACACAACAAATTCCAGCCTTGCAATTGCATACAAAAGCAACTGGAAACCATAGTCAAAGCATCCTGGAGCCTGTGGCCTTTGCATTCCTGGGGCACTTCCTTGTCCAGGATCAAAGCTCAGATGTGTAAGGACTGCTGGGAGCAGCTTTTGCTCTGCAGTTCCTGAACAAGTGTACCCCTCCCCTCCGTAAATAAGGAAAAATGAGTCATCTGTCAGAGGCCACCAGTTTTCCTTGGTCCACAAATGCAAAATATCAGGTTGCACTTGCAAACAGGCCCTTTGGTACAATAAGCAGCACAAATCTTCACAAATCTTCGAGAGAAGAAACCTTTTAGATTTTTAAGACACATTTTGTGGTAAGCATCAAGAACGTGAGAAATATCTCCTCAGCTAAAATACTGCACTTCACAGTCACTTCCTTCCAAGATTACATATTTAGATAAAGTAGAATCCATCTGTCACTGCATAATTCTGGAATACTACATTAAACTTCAACCTTCTATTTGAAAGCAAGGGGTCAATATAAAAAATGATGTTAATCGCTAGCATGCATCATCTTGACTATCATTTTATTTTCATTCCAGATGCAAAAACACTCAGAGATCAGGTCAGACTGTTGAACTGGTATTTAATCAACCTTGAATTGTGATTGAAATACCAAATTCTAACGTAGATAAACATATACAGAGATAATAAATGGGCTGCATTTCACTAGTTGCTTTAAAGGACATAGGAGTGAATGTACTTATTTTTCCAGATAATAATAGTTTTTAATAAGAATATGAAATAATAAAAAGAATTGTGGAAGAAGAGCAGCAAGCCTAGGAAAGCAAATTGATAATGAATATGGGGAAAGGGATAATGAGGTGTGAGAACTCCAAAACAGGTGATGCTGAGTATCCTTGTTGCAAACACCACACCCACACAAAAAAATCTAATTTGAAACACCCTGTCAACCTGTATTTGAAAGATTAGTTTGCTTTTAAGGATTACCAGAGAAAAATTCTTATTAAAAGCTGTACAGTTGAAATTATACAAGGTTGTAATAGATGGATAGCCAGAGATTATAGAGGAATAACTCACCAATGCTGAGGCTCACAGTTAAGATGGATGCTCGCCACAAGGAACTCCACACAAGAGCAATCTCCAAAAGAGATGCTGCCTTGGTGGTGGTCAGTCCTTAAATGGGCTCTAGGAGAGGTGGAGTCAAGCTCCACCACTTCCGGGAGCACAGCTGAATTACCTTCACCTGTGCTCCTGCAGCTGACCCATCACTTGCCTCAGATGGTTAATCAGAGGTTCAGGCTGTGATTAACAGTTTCCCATACACAAGCTCAAACACGTTCTTAGAAATTATTAAAGAGACCCATGCACCAGTACAGACTGCATGCACCAGTACAGGCTGGGGGATAACCTGCTGGAGAGGAGCTCTGCAGAGAGGGACCTGGGCGTCCTGGTGGATGACAGGTTGGCCATGAGCCAGCAGTGTGCCCTCGTGGCCAAAAGGGCCAATGACATACTGGGGTGTATAAAAAAGAGCGTGGCCAGCAGGTCAAGGGAGGTGATCCTCCCCCTCTACTCTGCCCTCATCTGGAGTACTGTGTCCAGTTCTGGGCTCCTCAGTATAAAAAAGACAGGGATCTCTTGGAAAGAGTCCAGCGGAGGGCCACAAAGATGGTGAAGGGCCTGGAGCATCTCCCCTGTGAGGAACGATTAAGTGAACTGGGTCTGTTTAGTCTTGAGAAAAGAAGGCTGAGAGGGGATTTGATCCAGGTTTATAAATACCTGAGGTGTGGGGGCCATAGTGGTGAGGCCGCACTCTTTTTCAGAAGTGCGTGGGGACAAGACAGGGGGAAATGGGATGAAGCTAGAGAGCATAGGAAGTTCCGCACGAATGTGTGCAAGAACTTCTTTACGATGAGGGTGACGGAGCACTGGAACAGGCTGACCAGGGGGGTTGTGGAGTCTCCTTCTCTGGAGACATTCAAGACCTGCCTGGACGCCCACCTGTGCGACCTGGTGTAGGGAACCTGCTTTGGCAGGGGGGTTGGACTCGATGATCTCTGGAGGTCCCTTCCAACCCCTACAATTCTGTGATTCTGTGACCTAGACTTGTATACAAGACAATAATTTTCTTCAAGAAGTGTCATTTTCCCATGTCAGTTTTTTGACTGGTATAAAAACACAGAGCTTTGCTGATGTAAGCAGAGCCACGATCATTAAGGTCAGCTGCAGAATTTTCTCTCATTAAACATTTGCTGTCACACTGTTGTGTATAAACAGCTCTATTAACAAAACTCTGTCGGTTCAGCATTTTAACGTTAAAGCTGTATTTCAAACTCAGAACTTCAGGAACACCTCAGAAATCAGTGGAATACTTATCTTCATAATATTCAATGTGACCACCTTGAAAACACAGTTTGGAATAAACACCTATTTGAACCAAACTTCCTAACACATTACCATAATGGATTTTTAATAGATAAGAACTACAAAGAGATGGTGGTTTGTTCTTAATTTTTTTTTTATTTTTCTAGTGGCAAGGCAAAAAGGCAAATCCAATAGGGAATGTGTTAAAAAACATTTAACAAAACCAACATTCGAGTCTTTTCAAACAAGAACTGTAATTAATGCTCTAACAATAAGCAATTAAGTTGTTGCATCTCATAGCTTTACAGCTATGAGCTGTAAAGGTCTTGTACAGCCTGGAGGACTATACAAAACTGCATGTATTTATATGCAATTGCTGTGGGTTTGTTCCAGAAAGCCAAATAATGCTTTGCAGAAATGAGGAAGTGTAAAGGTGCTCCTGCCCTAGTAGATTCAAATGTTTCCTACAATCCAATCCAGTAGAAGAATGCTGGGCCCATACCACACATGAACGAACTTACAAGCATCTCTCAAGAGAGAACAAAAATCTGAAGAACCCAAGACACCTCCACTCAGTATACTCATAGCACCAAACAAAAAAGGATACTGCAGAAACAGACAAGGCCTACAGAACTTCATGTAGTGAAGATGGGAAACAGCTGGTCAAGGTTAGAAGTAAACTAGGTCCCCCAGTTCAAGCAATGCTGCTTGTTTATTCCTAGCACAGCTGGGGACAGATTACACAGTGGTGGGAACAAGATAATCTTTAACGTTCCTTCCAACCCAACCCATTCTGTGATTTTTCCAGACTAAAACTCTAATGAAATTACAATGCAATCTCAACATGCTGCAGATTTCAAGCTGTGGTATTAAAGTATGTCATACCACATACACATGTGTGTCATACACATACACATGTGTGTCATACACATACACATGTGTGTCCATGAATAGTGCTTATAAAGTAGATGAAAAACATAATCACACTGCTGCTTTTCTTGATTTTTTTTCCTAAGACTGCAGTCTGAGTGTTGCATTTTTCTAGACAGATTTAGTCCACTCAACAAGAGCTCAGTAAAAACCCCAACAATTCATATCATAGTCATGATTTCTACATAATGTTATGGCATTTAAACAAAGAGATTAGCAGCAAGCACTAGTTTCTTTTTAAGCACCGTTTCTCTTTCTGCATTTCTTTCAAAATTCTGCAGTGATTGGAAGATTTTCATACGAATTGGTATCTTTAAAGAATAATGCCTCTAAATAAAAAACAACTTTTGCATCTTTGAATCAGTTCCAAAACATAAATATTCCAAGACATAATATAGTCTGATCAGTAAGACAGAGCATTGGAATAGGATGAATTAGTAAACACACACACAATACTTACTCCCTTTCTACACCATCACAGCAGTGAACTGCAATTTATGATGATGCAAGTTTCATACCTAAACCAGCAAAATCATTAACTATAAAATCACCTGGCTTTATTTAACAAGATCCTTTGATATCCTTGCAATGTAGAAATAAACATTTCCCAGATGTTGGACATGCATTTTGCAAACAAATGTTGACATATACAGCTATGCTTTTCATTATACAAGACAGTGGCACCATCTACTGGTAAGAAGATCTTCTTCAAACTTTAGAAAAAGCTGTGGAGAGTGATCCAGCCAAAATGATGCAAAACGCTACTGAGAGTAATATGTAGTTTTTCAGGCCCTGGATAGATGAGAGGAGAGAAAAAAGAAAAAATATATCATAATCAATGCCTCTTCACCAAAAAAAAAAAAAAAAAAGAAAAAAGAAAAAAAAAAAAAAGGAAAGTAAAAAAATAGTTTCATTTAATTTTATGATAAAACGAAATCTATCCATTACATGAAAAGGTAACCTCATCTGTAATGACAAATTACATATCTATGAATCTTGTACAGAATAGCTAAGGGAATCTTAGGGCTATGCTGCTATACCTCACATTCCGCTAGAAAAATAATTTCAGCCACATTATGTTAATATCTAGTACATCTAGTAAATTAGCCTGTTCTGTGCATATCACTTTAGTAACCTCAATATTGTCTATCAGAAGGGCACTCTGCCTTACTGTTTGGTCCTTCGGAGAATTTGATCCTGGTTTACAAGTCCATGTGATTTTTGGGACAACTGCCAATTTCCCTGCCCCCACGGGAAGAACTATCTCAAATAAAGGTTATGCTTGGCATCCCGTTTCTTGACCTTGCTACAGTCTTTGTTTATTCTCCCTGCTGCTCATAGTTATGGAATTCCAATCTTCAATCCTATAAGACCTGTTCAAAGTTCTTAATTTTTCTTGGAAAAAAAACCCAACTTACTGGAAAACTTATCACTGCGTGACACAACTTTTAGCTTGGTAATGCAATACTTGTAAGGTGGATAAACTGAAGAGAGACAGCTCTTTATCAAGTAATGCTGCTCTACAAGCTAGAGACAAGCACAAGAGAGACTAGGTGAAAGACTGATTAAGATTACCTTGATTTCTTTAAATACAAGGACTCCCCACATTGCAGCAATAAGGCCAGGACCCTAAAGAATAAGATTCATTTGTACATTACAGCATTTCCTTAAAATGTGCTACATTTCCATTATTGTTTTAAGGGTGGTCGCATCTCAATTGGATAGCAAATTTATGTCTTTTCATTCTGTATAATTACAGCATTCATGGAAAAAGCATTACCATCACCAAAGTGACCTTCTGAGGTAAGGTACAATAAATAATCAAGAAGGGCTAACAAAGTAAAAGACTGCTTTTACAAAGGGCATAATTTCTTTCTAAATTACACTGTGGAGTCTGCACTAGCTGTTACACACTCTTCTATAGACTCCAAACAATATGTCCAAACTACAGACTTTGATCTATCATCACATTTCAGAGAACTATTCAGGTTTTTTTGGCAGCCATCAAGGATATTCCTAACATTTCCTCTACTATGACTAACCTGTTCAACAAAGTCTGATTTTATCGCTTGGTATGATATCAAGAGACTGGAATACTAATGTTATTTCCTGTATTTCAGGGATCTGGACAAAACACAAAGCCAGACAGTTAAGACAGGTCAGGAAAACCAGTGTTTTATCTGTGATGTTGTCTTACAGGTTTCCTAGCTAACAGCAAACAGTGGTATACAATGATAATTTCCAGACATTCCTGGTAATATAGTTTTTCTCCTGTGTGTGCAATGACCTGAATTCTCACGTCTGATAAGAAAATGTCTGAAACTCTCTGCAAATGCTTCCTATTACAGCTGCTCTCCGAAACACTTGACAGATGTTTGGACAGTCGTCTTCCTCCCTCTATCTTAAGTAAACTCAACAGCACAAAAATTTATACCAGGAGAAAACAGCACCTTATGCTGTGTGTGTTTGCACATGCTATTTCTTAGTGAAATTGCAAAGGACTATTTACATAATGACTAAGGTGCTATTTCCCTTTCTTCATAACTTACATTGCCAGAGGAATGCATTTTTTTTAAATGAAAAAAATTGTTAAAGGGACGTGATGAATAACTGAAATTCCCTCTACGGTGAAGTAAAGGAGCAATTCCAAAACTGCAGGGAAAGACAGGCATTTTTCATTTAATGGTTTTATATCTTTGCCCTTTATGTATGCTGATAACCAAAGTTACTAAAGCTGCTTTCAATTAATCCTACGGTTTCTAATTAGAATGATGCCAAGTTTTTTTTTTCATTGCATACTGCAGAGTTCATTTTGATTAACTGCATCTTGAAGCAAACTTTAATCCCTATTGTTTCATTAGTTTTTTTTCCAAAATAGGGCTGTTCAGCAGAACTTTTTGATACTTATAAACTTCACTTTGCCAGAAGTTATCCAGCTTTGCAGCACCATTCAGCAGAATCCAGAGTAACAGCAGATTCGTACATAGTTATGGAATTTATGCAACTCCTGGATGTTAATTGTTTGAAAGGTACAGTATCATAAGCAGGAATCAAACAGCTATTTCCCTGCCTAGGTATAAGAAAATTATTTTCAACAATTAATATGCTGTTAGATTTGTTCAAGAGCTGCAATAAAAAATACTTGACTTAATTAAGAAAAAAAGAAGAAAAAGAAAGTTAAAAATATCAACTGAAAAAAAATCAGAGCAATATATACTTGGTGAGATGAAAGCATGTAACTTTTCTTCTTTTAATCACCTCAGTTCACTATTTAATATTGATACAGTTATGTTTCCAGTCATGTCACAGTCATGAAAATTTCTAATAAAACAAAGGCTAGCACAGACAAGCAAAAAGAGGCAATACATACAAAACCAAAAAAGCCCTAGGCATGTTAAAATTTCAACTTAATTTCACAAATAGGAGAAAAAGAACTTTCACTTTAATTCTAGTCGGAGATTTGATTGTTTTATACTTACTGCAGTAATTATTGGAAAGCTGACTACAGCACTGAGATAGTGATTGGCGATGAACCAGCAGCAATTGGCTATTGCCCAAAGCACACCAGAAACAAACCCTAGAAAAATAAATTCTGATCAAAAATATGTACAGAAAAGTTTAGACAGCCATTTGTGAAACATCTGTATTTACAGCACAATAGCGAAACCAAGTATTTTAGTACAGTAACTACTCTAACAAGCTAGCTCTGATAATCTAGACCAAAGCTCAAGGGATAAAATCAGCTACCTCAACTGAAGTAGCAAATTTTCACTAAAGTTCACACTTCCCTGGGCAAAGTGTTCTCCTCTCAGGCAGAGTTAGTTTTTGAAAATCCACCACTTGCAATGTCACTTTTCAGATTAGATTAGATTATTGTTTCCTAACCTTAATTAACCTAATAGGAGTATCTTTCAAAACAAAGTCAAATAAAGAGACTTCAAAGGCTAACTACAGCTCCAGCACACAGACTGAAGAAGTAATAGTAATTAGCTACTAGCTTAACAGTCATACCTGGTAGTATGGCTTGGGGATAAACATCAGGTTTGTTTTTCCTGACTGCACAGTAGATCAAAAAGTAGAGAGTACTTGTAAGAAATATTCCACTGAAGTGCGCAAAAACATAATCTAAATCTGAAAGAGATTGCAAAATTGTATTAGCCTAAAATATCAGCTATTAATTTTAACTACATTTATTTCACTGATCATATTCATACAGACAAAAATACATAAAATGCTACTAACAATTCAAGTTCAATTGTGGTTACGATTAATATAACAGTCTGACTATGGATGGATTTGGTTAGTCATATCCTATTAAACAGGAATTAAATGTTGCACTGACTCTAGCATTTATCACAAGCCTTTATGCATTCCTGTGAGTTGTTATTTTTTGTAACTCTATTAGTCAAGCTACTGAATTAATTTATAAAAAGCTTGAGAAAATCCTTAAATGAGGCTACAAAAGTGATGCGGGAGTTTTACATAGTCACATCCTCTCTTAACCCTCTATATTAGCACTCTAGATAGTCGTTTCTTTTCTTTATGCTATACATTTAAAAGTAAGATAACTGTACATACCATGGAAGATAAACATGGCCTTTTTTTTTCCTCCTTTCTTATCTTGAAGAATGCATCACAATTTTGACCACTACAATCACTAACAAAAACAAACCCTTTGCAGGTTGGGTTGGTGCTAAATAAAGCATTCCCAAGGTGGTAAAGCTGAAGCATGTAGCAAGGTAATCTCTATCTCCTCTGACCTGTGAATCCTCATCAGGAAAGGCAACTACAATAATAATACACTGTGTCCAACTTGGGAATACATGAGTTGCTGCATACAAAAGAAACTGTACATGATGTAATAAACAATGTTAATGGCAACACAGTTCTATTTAAGTGGTATGTTGCTCTTAAACTGCTGCTGGTACTACCTGCTAAATTATACTATACTTCAGGAAAATGTTTCTTGAGAAACACTTGTAGTTGACTATTACACTTCAACAAAAAGCTTCCCTTTAAAAAAAATTATAATGTTAAGTACTTGAACTTTCGTATATCTCTTCTGTTTATTAATTATGTTCTATCTTTTTCTTTCCTTTACTAGTGTACTAATTTGGCAACTGAGTGAGCTCTTGCCATTCATGTTCCTGGCATATGAACCTGGTATTCTGAAAGTGTTAGCCACATTTGACAAGATGTGAAGTAAGTGAGATAAGCATGGTATCTTCTAAGTTGTTTCTCATTGTTCTTTTAATGGTGTAAGTCACCTCTGGGAAAAACGGAGTGCTAGTGTTTAGACAGAAACAAACTTGCTAACACATAACGTAGTGCAGAACTTGTATTTTGTCACTGTATTTCCAGCAGTACAAAAGCAGACCACTGTGTAATAATGACATAAAGTAGAAGGGTCTTATTAGCCTTTACCAAATTGACTCGCTCTTGCATATACAGTTTCATTTCTTCTTCCGTGGTCCTTGATGTAAAGTACTGGTACAAAACTGGAACCGTAGAGTATTCCAGCTACTACAGCTAGGCTACATCCTCTTTGAAAAGAGCAAAAATCAGGAAAAAAAAAGAGCCTAGTGTTAATTAGGGAAGTAAGTAATACACTGAAAAACATCCAAGAAAACTGCTAACAATGTCATAAAAATGGTACGGTAGCACATTTTTAATTTTTTAAAAGCAGAAATTGTTCAAAACAGTCATTTAGTTCTCCTGCTCTTCATGGCAAAGTAATACAGACAATTCTTGTGCCAAGAACCTGCAACCTGCATGAATCACACCAACCAAGCAATATTTTCTTTAAAGCGAAGCTGGGAGAAAGCAAAAAACATAGTTAAAATGCTCCCACTCTCAGCTTCACTATGCAGTCAATGTTTTCCATACAAAAATTTCCAGGATCACTGCACCCCCTTCTCCACTTCCAGACGACTGGGGTCTTGGCTGTCAGCAGTCCCCTTGGTAACTACCAATTCCACCTTGGACCACTTCTGCTGTTTACTTACCATGTTGTCATGCTCTCTCCAGGAGTCCTCACCTGGAAACCACACCTGGAAGCATGGGTTCCTTCTATGCTGGGTGCCAATCAACAACATGATATAAACTAGCTCTGTAATAACTTAATTGCTATTGATGTTTACTCTGCAAATGTTGTTCTTTGGTAGGGTAAAATACACCGAACACAGAAGAAAATTTTTCAACTAGCTTAGCAGCTATTCACATACAGATACGTGTATTATTTAATAGTGCATGACTATGCCTGGAAAACTACAGAACAAATACTGTTCTTATTGTGTGTTTAGTTACTTTCTCTATTAATGACTTACACAAATCGTTTTTTTACTGGAGAAAGACTGGTCACCCATGAGACATCAGAGTTATCTTCAGAAGCATTAACAGACTGTAGAAAAATTAGAGTTTTTACTCAGTCCTGTTTTTTTCCCTTTAAAAAGAAAACACCATCTCAAACAACATATTAATACAGCAGTTTTTCTCTAAGAAAAAGATAATGGGAGGAAAAACAAGAGGAATTTACACAAATACTTTGGAACAAAGAAATGAGAAATCATTTCAGAAAGAAAACAACCTAACAATAACAACTGGATCTATCTCAAAGTCTGTAAATGATTGGCTATGGATTCTGGCTTTACTACGTAACAGAGCACTCACAAGCATTTTTAAAATTTACATGCAGGTCTGCCTTTCAAAATCCATCCTGCACTGTAAATCAGGGACTGGTTCTGTCACGTGGCAAAAATCTGGGAGAACACTTAAGCATTCCATTGCCTTCCCCCTAAGCATTCTCCTGCTATTACAGTTAAGTTTTTATTAAAATTGCTTCCTCTTCTCTGAGAGGGAAGAAATACACTGTCTATAACACAACCTCTGCAATAAGTACTTGTAAGTCATAAAGCTGAGAAAGAACACTTGGGAAAGCCTCTTCTGTTGCTTACGTTTGAGTGAATATACAAATAAAATATAATGCATCAACACATATTTATGTAGTTTTATGTAGTTTACAATGAATTTCAACAAAATACGTTAACATTAAGCGGTTTTCACAGTTGTTTTTAAATGGTTACATATTTTCACTGCTGTAAAGTAACTGTAGAGTACTTACACATTCTCTCAGTAATGGTGTGCTTTCTAACGAAGCTGAAGAAGTTTGGACTTCGGTTTTTATAAAAAAAAATATGACAGCACTCAGAAGAGAAAAACATTCCAATGAATACCACAAGTCAGATCAGAAGGATATAACATTTAGTGTCCAGAGACAAAAGGTGTATTTGGAAGCATATTATTTTATTGTCATTACTATCCTAGACTCAGTTCAACACATTTTTAAAATGCAATCGCTTGGAATAGTTTTAACAAACCACTTAAGCACAAGTAAACTGATTGATCTTATTTTAGTCTTTAAAGTTCTCTGTTCTATATAATGGTATTGAAATGTCTCCTTTCTGCGGTGTGCATTTACACACACATGCTAATAATAGCTGTGGTGGATAACAGCGCCCTTTTGTACAACACCACACATAGTCAATCATCTGCACAGAAATTCTATATGGAACAACTTAAACCTGCAAAGAATTGGATTTGTGCCCAAGGGAAACTGATCTTTCTGAGTCTTCTATCATGTGCAACTGGGAGAACACTGCTCCTACAGGGTCCCATGCACATGCAGAAGGAGAAGGCTTATGGCTTAGTGGGGCTCCAATGCACTAACTGATTAAAACAAAGAAGAAAGGGAAACATTTCTACTTTTACCCCCAGCTCTCAGAAATCAGGTAAGTATATGTAATCAGAACAGTGAGGTTCTGGATTGTTCTTTTAGATTCTTTTTCAGCAAGATAATTTAATGTTCTACAAATTCTTTCTCATAGCCATAAACAGAATGCCTCCATTTGAAGAGTGACTTATCTCCTGCTGAAGCCATATGGATAGATAAAAAAATATGCCAGCTTCCTCCAGAGGGACTAGGTAAATGCGCACAGATACCACCCAGAAGGCTAAAATGGAACACGTGCTTCTGAGCTCTATGGAACAATGTACATATGCTTTGTGCAGCTTGCCAGGAAAACAAGTCTGGTAAGGATGTTTTCCCATGTCGATCTCTTTTTTGTGATATCTCAGGAACAGGCAGGAAGCAGCTGGTGAACTGAATGAATTCATCAGGCAGGAATAGTAGCACTGCTACTGTTCAGTGAACACCTCTCAAAATCATGTGCTGCTAATGGGTAAAAAGCCACAGCAATCAAGGATGGTCTCCACCTTCTCCATGTTCTCAACTCTCCTCTTTTGTGCATTTTTGGGCAGGTATTTTGTGCATCTATTGCTTAGAATGCCTATGGCAAGCCTACTGCCCCCGCATTTAGTTCCTGGAAAGAACTCCTTGGCCAACCAGCTGGTAAGTACAGACTCTGCTACCTAACAAAGACCATCTTTACTTTACATTTGGCTCAAACTCATACAAATAATAAACTAATAATTAAATGAGAAGTCCTTCCAAAGATCCCAAAGGAAGCCACTGTTTGGCAGCTGCTGGAGGTAAGATAGATAGGGAGCTGCTACAATGACTGCGCCACGGATCTGTCTTGACCATGTCTACCAGCATAAAACTACGTTTCTGTGCTGAAATCTAGGTATGGAAACATACAAACAAACAAAAAAACAGGTATGGCCAACTCAAAAAATTTTGTGGTAAACCAATTTGCAAAAAATATTTCAATACATTTGCCCACTGCTTAATTTTTTTCTGTGGTTATAAAATATATTTTTGTGTTACAAAAATCAATCATAACTTTTTACCTTAATAGTGAAAGTCCAGCTCCAATATAATTTAAGACAGGTCTTGCTACCTCTTCTGCGTCAATTCCAAACCATCCAAACCTGGAATATTTAACTACTTACTCTTAGCTGCACTGATTGCATACCAAATACTATAATCTAGTCTTGAAACTCTTTATGCACAGGAATAATTCTGCTGAAGTTTATATTAGAAATATTGGATTGATGCTTCAGTTGGTTTGCAAAAATTCATTTATTTAAAAGAAATCTTAACTGAAATTGATTTTTTTTTGAATCTGGGTATTTAAAAATCAAGGTTAATTTCAATTGTTTTATCAACCAGTGCTGAAGAAGACAGTGCTCTAGTTTTATATAAAAAACCCACATTATTTACTCAATTATGTTAATAAACATGACTGGGCATTTTCTTCCTACTGAGGCAAAGGAAACAAAAAAAAGATAAAATAATTAATCTGACTACGTTCCACATTAGAAGAAAAAGACACAGTCTCTTTTCCTCTTTATTGGTGACAGTTCTTACACTCTAGTTATTAACAAAGAAAGAGAAACATTAATAATGTATGATTTAAAATGCTCACCTGGAACTTGCCCAGCCTGTCAGCAAATTAAAAGAAGCCCATATCAAAAGACCAAGAGCTAAGCCTATGGTTTTAATAATAGGGACAACTGTGATGTTGCCTAAAAAAGAAAAAAAAAAAATCAACAACCCACAACACCAAAATGAAAATCAGTTATAAACTAGACCATGGTCTTCCATATTTTAGCTATCAGTTTAGTCTGACAATGTTCAGAAGGGGATACAGTTGAGGCAGTTACATGTTGGTAGCATTTTTTAAAAATAAATACATTAAATCACAGACTTTTCCTCAACATAATTTAAGAAGTTATTTTTGGTGCGTATTTCCTGCTTATAAAATAAAAAGCTGGAGGCATTAAGTAGGTCCATCCAACATATGCAGTATTACTATTCACAACAATATTTGCTCCAAAAATAAAGCTCCATTAATAGCAGGACTAGAAAAGCCAAATAACCACCTCATATACGGAAATGGTTTTGTTGCTGTTTTTGTGATGAGTTAAGATTACTTTGTTTTTCAAGGATTGGAACACTTACCTGTAGCCCACAGGAAACCTCCTACCATAGCCAATGGCCAAAACTGGGGGCAATTCCGGATTAAATTGACCACCAAAGAAACTATCCATATGGAAGCACAGAGAATCCATTGGAAGAACATTCCTATGAAAAAAGGAAACGTGCACAAGCGAGAAATGGCAGAACATTGCAAGTGTGAGTCTCTTGCCTCTGAACATACATTTTTGAGCTTAAATAGTACAGAAAAAAATGAAGCTTGGTCACTTTCTGTCAATCTATTCCCTGCTATGCATTCTATTAATTAATTACTTAAACAAATAAATTGCTGGGCAATGTTTACGCAGCCCTGATCCTCAAATGCATGAAAGTTCTGATAGTTTTCTTACAAAGAGGATATTAAGTTACTGAAAGCTTCTCCCACCACCCCAGCACCAGCTAGCGCAGGTGACTGAACAAGACAAAACTCCTTCAGGGTCCAACTCATTAATACAGAACACTGAGGATAAGGAAGTTTGGACAAATCACTCCAACCTTCGCTGAATCTCTAAGGGTCAACTAAGCAGACTGTTTAACTTCATGCTAGCTAAGACTTTTACTTTAAACCATCCTTGTCCTTCTAGGACTGCACTGGGTACAAAAAAAGAGAGAGTCTGTAAGGCACATAATAACATTAAAATAACGCGGTTGTAGATCTATTCCTCTGGTGACTGGTTATTGATTATGCTTCACATAAACATGCAACTACAACATAAAACTAGTATCATAAAGTGATAATATTCTAAAGAAATTATAAGAAAATAGAAGTGATGTTTCCTCTTACTGGTGTTACTAATTATAAAAATGTCCTTTTCTTATTAGTCTCACATTATCTCAGGTCCACAACCAAAGGGCAATATTCCAAAGTCCGACAACTTTTACAGTGTTATAAATAACACTGCATGTACTTGAGAATCCCCAGCATGGTAAAAGATTTTCACATTCTATTTGAAGATGCTCATGAAATCATCATTATTGTTAAAGTGTACAACAAAAACAGATTTACCGTATCCTAAACTAACACACTGCTTTATACTCTACCAGCACAAAGAAAGTTCAAGCACAGACCCAGACTATATCGATACTTATAAATCCATCCATAGAAACATTCACATTTGCTGGTGAAATATTATTCCTACTATCAAAAATAATAGAAGTAAAAATGTAAATAAATTTACCGTCACCAGTATCATATTTTTTAACTGGCACAAAATTTGTCCCAAACAGAAGAACAGCTACTGTGGAAGACGCAAATCCAATAGCTAGATCTGTGCCGTTGCTGATGTTAAAGGTACTGTAGGCTCTCTCAAAGCTCATTTTTGCTTGGAAGGTGTCTCTTTTTGTAGAGGTTTTTTTGTTTTGTTTTGTTTGCTGCAGGTCTTGAAAGATTCTGAAATCAGAGAGCACAATTAAACACGTAAAGTATTAAAAATACCACTCTAGTTCAGAAACCTGCAACTTAAAGGACCCTATGTTTCTCTCTCAGAAGCCTTATAGAACTGGGAACTAAACCATAGAATCCCATGCCGTAAAATTGTAATCACATGCCAATTAAGAACAGATGCACAAAACAACTGGCGCATTTCATAATCAACTCCATAGAAATTGTGTCTGAAAACACAACACCATGAATGCAGATCATTCGAATCTGTGAGACTTAGAGGAAACCCTGCTGCCTAGGGAGACACTATATCATAACATTCTTACTCCTGTAGGTAAACTAGTCACACGGGTGTGTAAAAAAACAAGGATTAGAAAATTAGATAAAACTATTACTGGAAGAAGCTACAGTAAATTGCAACCTCTCTGCCTACAAGTCATGAATTGGAATAGAGATTCAACAGATTGCCATAGTGAGTGTCACACAGGATCATAAGCAAACCACAAGAATTGCTCTAGTTGGTATAAAGCAGGAATTAAGGTTCATCTTTTCCCCTGGGTAGCAGAAGGACAAGCTGCTTCAACAGTTTCTCCTTTCATTCCATAGAATTACAAGTGAAAGCCATAAATTTTTTTCATCTCGTAACAACCTATTTTTTTGTTCTTTTAGTTGGAGATTCACCTTGAGATTACACTCAACAGAAGTGTCCCATACACCTATGATATGGATTTGACAGAAAAAGTGGCTCTGAAGACAACTATGTAAGAAAAGCAAACATACAAGAAACAAATATATAACAAAAGCGCTTGGAATGGTAACCTGTAATAAGATATTTAACTGGCAATACATATTTTAGTGGTTGTTTATCCTATACTCTAGACTTCCTCTTTTCAATGAAAGATCTTCACTGTCAAAAACAACCAATTACTCTGTGAGTATAAAGGGACATATTTACAGAGGTATGCAATCCTGTTGTTGATGCAACGCTGCTTATTCTGATTATAATGACATCCCAAAGCAGTTCGAAATTCCCCAGTGTAGTGGACTAAGTGTTGCCTGGAGGAAAGAAGCTAAAAAAGGATGGAGGTAATTTTGCAAAATCAGCTAAGGGGTGCTGCAACTGTACTCTGCAAAAAAGGAAGAGCTGAGCCACAGCATGTACTTTCATCTCGCTTAACCCTCCAGCCTCAGCTTCTCTGGAGTCCTTAGGACACTGAGAACCACAGCTGCTGAGGTAGTGCTTTTATCTAATCTTCAGCAGAGTCATCAGTGCTGGCTGAATTTAATCAGTTGTATTAGCAAGTGAAAAGTTCTGTCCCATAAGTACTGTTACCATTTAGTTTCCATAATTTCTCTCCTTGAAAGATCATTTTTTCATTAAATACTTATGAAAAGACACAGATGACATCTAGAAGATATAGCAGAAAGGTACAACGGCATAGGTATTTCAGTTCTCTTTTTCTTATTTACTCTTCACCTTCCTTACCTATTTAGAAGATAACCTCTACAAGATGATTTTCACTATACTTAAAGACTTCTGTAAAGTACATTTCTCCTGGGACCTGAAGACACTGTCAGTGGAAGTAATATGGCTGAAATTTCTTCCAAGACTGAACCCACATGCTAAGAAACACTGTGACGTCACAAAAATAAATCAGAATAGATAAAGGCTTACATCAGCTAGCTTCATGCCATCAAGATCGACTCATAGCCCTTCACATACAAGAAAGGCACAAGAGCTTTTTCCTGTGGAATAGACTTTATGCTATTAAAGACATACATAAAAATAAAGCTGATCACAGTGCACCTCTGTGAATGCAGGGTTCAGTTCTTCAGCCTTTAAATAAATAAGTATAAATAAGTCATTATTCACTTAACATATTAAGAACCTTTCAAATTCAAAGTGGCTTATCATCCTTTTAAATGTTAATCTACATAAAAATGTCACGTTAAAAATACTTCATTTTTACATCCATTAGGAGAAAATCTGTGTGATGCAGGGCAAGATAGTACCTAGCAGATACTAAAAAAATGCACATTGAAGACAACAGCACAATTGTAAAACTATAATTATGACACAAAACCCACAGATTTCAGTTAATTGAGGAGGAGTATGCTCCATTCAGGCTGATGAAAACTCTGCAACTCTCCAAGGTTTTGGGTACTTACTCTCCAAATTTAGCTAAACATCAGGGCCAACTTCCATTTTAATGACTTCAAGAGCAAGTTCAGCTGTACAAGACCTGGAGCAACGGGATGCACTTCAATGATAGCACTGTTTTTAATGGGGAGTTGAACTACATGACTGTCAGAGGTCCCTTCCAAACTAAAATTAATCCATGATCCAGTGTCAAGAGCAAATAATGTACTGACATACAGCATTAAGTCAACTGCACTTTTTTTTTTTTTTTTTGCATGTACTGGGATAATAACCTTAGTCTTGCTTGGAGAGTTTCAGAGGATTCCTGAAAAACCTCTTTTGCTCTCTACAATCCCGTAATTGCCAGATAAATAGCTTATACACCTCCAACAGCTTACAGCTAACAAATGCACAGCAGGGCTATTGCTGAAGTTGCCAGGATGTCAGAATGCAGTGGTTATACCTGCAAGCCAGAGACAGTTGTTTCTGTTATTTAAAGAAGTTCTTCAGTAAGTAGCCCTTACTAAAAGGTATTTCAGGGTTTCTAAGCTGCAGAAGAAATATAGTTTTGTTTGTATACCTTGGCTTTATCCCACTAACTTCAATAGCTTACCTCACTGAAAGTTAGTGTTCTCTATTTTCACTGCTTCCTCAGAAATACACCACCATGTTCCTTCATTCATTCTTCACCCAGAGGGCAGCGAGGCCCTGGCACAGGCTGCCCAGAAAAGGTGGGGGCGCCCCATCCCTGGAGGTGCTCAAGCCCAGACTGAATGAGGCACTGGGCAGCCTGAGCTGGTTTGGTGCAGGGGCAACCAGCTTATGGTAGGGCGATGGGACAGGGTGGGCACTGAGGCCCCTTCCAACCTAAGCCATCCTGTGATTCTATTACCCCCACTTACTGCAACAGTAACACAATGGTGCAGTCCTTGCAAACAGCTGTGTAAGCAAGAAATGAGCTTCCATCACGAGGTGGATCCACAGTACTGCCGAAATCTGAAACTGCTCATGCACGTTTTATTTCTTTAGAAGCTGTATCTAATGTTGCTAAATTTGCCCATTTTTCCTATACCACATTTCCCATTAAGGAAGGGTATTTTCATCGTCATTTTAGGAGGCTCCTGTTGGCTCCCTGGTGACAAAGCAGCTTGCTCAGGTAACACCAGGCCCACTAATGAGCTGCCAGACAAGCATTTCTGCTCTTCCCTACGACGATGCATTTGAAAGACAGACAACACTTTCACTAAGCAAGCAGCATGGAAAAACGGGCAGCTGAGCTCACTACATTGCCAGACTCTGCTCCTCCTACTCAAACCAACACGTATCGAAGGGAGCCACGATCCACAGAAGGCTGCCATTGTCTGAAGGCGGCCATTAGGCGGAACACGAGCGAGCAGAACGCGCCTGCGCTTCCCCGGGCTCCCGCAAGCCAAGCGCTCACGCACCGCTTCAGGAGAAACCGATACAACTGCTCGCACCACCCGCCCGCCCCCCTTCTCACCCCAACCCCGCCGCACTGCCTCACCGGCCACCCAGCCGCTCCAGCCTCCCGCCCGGCCTGTCCCGCCCCTCGCATCGGCCCGCCTCCGCCCTCTGTCCCTTACAACGCTGCCTTGGTTGGGCTGCTGCCGCCCGCTTTTGTCTGCGAGGCTCTGCGGCAGGCAGGCAGGCAGGCAGGCATGCATGCATGCATCCGGGCTGAGGCGGGCAGCCGCCGTAAGCTGCCGCATTGTTCAGTAATCAAACCCAAGTCGTAAAAAAGAAATATTTCACGCAGATGTCATGGAGCTTCTCGCTGTTTGCCCTGTAAGGATTTGACCCACAGCAATTGAACCATAGACTTATTAGTCAGCACATTTAGTAACGAAGAAAACATCTCTCTGTCCTCTTGAAGTACAGTTTCCAGATGCCAGCTCACACTGACAGATCTGAAAACACAGCTCAAGCCTTCTAAAGCAATGCTTTGTAAAATCAGGTCTACGTTAACTGTAATAATGACAGTTCCTTTTCTTGCAGCGTAACTTCTCAGGCCTATAGGCCCTGTACAAACAGGATCGCACCATTCCTCAGCCATTTCAATGTGAATGTCTGCCCTTGTGATCTGGTATATTCTACAAATAAAGACACTGATGGTGTTGTGTTCCAGCGGTTATAACAAGACAGAGTTCAAAATATGTAATTCAGCTGTTCTGTGCCTAGGAGTGAAAAGAATGAGAAACTACTTCCTAATTTCCCCTCTTCTGTCCATTGCCCTTTTCAATTCCATCTAATCCAGTATTAGCTTTGCTATTCCAATGCCCCTAAGCTTAGAAAGGGATAACACTAGCTATGGAATATGGGTATATTAAGAAGAGACATAAGAAGTTGACTTTAATGGACACTGATTGCAATACCACAAAAATAGTTCACAGCAAGAAATAAATACTGACTTGCAGGCTAAGTATAGGTAGGCAAATTGCGACAATTGAGGTCAGTGTTTGATGAGACAACTCTCATAGTTCAGTCTATTCTTTCAAAAAAATACTCTAGATTTTTTTGTAAACGCAGAGAAATAACCCTTTCAGCTCACTTTTGTGCCCTGCTGCATCTTTGCCTTAGTAGTGATACAAGAAAGAATTCTACCAAAGGACAAAAATGTCTTTATCTTTCCTGAAACACAAAGAAAAGTTTGTTTTCCAAACAAGTCCAAAGCCATTTGTTGGCTATTTTGTGAAATCTAGTAAGGCACTGGAGCTGTACACAAGCACTGAAAAAAACAGTGTCTTAATGTGTTATCTTTTAAAGATCCAGAGAAGAAACTTAGGTGCAGATATCTGTGCAGTTAACAAGATATTGAATCCTGTGTAGCTGAACACATGCAACTGTCCATTCCAGTAAGTTTAACAAGATGTCATTAAAGAAAGAGTTCTCTTTCCTGAACATGAAAAATTACGGAAATACTATGGCCATAATCACAGAAATCATAAAAAAACCCAAAAAACTTCAGTGGCTCTCACTGCACATCAGTGGGTACAGCACATTTTAGCTTCTAGGCTACAAAGGAAATTAGGAAGGAAAGAAATATCCTGTATCCCTTTATAATTTCCACAAGATAATCTTTAAAGAATTGCTGTAAGAAGATTGCATAGGTTGCAAAATTTAAAAGAAATGCCATTCCAAAGGAAAAGTATTAGTAACTGGAACAGGCAGTGTTTCACATGGCTTGATTGCCACGGTCATTGTACAGTCTGCATGCAAGAACTGGACATTCATATAGAGCTGTTGTAGTGTGATACATTCCCTGGCCTGCGCTATTAGCAATGCAAGGTGAAAAGAATAATAATGTACTGAGATAGCTGAAAGAAGTACAGTGGTTACAAGCTTCATGCTGAATTGTTTGCTTCCAAACTGTTTGCTTAAATGGTCTGGTTACTTCCCATTATTTATCTTTAAAGTGAGAAGCCTGTCTTAAGCATTTCAAAAGACTTCATGTGTATGCGCACATATGCTCTGTGCCCTGATTTTACCCATATAACTTACTGATATTTTGCACTCACTTTGTATCTTTATTAGATGGATCACAGGAGGTTGTTCATAGGACCCATTTATGTTCTCTCTTGGTCAAAAGGGCACATTTAATCACCATTCCATCTTTCAGCAGGACCCTCCAGCATGTAAGCCTGAACGGAGAAGGTCCATATCATGCAACCCTTTTAAAGTGTAAATAATTTTAAGCAAGATTAGCCATATTTGTACTGATATTATTGATAGACTTGTCTGGAGCTTTTTGAATTAAGTAAACAGAAGTGGTGGTCAGTGAAAAAAATCCACTCACAAAGTTTTATAACTCAAATTAGACCCATCTCAAACATAAGCCTATTCTTTAAACAGTCTGTTCCCCCTAGGGTGTTAATTGTGGAACAGGTAATGTCCCTATTAGTTTAAATTGAAGCAAACATATATGTTTTATTATTTTGTTCTTATACCAGATGAGGAATCAGAAGTCATAGCTTCACCGTTACCTCACTGCTCAGCTCTGCACAAGCTCTTACTGCCTTGACTCTCCCATCTGTACAGTGACTGTGCTGTCCTCATTTTGGGAAGCACAAATAGAAAACCTTCCTGTTTAGTAGCATATTAATAGCATTTTAAAAGCCACTGGTTGTTCTTTGTTTTTCCGCACAAGAACATATGATTCTCAAATGTTTCAAAATGCAGAGGGCCTTCTTATGAAAAGAAAACCCTGGAAAAATGGGAATTTCTTCTGTTCATTTGTGTGCAGTGCACTAGAGGGCCCTCAGGAGTTAGAAATAAATGGAATGTACTTTTGGAAGGCACTTACTTCACAGAACTTTTCATTACAGAATTTAAAATAGAAGAGGGGTTGGTTTTTTTTTTTTTTTCATAACGTGAGGTTCATGTAAGTTTATAGCAGTTCGTATGCAAACAACCTCTCAGTACAGTTAGGTTCCAAACAGTATTTAGCTTGTAATGAAGTACATAAATTTGAGCTATACTTAGAACTAAAATATGGGCTAGAATTCTTTGAGAACGTCAGTTTTACTAAGTTATTTTTATTAACCTAAGGAATTTACCAGAACAAAGGATGAGTCAAGCTGAATAGGTAAGAGCTTTTATACTTTTATAGCAATAAGTATGCAGTATGCACTTATTCTTCCTGTGTTTCTTTGAGAGGATATATAAGGCACTGTGATTTTATTTGAAAAACTATTGCCAGGTCCTATTTTATGGCTTCACAAGAGTGTAAAGAATTAAATATCTTTCATTTTTAATGTGGGTTCATGAGTTATGTGAACTGTATTTACATTAAACTAGGGAAATTTATTAGTACTTTATTTTTGTATCACTGAATATATGCATATTTAACTGCTACAGTTATTGGTTGTTAATAGTGTGTAATTTACAGCATTTCCATAACATGAGCTTTAGTAAAGACTCTGTCTTATATGAAAAAGATAACGATTTGTATTTGATAAGCTTTTCTTCTAATGCTGGCAGACAGCTAGCTGAGATTACAATTTGAGCCTGTATTTCATTATTTTGGTGTTTAAGTTACATTGAAATTAGAAAGTGAAAGATGCATTCTGGAACATTTCTGGGTGCATATTGTCTCATTTAGTACTTCTGTCTCTTTAAATATAGAGCCACAGATGCTGAATGTGTGTAATGAAATGAAATGGTACTATTAACCATTTTCTTTTTGCAGTTTGCAAAGGAGAACTTCAGATATTTTAGGCTACAAGTGAGTAAACTTTGCTTACGTAGCTGGCTCCATTCATTCTCTGAAACCAATCACTTGCCCTGTGGTGGCTGATAAGAATTCAACGGCTTGCAGAAGTGGAGTGTCAGTATCCTTAGTACTAAACACATTCCTAGGTATATCCATAGCCTCTGTCCATCACCCATGCAGGAAGCTTTTTGGGAAAGGAGAAATAGAAAACAGAGAAGGGAAATCATGCATCATCATCCTGGCTGGAGCGTACAGAAGACTGTATGCCGTTTTCATCATGCAGATTCACTAGAGAAATGACCTTCTTTGATCAGCCAGGTAAAATAAAAAACTTGCTTATTTGTTGCCTGTGCTCCCCACGGACAGTGAGGCTGTGGACTTGCAGGCGCCTGAGGACAAGGAGGAATCTGCTGCTGGGCACTGCGTGTGTGATCTACCTTGGATTCCTCGTCAGTCAAGTGGGCCACGTTTTACCCCAGTATAAAGGAGGATATGAAACTATCAGTTCCAGAAGTCTCCAGGATGCAGCACAAACTTCTTTTCTGGGCATCCCACTGGACAGCACCCTGTCACCGCCCAGCTTCCAGGAACCCAATCTGGGTGGCAATGGGACCTTGGTGCCACCTAATGTGGTTTATATCACCCTACGGTCCAAGCGCAGCAAACCTGCCAATATCAGAGGCACGGTGAAGCCAAAGCGCAGGAAGAAACATGCAGTCCCATTGTCCTATGGGCAGCACTTCCCAAAAGCCGCATTTACTGGCCAGAAAGAGATCTTTTTTCGGCAGCCGGGGAGGGACATTCACGCTGTGGGTGCAATGGGAGCAGCAACCGCTCTGGAGACAAAAAAACACCAACTGGATGTACTCCAGCATAAGGAAATGGCAGTCAGGGTGACGGGACACCAGAGACCTGGGGGGATTTCTGGAAGGATTAAGGCACAGCCTCAGGCTGAGGAAAGTAACATCAGGATTTACAGCGAGAGCTCTCCCTCGTGGCTGAGCAAAGAAGACATTCTAAGCATGCGTATGTTGGCAGATTCTCGAATAGAGAGCATCCAAGAACTACCTTCTCATAAAGCTGTCCTGTTAGTATTTGAGAGGGGTCCCAGCACCACAGGAACTGCCTGCAATCAGGGGCACTGTGGCATCATCAAAAGACCCCTTGACATGAGTGAAGTGTTTGCTTTTCATTTGGATAGGATCTTGGGGCTAAACAGGAGCTTACCTTCTGTAAGCAGGAAATCGGAGTTCTTCCAAGGTAATGCATTCCTATGATTTTCAGCTCCCTCATCCCACATTAACTACAGGACAGCAGCAGCTTTAACTTGTGCTAGTCTGAGAACTAATCCCATTGTTAGAAGGGTGTAAAGCTGATGTGTCTGTAATTTCTGTCAGGTAATTGTACTGTCCAAACAATGCAGTACTTCCAATTTAGAATAAATACAAAAACAGTTGAGTTGCTGAGAGCAGTAATGATTCACTGTCCATGAGAATTAGTAATGATTAAAAAGTGGGAGTCACCTGTATGTTGCATGGCATTGTACAAAGTGACTAAAAAAATTCCAGAAGGTTCCTTTTGATTCAGTGGATATTATTTGCCTTTTATTTAAGTTTTTTCCCCTCTTCGATTTGACTTTAATATTATTGAAAGGGAACACAAGAATTCATCTCTCAAACAGGCAGTAGGCAAAGGGATTTGTATTTTTTCAGGTAACAACCTACTTAAAAAGGTAGGAGGACTTCCTGAAGAAGCTTGATGCTACTTGCATGCTACTAATACCACTGGGAACTTTCTTTATTTATTTTAATGTTATGCTCTCTCCCTTCGTACTTCAAAAAATTCCTACATCTCATTGAATCCTGCTTGATGTTTTGAGGCTCATTACAGATTATATATAATGTAGACAGAAAAATACTTGCAGGAAATGTTGCAGTGTTCCTGTTAACATGATTGGCTTAAACAGTTTTCAATGAAAACTTTGGCTTTTTATCCCATAGAGAAATTAAAGATAGGTTTCAGACATGCCGTGCAAGTTAGAAGTCTACATCTAAGATAGCTACTTATTAAATGTCTGCAGCCTAATTGCTATTTTCGTTCAGTCACAAATCACAGCCCAAAAGGACTACGTTGCATTTTAGTGAATCATTGCTAAAGTGGCTGGCTATTTGTTTTTGCTGTTCATTTCTTACTGCTGAAATTAGCTTAAAGGAAATATTTGTATTTCAGCCTGTCTTAAAAAGAGAAACAAGTAATACAGGAATGGCTTTCTAAAATCTGATAGCAGGAGGAGGACCTAGTGATCTCTGATTTGTTCCTGCTTTGTAAATGCTTCTTTTGGCAGCCTGTACAACAATGTGAATGAATCTCTAGGAATAACAGTTCAGTGGCTTCTGAATATTATTCATACTTGCAGGGCATGGAAGATACATTATGCCTAGTTTATTTTTAGGCTCAAGATTTGTCGCTATAGAGCTGTCATGAAGAATTAAGGTAGTTCAGTTAGAGGAATTCTGCACAGCATGGCTGCAGAGATGACAGACTGCAAGGCTCTGTGAGCGACCATTAGGCTAATTGCACATTGTGTTGCACAGCGTCTGTCACCTTACAGTATGTTTTGGACTGTCTGGGACAGACAGAGTCATTCTGCTGTCTTTAATTTTCCTTTCCACATAACTGGCTACGTTCCTATAGCAAGAAGAGTGTTGCTAGGTGATGAGAAGAGAAATAACATTATTTTGGTCCCACTTCATTTTTTCCAGTCTAAGAATGAACAGAGGATTTGGAACAGTTACTGTACCTTGTCTCTCTCCATTTCTTTAGCCTCAAAATATTCTGGTGCTCAGATGCCTCATATCGACTTGAGCTCACTACTATTTGCATGCTTGTATTTGGCATAATCTTGAAACCATCTTTATGTGGACAAAATTAACAAAAAGGCATTCTTAAAAACAATGATGTGAGCAATTAGTGAGCTCATTTCTGTAACTTACATGCATTTAAGGTGAGGTGGGCACTCCAAAGATTATTACAGGGTAGCTTGTGTTATTCATGGTTGTTCATATGACAAAGAGAGTGTGGTCTCTACTTGGTTAGAGACTGTGAACAAATGTACACAATTTCTGAACTGACATCTCTCTCTCCATGACACATCCCTTTGGCTTGCCTCACTTGTGATGTGATGCAGCAGGACATGTTTGATGTAGCATTAAAATCTTAAAAAATGGGCTTTTCAAAACTGTCTTTCATTTTGTCAAAAGCAGTTTCAAAGAATCACTACTAAACCCCTATACAGATTTTGTTTCCTTTATTCCCACAATTTCCTCACTGATGGGTTTTCTTTAAAAGTCTAGCAAAAGACTGTATGTGAGTTCTCTGTCCACAGCCCTCCCATTTCTTAGTTAATTGTAAACCCTCTTAGGTGTTAACTAAAACTTTTTTGGAGAAGATTATATTATTTTTCTGTCATGTATAGACAAATCAGGTATGATAACTCATTCATTTTTATAATTAATTGGCCTAATGTAAATATCCTGGAGGGTATAAGTGGGCAAAGCCCTTTCAAGTTTAGTCTTACAGGCAGTGAGCATGACTCTGGGCACACACAGGTAGATACTCATTACTTCTCCTACTACATAGCATGAACACATTGTGAGCTCCAAAACACCTATAAACAAGTGATTTGTTAGTATAACAGCAAGAACTATAAAACTCCAGGTGCTGTGGAAGAAAGCGGAGAATGGCCCTTTGCGTGTCTGAGTTCTGGTATACCTCAGGATGGAGAATCTTTATTATTTGATGGTCCTAACCTAAAGAACAGAAAAGCCTTAAGCGTCCTTGCTATGTAGCACATCTTAGTCACAAACCAACCTTAATCCATACAAGCCAAGTATGGACATTAGTACAGATTCTAGCTCTCTAGCTCAGCAGCTGCCAGAGATTGCTGTGCCTCGAGCCACAGATGAAGTGATAAGGGCTGGAGGGCTCCTTTACTGCAGCTGATTGCCAAAGGGAGAAAATTGGGTCCCCTTGGACCTTACCATAATGCAGAACTCTTATTCAGCCTTCAGCATATAACACACAGCAACTGCTGCACAGTTTTGTTAAATCTCTGCCTAAGGCCTGAGCTACTGCATGCTGACAACCACCTCTCTAACCCATAGTTTTCTATGGTAAATTTGGCTAAATATGTTTGATCCTGTGAGAAGAGTAAGTACGTGTGTGTTCAATTCAGTGGGGCCTCTGTTAGCTGAGACTGAGCCAACTGTTTGCCAGAACTGCTTTTTGTTCCTGAAATGTGCGGGAAGATCTTCCTTTGAGTAACACTTTTCATGGTTAGTTAAGCGCAAATAGGTGAATGACTCATGAGATAGATAGCTCACTGGGAATACTTGTTTTGCTTTGCTGGCCTCCACAAGATGATAAATAGAGCCATAGCTTTTTCACAATTGTACCTTACACTATCAGCCTGCATTTGTCATTCCACCAGAAGTGGCACAAAAGCAGGTAAAGGTGTAATGAATGTCATTAATTTTAGTGCAAAGAATAAGAAAAACCTAGTATTCCCTTATGCATTTAAAATGCTTTAAAGTGCTTCAGTTTACGTGTGCATCTTCTGTCAACCTGAACAACTTACACCATCATGTCATACCTCTCCAAGGGGTACCAGAGGGTGTATTTCCAGTATCTTGTTGGGTAGAGATGTTTGTGTGTAAGCAATAATGCAGTATTCCTTAATTTGAATGTCCATGTGCACACAGGACAAACACTGCAAATAAGGTGTACAGGCAGGACAAATAAATGGCCTAAATCATGTAGTTTCTGCTTCTGTACTTTTTTCTCAGAACATAATCTAAAACAAACCCTTAAGTCCACATGCTGCTGTCAGGCTCCCTCAGCTTTCCATACCAAGTTATGTGGGCAACTAAACTGTTCCTTTTAGATGTGACAGTGGTTAACCATACTGCACTGCAGCAAAAAATGATGAGTTTGAAAAGGGCTTCAAGAACCTCCTGAAATAACTGCTTACTGAAGGTATCTTGGGTATATCTGAAAGTATTTTCCTTGAAAGTTAGGGAAAATGCTCCTGCTGTAAGTTAGCAGGCAAGGTGGCAGAATAACATTAGCAAGAGCATCTATGTGGTTAAAAAGCATGCAGTCCAATTTTAAAGTGACATGGCATGTGGATCTCTGAGATAATGCTAATGTAGAAGAAGCCAAGCAGTGGTACATTGCTTAACTGTGAATGAAGTGGTTTGAGTACCTTGGGGCAGCCAAACGTGGCGACCTGGGGTTTCTGTATTTTCTTATTCAGCTTTGGATTCCCTGAAGCAGGACGTTCTAAGGGCCAAATAAATTTTTAGAAATATTTTGATGCTGAAAAATCCACACACATTACTGGGAAGCAGCTTCCAATACAAATCCTGAAAGCCTATTTCAAGCAGTTTTCCAGATCTTCAGGTAGCCAAGTAGTTAAATGGATCTAAAGTACCAGGTGAAAATAAAATGAAGTTAGTCTGCTTTGAGTAAGCTTCCCTGGCTCCCTCTTAGTATTTCCTTCTCTCACTGAATTTATCAGGAGCTTTTTCACTCCTTAAGTCCTTCAGTAACAGGCAAAGATGGCATCCTTGGACATTAGAGCCACAGCGCAGCTACAAGCAACAGAAAAACAGCATCCCTTTGTGTTACTATATGAAACTGATTAGGAAAGAGGCCCACTCAGGACAAATGGACTTATTCTGAAGTGTGCTGGACCTCCTCAGTTCTGGCTGTATCAGACTGGATGCTCTTGGTTGGGCCTTGTTTTCCATTGCTCTGTTAACTCTAGCCCCATCCTCAGGAGGTTTGAATCAGAACTGCCTACCTCTGTGGGGTCATGCCAAGTCATACACCTATGAATCAACCCCTTATCTGCTTTAATTCAGCAAATTTGTGTTTTCCTTCTAGAGTAAGAAATTCACCTAAAAAAAAAAAAAGTCGCTGCCCTTTACCAAAGCTGCTGTTTTGTATTCCCATAATTCAATTTAAATTACAGAGTTGAAAGATTTTATTTTGGCTCATCTTTTCTGCTCTCATTTCTTCTGAAATGTAAATATTTCCTGTATTTAACCTTTAATTTTTTTTTAATCATATTGGAAACTAAGATATTATTCAATTTTTTTCAAGTATATTACTATTATTTATATTACTATTGTTAATATATATATGTAAAATTTAAATATTATATATAATATGTATGATAAATATAATATATAAGAATATTACCATTATTAATATTACTATTGTTTATCATGCCCCTGTTGAGTAGACAGGAAATGTTTGTTTGGTTAGAAGGCAGCTGACGTATTTGATTTGTTGAAAAAGTTGCAAGTTGCTTATACAAGCTGTCAACAGAGGTCCAAAAACAGAAGATCAGATTTGATCCTGAAGGAAGCTGATTTTTTTTTTTTTTCCTGGGTGGCAGTTTGACTGAAGTAATCTACAATATCATTGATGGAGACAGAGTGAAGGAGATTGGGAAATGGCTAGGATTTGTGAAATTAAACTCCTAAACACTCGTTCAGGCACCTCAGCCTGAATATACGGGAGTGCTCAACACTGTTCCTCTCCCATCAGAGGAAACATGCTGATGCATGATGCTGATCGTAGTGAACGGACACTTTTTGGGCTCCTAAGGAAAAATCAAGGATCTAATCAAGGAGGGGAGTTAAAGAGCCACAGTTTGCCTTGATTTGAGAACTACCTTGTATGCATATGCCATGGCAGAGAGAAGATCAAGTATGTTCTGGTGTTGGAAAAGTGGGTTTTTTTCCTCTACTTTTCTTAATGGAGCAGACATTGGGACATGATCGCGCATGGGGTCTAACATCCTTAGGTCATTCTGAAAGTAATACCTCGTATTTATTTCCATGGACACTACAGCAGATACAAAGAGCACAATGACATTATTTGATAGTACAAATTCTCAGCTACAAAACTCTCTTTTTCAACAGTCACCACCATTAGCTATGTGTTTTCACCAGCGATGAACAGGAGCCTGCATGCCACACTTGTTAAAATCTTCACCAGCAGAGGTGACCCACAGTCACCATTGCTGAAGCACACCATCCACTCCTCACCACGCTCACGTCCATTGTTAATCTCTTAGGTGTTCAGCAAGCATCAGTAAATGTCAATGGGTGCCATTTTTCCCACATGGAGGAATTCAGTGACACACCTGTGCTACATATGCACTTCCATGTCAGGTGCCACCATATTGTTAGATTGCCCCTCTGCTGCCATCTGCCGCATGGCAACAAAATACAAAGGAATATTGGTGGGAAGGTTCTACTGCTGTACCACCAACATCCTCCTCTGATGTCATGGACCAACATAGTAAAATAAAAGGCATTGCTTTTGGGGCAGTTCTGTTTTGTTGGTGGTACAGTAGTGGATCTTTACATATAATTCACTGCTAATTATGGGCGAAGAAAATTTTCTACTTATTATGGATCAGTCAGAAGGAGGTGCTGTGTGGAGATCCATCTACCATTCTCACTGCTTACAAATGGAGAATTCACATTAGCAGCTTCTACCTCACTGTTCATCACTGATGCCAATCTTCTATGTTCTGACATCCATCCAGATTGCTTCTGGCGAAGGTGCCTTGGAACTCATTGTCTCCATGAGAAAAGGAGAGCTTCTTTTCAGATATATCTTTATGTTCAGGTGCATATGGAGGACAAATAGTTTAGGCTGCACGAGTTGCACACATGTAGCATGTAGGTTTACAGACCTTCAAGTTGGATCTAAATAAATTTTAGAGCTTTGCACACATCTGAACACCTGCTAGTAAATAACTGGTTTGCAGTTAAGTGATTCCCACTCTCTATAACGAGGCACCATATTTTGGTCTTCTATCTGAAAAACAGGATTTTATTTTAAAGTTTTAATAAACCACAGTCAGTTCTTGGTCCTTGGCTGCTTAAGGCAGCAATAGAAGCATTGCATTGGCAGTGAAAGTGTCCGATTTTCTTAAGAAGACACACATGCCTGTTATTAGATACTGGGTGAAAAATCTCTTAGCTTATTTTAATTTTTTTTTCAGTGATTTTTTCCCACTAAATACTACAAACACTTGGATTCACCAGTGCTAATGCACTTGGCTTAGTGATTTCAAGGAAAAGTGGAATACTCTCTACACAGAAAAAAAAAAAGACTTTTACCAAAATAGTTGCTATACAAAACAGCTGTCATGTTCTATCAGTGTCTGAAAAAAAATAAATAAATTGTCAAGGTGTTTATTCATGCTAAGCTAACACTACAGTATTCTCATACATCATTTCAGGACTGTGAAATCATAAATTATAAGCCTACAATACTAAAAATAACAAAATAAATCCACTTTGAGTATAGGATTTATAGTCTTTTTATGCCCACTATACAGGAAAATACACTTTGAGAGAAGTTATCATCTCTTGTAAATCATCACCAATTCACTGCAGAAACTTCACCATTGGTTCACAGCAGCATAAGGCTATTAATCTACCTGTGCACTTTATAATACTTTGGTTTAGTATGTGACTTAATACGTTAATCTCCTTCAAGTGGAAAATACAGCTTTCTGTATACTGAAGGCATTTATGTCTGTGCTTCTTCCATTCTTTTGGTGGCTGGTTTTAGATGTGGAATATGACCACATAAACCAAAGGATGTTAAGTTATTAGCCTGTGGCAACATTTTTTTCCGCCACATCTGTAAAACACTGTAATCGTGGATGTTTAGGCAATGTCTAAAGTCAGTCTGACAGTATCCCAGTATAACTATAAACTATTTCTCCTTTTTCAGCTGGTCAAGCCTGTCCTGTTATTCTCTGGGATTCTTCACTGAGTCCGACTGATAACAATACTCATTCTTCAGTAAGATTAACCTGGGGGAAATATCAGCAACTACTGAAGCAGAAATGCTGGCAGAATGGTAAAGTTCCAAAAGATGAGTGGGGCTGTACTGAAATCCATCATCATGAGTGGTCCAAGATGGCAGTCTTTGATTTTCTTCTGCAGGTACAACATTTAATGAACACATATCTACCTCAAAAATTACATAAACATGTGGGATCTTAGAATTTTTTTTTTTTTTTTAAATGCACAATTTGGACTTGTCCCTGGTTATGTATGATAAAAATGTTCAAAATGAATTGTAGTCAAGGAAAGATCAGAAACTAGACTGACCCATTTAAAGATATCTTGTATTCACCTCTGAGGCAGTCACAGTGTTCCTCTGCACATAGTTCTTTATAGCGTTCACAGCTGTAAAACACATATGATAAGAAAGGGTTCAGGTGCTTAGCTTTGGTCAGGTGAAATTGGGGTCAAGACAAGAGCTGTAAAAGTAAATTTTCTGACTTTTTAAAAATTTACCATTGATTTAATGTTTAGACATAATGAGCATAGCTGCTGTTTTTCAGTTAGGTACTGTACATCAGCATTAGCTTTCCAAGCAGCACCACACTAGGGCTTTGTCCTGTGGTATCATAATGTGACCACAGTTACACAGCAGGATGTTAATACACTCTCTGTATTAATAAGGACTGAACCGAACTACCTATGGCTGGCAGCTGATTTTATATATCCCTTAGCATTGCTTCCAATTGTCCCTGCCTGCCTGATAGGTGTGAGTAACTGAGCCTCCTGCAGCAATTACTGATATTTATAAAGCTATTGGTATTTAAAATTGCATTTAGCACTAGTTTTGTGCCCTGCGATTGAGCGTACATATAATTCAACTTTTTAATAGAGTTTCATTTCTTGAAATATAAGAATCATTCTGCCTTATGCATAGCCTATCCCTGCCCTTCTCAGGTCTGTTATAGGATTAATGAATGCTTCCTATACTTGCATTTTTGCAGTCTTGTTAAACGGAGCATGAAGTTTTTCTCTGAAAACATATTGTTACTTGTTTAAAGACTCCATCTTTAGTTCTGCTATGAGCAAGTAACTCTTAGAAAGTGGCATAAAGTCACATGTGGATTATTATTTTGGTTCTAAACATAATATAACTTATCCCAACAGAAATAATGCAGAATATGTCAGTTAATTTTTTTCATGCCAATGTTTTCTTGTTGAGCAGTTTAAGAATTCTTAGCAGTTCTGTGCTGTTTTTTAATTTTAAGACCTTTTAAGACAAGTTTTTAAACTTCTTAAGGGAATTCCTGTTTTCTAGAAGGAGAGGTCAGTTAAAGTACACTGCTAAGATGTAATTTTTATCCTCTGTGCATTTAAGATTGAATCAGAATGAACAGTGCAGAAAATATAAAGGGAATTTGAAGAACTAAGTTACCTGTGTAATGTGCTTACAGTGGCTGTATTATGGAGATAATCTAACATAGAATTTGAGGAGCATAAGCACCATGATGGTCTGAGACTGTTCAAGATAGCTAAAGAGGCCATCAGGTGTAATAATCTTAAATTGATTCCAGAAAAAAATATCTTAATAGTCTAAAGCCTAGTCTGGTAAACTACAGAACACTGCTGTGAAAATTGATTCATAAATTGTTCAGTATAACAGTGAAATGTTAAACATACTTCCATCATTGAAACGCCTTTGGTGCTCTTAAAGAGGTTCCTAATCTCTGGATTCAAATACTGTAAACCATAGGAGCAGGCTGACAAATGCTTGTTTTTGGCCTTTACTTGCCTTCTTCAAGAACTCAGGTGAAGTAAGGACATGAAAAATAAAAATGACTTCTTCAGTTTTCATGTGCATACATAAATACATATCAAAAATGAGTACTAAGCTGTTAAGGCTCCAATATCAGTTCCAGAGTATCACCTTGTTCTATTTTAACGCTGTAATGTTGCAGTGCATACAAAGAAGCTATCTGTAAGAACATAATCTACTCATCTATTTAACGCATGTAATGAAATGTGGTGAGGATGAAATAGGGCTACATACAAAAGGAGTCTAGAAGCCACTCCTTCACTTTTTGACGATGGATTCAATGGGAAATGAGCTAGGACACTGCAAGCAATAGTGTCTTTTGTGCCTGAAGATGCTCAATGCTGCACAGCGGAAAAGAGAGGAAGAAATCTAGTTCTTTCCCCAGGATTTTCTTAGTTGAAGATAAACACTCCCACCAGGACCAGTGGCAACGGTGCTACGTGCTTCAGAGGAAAAAAGAGCTCTCAGGTTTTCATCTGATGAACAATAAGAGGAGACCTTTTAAACATTCCTCAGAATTCTACATTATAAGTCAGAATACTTCATTTCACTGAGGCGTCAAAAAATAAGACTAATTTTAGAAGGCTTTTTGCTTACATGAGCAGTACTATTTTTATGCTTAGAGCAGTTTTAAAGGTTAGCATAATTCAGTGAACAAGAAGGGCAGAAAAAAGATTTACTATTGATTAAATTATTCATTAAGCCTAAATGCATCTTACTTCACTTCTGCTCCCAAAACACCTATGAGTAAGAATAAGACTGGTTCCTCAGGGGAAGCCAAGCCTGGAGTTGAGGGCAGCCAGAAAGCAAGCCTGGCAGTGCCTAGCCCATGGCACAGGGCCATCAAGCAAGAACCCTTAGGCAGCTATCCCGTAGCACGAAGTAACAGGACAAGAAGCACATACAACACCAGTAGGGCCAAAAAGAGAACTGAAGAGCTGAGTCTGAGCTTAAATAGGGCTCCTGGGCCCATGGACAATGTGTGAAGGTCTCTGATTGAGACTGTTTAAGGCAATTAAGGCCCATTTGTGCACTCAGGGTTCTGGCAATACTGTTATCTAGTCAGCAGGAAATAGGAGTACCTGTAAAGTGTGATGTATCATTCCATGCTCAACAGTTAGCCTAAAATGGCATCCTTTGCTCAGGGAGTGCTTGGTTCTTGTCACTGTTTACGTAAGGACCAGAAATGACTAGGTCAGGAGAGATGCTTAGCATTCACACTGCTAAAGTTAGACCAGAAGTATTCCTCCAGCTAAGTGCTGTGTGATGTCTGAGTGAGTGTTCCCATGGGAAACAATAGTCCAGACCTTGATGTCGTTAAAGTATGCATCACAGGGCAGCTTGGAGAGGTTTCTCTGTGGTTACAAGTCTACACTTCATTCCTGCATTTGGTGGCTTCTGGTTGTTTAATGTGACCCTGACCCATCTTTAAAAAAAATAAAAAATGTCCATGCCTGATAGAAAATTGAGGTCTTTTGTGCCTGTCAGGCAATGCTATTTCTATTGTGCTCCCACAGACAACATGTGAAAAAAAACCTACAGCCTTTGGTAAAAACTTGAATTATACTTCCCAATTGTTATTCCAGTTACAAAGTGGCATTGTTCCATTATTTTCAAAGAATTTGTGCTGACATAACAAATCACGGCTATAAAATGGATACAATACACAGTCTAGCAAATTGCTTTTAATGGTATGGGAAATCTGTGGACAAGGTCTTTAATGCGATTTCACTGCTGCCTTTAATTACGCTTCTTCTGAGCTTGTTCTCTTGCCAGCTGTGCTAGTGAGCAATGTCTGACAGTGGCACCATGCCCCAAATACTTTGATGCTGTTCTCACTCAGCGCTCTGCTGTGCTTGGTTTTAGATCTATAACCGTCTAGACAGACACTGCTGTGGATTCAGACCTCTGAAGGAGGATTCCTGTGTGCAGCAAGGACTGGCTCTGAGATGCAGTGATCAGGATGCTGTTGACTTGACGCACATAGTGCAGAGAAGGCATGATCAAAGGCACTTGGCCTTTATAGACAATAAAGGTTTCTTTGACAGAAGTGAGGACAATCTCGACTTCAAAATACTGCAAGGAATCAATGAGTAAGCTTTAAGTTAATAATTTTGTAAAATGAGTTGCCATACTATAATCAAAGAGCAAGGGACGCTAAGTTACTGGAATAAATATCAGCAGCCCAAGAAGCATGTAATTAATTATAGGATGTGTCTAAAAATGTGTGAGTAACCTTACTTGTATAAAAGATAGAGTGAACTCCTGTATAATTAGGCACGCATGGACTTCATTTGCTGAGTCACAGTCTATATTCATAGAACTGATTGCTAAACCACAACATGAATATTGCAATTCAGAGTGATGGCAAAACTGATAATTTTCTTTGTGCTTTTCCAGATTCCCTGAGTCTGCAGTTTCAGTGCTGAGGAGCCAGCGTTTACGGGAGAAATTGCTTCAGTCTTTGTTCCTTGACAAAGTATACTGGGAGAGCCAAGGAGGCAGAAAAGGAATTGAAAAACTTATTGATGTAATAGAAAGGAGGTCCAAAATTCTTCTTACTTACATAAATGCACATGGAGCCAAAATACTGCCCATGAATGAGTGAGCTTCTGAGAGGCAGTCTTTAAAATAATTTGTGTGGGGCAAAGATTGGGAGTAAAATTGTTTTATTTCATAGGTTTGCTTAATTTTTATTTTTTCAAACTTTCAAATGTATTTTTGAATAAGAAGCCTTACAGGGTTTAAAAGCATCATTTAAACATCAGCTGCAGCTCAACACAATGCACTTCTAGGTCATCAGTGAAATAAAAAAAAAATCAAATAATATAATAAATGATACAGAAATAAGTATGCACCATGAACACACCTTCTATTAAACTGTTTGAAAATTAGCAACAAGATTTTCAGTACATTGGTCTGGATTTCCTCATTCAAGTCAGTAATGTTTTATTGAATATTTAAATGGGAAGAGAGATTTTAGTCACTTCATACATCAGTAAAAATTGCCATCAAATCTACATGCTGAAACTTACAGGAATTCATCTGTTTGATTAAGAACATTCCAACATTTCCAAATGAATATTTTGTTTTATTTTGTCTTTTGAAATCTGAGGACTAAACTCTTTTAAATGAAGGTATATTTCCATTGGACGTGAGGAAAATTTAGAATCAAAAAGAAGAAAACATGTCTTTAACAATAATAATTCATTTGAAAAACACAGTTTGCACCTGTCTGATACAGAGCACACTTCGTCATTAGTCATTTTTTACAATGTACTGTATCCAGTGTAGATTGGTTAGTTGTGCGGTTGGATCATCTGATATTTCTGTCTATTCATTGACCGAGTGTTACTCACAGAATCATCCTTTATTACTTCTTTTTTAGAAATTTAGCTCTAGCTTTGTATAAATATGCTGCTAAATTAAGTATACGTTTGTTTTTGCAACATTCTTGACACAGTTTTTTAGAATATTGTTAGAAGGCAGATGTAATAATGAAGCAAATGCTGTTAAAATCAGAACAGAGAATGTTTCTGCTGCTTTCTTAGTTCTTGCCAGCAATCCAAGCTCTGGTTTTATGTTAATATTGACCATTTTGATTCCAGCTGATGACTTGGCACAAGTATTCCCATAGGCAAAGAAGCCTGGACAAGCACTTTAGATTCTCAATCCGGATCTATTCCAGAAAATACTCTGTTTAAGAGGCAAAATATCAACTGATATAGTCTATCCCAAAATATATCTTCTACCTATCTGTTTAGAAAGGCTCTTACTTTTTTTTCTAAATAAATATCTATCATATTTTTTGCCAACCAAAGTTAAATGCTCTCATTTGTTCTTCACGTATAGTGAAAAAGAACAACCACTAACATAGGGTGTATAGCATTTAAAGATATATTTGGAAATACTTGTGTATTATTTTTCATTATTAGAAACTGAAATGTTGATGTGTATGGATGAAGTTAATATCTTTAATAACTGTGATTCAATTGCAGCTAAAACAGATTTTCTTTCTTACTATCATAACATCTATTAACAATAGAAGAAATAGATTTAATTATAGGCAGAGTTAAAGACACTTACTTAATGAAATTAGAAGAGCTTGGCCATCTAAATAATCTTTTATTTTATGCTGTCAGTAAAGGGCAGATACATTCATAAAAACTTCCTAGAATTTAACAATTGCCTTGAGAGGACATGTTTGTAAGTGCCTTGGACTTTTTAATAACACCAAAGTAGAATTTTGTAGGAGTTTCATATTATCTCTTCCTTAAAATGTTATAACACATTAGCCAGATATTTTCTATCACGGAAACAAAAATAGTAATGTAGCTTGCATTTTCAGTGAGCCTAGAGAAATAATCCTCTGGACCCATTTCACATGGTACTCCTGTTGCATTTATCATAAATTTCACTCTGATGACCATTACAATTTGTCCCATTTTATAGCCTATCTCAGTTTTCTTCCTGCTAGATATATTTCAGTTGGATTATCACACACTGGTAAGAGCGAAAGATGTGACTCTCAGCTGAGCTGAACTTAGAAGAGGGCCAACGAAAGGTACAACATTGCAGCTGATCATGAAAGAACACAGACTGGAACTCTTCCAGTTTTTCCCCTTCTGGTTCTAAGACAGAGAGCTGGAGCATCTCTCCTGTGAAGAGAGGTTGAGAGAACTGGGTTTGTTCAGCCTGGAGAAGAGGTAATCTGCAGGGCAGAATGATGTCTAGGCTTCATTGGAAGTCTATATTGTTTAGGCACATGAAGTCTTCTCAGAATTCTGCAGGGACTGATAAGTTCAGAGTGAATATGCAAAGCAGGATAAGCTGTGCTGCGGCTTAGTACAGCTTGTTTATTCACTGCTACTACATTCAAGATATCTGCTCTCCTCTCAGTAGGAGGACTGAAATGTATTGGGAAATCAGTCCATTTCCTTATAACACACTGTGAGCTTGGACTGACATTCCTGCACAGAAGCCTAAGCAATATTGACAGACAGAAAGAAAAGGAAGAAGCCTTGATCTACCTATGGTAGGGTTCAACTGAGAGCCAAGAATCTAGGTTTTAGTCATTTCTGCTGGGCTGCCTTCCATTTAAGGGCATATGGGACCAGACAAATATTCCTGTTGTGCATTACTCGGAAGGGTGTAACCAATGGCAAGAATCCAAAATCTGTGGGTGGGAAAAGAAGATTATGTCATTCTTGAATCTCGCTGAAAGCCAGAACCACATAAAATGGAGTTGCTAAGAAAGTCAGGAGGGTTTGCTGATTTCATAACGTTGGAAGATAGAGCTTAAAATAAGTAGCACAGGCACAGATGCCTTGAAATTCCTCGGGAGCTTGCCAGCGAGTTTACAATCTTAGACGTTTCAGAAGCTGAAGACATGAAAACTTTTGTGGAGCACCGTGGGAGAAATTTCCCTTTCTTTTTTTCATACATTCTATAATGTACTATATTAAAGAAACATAAATTCCACAGTTTCAAATATACAAATACATGCCTAGGGTACATTAAAGGATAAGCTTCCAGTAGCAATGCTGGGAATGCTTTAAAGCATGTTTGTGTATGTGAATAAGAACGTATATGTATATGAATATATATACCTTATATATACCTTAGGGTTTTTTTGTATAAAAGGCTCAGTTCTACTCACAGAGTGAGTATGCAACTTGTTGTTTACATGTAGAATTGTACTGTTTAAGAGTGTAAGTTCAGTTGTGGGTATATACAAGTCAAAGTTTAAACAAAGCATTATTATGGATGCAACTTTTGTTCTTGAGGCGTTAACTCTTCCCATGCTAAGACATCTAGGCAAGTAAAAAATTTTCTATTTACAATTGTAAAGAAAAACAGCAATCTGTTTGTATCTGAGTTAAACTGCCAGACAACAGTGCTATCAAATCTGCGGTGTTTTTACATTAGATGCAGAGGTTCCATCTGAAACTTGCGCATTTTACATGAAACCTGTTTGCCCTTTTGTAGTGACAGTAAAGGCATTATCACAAATTGTGAATTGTTTGACTCTGCTGCTATTCGTGTGATGTCCTCAAATATTTAAAATAAAATGGTATATTCATCACATTTTATTTTCAGATCTCTAAATTGCAGTGACAAAACTATAAAGCATATTAAAGAAATACGTGGACCATTAGATACTTTTTAAAAAGAACTGTGGCCTTGAAACTGTGTCTTCAGAGAAACAATCCAAGACGAAACAATCCAAGATGTGTTATGAAGTTCTTCCTGTGGAAAATTTTTCTAGCTGTTTCCTCATGAGACTTGTAACTAGCTTAGCTGATTCACTGTGGCTGCAGAGCTTCTGGATCCTGCACCATTGCTGTTACTGTATTCTTTAGCCATGCTGACAATGTCTGTTCACACAGGCATTGAGCAGAAAAGGCCATGCCCTTTTATGATGCCAGAAGAAAAGCATTCGTCAGTGACTGGTAACCTTTATAATAGACAGTGAGAAAGTACAGGAGTAGCAGAAGGATGGTGGAACCTCTGTGGCATGGAGACTCACACAGAGTTAAAGTAGCCTAGGAACTTTCAGTCTCTGAAGTTTACATTTTTCTCTTGATCCAAGAGAGACTAATGGGAAACACAAAGATGCAGAAACGTATTAAACATTCTCTTTCCCACACAAAGTAATTTGATTTGTTTTATGAAAACATTATTTATTTATACACATTACCACATGCTTCAGGCTAGATAATCTCAGATACATTTGTGTAAATTCATTGTGATTTTGTTGAGTTGCTCCATTTCTGGATAAAACAGTTTAGTTCACTTGGGCTAATGTTCTCAGAGGCTGGAGGACTGAAACTGAAGGTAAAGAGGAGACCTATGGAGAGTGACAAACAAATAAGATGGAGAGTTGCCTTAGATTTAGCACAGGTGTAGAACTGGCATGTAAAATCTGTATCTGTGGGCTCCGAGCAGGGTCTACAAGACAGCTAAAGTCTATCTACCTGTTACACCTGTATCTCTATGGGGAGAGATACCCCTTAGAGAGATATCTCTAAGGGATACACCTGTATCCCTAGCCTAGCCAAATATAAACATTTGAGATCAATAATTAAAATAAGCAGTGTAGAAGTTTCTTCTCTTGCTCTGTCACAAAATACCTGAACCATATTTCAAAATGATGCTATTGAAGAAACGAGTTTTCCACAGTATATGAACAACAACAAATTGGTGAAGATTTTCATGAGGTTCTAGAGGAACCTCATGAAACAGGGTAGGTCAAACCTGGCAGATGAGCTTCAGTATGGGTTACATAAACACATTGTCACTAAACCTTGGAGAGACTGCATCTTGGATTGTGCGTGCAGCCTGTTCTCCACTTCTCCAGAAGTTAAAGTCAGTAGAGAGAAAAGCAAGTGAAATGGTCAGGGACTGAAACAGTTGTTTTGTAAGGAGAGGGATGGATTTCTTTAGTTTGGAGAAGAGAAGGCTGGAGATATTGGTAATTCAGGTTTACAATCATGAATCATGAAGATTCAATTGGGTGAGCATGGAAGGTGTAATTCTTCAGCAAATCCTGCAATACCAGAGTTGTGGAGTACCCAGTGAAACCACTTTCTCTTTTAAAGAGAGGAAATAAAGCTATTTACACATCAAGAACTAGGCTTCTTGAACTTGATGCCATGAGAGACTGTGGAAACAGCAAGTCTATATATGTATGGGCTTCATAAAGACTAGGCAAGCCTGAATCCCGTAACATTCCTAATACAACAATTCTGAATTCTCAATAATCTAAGGGAAAGGGATCCCGGGCTCATGTACTTGTCTCACACAGACTAAGACATACTGCTGGGTGACCTACAGGTGTAACACAGAAGGGAATCCCATGTATTCCTATATATGAAGATGACTCAACAAAGCAGTCTTCAGTGAAAGAAAAGAATCAAAACAGATGGCAATCTTCTAGAGCCTAATGATAGTTTTCCAAAGGCCGTTCCATGATTTTTGTTATTCTGGAAGAGATGAAATGCACACAAAAGTCAGATTTTTTTTTTTATTTTTTTTTTTACCACAGTGCTGCATTGTACTATCATCTGTATTCAGCACTAGCTGTAAAGATTCAATTACTTAATTAAATCACATCTTGAAATAGGTGGCTGAATTTCTCAAAATAAAAAATTAGTTGCATTTGAATATTTATTTCCTTTTTTGGCTTTCTACAGTACATTCACTTATTTAATCATACGGTTTCAGAATTCACTGCTAAGAAGCATTATCTGTATTTCCTTCAATTGAAAAGCTGTCATGGCATTCCTCGGCTGTCTATAAAGCTACACGAGAATACCTTATCAGAGGTATTCTTCAGCTAGCTATGTGAAACACTTTGAGATTTGGATAGAATTTATTAACTGTTCAGAAAAATAGCACCGGTGTGAAAGCCAGCCTCATGAAGTGTGAGAACCATGCCTGACAGATGGCAAAAGCTGGCAGCCCAGCAAGCTCGTCTGCCCTGGGAATTCCGAAACAACAGCAAGTCATACATCTTAATTTTCAGACGGACGTGTATATATCACATTCCTAAGGCAGGGTCATTTCTGGTCACATAATTTTTTAATGCGTCAAGACTTCTGGAAAAAAGAAACATTCAGTCAAAAAGTGAAAATGAGAACTTACCAAAGTGTACTCTGAAGACAGCTGTGGCATAGCTGCAGTAAAAATGGGAACTGGTGATACTGAAAGGGGAGCAAGAGCTGCCTGATGAAAGCACTATGCTGAAGGAGAATAAAAGAATTTGTCCTGCTAAATATGACAAGACCTATGACAAGAAGAAGCATTTTAACATTGATTTGATGCTCAGACCCACATGGCAGTAGCAGATCTCTCCCCAGACTCCCAGTCACTCACTCTGCTCCCTCTTTGCACCATCACATTGGCAACTCTACTGCACAGCTCTCAGCCTATAACATGAATACTACTGAACTCAGAAAGCTCTCTAGGTTTCTGTACCCAGGATGTTCCTGAATCGTGCTGATTCTTTCCATGCAATAGGTTTGACCTATTCTCCCTCTGGATCTGATATACTTAAATGAAAAACTACCAAGAAGACACACATGCAGCTTTTATTTTACACTTGAACCTTACAAGCTGCAGGTCCTTTTATAGTCTGTGAGTACTTATCTACTTTTCATTTGGTGGTCTCCAATGATGTGAGGCCTTGGTTCCATCTCTTAGCTTCCTAATACAAAAGTAATCTCTTTTTATCTTACCAGAGCTTTTTCTTCCATATAGTATTCCTATTACAGCAGATATGTCTGCTGCAATCCAGAATAGCAATTGTAGCTTAGATACACAAATGCCTGAAGAAAATCTCCTCATTTATTTAGAGTGTATCACTAAGCCATAGCTGAATTTTTGAGAGGAGTGCATGAGTGGGAGACAGCATGTGATGAGAAATCCCAGAAGCCCAGTTCTTTTGAAGAGTCTGGCCTTAGAGAATATAAGACTTGTCATCACACAGCTAACTACATGTTGCTGATGCCTCCAGCTTTCCTGATCCCCATTATGTAGGGCCTCAGCTAGCTTATTGTGGTGGGTTCCTTTCCTAGTGACTCAGTTTTTTATGCACTGTTACCTAGGAGACTTCCACTGTAGCTGAACAGTACTTGCACTGTAGCTGTTCCACTTAGCTGAACAGGCTTTGGAGCATGAAAGGAAAGGGGGGGATAAAATATGCCAATTAAGAAGTAAAAAATGCCTGTTACATGCACTAAAAATGCAGTGTGTTATTTTCTTATTAATCAGACTTGAAAAGGTTTTATTATGAGATGCTACTTGAGCGCTTGCTCAAGTGTCATTCTGCCTTTGGCCTTCTACAGAGAAGATGCTCGGTAGGCTTGGTGTTCCCCCAGAATCAATGCACTGAGCAGCTGCTTCCTACAGTTGCTTTCCAACTGAGGCTCTTTTCATCCAGTTGCAGGGATCACAGTGTGAGGGATCTCAGCTGAGGCCTGTGCTGATGCTCAGGATTTATACTATGCAAGGCAGTGCATGGAGTACTTACTGCTAGGCAGAGTGCAGAATGCTGTAAAAACTTAAAACTTCTCATCGCACTTGAATGCCTGCTTGGCTGCATCAGCATGTTCTATGCCAATAAGACAATTCATGCGACAGAAGTGTTGATGTATTCTGAGAGCCACAAAAGGTCAAAGAACAAAAGAGATTAAATCCCCATTAAAATCATAGCTTTCCACTTCATTTTGCTTTGCGTGCTCGTATGTCTAAACTTGAACTTGAAATGCTAGATTGAAAGTGGACGTAATGTGCAAACACAGCTTTTGTCAACTTGTTAGTGTTTGTGTTCTGAAGCAAGAGATCCAAAAAGCTAAAGAACAACAGATTAAAGCTTTGCAGTATCAACACTATACTGGGAAAGAATTCTTAACCTCTATCACAGTCTTATCTGAGTGGTAATCTGCATGGGCATGGAGAGCTGACATATATTTTCTGTTACACTGTTGCCTTAGCGCTAAGATTTCTTTGATTTTTTGCTGTCAGCTTTACCACCCAGTGGACATGTCCTCGAGCGTTCACAATTGCTGCCTTTCCTGCTAAGAAAACAGAACAAGCATGTGTTTCAATGCTTCCTGGTATCCTACTTTCCATATGTAGTTTAGGGTCAGCTTTTCAGCCTGTTTCCTTTCCTTGATTTTAAGTATAGTTAATACTGTAATTAGTAAGGAAAAATAGATCATTTTTCCCCTTCAGTGGGGAAAACTCATGCCAAAAGCTATGCAAATGTGCCTTGTCAGGAGTGACTGCAGATCACCAGAGAAAAGCATACTCCATAAGTGTAAATCTAAAAATGTGAGCTGATATTCATTGAGTTTTGCCAAAATAAACTGTGGAGCTCAGTGTCAAGGCTATTGCACATTTTAAGGACTGGGTGAATATTTCAGAAAACCAAGACAATTTCCTTAATCAAAAGTTTGCATGAGTTGTCCTGCCACTATTTGACACTGTAGCAGCCTCAAGTTTTGGAGCTACAACATGTTTGTGTTGCAGCAATTTAAAAAAAGTTTCGCTAGCTTTTGCCCTATTCTTGAGAAAGTTTCAGGTTCATAAGAAAGTTGCTCAAACCAGGGAAGCTTCTGCAGTTATTCGTTGCATTCCCAAACTTTGTTTCTCATTTCTCAAAATGAGAATATCACAGAATCACATGAGAATAGCACAGAAATATCACCAGGATCTGTTCAAGCCTTCTGGACAGAAACATAGCAAGTATTATGCAACTTTAATATTTTTCTGTGGAGAAAACTTTTTTCTGTTTACAGAAATTTCTATAAACTTAAGCCTTTGGTCTTCCTATTGAGTTGTGCTTGCTTCATTGTAGATCCACATATATATATCTTTTTAATAAGGACAACGATCTTAGTAAAGACAAGGATTTAATTTCTCTGCATCTCAAAGACCTACAAAGTTTTCTACTGAATGCTGTTTTTTTTTTTTTGGAAAGTCAGTTGGAATGGGTTCATTAGAAGAAATTGCAGTGGTTCCTTCCCTTGTAAAGAAGTTTCAATCTATTGAATTCAAACCTGTCTGAATCTAGGATGCCTCGATGTAGGTTATCTAGATTCAAATACTATTTAATAGAAAATAACTTCAGTCCATGTGCTGTTTCAACCCACGGTTGTGCTCTAACCATTAGGATTCTCTGGGAAAGGACCGCTTTGGAAAAATTTGCAGATCTCAGTTCCCAGTAGGAAGGAGTGATTTCCTGCAGTTTGTGTATAGAGGTTCAGCTTTCAGCATCTCCTTCTGGCTAAATTAGGAGATTGCCTAGTGAGTGTGCTGTGTTTTGTGACACAACTCTCACATCATGAATGATGAATAAAGAAGGGGCGAGGAATATAATCAGAAAGAAGATAGCTAGAGGAAGATTAGGTAATGTGAGGCTGTATCTAGGTTCTCTCAATTTTCCCAGCTCCTCCCTACATACTAACATTGTTTTAATACATCCCTGGGGATGAATTCACAAAAATGGAAACCCTGAAATACCTTCACTAGCTTTTTATGTATTCCTAATGGGGCTCTGATTCTCATTCATATCAATGGTTTTTTAATAACAAATTCTTTACAGGAACATTAGCATAAGATTCTACAGCATGTTTAATAATCCCCAAATACATTCTATACTTGCTAAATTAAGCAATAACTCCCCAGAAGCACAGTTGGTAATGGCGAATTTCTAGATTGGACATGGTGTGACGCATCTTTCCATTAATGCCAGATCTAAAATCTACCCCTCAGGGACATTCTGTGAATGCTGTCCAAGGTTCTTGCAAGAGTAAAGACAAGCAAACACATTATACTCTTATCCACACATGAAATTTGTTATATTAACAATAATTTTCATTTAACAAACAATCCAAGTATTATTCCACACACTTTGCAAATATAATTCAGAGTTGTTTTTTCATTTAAATCAATTTAACAAAATCCTGTGTGGAAGGATATGAAATTATTAATGTGATTTGTGAGAAAGAAAATTAATGTTTTCCTTCACCTCTGAATTAACACAAATGTGTGATATAATGATTTATTTATTTCTTTATTTATTTTTGCCTGAGGAAAGCTCTGCAGGCATTCAGTTTTAATAATCAGTTCAAAAACTCCTAAACTGGACATACTACATATTACATACAGCTGCAGTTTTGAGGTGCAAAGTAATATGCATCTGATAGAACAAAATATTTTCAGAAGAAAATAAAATGATCTCCAAAGCATTTTGGCTTAGAATGTATTTCCAGATAAAACAGGGTGTCTAACCTGCTTGGATGTTTTATCAAAAGGCCATTCCTCATTTTGCATCTGGTAGAACCCTCCCTGTAGACCTCCTGGCAACAGTCCTGGGGAGTATGGCAACCGTTGGCTGAGGCATGCAATAGTGCTTGATTGAAAGTCGGAATACTCTGTACTTCCCAGCATGGTGAGTTAGGTCTCTAATTTCCACCACTAAGTTAATTAAGAAATTGATTCCAAGTAGACAATCAAAGCAGAAAAAAAAACCAACAATGACAAAAAAAGAAAAGGAGGTTTAAAGTAATGCAGCAAACAGTCTAGATGTAATTAGGATGAAGATGAATGAGCGAAATATATCTGGAAACTGGGCAATTTTCTTGAGGATGGCTCAATTCTTTGTGGGTCAGTTTTCTTACAACACACAGATGCTGGAAAACATTGAGCAATTAATTTTTTTCAGAGTGGTCAAAATGAATATGAAAAGTGAAAGCTTTCTTCCTGTCTGTTACGAAATAAATACAGAAAATGTATACATAAGCATTGTGAAGAATCCCGAGAGCAAAACTTACTGAAGTTTTAAGCGCACAACAGAAGAGAAAAGAAACAAAGAGCAGAAGTGAGAATCAGCTCTGATGCTGCCTTTTCGTAAAGCCTCCCCTGTAGTTCCTTTTACTTCTGTTTTACTGAGGACAGAATCCTAGATATCACATCAAATAAAGTTAGAAAATGATGTAAACACTAAAGTTCTTAAAATGTACATTAGTTACTTTGTCGTTTAGATTCATTTTAGATGTATAACGCGCAGAAACTGTTGGATGCCATTTGGTTTCTCCCTTTCTGAGAGTGGCACATTTTTTTTAAATTCTAATTAGAAAATGCTTCATATATATAAAATGTTATTATTGCTAAATATTTCTAAAATTCTGTGACTTATACCTGACTGACTTAGCTGACAACAGCTTTGAAAGACAATGAATTGGGTAATGAAAATATGCCTGCGTATGACAATATAGCTTCAAATCAACCATCATCACAGGATGTTCAGGTGGATGCTTGCAATTCCCAAAGCTGCAACCCCATTAGACAGCTTTAATTTACTTGTAAAAATACAAGACAATTTCAATTCATTCTCTGATAGATGTGAAGCAGTTGTTAATTTTCAGCAGAGAACATTAATCTTTAATTACACCACTCTAATTCAGAGCCAAATTCTGGAACTGATGACACCTGCCAACGTGTTGGGGATTGTTGGAGTGCAAAACAAAGTTCCCCAAGGTCCAGAAGATTGTTAACGCAGCCCTGTGTGCTTCCCCTGGCTCTTGGCAACAAAAACATCCTTTCATCTGCATTTCTTTGGGTTTCTTCTCCTACATCTCTATGGACAGCAGCTTTCTTGTACCGACTACATGTTTTTGCAGCTCTGAGAATAGACACAAGCATGTTTCAGGAGTTAGTAATACCAATGCTTATGCCCAATATCAGAGGTGCAGACTTATCTAATCTGTCAGGCTGTTTGTCTACAGCTACAGAGAAGTATCTCCTTTCCAGTGTGCCTGTTTCCTGAGGCTTTGATATAGCTCAGACATCTAATGTACAAAATTTCTCACACTCTCAAACATTTCACTCACATGAAAAGAACAGTCATGAAATGTGACAGAGTGAAAAACTAGAGCATTTTAAATATTGCATTTAATTACCTATTTCTTATTTGGAAACAATCCTTAACACAGAGTATTCAAATTAGGATTTCGTTTGAGCATAGTGTTTCTCTTAGGTCTAGCTTTGTTTGCAGATATTGTTGTTTTTCCTTAACATTTGCATGCTGCCCAAAAGTGGGATGCAAGTAGTTAAAAGGATAAGTGCATCTTCATACAAAATCTTAGCAGAAAGACTTGGCTATGCTGTGGGATTGTGGGTATGGATTTCACCTCCAGTAGAAGTGCTTGGGTCTCTCTTCCACTTCAGGTGCCCTGAATGTCTCTATGCAAATATTTAGAGAACAGATAGGTGTGTGTAACTACGTGTGTCTAATTCTTATGAATATCGTTTGGATTCTTTAGTTCACAGACAGTAAAATGGTGACTATTGCCTAACATACTGACCTACGATGCTAGAAACTGCAAGAGACAACTTTGTTGTTCTGACTAAATTTTCTGCCTAAATACTCGCTTTTTTTTTTTTCATTTTTTTTTCCCCCAAACATTACCAAACATTTTCTTCATGGCTGTCACCTATTGCTGTAAACATCTTTGTTCAAGAATCAAGATGCTTAGTACAGTAAGAGGAGCCATATGTCAGATATATATCCTTTCTTCATTGAGATTGTATGTTTCCTTAACCTCTTCTTCTCAATTCCTAAATCCCAATTGATCATGTTTTCTACAAATAAAGATAGAACTAGTAAGAGCTTGCAATACATATAATTTCGAGGATGAAATTAGTGACGTTCTTGTATATAAAATTTCTGGTATCGTTAAAAATCCATTGCTCAAAAGAAAGAAGTACATTTAAAAATAGAGAGATACTTTCAAGATAGGCTATTAAAAACAAACGAAAAAGAGGACAGATATAGTAGATACTATCCACTGTAGCTTACATTAGTTTTGTTTGTTTTTCCATAATTCAGCCATGCAGAAATCAGTGTTTGATAAACATTATGAAGTTGACTTCTTTGGTGAAAAAAAACAAAACAAAACAAAAAAACCCCAAACGGCTAAAGCACTAACTGAAAATTAAATAAACCTTTAACCCTTAAGTCTTTTTACTACTCAACTCGAGGAGATTTTTTTTCCTAAAGTAAGTTTTCGTGCAGAGTACATTTCTAATGCAAGATGAGCATCTCTATTTAGGACACAGGGCAACCTCTTTTTTCTTCCAGCATTTACAAAAATTATGTGATGATGCTACAACCCTAGGCTTTCATCCAAGAAAACCACACTAATAGTTTTTTTAGTTTTCACTGGCACGAAACTGGAGAATATTAGGAAATTCTGAGTCTGTTTTGAGTGTTACTGTGCAACTGTTTCGTGTAGAAAAACCTGCAGAGTACTCCCAATGAATCCTAATAAGTGGTAACCATGTACTGGATGGTAAGTAACAGCATCTAGCAGCCTCCTTTGTTTTCTCAAATACTCTGCAACAAAGTTTTTGTGATGATCTTTCAGAATCTAAATTGGCTGGGTTTCTTAAAAAAAACAAACAGATCTTTTTTATAATTCCTTCAGATCAACTCAGGCTCAATTTCTGAACTTTTATTTCCAGGATAAAACAGACAATTTCTGTAGAGAGGGACAGAACTTGGCCAGAATCTATGAAATAAAAAAAGGCTGCTTTGTGCAAGCCCAGCTGCCTGGAACTGTGCCAGCACATATCCTATAGGAATTAATCTTCTTCTTTTTTTGGGGGTCTAAATTACTGTAAGACATAATTTTCCATTTCTGAGGCTTGCTCAGCGCACTAGACTGTCTTAATGGAGCATGGTGAGTCAAGTCAGCAACTGGAAAATGAGCACCACGAAGCGTCTCCTTGAAAACTTTCACTCACTTTGCCAGAAGTGATCAGCAATGCTTCTGAGCCTCTTGCTCTTCTGGAATAGGAAGGAGACACTGAAGGCGTGACTTTGAAATTCCAGTGAAAAAATTTATGTAAATGAAGCAGACACAGTGGGATGGGAGCATTCAGTTGTATGACAAGCAGTGCCATGGTCTAAGATGGGGAAAGACGGGGGAAACAAGAAAAATGCTGAAAACAGCTGCAATCAAAACACTTCTAAGGCGAAATCATGCTTCTACTATAAAAGTATTTTCAGTCATGACGGTGAGAAAATGGTAAAAAGCATGATTTAGATATGCTTTAAGTCCAAAGGAGTCCAACAGCAAACAAAGGGAAATCAGAATGTGTGCTTAATATAACTCCCAGAAATGGGTCGTCCCTGCTTAGAAGTTAGCACCAAATATATACAAACTCATTTACCTTTTATGTTCTTTGAACATGCGTAAATGTATGCATTTTTCACTGTTGTGCACCACTTTTCACACCAAGTTATCGTGGTGTTCTTCTGGGAAAAATACAAGGCAAACTATAAAAACAATTCGAAAGTTCACCATTATTTCAAACAGTTCCTCATTGTCTGCATTATCTAAACTGGCTTGAAACACCAGGCCTCTGGTTTGTTTTGACTGACCTCTCTCTGATACAATCTCATGGATTTCTTGCCAGCAGCTGAAGTTTAATGAAGATCTTTATCTTTTTCCTCAAATCCTTTCAGATAGTTCCTCTACCACTGTGGACAGCATCAGAAGGTAGATTGTCACTCAGGCTTATCACTTCACTGTCAAATTCACCATTCAAATTCTTCTGTGCAGCATCTTTAGGGTACAGCTTTCTCTCCCCCACCATCAGCTAAGTGTTTTGTACAAGCCTCATGACAAATATTAAGTAAGTCCTGAAACACCCAAAACACCCTTTTCTCTGGGGTGTGCTGACTACTTGCTCTGTTGCCTCCATTCATAATCCTGCTAGTAAATCTTAGGAACCTACGTTCTCTCTAGATCTCACTCGTAGCCTTCAAAATTCTAACACATCAAATGCAAACACTGGCTTCACTTTCAACACATTTTATGTCTGTCTAACATTCAGCTGGGATGGAACTTTCTTCTTCAGAGTACCTGGTATGATGCTATAGTTCTGTTCTAGGAGAAAAATGATGTTGATAACACACTGAAGTTTACAGCTGCTGCAAAGCAGTGTTGTACAGAGCCAAGGACATTCTCAGCAAAGGGCCCAAGGAGCTGGGAGGGAATAGAACTCTAACTACATAAATGGAATGAGTGAAAACAGAAAAGACCTGCAAAGTATGTGGAATCCAGTCTATAATACTCATTAACACATGGATGGAATGCAAGAAGAGAAATTAAGCCATTTCCATGATTAACAAATGCTAATTAGAGTTTACTAGAATACTCCCACAATTCATGATAAATGTGTAACTTCTTATTATATATGATACAGTTTTCAATATTTTGCTCTGGACTGAAGGTGAGATGACTACTAAGAGAACTTGCTCTTTGCACAGTATAAATTAGCTCCAAAACACCAGATTTCTGAGACAAAAAAAACCCCCAAGCATTATTAGAAGCAATTTGCAAGCCTGACTGCTATAGGTATGTTAATTTTGCAAGCAAACTGAAAATGCTAAGATCTCTGTGCTATCAGAGCGTATGCTGGGACTAAACTTCACCATAGACCAAGGGGAATGTTGCAAATAAGACAATGGCAGCTTTGTTTCAAGAAAAGTGAAAAGGTAATGAGATTTATAAAGTTAACTTGTTCTTGTGTTGCCTTGGTATTTTGCTGCATGTGTAGGAGGATTTGCAAATTCAGTCAACAACAGCCCATAAGGCAGAGCCTTGACCGGAGCTGAATGAACCATTGAGAACATTCCTTTGAATAATAGCTTTCTAATACTTCATGAAATTCAGTAAACATATTATTTGCTGAACTCATTTGACAGACTGTCTGGTTTTAGAGGGAGTAAAATCTGAAACAGAGCTACAGTGCAACCAGTAATTTTAAAGAAAAGTGCCAGAAAGGTTATTCTACACGTATTAATCAACAAGCTCTCAGCCTGATGTCAGGTAGTGGCTGAGTGCCCTGGCAAGCACCAGTGGAGCATTATTTTCTATGGGAAAAATATGTAACCGATACATACAGCAGGTACTGCTTCTTCATGTCCTTGTATGTGCCAATGTTTGAATGCATCCATATGCATCTCATCTTTTTTCCCGATGTGTTTTAAGCACTACAGCACCTGATGGCAATGAGTTTCATGGATTATCAATTTGTGGCAATTTTTTAGTGTGCAGCCTTTTAAGAACATGTTTCCCAGCCTTCCGTGAGCTCTGAGTAGGAACTAGTCTCTGGCAGGAACTACTCATTGCAATTGCCTTTGCCACAACCATTTCTTCTCTTAGAGCAAGCATTTCTCATCTTTCAGTCATTCCCGCTACCCTGTCATAGTGTCTTGTTTTGAGGCATGGCAAGGTGAGAACGGTTACACTGCTCCTTTCAAGCAAGTCTGGAGACTGGGAGCTGGGCAGCAGGGATGTGTCAGTGCTAAGTGTGCAGTAGGATTGCAAGGAGAATTTGCTGTTTTCTAAATATCACAACTTTGCCCATGGAAACCGTGTGTTCAGATGAAAAACAGTGAATTGAAAAACATGGCAGGTGAACATTAACTTCTTTCCCATAGTCTCCTGCATTTTGTGCTCCAACAGTTTATTTCTATTAATCTCTTTTTTTCCTTGCCAAAAGGCCAGCAATTTGCTTAAAAACTGAAAAACAAAAACAAAACAAAACAAACCGTGACCCAAAAACTGAAACGAAACCAATCAAGAAGAGAAATCTCCCCTCCTCGTTTCTATTTGTAGTCAGTGAGTGGGGAAAGACATAGAAAATGACAAAACTGATACTAACACCATCAGCTTCGGCAATATAATTGCTATATAAACCCGTAAACATGCATTTTCTTCTGAAAAGTGATGCTTTGAGACTTTGGTGACATGGTACTTGTTCTGGAGCCAGAGAGGGAATGCTGAGCATGACAGTATGATAGTACTGAGAGGGTCAGTGCAGCTGTTGTGTAGCACAGAGCAGAGAAAAATTCCATCAAATTTCTGCTGTGCAGGGTGCAAGTGGGAACATTTGAACCTTGTGTTTAGTTCCCAGATGCACAAACCACATGTCTGAGCTGACACAGAGGGAAGTATTGTTCATCTGTTAAAGATTGGCATCAATTACTTCCTCCCTTTGGGCCATACTGAGAACAATATTGTGGCTCCCTAGCTGCTGGGGCAGCAGAACTACATGCTGCCCCACACTGAAGAATTAATTAGAAGCCTAAATGGAAGATCTATGCGATACAACACAAAATTGGGAGTGCAAAGTGTGACAGGATGAAGCAAGAGACAGACAAATGTGTGACCACGAACTGTAACAGATAAAGATACTTAATGCACAGGCCACAGCATGTGCCAGCGCCATGCATGTTTGTGTCTCCTCTCTTTTCATTTTCCTTCCCCCCCCCCCCTAATTTTTAACAAATATGCGCAGAAATCCAGAAAAAAAAGAAGAAGAAAAACTTAAAGCAGAGAACTGTTGATGCTTACAAGATCACAGCTGGGCTGAGGTTGGAGCAGTCGCTTTGCTTTGGCTATTGTTATTTCCCAGGCTGACTCCCCCATGTAAACTACAGCTGTGAGCAGGTGGCAGTGCACATCCATGTGTGCTCTGCACAGCGGAGTGACCTCTCTTAGCATCTTGTGCAGTTTTTCATGCTCAGTTGAAAACTTAATGTACAATGGCAGGCAGATGTAAACAAGGATTTCACAAGATGAAAGCAAAATACTTAGTCCAAAACTCCTAATGTTTTGGTTTCTTTTTTCTGATATACTTGATATTCAAATAGACCTTATAATCAAAAACATCTTCAGAAAAAGGTCAGTGTGGGTGAATATATAAGATGATTTCCTCTTCAGATGAAAATGGTTTTCTTTCTTTTTTTTCTTTAATTGGAAAAAGGTCAAGCCTTTTTCCCGTTGCTACATCTTTTCTTTTTCCATGGAGAATTGACTTGATTGTTTTCCAAACATTGTTTCCTGTTCTTCACAAAGGGGAAATGTTTGTTCCTTGTTTCTAATAATCAGACATACTGTAATGACTTGCTCACAGGGAAGAAAAAAAAACAAAACACAGGAAAGTTAAGGCTGACAACTAACACTTTCTTTATGCTGCAGTGTTAAGAGAAAGAGCGGAGGCTGGTCTACTGAAATAGGCATAATACACTGGAAAGCCTGAATAAGCTGGATAGCAAATGTGTAGCAGAGTAGATGGTGGCATTTATTTGCTAGAGGAAAAGGAGAGGTTTTTTTCTCCTTTTGATTCACTAATGTCCAGCTATCACCTTCTCATGCAGAAGGTCAGTGCTCATTCACAGGCACAAATCTCTGGATACACACAGCAAAGATAGAACTGCCGTATTGGAAGGGCATACACCAATGATATTCACCTAATTATTTTATTTTTATTTAATTGGAGTGGTCACAACATTGCATTCAAGTGGTACTCAAACCTGCCCCAGCAGACAGTTTAAAACACTGTTTAGACAAGATCTGTTGCGACGACCGTTTCAGCATGAAGCCATACCTATTCTTTATGAATCAGATCTAGGAAAACCAAAGTTTTGCCCACAAGACTTTGTCAGTTATCCTCCTACCATTACCACTGAAGCCAAGGTGCACAGCTGTGCATACCAAAAGCTCTCTGAAAAGAACATAGGATAAACCAAAACAAAATATGGCAGTTAAAGCTACAAGCACATGATTTTTCTGCCTCCATTATTGACTTAAAGTCATTTCATAATGTATGCTGAATTTTTTTTCCACACAGTCAAGACCAGAATTTGTGTTTTAACTTTTTCTTTTCTACCTCTATGCATAGATTTAAGACATGCCATAATCTGCTGGAGTAAACAGGTTGCTTGTTGTTTTCATATTAGCAGAAATGTGTCAATGCATATTAATACTTTCAGTGACTAACAGTTGTTCACAATGTGATCATTTCAGCATAGATTAATTTTCATATTGTAAATGATTGGATGCTGAGCTGGTAAGACATTTTAGCTATGTGATGTCGCCTCCACCTATTTTCATCCACCTCAGCATCATTTCTCAATCTTTGAGTGCTATTTTGAGCCATGGGAAACAATAAATGAATATGAATCTCTACCATTCTCTCTCAATTCTACTCTGTATTTCCTGACAATACTTATCTGGAGCAGTGCTGCTCACAAGGATTAAAAAAATCACTTTTTTTTTCCTGAATCTAATTTTCCTTCTACCTGTTCACCTTAAACATTCACTTCCCTTCCATGCAATGTTTTTACAATAAGAGTTGTTATTAACCCAGAAAACAGCTAATTTGTTGCTAGTAAAGCAATCTCTTGCAATTTTTTTTTCCCCCACCAATTCTAATTATCTTGATAATAAATCCAGAGCTGATATTTTTAAAGCAAAGAGTAATCTGGCTCTTTTAAGTCCTTATTTGAATATTCCTTCTACAGTTTCACTCTTTTCAAAAGTGGAAGACAAACAAGGAGATAATTTTTATGTTCGTTATATTCTTCCCAGATGTTCTTATTCACTAACTTGATGTAATACTCAGATGTAATGGATTTTGTAATGGTTGATCTAAATTAAAATATCAAAAAAAGCCTAATTAATTAAAATGCTAAAGATGATTGGAGGCAATGTAAACAGCAATGAAGTGAAGGAAAACGCACAAAAATTCTAAGAGTAATGAGCATCAACAGAAAATAATATCACTAAGTGCAGAAGAAGCTAATTATTAAAATTACTGTTTTTTTATATCAACTTATTGGAGAAAAACAGAGGTTTTTTAGGATTGTATCTCTAGCTATTGCAATTATGAATTATGTTTAAAAGAAGAGAAAAAAAAAGCCTAAGTCTGAGAAAACAGCAAAGTCAAGCTGCAATTGAAGAAGAGTGTGACTGCTACATAAGTATTTACGTATCTTTTCTGAGGTGCTTCTGTCTGAATTCCTGCTGATAGACAGGTTCTCTATCTCTCCTTATTAATCTATTAAATTTAAGGAATCACACTGAGATCTATGCAATATATTAGGTGGAAGACATTGATAAGCTGGAAAGATATCAGGAAACAGCAGCAAAACTGAGAGGAGGGGTAGGGTGTAGGGTGTAAATTAAAAAGGGGGAAAAAAAAGCACCCAAGGCAGCATTCTTAGCAACACTCCTTAGCTCAAGAGAGCAAGTGACAGATGGTCACAGTCTATACAGTCTATGGTCTTTGAGGTCAGTGAACATATATGCTTGTAAGAACGTAACTAAAAGGAGCAGGATGGCACCCATTGTGCTTGCGTAGTAAATACTAAATGCAAAAATTATCAATCAGTGACAGTCAGTGTTTCTCATTGTCACTGTGCGTACCTTCCACATTAGACAGTCATGTAAAAGAGAGTAGTCCTGTGATATCTGGAAGGAAAGAGGTGACATCCCCATGGCTCACTTGCCCAGTGCCAACCTCTGCATTCTTCCAATGGACAGAAAGCTTGGGTTTGAAGAGAAAATTTAGAGAAAGAAGGACACAGGGCAAAAATACTAATTGGCAAACATTTCACAGTATTAGATCTTAACTCTAGACTGCACAGTAGAAGGGGGAAAAACAGATATGATTTTGCTTCTACCTGCACAACAGCATGGTCAAATATATATATATATATTGAGTCAGGAAGGGCTATAGATGTTACTGATACTGTGCACTGATTTCTGCAACTGATGTGTATTATATGAGCAAACAGTAAACTCTGAATTCTTATGAAGTAGAACTAGATCTGCCATCAAGAGCATGGATGAACTGAGTATATAGAATTGGTGTATTGTGGAATCACATAATCGTCACAGTTGGAAAAGACCTTTAAGATCGCCACATCCATCATGTCATCAGCTTGACCTACCAAGTCCTATCACGGAACCATGCCCACAAGTCTCTTAAATATCTCCAGGGATGGGGCCTCTACCCGGGCAGCCAATTGCAGTACTTGACCAATTCTTCCTAATACCCCAATTAAGCCTCCCCTGGCATAATTTATGTATTTCAAATATGTATAATCATCATCTCTTACTGCCATGACTGCATAAAGATCACTTGATTGTATACGAACATCTAAAAGAAGAACTAATTGTAACCGGAGATATCTTGGTTTTTTTCCCAGAATAAAAAGGTGATGTCTTGTGTAAGTAGTTGTGGATGTCTGAACTTCTTATAGCAATCAAGCTATAAGAAATAATTAAATCAGTTGACTCAGCTACAACACAATTATTATTTACTGACTGGGCTTACTTGCAACAGCCTAAAGGTTTAATTTACACTTTAAGGGAGCTGAAAAATGAGACTGTCTTGCAAGATGGCACAGCCCTAAAAATGATAAGTAATGGGTCAGAATAAAATGACAAATAAGGATTTTGCTTCCTGTGTGCTTCCATCTGGCTCATGCACACCCAGCAGGGAGCCCTAAATCCTGCTGTTTGCATTTGTTGCAGCGCAACCCTGGATTCAGTGGCCTTTGGCATCTCCTCTCTGGCTGCCACCCACCCTGTGTTTGCAGGACATACATCAGCTCTGAAGTCAAGCTGGCAGAGAGCAGGGATTCAAAGCTAAAAAGACTTTGTACAGCTCCTAATTCTCACATCTGTGAAGTGCTCCCAAGTCTTTCTCTAGCTCTTTCTCACTGTGAAGTGGTCTTGTACTACACTCATCTTCCCTTTTGTCATATTTTGTCTTCTCTTCTGTGCCCGTATTGGAGACAAATGGTTTAGATGCACTCGACATAGGGTTGGTACCTGGTACCTGGTAAACACTGTGATCAAGATGCTGCCTCTTGCAGAAGATGCCTGTCCATTGCTGGCACTCAGAAAACAGGAGGCTATACCAAGATTATTTTAGGTATAACTGGTTCCCACACTTTCTCCTTGAGCATCTGGTACAGCTGTGGGATTAAATTAGGAGGATGTGTTATTTGCACATGTGGACTGTGGCTGGGTCTTGTCTATCCACTCTGTTGTAAATTACCTGTGTTAGTTTGAATGAACAGGCTTAAAAGAAACAGTCAATTTTCACTTTTTTTTTTTCTACATGCTCATTCATTTGCTTGTTGCAGTTATCTTTTAAACTGAAAAGAGAAAAAAAAAAAAAGATTGTAGAAACTTCAGGTTTATCCAATGAAAGAACCTTTCTGTGATTCCCTGAAAAATGCTCTGAGATGTTAAAATACTAACTTTTCGGTGGCAGTAACAATGGCCAAAATAATACTCTTTTGACCTTAATACACTGCACAATTCATACAGAGCTATAAATTTCAATCTAGAGATGCAAGTGGTTGTTGATGATAACTGTGGATCTGCTGATGGCTCATTTTATATCCAAGCAATGCAATTGAGACTCTTCCCCAAAATCTATAGGAGATTGAAGAACAGAAAATAGTGAATAGTCTATCATGCATACCAAAGAAAACTATGGGAATATTAGTTGCTGGGGAAGAGGTGAAAGGGGCAGAAGTGACACATGAGAGTTAAGTAGCGTCACTGTTGTAATTTGCTGAAGATTCAAGGGCTTCTTGTCAAGACTGATCACTTATTTTAGGCTCAAAATAATGACCACTCAAGAATGCTCTACTAGAACTTCAGTGATTTGGTTTTCGAGGCAAATGCATATTTTACCTTTCTACAAAAGTTGCTAGAAAATTAATATCAGTGCTAATGAAGAAAATGTCTCTAGGGATATTTGGGAAGCTGTAGAGTTTTTTTTTGTTATTTATTCTTTATGGAGGAAGGATATTTCAGTGCTTTTTCTATCATTATAGAGTTAAGATATGTGGATTTATAAGTCCCTAGGTTCAGAATAACACATATATAAAATAACTCCTACCCACACAAAGAAAATTTATTATGTGAAACAGAGCTGGAATCTATTCACTTGAAGTTTATCATACTGCATGCACAATTACCTCAGTCTATTTCAGTCTCCTTGTTAGGTAGATTTATCTAATACTGTGGGATGGTTTTTAAAGAAGCTTTAGTCCCCTGCCTTAGAAGTACAGTGGCTAAAGGAAGTGTATCACAAAATGTCACTTAAAGCAACAACACAAAACTTAAGAAACCCAATAATTATTACTCATCAACACCGAATGAAGGTTAGGAAGAAAATACATTTGTAAAGTAGGATTTTCTTAATGATATCTATTCCTGGGTGTCCAGGCAACATGTTGTATGACTTTTTTTTGTCATAGTTGTGAATATAAACCTCTTAAAAAAGGAGGGGCCTAAAATAAAAACTTAGAAGGGATCTAAATAAGTCTAAATTCTTTTTAGGACCCCAGCCATATGGTTTTTCTCTCTCCTTTCCTCTAAGCACTCCCAGTGATCTCTCATTAGTCCCCTGGAATTGAAAAGTTTCTGTATCTTTCAATGTTTCAAAAATATGACTTTCTAAAGTAGAATACTAAATACGGATTATGAGTTCAGTTATAACTGGCCATTAAAAACTAACAAAAGAGGAAAGCTGACTCAACTTCATATCTACCCAGAAGAAAATATTAAATACTAATTATTAAAAAAGAAAAATTTGAGATTATATTAAGAAGTACTCAATTTTTTTGAGAGAACGTGTTCAAATAGTGTTAACAACAGTAAGGACACAAGTTTTCTTAATAAATTCTGCAAATATACAGAAATCAAAAGGAATCTTTATAACATCAGTTTTCCAGAACTAAAATGTCTCCTGCTCAAAATCTGAGCCGAGTGGTTGCACAGAAGACAAAAAGCTTTGTTAGATGCTACCACCAAAATAGCTGTAGTATTACAATAGAAGCATTTGTGTTTAGCACTGGTTTGCTAAGACATTAGCTAAGAGTTTCCTGCTGTCTTCTGTGATATGCAGTAATGGGTGCCTAATAGGTCAGTGTGCCTGTTTCCCTTCTAATTTAGGATTTTCTCATAGAAAAATCATCAGCTGACTGCCAATTAAAATTCCGTTTTCTAAATACTTTTGTTAAAAATATACTTCTGTCTTGATTGAACAAAGGACAACGTTCAACTAAATTAAGTGATTTATATTATAAAAGGCATTTAGAAATTCAGCTGCATTAAACAATGAAATCCTGTATTTGATCAAGGAAAGATATTAAGCTTTGCATTTGTGGATCAATACTGACCTCTTTCTGCACTGTATTGTTTCTTAATATGTAGAGTAGTCTGTAGTGACATATTGTAAAGTGTCTTGTGGTTTACTCTGTGCGTTGCTGGATCAGACTAGTCTGAATCAGTATGAAAGAGTCAACATTTTTAACCATTGTATCTTTTCTTTCTGATTAGAAAGGAATTAGAAATTTTATCCAAATGTAGAGAGGGGAAACTTTAAGATAACAACCTTTCATTAAGCAAAATGCTTATTACTATGTGAAAGACTGGAGTAATAAGGGGAAATGGAGCTATGGACTTTCTTCCCCATCTGGCATGTAACTAAACAAAGAAGCTACTTGGCTGTGCTCCTATGAATAGCAAGTTGTCGGGATTTTTGTTACACTGAGCTCTTCTTTTGCAGAACTGGAAAGATCTTTTAATAATAGGAAATATTTTTGGAGCAGGTCAAGTGAGGATCCAGTGACTTTACAGATATTTACTAAGGGCTTCTTATCTAGATCCACTTTTGCTGTATGCTTCCTCTTTTTCTTATTTACTTTATAAAAAGCACTTAGCCATTTCCATTATCATTCTGGGGTAACCTTCGGTTAATCTGCAGGAAGAAAAACAAAATGACAGCATTTTTCAGGAATGAAGTTCAAGTTTCAAGTTAGGAAGAAATTGTGTCTTCTAGGTTTTGATCTGGATGTACAAAATGGGTTGTATGAGATTAAGTTAATTAGTGATGCTTTCACAGGGAGATTGGATGCCACTCTGTTACTCTTTATCAAACTAAAATCACAAGAATAATATTTACATAAACATTGCACTATTTGCAGTACGTTTAAAGGAAAGACTTGTGAGCAAACTACACTGTAGAGTATCAGTTCTAACTACCATTAAATGAAGACTGGGAAGAGGTAGAGGTTTGCCTAATATCTGCTAATTCCATACTGAATTCAATAAGGCAGTTTTAGAGTTATGTCAGTTCAAGTGAGCCTGGAAGCTGGTGTGATCTCACATTTTCTCTTCCTTCTTTTTCTCTCACAAAATACCATATCCAGATGCAGATAACTCCATAAAATCAAACTTTTTTTTTTTTTTCCTTTCTTTCTTTCTTTCTTTCTTTCTTTCTTTCTTTCTTTCTTACTTTCTTACTTTCTTTCTTTCTTTCTTTCTTTCTTTCTTTCTTTCTTTCTTTCTTTCTTTCTTTCTTTAAAAGTTTCCTTTCTTGGGCATTTCTCTTGTTGCATGTGATACTTTATTTGATTTATTATAGCATAACAATTTGCAAAAACTACTTCCACCTAGACAAAGAGGATCTAGAATTATTTGACATCTGGCCATGCACCAAGGTATTACTTTCATTTTGCTTGTGCTTTTGTAACTAAAGATAGGCCAGTTCAGGAAAGAGACACTGAACAAGACACTGAATTTTTGTCTCTGGAATAGATAAATTGGAAATAAATAGGTTTGCTAAATTAACTATAATAATTTCATTTATTCAGTGATGGAAAATTTTCAGTGGTGGAAAATTTGGCATGGGATGTCTGGCACAGAAAATATATGTCCACTCGTGAAGGTTAAAACTGTCTGTTTTTCAAATGGTAAAGATAAGGAGCAGACACTTCTTCCTGATATTTAAACAAGGATGTGCCACAAAAGAGGCTAGAAAAGACAATTGCAACAAAAACAAAAGAAATAAACATCATAAATATGTTGTGCACTAGAATATTGGCATCATTTTCAGACTTGTGTCAAGTGAAAATGAATGTTTTTGATCTTCTATCAAAGGTTTACCTTGAAAATACAGATGAAAGATAAACATCATTAGTCCACTCTCATCTCATTTCAGTGCTCTTTTTTTCCTGTGAATGTGCCCACCAGATTGTCTTGTTGTTTTTGATTTTTTTTAAATCTGATTTTCTGCTTATCTGAATAGCTGCTAAATTCTTTGATCTATTTTTGGTGGACTTGCAAGGAACTTCAGAACTTCTGTGAAAGAGAGATAGAGAGAAGCAATGTGTTTCACCTCTACATTTTGTTGCTTGCATTTGGGTATTGGGAGCCCTTTGTGTAGAGAATAAATGATATAAGGTATAGGACAGCGTAATCTCATTTAAAATAAATGTGATGAGCAATGCTCAGATCACTTTCTTTGTTAGATTTAACATAGAGTTTTTTAGCTGTGCAGTGAAAAGACCCTAAATACTATGTTGGTCACAGTCCACAATGCATCCTTCTCTTAAAACAGTTTGGTGTGATTACTGCCATGAAAGTTTTTTGAGTAGGATCTTTCTTGTAGTCTTGTGTCCCTTACTTTCTATTGCTTCTAGCCTATCCATTTGGAAAGCAATTCCCTGGGCAGAATTCTTAGATATTCAACAACAGTAATGGTTTTCTTGTTCTCCGTAATGCCAAACCTCCAATACTAATTTCTCTATGATAGTTAACTGAGGCTTAGAAGGACATCTTAGGCAGTCACATTGTCCATTCTCTTCCCTTCTTGTGCTCTGGGGCAATACGTCAAGCTGCAATAAATGCAGTAAACTAATGTGCATGATCTTCTGTAATGTTTATATCTCATGTCAGACACAGCACTGTTCTGGCTCAGTTTCAGTTAATTCCTTGTGACTTACATGCACAGTCTAAAATAGCCCCCCAGGTTGTATAATATCTGTATGCATAGTGTGCAATTTCACTTGTGTTGCTTCTGGGTCTTTAGCAAGCCTGTGCACTTGGGCCTCTGGGTTTGAGCAAATTGTCCCAAAGCAACAGATATAACAGTATGAATGGATCTTGGATGGCAATAAAATGGTGCTGCACATCACTGCCTTACTTCATTAGCTGAACTGTGAGTTAGTATTTGACAGACAAAGCCAGGTTGCCCTTCCACTAGAAAGAGAAATTTTGGCACATTAGGGTGGAGGCACAGACCTCTGAAAAAAATCACTTTATAGACTTGGATAAATTCTTGGGACAAAAGCGCAATTATATTCACTTAAAATTTCTAACACAGACAGTTATTGCTAATATTAGCAAAGATATCCTTTTGTCTTGGAAGTCCATAGGATTACCCTAAGCAGAAACAGTGCCTCAGTAGCACACAGCCAAAGGCTTAGCAAGACAGTTTGATTTAAGTTAGAAAACGAGAGCTATTCTTAAATTTGAAAAAAAGACATGTACAGGGAACATTGCTTTTAACTCTCAGTTGATCCTACCAGAAAGCTCTTGAGTTCTCATTCATAATAATTGCCTTCCCAACTCCTGCCTAATAAAGTCTCACACAAACTGCATTTCCTAGACTTCATTTACAGTCCATAAAAACGGAGCTCCCAAGTAAACAAAGTTTATTTAAGAAATATATGAAAAAGAATAACTCTGTGTTTTTCTCTCAAAATTAACAGTACTTTTAGGTTTTGTACCTGTTAGCAGTTACGTCTGTCTTATCCCCTGTTCCTTCCTGTCACTAAGCCAACTCCTTGCTATTAGTTCTACAGTTTTCTCTATGCATCTCCCACTCTCCTCCACAAGAACACTGACAAGTATGGGAGATTCTTTTCTAATGGTCTCTAGATGAGTGTACAACTGAAGGGATTTCTGCCTCTGTAAAATGCCCTGGGGTTTAGCTCTCATGCAGGACTGGACTCTGGTCTAATCCGTGTTGTATATTGCGAATGGTTCTCACCGCAAGATGAAGGCTTTTGTGACTTCAAGATTTGCTTCTGCTTCAACATTTAATAGAATCTAGCATCTGCATTTTGGTCATCGTATGCATACTTTCAAACAGCAGATTCCAAGAAAAACACAGAAATGAAATTTACAGCATCTAACAATAACTGTTAGCTATCCATGGTGTTAACTATGCCAACTGAAGTCACATGTAAGCGCTCATTAGAAGGAGACAAGTCAGCTACACAAGTTTGTTGAATAATTGTGAAAATATGGCTTCATACTAAATACATGCACTTCTCTGTTTCTGCAGTGCTAACTGCAGATAAACTTTTGTGCCGGAAGAGTCATTACAGTCCTGCTGAATAAATTTACTAGAGGGCTGCCTTAGGCTGTTTCCATTTCAGTCCTTTTTGATGCGTGAACACACAGATCTTAGTATTTCTTACACTGCCATAGATTATTTGTCAGCATTCTGCATATACACACCAACAGGTAACATAGCTAATTTCTTAAGTTAAGGGTTAAATTACGTACGTATATGAAATGTAAGGATCTTCATATAAGCAAGAAGAACACTGAACCTTCTTATTAGTTTCCTTCTATGAGATATTTAAAGTTCTAATTAGTGATTAAGTTCAACTTTGAGTAATGCTCCCCAAGTGTATCTTTCTCATTTGCATCTGTGATGATCTTCTGGAGATGTCCAATTGGAAATCTTTCAGCTATTTGACCAGCTTAACAACTGTTTGGTAAATATCAAAGGGTGAAGGCTGCAACTGGGTCAGCAGGGCAGACAGCTGACATGTCAGAACACAAAATGATGTAATATTTGTAACTTCACCCCTCAGTTCCTTCTCTGAATATAGATTTTTCTTTCTGAAGTCTACATCAAATCCAGTAATTTCTTTGCTATTCTTGCATTCTACCAAAACATATAGTGGTCTGTAGTGCTGACAACTCTAGTCCAAAACTGTGTTTAAAATAAAATACGAGCAACTTTTCATACAGAGGCCACACTCTGCGTGCAAATATATGAAGCATTAAAAAAGTTCAAAGTAGAAATGCTTTTTGCAAGTCAAACTTTTCCTGTGTGTAACTGGACACATCTGTTAAGAATAAGAAGGTTCATAAATCATACCAATAGGAAAAAATGAGCATTCTCAGATCTCTCAGAAAGTGCCTATAATCTCCTTTCATCCTCTGAAAGATGTAAATTTTCAAAATTCTGGTTCAGTACCTCTCCAGTGATCCATCTTGGAAAAGGACAAAATCTCAAAGCAGTGCCATATGTATATTGCTTTCAAATCTCTCTTTAGCTACACACACTTTTAAGGAGCCAGATAACTTGGCAAAAAAAAAAAAAAAAAAAAAATTAAACAAGAGGGAAGGTTAAGAATTGAATGGTACTTCAGAATTGATATAGAGGAGTCTATCTGACATTGGTAATGTGCTGTGATCTTCTTCTAACTTTTATAAAGTGGAAAACAAATTCTTCAACAATATGAGATGCGAGTTTATGGAAATTATACAGATTGAAAATTTGGTTGTTTTAGTGTGCAACTTAGAGATCAGTTCTGGGAGCATCTTGACCTTAAAGGTAGCTCTGCAAAAACTCCCCCCTCATTTCAGTTCACAGGTTACTTACAGGCCCTTGTCTTCTTAGCAGAGTTATTGTGGCTATCCTTCTCATGAACTAGCTGCACATACTGAAGAGAAGCAGTCATTATTAATCCAAGCTGAAATTTTTGAAGGTAAATGCTAGTTGTCCCTGAAATTCAATTCTGTCTTACTATAACATATCAGCTATGCAAGTGATTGTGCAAGATATTTTGCTGTAGCAGCAGACAGTCACATTGAGAAACCACGATTTCTAAGGCACGATTTCTAAGATCAGTGCAGTCAGGAGTAGAAATTAAATTGATTGATTATCTGAAACTAATCCTAAGGGCTATTGCATGTTGTTCCATGAGGACCTGCTTGAAATTCTGTAAAGGCTGACAGACGGAGATGGGCATTCAGCAAGCATGGACGAGGACCACTGAGGCAAACAGAAAATAATCCTTTCTTGCTTTTGCTTTTAGCCATTCTGGAGGATGCATTCTAGCCTGTGAAAAAGCTCTGCTCTTTCTGCAGGATATCAAGTGAGATAGATATCTATTCATACTATTGTTAGCAATACAGGGGTTCCACAGGTGGGATCCATAGGCAGTATTGCTAATGTTCTCAGCCCACTTTGTGAAAGCAAACATCTAAAAATAGATTTTTTTCCTCCCCACTTCTTTCATCTATCCATTCAACAAGCATTAAAGAAAACGTAAATTTCCTTCTAAAAGAACTGTATTTCATTCATTTGTCCTGTATTTGAGCAAAATGATAAAGCCATGAAGTTTTATTTAAATTATAAGTTGGCTTAGAGATGACCACAAACAACATCTCTACCTCATAACATTCTGTATTTATCACGAGGTGGTACAGACTAACTGATAGGAAATAAAAATTCTGAGTCACTCCTTGCTCAAGGCTGGCCTCTCAAAACACACTGACTTCTGTTCTTAAGGAAATGACGCACAGAGAGGGAAACTCCTGGAGAAGTTCATATCATAAATAGGTAGACTAATATTGAGAGTTAATTTACTCTCAATGTTTCATACCTTTTGGTATCTGAACATGATTTTTAAAATCATATACTGGTCACAAATGAAATATTTTTAGAAGACAAAATGCCTCAGAATAAGCTCTACCTGCACGAAGCATGTCATCCACCAGTCCAAGTACAACCTCTGACAAGAAGGTGGATGTGCTCCAGAAGTGAACTCATTTTTCACGGGCAAATGAATAATAATTACTGCTGATATCTCTGTGATTTATCTGAAATCCCTTTGGTTGCTGACTGCAAACTGTCTCCACAAGACACCACTCAAGAGAGACAGATATTAGAAATTATTCCAGAACTGCTTTAAAAATAAAATAAAACTTTAAGGTGTTTAGAGAAATGTGAAAATATAGAAACTGACAAGATGGCCTCTGTGTACCAGCACTATTTACAGGTAATTTATCTTCCTATGACAGTGAAGAATGTGTTTTTATTTCCCAAGATTCAGTAACTAACTTTAATGCATCTTGGTTGAGACTGAGATTTATGCAATGTCAATAATATATTAGCTTATCTTTCAGCTGAGGAAGCAAAAATTGGCACATAAGAATCTATTTCTTTGTGGCCACTGATGTTAAAATCAAACTGTATAAAAATGTTTCTGTCTGTTTCCCAACTGCAGCAATAACCTATTAGCTTGAAGACATTTGTGTGGCTACCACAGGAACATATAAATGATACAGGAAGAGTAAGTACCACATTACACCATTTGAATTCTTGTTAGCTCTAGGACACCAGTTTGTTTACAAAATCACGGAAAATAAAAATGACTACCTGTCCATATAGATGTCTTCCATTATGAATTGCCCAGAATAAATAACACACCAAAAAGTCTTCAGAGCAGTTATTATAGACTATGAAATTAGATAGTTTAACTCCTTTTCAAAGAGTTTCAGAATGCAAAGGATGCTTGATTACACTGACTATTAAAATATATACTGCATATATTTGTAGACTTCTTTTCATTACACCTTTATACAAGAGAGATCAGTCCAGTGGAAACAGCTACTACTTTAAGAGGCCCAACTTGTTTTAACATTTTGTTGATAGATACGACGGTTTCTGGATCTTGAACATAAGAATACACAGATGACTATTACCTTTAATTAAAAAAATCATGCAGTTTACACTATTAGAGTGAAAGAATCATTAATTTGACATTTATATTCTGAAATGTTTGCAAAGTAGATCGGAAGGAACTTTTATCATATATCTTCATAGGACACTGGCGAGGTTAGGTTCCCTGCAATATGCCAGAGGAAACAGGCAGAAATTAGGCAAGCAGATAATGTCAGCTTTGTGTTTGATCAAAGTGATGTTATTGCAAAACAGTGTTTTATTGGCAGATCAGTAATTTTACGGTAGAAAATTATTGGGAGGATAATGTTGTAAAACATATAACTAAATACATCTTGCAGGGATATTTTTGATGCAGTCAGTCAGACAGGAAACAAGTTGAGGCTTCTCGTGGTACACAAACTAATGCCCTACAATGGACACTGGTTTTCAACACTGGTGTGGACAGCAAGACTCAGAGGAGGCAGGAAACATGTTCATATATTAACACTGATATGGAAATCGGGGTCAAGTATACACAAAGGATAGGAGCCCTGGCTTTTCTATTTCATGATCATTGGTCATTTAATCAGATACTGCACAAATACTCTAAAGAGGTTCAGACTCTAGAAATGGACACCTATGAAAGAAAGGGTAGAAAAGTAGTTTGAAAATTTACTAGCTTTAATCACTTCTTTGTCTCCTTCACTTTCAGACTCAAAACAGACTCTTTTTCTTAGAAGTAAGTCTCAATATTATTTTTAGGTGCACATGATAGGAACATTTAAAGTAATATCCTTTTTTTCCCCTTCAGCTAATACAGCAGGAGGCTGAGTTGCTGAGCAGTCATTTTCTCTGTTAGAAGAATTTATCCTTTAACTACCAGAGAGAACTAGTGATGTATTGACCAGAGAAGAAAAGGTAAAAGAACAGAAACCATTAAGTAGCGAGTTAGGAATCTATAAGTATGAACTAATTTTGACAGATAAAGAGAAATAACCCTTATTTATGAATTGAATCTTAAAAGCTCACCTGCCTATGCAAATGATGCATTTTTTCATCTTATTTATGAAGCTCTCGTTATACTCCTTTGTCAGCTCAGAACACTGACTGAGCAAAAAACAAACAAAAAAACCCCAAAACACCAAACCCATAATGATATAAATTCTGTAGGGATTTAAATACATCTTCCTTGCACACAAGCTGTTAGTGGATGTAGGGCAACACTGACACAAATTATATTGCAATTGCTGTAGAGGATGCCTCAGAGCATGAAAAGGCACCTGTGATGCTGCCTGAGAACTGATGCACAGCTACCTGAGGTAAAAAACAAGCACCTGCCTAAGGCAGTAAGTTGCTGCTGCCCTCCCTGACTGCACTGCTTTCCTAAAGCTACAGAAAGCTATGAACATGGTGAACTCTGGAATTGTGAGCTCTTGAATACTGATGGATAATCTACTTGTCCAAGGAAATCACAAAAGCAAAACGAAACAAAAATCTACCAGCACAGAATCCTGCCAGAGGTAAAACTCTATCAGTGTTGTAGGATGGGAGCAAAAGAGAAAGGAAATGAAGACTGAAAATATTTTATATGAATGCGAATGGCATCAGCTTCTCCTCACCTGAAACGTCACCTAAAGGAAGCCTTTCCTAGATCCTCCAAAAGAAGCTGCAGCCTTATCATCCACAACCATGTAGTTAATCAGTAACAGTACTGCTACTGGTTAAAATGCTAAGTATGAAAGGACTAAGTATTTTTTGTATTTGCCATATGAACCTTGTCAAGCAGTCTGTGACCCTGCCTCTTGGAGACACATACATCTAGATGGCTGCCAACAGCTTGCTATTTTTGTCAAACACTTCCCAGGGTGTGGCACACCCTTAATATAGGGCCCAGCTTTAGGATGGAAGCAACATGGGCTGATTTAGCCCATTAAGATTACACCTAAGGAAGAGAACACTTAGTTTTGCAAGGTCCCAAGGCTATGTTTGGTCACTTGTGTTGTCTCACAAGTTATTTGCTGGCTCTGAGTGGTGACTGAGAGGATTGGTTTAAAAATATTAATTTTATTCAGAATGAACAAAGAGTGCCCTTCTAGAAAAGGTATCCTGGTGTGGTACTGACATTTTAAGCCTTCATTGTACTCAGTAGTGGCGACATTGACAAGCGACACAAACCCTAACGCACTGAATGCAGTTTTCAAACTTAATGTGGTCATTTTTCAATTGATTTAACAGTTGAAAAAATATTTCTGTTCTTTATTCTTTGTGTGTGGACAGTAAAGAAATTGTTAAGTAGTCACTGAAGAAAAGATACTCTGGATCTATAAATACGGTTGTTATTCCATGCAGATTGATTTCATTTGTATGTCCTGTGGTAATTAATTTCCATTCATTTCCTTTCCTATGAGAGCAGGATAATTTTCAATCAAATGTATCTTTTGCTATTCCTTGCTTGACAGTGCAAATAAGAATTTCAGTTGATTTTTTTTTTTTCTTAAACTTCAGACAAGATATTTTGGATTAAAATTAGTCTGCCTTGTAAGCTGCCATTGATGTTGAGTGTACAAATTACCAGAACAAATCGTTATTATTTCTCTTCAAAAAGCTTACCTAGAAGGACTATTCTGCAAGCTGTCTTACCTACGCTCTTTCAATGGCACTGGAAGGTGGAGAAGAGTCAGAGATTTTAAAATACCTTTTTTCTCTGAGAAGTGGATTAACATTTTCACTCACCTTTGATTAGTTTGATATCTATGATTACCTGAATAGCTATATTTGGATATCAGAAGGCAGGCTGCAAATCTAATTTAATGAAGAAAATATTTTTCTTACAAACATTGCCAGGTTATTTTTTTTTTAATTTTCTCTTGAATTACTTCTGCAAAGTCATAGTTGCTTTACATAATATCAGAGAGGACCTAATCTGAAAACTTCTATAAGAAATCAGAGCAGAATGAATTGAACTGAATTTTTAATTTGCCAAGATAATAACCAGTAATGAGAATTATCTTCTCATGTGAAAAAAAAATGTGGGTTAAAACACATACTCAGCAAGTAGTAATTATTTAAAAAGTGAAAACCTGTCTTCTGTGGTGACAATTAGAGCCATTTCTCATAGAATTGAAACTTGCGGGGGTGAAAAAAAGAAACATCTGAATGTCTCTAACAGTTAAAAATACTGTCCCTAACATATACAAAAATATCGTGATGCTGAAGAGAATATTAAAGTTAAGGAAAAGGAAACATCACATTCATTCACGTCCCTCCTAAGGAAGCTGTGTTATAATTGCAGGTCATACAAGAGTTAGGCCCAAAATAGTACGGACAATTGAAGTGTCCACCCACGTCTCTTTTTCCCTTGAAGATGCAAAGACTCTGAATGCCACATAAAGCAGGGCACTGAAAATATAAACTTCAAGCTTGGGTTTTTGTGAGCTTTCATCTGTTCTTATTCTGCTCCTGGCAAAACTTTAAAGAATTGGGTAGGTCATATCACATTTAAAAGTGGATTAATAGGAAAAATGTGCAGGGACTTTGATAGTATAATTATGAAATAAATTAACATGTACCTTATCTGTGAGATATTGTTTGTGTACATTTTGAAGTGGAGAAAGTACAGGGAATTCCTCCTGGTGGTTTAATCTTTTCCAGTAGCTAGTATGAAATCTTGTGTCAGAAGAGTCAAATGCTTGCTAATGCTTTGTACTTGTATATGAGCATTTATGTCACCATGCACTGCGTTGTTGTTTTACGATATAGACTCCATACATTAGAAAGTTCGGCTTAATGCAACATGTGATTTGCTTAATGCAAATGTAATATTTAAAAGAGCTTCACAGATCATCCTTTTTATTAGGCAAAAACCATCCATTTCTTTGTGTTCTTTGACACATTGTTCAAAGCTCCTTGATTTGATGCATTCTTACAGCTATCATGGGAACAAGCTCCATGGCATTAAAGTCAGCAAGACTATCCTCCTCATTCACTCAGCAAATGTTTACAAGTACACTTGAGAAAGAATTTCTTCCTGATGTATGATTTCCTGCCTTGGAAAACATAGATGCTGCCACCGAAGGTGGCATGAGTGTTATGGGTGGTATCTGTGAGCGAATACAGATTTTCATTTATCCATTGACTTTATCACAAATACATCTTATTGTTAACAAGATGGTTGAGAGGACGCTGAAATTAGGAGTAATTTATGTGGAAATTTGTTTTCCAAGTAGAAAAGCAAACAGCAGTAGTCTTAAGAGATGAAATGAAACATTTCATTGCTGAAAAGTAATAGGAATTTGATCTGAAAAAAGAATTTTTAAGATCTAAGCTTGAAGTAACCTTCTCTGCTGCTTGTTGAAAATTAGAGGACTATAAAAATGACCTGTGTTGCCCAGGAAGATCACGGATTGCCAGAATGCTCATGTGGACTTGAAACCTTATGTCTACCAGCTGTTATCACAGAACAAGAAAATGTCTCCAAGCAGACATCACAGTTTTTTAAAGAACCATTTCTTTCAAAGAAAGGCTCACCTAAGGACAATAATAACTGTAAAACAATCTTCTTATTACAGACATTCCTCACTAATAATAATTACCCTACAAGTAAGACACAATGAGCAGCTGCTATTAGTTTTCTCAAGTATATTTTTAAACCTAGTGTAAAAGCAGGGAGCGTTAAAGAAGTAATCTTTCAAATTCTTGCTGGAAATAATATTTTCATTAAATAATACAAAAGTTTTGATTTTAATTTGGAAAGAGTTCCTTGCTCATACTTAAAACCTCAGTTGTGACCTACATGAGAGCCAGCTACAGAAGTAGGTGCTTAAAAGTCCCTGTATCAACATTAAAATATTTCAGTGAGAACAAATTTTGCATTTATTATCTATTTCAGAAAGTTATAAGACAGAGGTTTTCATATCAAGTCAATTGAACTGAAAATAAGTAATTCACAAGCCTCCACTTGTTTGCATTTCTTTTGTTGAATAAGAGGAGATGGTAGCTTTTAAGTAGTAGAAAACATAACCAGGCAATGCATTTCTTAGCTGTTTCAGGCTTTCTTGCACATTTCCATGACACAACGTCTGTAAGTACAATGGCATAATGCCCACTGGGGAAAAGACTGGAATGCTATTTGTTCCCAAAACTGCATTTCCTTGTAAGGGAACAGGCTTTACTTGGCAAACAGTTTCCAACCTTTCACTATGTTCAGATAAAATCAAGGTTGCCTTTTTATTATTGCTACTTTTTTCTTTTCTTGCTAGAGAAATAAACATCTTTGGTTGGTCATGCTGAACACAAAAAGGATTCTTCTTTTCACAGACCCTGCAAAGTTCATACTTACGGTTCAAAACGAGCCATGTCAATAGTTATTTATATAAATAGTTACATATTTAAAGCTGGCAATGACTGTGATGTCTCCTAATATTTCTTGAAGCTACATTGGTGCAGTGTAACAGAGCTGCAGTGATGAGAAGGCACATAGTCTACTTTCACTGTTTACAGGAGAAAAGCAACACTTAACTGCATAGTCTTACAAAATGTTCTATTTGCTGCAGCTGACTAGCATTTCTTCCAGAACAACAGCAATGCTAGAAATGGCCTTGTAGCTGGAAAGTCAGATACTACATTGATTGATACTGCCTCTCAATTTAGACCCTAAGTACTTATTCAAACATTTGTTAAATGTTTGACATTATGCTCCCTATGGGAGCAATTCCCAAGGCCTAGATTAAGTCATAACATAACACGAAGCATTGTCTTGTTTCTTTGGAGGTTAGGATTTTCAGTAATTTCATCAGAACAAAACAATTTAGCTAGGCTTTTTTAAAGCATTCTCTTCATGCAGTGCTTCTCTTTTTATGGAAAAGGGAATATGTTTCAGAAGAATATGATTCCCGTGAGGAGGAAAAAAGTAATGGAAAATGCTTTGTGTTTTTAGAGCAACAGAAGGTCAAAGAACCGGAAGCAAGAAAAGATTAACCCTAAACAGAGCACAGATTAAAGACTTGTGAAAAAAAATCTGTGATCGGAAGGCTAGAAAACAAGTTCGGGAAATAAATGGACTGGGAGAGGGAGGACCCACCAGAACTTAGCCAAACAATGAAAAGCTGGAATCTCATCTTCCAGTGACATGGATAATATTCCTCTGGAGCAGGAAAGCAAGTAACTGGGTTCACAATACCTCCTAACTCAGATCTTACTCTTGCTGTATTCTCTTTCCACCCTTGTAAGCTGAAGATTCTCCATTTTACCTGGAGAGAATAAATTGATGTATAACTCATGAGATAAGAACAAAGACACAAGAGCCTGGCAACAATTGATATCTCAAATGGGTGAAAGCTGAATCTGGACACTTTCTTGTATACACTTTGAGCAGTATAGTGATGTAGCAGGTCTGCTGCAGGTCTGCCTTCCAAGTCTGAAGTGATTATGCACAGATTTAAAAGCTTTCTGTGGAACTGAGCTTGCATTGTCTTTCAGTGCTGTTACAATATCCGCTTGTATGCTAATGCACAAAATCCATACTCACAAACCAAGCAAAGCCTTCAAATGTTTCGAGGTCTGCAAACATTCACTCTTATACCTCCTTAGTTCACAGCTGCACATATACAAAAATAGCCCTGAAATAGTTTACCTAATGAATCAGTCCAGTGAAAGCATACTTTACAAAGGCACATACAAAATGTATACTAACCATTTTTTTCCTAATGAAGGAAAACCAAATCTTTCGGAAACATCTGGCTTCCCAGAATCTGTAGGAAGTCTATGGTTAACTCCCTCTTCAGTAGCTTGTTACCCTGAAATAGCAGTATTTTAATAAAGCAGTAGACATCATCATGACCAGGGAAATGGCAGTGACAGATAAAGTATTTGTGGAAAAATGCATATGCACCTAAAGCTGCTGCAGCAGGGAAAACAGAGTGCTATATGAGTTTGATGATACTGAACAGCATGAGCTGATTCTGAATGCAAGACTGAAAATTTAACTGGGAAATAGCAGAAGTCATCACATCTGTTTACAACTAATTTTATCAAAAGATAACATTTGATCTCAGTCCTACTTAATTATATGTAATTAATACAAAATTAAGTAGAGGTATATGAGGGAGAAGAAATTGGGGGTGGGGGGAGAGGAGGAAATTAGGAGGGGTAGAAAAGAATGTTTTTGAATTTTCATCTAGAAAGTAGTATCAAGAAATCTCCTACTTTGAATTGCATTTTGAGCTTGAGAGAACACTGGTATTTTAGTTAGACAGTCCTTTAGCATCTAAACCTAGGAACTACAGGTTGGTGAGTCTCATGTCTTTGCCTGAGAAGATCACGGAACAAACCCTCCTAGAAGATAGGTTAAGTCACATACAAGAAAAGGAGGTGATCAGGGACAGCACAGTTTCACAAAGGGCAGATTGTGCCTGACCAATCTGTTGGCCTCCTATGATGGAGTGATGGCACTGGTGGACAATGTAAGGGCAACTGATGTTGTCTACCTGGAGTTGTGTAAGCCCTTTGACGTGGTCTCACACTACATCCTTACCTCTAAATTGGAGAGAGATGGTTTTGAAGGCTGGGCTATTCAGTGGATAAAATTTGGTTGGATGGTGGTAGCCAGAGGGTTGTGGGCAACAGTTCTGTGTTGGAGGCCAATCATTAGTTGTGCCACGCAGGGATTTGTCTTGGAACCAGTGCTTTTCAACATCTTTATCAGCATCATAGACAGTGGGATTGAGTGTACCCTCAGCAAATTTGCTGATGACACCAAGCTGAGTAGTGCAGCTGACACAAAAGAAAGGGATGCCATCCAGAGGGACCTGGACAGGCTTGTAAATTGGACCAATGTGAATCTGGCTGTCCAGAGAAGCTATGGGTACCCCACCCCTGGAGGTACACAAGGCCATAATGGATGGGGCTCTGGGAAGCCTGAGCTGGTGGGGGGCCCTTGACAGGGGCTCTGCCCTTGACAGTGGGATGGGACTAGGTGGGCTTTGAGGTCCCTTCCAACACAAACCATTCCCTGATTTGACTGTCAGATTCAGGGCAGACTACAAACAAAACTCATTTTTAAGATGTTTGCTGCCACCTAGTGTCTGAATTCCCGTTTCCCATCTTAATATCATAGACTCATAGAATGACCCGGGTTGAAAAGGACCACAATGTTCATCAAATTTCAACCCCCTTGCTACATGCAGGGTCACCAAGTACTAGATCAGGCTGCCCAGAGCCACACCCAGCCTGGCCTTGAATGCCTCCAGTGTGTCACCACCCTCTGTGTGAAAAACTTCCTGCTAATATCTAACCTAAACCACCCCGTCTTAGTTTAAAACCATTCCCTCTTGTCCTATCACTATTCAATCTTTGTAAACAACCATACCCCCTCCTGTTTATACGCTCCCTTCAAGTATTGGAAGGCCACAATGAGGTCTCCCCAGAGCCTTCTCTTCTCTAAGCTAAAGAAGCCCAGTTCCCTCAACCTTTCTTCATAGGAAAATGGCCATCTTAACTGTCAGATTACTCTGGAATATAAGGCAGGGACATAACAGTAAGCTATTTTGCAGCTGACACTGCGGAGTAAGATTAACTTCTTGTTTCTTGTTGTGCTATCATGATGCAGGGTCTTTTGAAAGTAGCTACTGCAGGATTCTTATGATGAATTTTGGTTTATTTCAGTGCACTGAAAAGAAACATCATTTAATGTAAGCTGGAAAGGGATGTTATAATGTTTGAGTTTTGTTGTTGTTGTTGTTCTGTTTTTGTTTTTGTTTATTATATTATTTTATCCCTCCTCTCTATTCTACAAAATTACTGGAAAAAATACCTATGTTGCATCATTTGGCAGCATCTCAAGATTTGAGGATACGCAAACAACAAACACCAAAACTCTACTAGTTAAACTAAAATGAAGCTTGTCACAAAATATTTCTAATTCTCAAGTTCACCTCCTAATGTGTGTTTTTGGTCATAAAAGCTGAGGTGCATTCTTCTCATTCTGCAGTGCAATTTGTTGTCTCTGCCTGTTGACTGACCACTAGCCACTCAGTCATACTGAAGAGCTTTTAGGGTTGGAAATTACCTGACATTTCTTCTGCAACATCAATTCTTTTCAGTACATCTATGAATGGATATTTTTGGAAAGTATGAACAGTCTACAATGTGGAAGAGAACATCTTTTACATCTGGAATAGTTTTTGTCTTGAGTCCCTACCTAAAAATATGTAACAGAGACAATTAGTGAAGCAATTAAAAGAAAAAATAAAAGGAATATCTAAGCTAATTTTTAGCAGTATTTGACTACCAATGCACAAGAGATCAGTGAGAATAGGTTTTCAGCTACTGTAACAGTAATGAAATAGTAAATGCTTCCCTGCTACAGTACAACACCAAACTATATGAACTGGAATTCTAAAAACTGGAATTCTAAGTCCTAAATCCTTCCAGACTCAGATTTTCTACAAAGCATTTTTGTTATGGCAATTGTTGAGTCTAATCAAGACAATAAATGTAATACAGATAATCCATCTGAACAGTGCAAAACTAGAATATTTGGACAAAGAATCTTTCCATGAGGTACTCTGGTACATCATAAAATGATGGATAATTTCAGATTGTCATGGCAGGATGTTTACAACAGGAAAATGAAAGGCAAAACAACTGATGAACCCTGGAGGGCTATTGTTAAAACGTGAGACTAACACAGATCAGCATAGCTCTTCAACAGAGACTAGTCATCAAATAAAGATGCTATAAAATAACTTTTCTTTAATGGGATAATCCGAATACTAAGATGTATACTCAATATTTTACACAGAAACATGACCAGAGGCATGAAAACAGTGCTGTCTTCTATGTTAGAGTGATGTCGCTAGGGCAGACTGAGCCACAAAATGGTCTTGCTGAATAGGAGTAATTTGTCCTAAATCCAGTGATCATTATTACATTGCATCATTAATGCAGTTAATGTCTGTTCTTAGAGCACATTAACGTAGGCTTAAAATTAGAGATTAATTGCTCATATTATAGATTTCTATTTTTGCAAATCAAAGCTGTTCTAGGGTAATAACATGCAAAAATACAAATTGCATTAATTTGCATTCACATGCAAATGAGTTTTTTTCAAAAAAAAAGAAAAAAATGAATATGTACCTTAAGTACTTCAAATAATCAGCTAGCAATATATACATTGATTTTTATGGTTTGGTAAAGTTGGTTAATTATTGAAAGCTATACTCACAAATACCATTGCAGCCTAATCTCCAATTAAGAAACACTTTAAAGGTTTGCACATGCTTGAAGTATTCTTCTGAAGCTTTACTACTGGGCTATATAACGTTTGCGTCTCACCAGTCACACTGAGCCAGGGCTTGGACTGCTTTATAACTAACGTTCTTGCAGGTTTGCATCAGACCAGATTTGGCCCTCAGTTGGTCAGGAACCTTATTGCTTTGCAGATTTGGTACAGTCAAAGTCACACAAATAATAGTTCAAACAGCCAGATTGAGTTCTCCTGCAAACTCCCATCAGTTCTGTTAAAATTAGGTATGTAGAATCATAATAACCCAGCCCTGATGCAAGTTCCCAGCAGAGAAGGTGAGATCACTTACAGGAGAGGATATTTTGGAGATAGTAGGCCAACCCAGGTGCTAACACAAGTTAGAGGTCAGATTCTGCATTTTTTCTTGGCTTATAGGAGAAAGATAAGGCACGGGTTTTGACAGCCTGCCTGGCATAATTGCTTGCTAAATATAGCTCATTACAATTCTCAAGCATCTGCTCCTAATCAGCTGTGAACACCAACATGCCCCTTGATGTTACGCTCTCTTTAGGGTATTTAAGCCTACAAAAATAAAAAAAGAAAAGGCCTTCAAATCACAGATACTTCTTCCTACAATGAGAAACGTGCTTAAATGCTAGGGAAAATTCCAAAATTCTGGTTCCAAAAGATACCACTACCGGTTATCAATACTGAAGTTCACATTTTTGCTTTCAATCTCTTCAGAGAGATTTTCAGAGAGAAAAGTAATTTTTAACTCATTCCCTGCAAGACTATGCTGTTAGATTATTTGGTCATAATATTACAAAATACTACTGCAAATACAAAATGCAGAGAAAGACTGAAGACTTCACATTCACAACACAAGGCATTTAATGGGTCCTCTCATCCTTTCTTTGTCCCTTGTGTATAGGTACTTCCTGTCTTCTCTGACTTTCTTTCTTTTAGTTATATCCTTGTGTATACTTCTTTCCCTGTCATCCCCCACTTCTCCTGTTTGTTATTGGATGCATCTCACTTACCTGAATTTCCTTGATTTTGTGGTGGGCAGTCAGATAATCTGCATCTGGAAGAGAATGAAAAAGATGTGTGGGATGTTGTTCTCCAGACTCTTTATATAACATTTAGCTCACCTGGTAACTTCTCTGAAAAATATGTTTTCTTGAATAAAAAAATACACAGAGTGCCTCGCTGATTCTTCCAGTTAAATTTAATTTCTTGTAATATACTGTTTTATGTATCCAACTCTTTGCAACATTTGATGGAAGTTTGAAATTGAATTCCTTCACTTTATTGAACCAAATCCCCACCAACCCAAGATTTTTTAACCTAGTCAGGTATTTGTTTTGAGCTGCTCTGGACTTACAATCTCTCTCACTTGTTTTTAGGAAAGCATCCGTGCTGGTTTAGGTGGAAATTGTTAATTCTCTACACTAGAAACACATAGTAAGCATACAACAAATGGGAAATGGACTTACTCTCTATCTTTCTCACTCATTCTTAATCATGATTTTCCATTAAAATAGCATGCAACCACATATGTTCATAAAAAAAACAAAACCCAACTCCCCCCCCCCCCCAAAAAAAAAACATTTACTACACAATCCTTGAACAACAGTGTGTATCCCACTATTAATACTTTTCGTAGAGGAACATTTTGACACCTTTTGGAACATCTGTCACTGACATGATAACAATTTACCTCAGTAACTTGATTATGATGGAAAGCATTTCAAGCATCAAAAGTGATACCCTGGAAAAGAAAATGCATCGCAAGCTGGGAAGTACGGCCCTGCAGCAAGTCATTGAGAGTCCAAGTCATTATGTAGACACAGAATTATCTTGTGTCTGTTGCAGGTGGATTGAGAACTAGTGTCCTGTAGCCCCTGGTGCAGGTTTCCAGTGAGGAGGAAGTTTTCACAGAATCATAGAGTCTGGAAAAGACCACTCTCTCTGTGAAGAAATTCTTCCTAGTATACAATTTAACTTCCCATGGTGCAACCTGAGGCTGCTGCCCTGCATCCTAACCCTTCTGAAAAAACAGACTGGCACCCTCCTCATTGCAGCCTCCTGTCAGGTAACTGCAGAGAGTGAGGAGATCTCAGCCTCCTTTTCTCCAGACTAAACAGCCCCAGTTCCTCTGTATCTCCTCATTCTCAATCCCTTCACCAGCTTTGTTGCTCTTCTCTGCACAAAGTAGACCAACATAATGTACTTCTTGTAGTGAGGGGCCCAAAACTAACCGTATTTCTGAGAGTAGTTCCTCTGGCTGGACCAAATGGATAGCAACACAGGGAAACAGCAGCTAGGTATAGCTGCTGTATTTCCTTTCTTCTTTGAAACTCAACTAAGAATTTCACTGAAGCGTCATGAAGAATTCTGTCTCGTTACAAGATATAAAATGGTGTCTGTATTTTGGATTCCTGGTAATGGCAGCCACGGTATTTTCTCCGAGCACTGGAGGGCACTGCAGCATCAGGAAGGAATGTGCTTCCGACGGACTTTCCAGACAATAATGAATGTTTGCAAATATGAGGCGGGGCTGGGGGATCTGGAGGCAGCAGAGCACTGATCATTCATCGCTGCACTGCTCAGTCCACCTTCAGCTGGAAGGGTCACAGCTTTATACAGCCCCGTGAATGTCTCAGCAAACCTCTACGTCGGCAGGCTCTGTAGCAGCAGATGTGTGCTCAGTGCTTCCTTGTAAGTGCACACATTTCCCTTGAATAGTTTTTTATTTTTCTTCTTTTTTTACGTTTTACCGTATGGTTGAGATGTTATTGAACAAAACACATCAGTAGTCCTACACACTGAAAATATTTCACCCAGGTAGGATGGCATAGGGGTCTCCATTTTCAGTCAGTCCACAATAAAAACCTCATTAAGGTTGTGGGGTTTTTTTTTGTTGGTTTTTTTTTTGTTGGTTTTTTTTTTTTTTTTTTTTTTTTGCTTAGCTCAGTGATGGTTTCTTTAAACCAAACCAACCAACCAAACAGAAACCCCCTGCATTCACTCTACTTTTTCTTCCCTCCTCCAGCCAGGTCTTTTCAGCTCTGTATGAGCAGCTCCATCTCTCTACAGTGAAAAGGGAGGAGAGACTCTCACTAGGGGGTGATCCGCTTTTAAGAAACAAGAAAAGAAAACAGAAACCAAGAAAAGCTTATCTGTAGTGAAAATGGAATAACGGAAAATCATCTTAAATATCCCCTTTTAAGAGAGATCCTTGCTGTGGTTCTCACAAGCAAATCAGTAAGAGTGTAGCAGATGAGATGGTATTCCTACATTTGCAGTCAGAACATGTATCAAAAATAGCTTTCTTTTTCTTCCACTTTTGATTTTCTTCCCACTCACAGCATTTACCCTTCCTTGCATCAACAGTCTCTGATTGCCTTCTGCTCAAGCACTTTAATATATTGCTATTCTGTCATTTTCCATGTTATTGCACCAAGTCTTGTTATATCATCTTTCCCCCTTTCCATTACAGTTCTGTTCCTTCATCCTCCATTTTGCTGGGGCTGCTTAAAGCCCCCATCCTTTAGCTTGCTATCATCTTTCACCATCTCACCTATTCCTAATCCTACAACTACATCAAAACACTCCTTTTGGTTTCCTCCTTATGCTTTTCACCATCCCTTTTTTCAAGGTCAGACACATCTTCCTCTGTTTAGGAGATGCCTGGATGCAGCCTTCCCCTGGTAACTCAGTGCTAAGATCTCTCATTAGTTAATAGAGAAAGGATAGCTGAGTGTGAGAGAAGTAATAATTACTGAGAGGTGCTTGGGACCATGGGGCAAAGCAGGATGCAATGCTAATATGAGGAGCAGGCAGATAGACTTTCCAGGGTGTCTGTGAAATTGCTTCCAAATGCCCATTTTACCCAAGGATCAGGTTCTAACTTCTAGGATTTAATGACCTGAGGGCATGCACAGCCCTGATTCTGGTCTGCCCCAGGGTGGCAAGCAGTGATTTTGCTGAGCAGAAAGCTTTTTCACCTTGTGAGAAAAAAACGAAGGCAAGTGCAATTACTGACAGCAGACAGCATTAGCTCCCAGAGCCTGGAACGAGATATCAGGAAAAAAGAGCAGTTGTCTTACAAACCTATGATCCCACTCATGCTGGGCTGCATATCAAGTTAAGAAAGCAGTTACGTGTACTTTAAACTTGTGGCAAAGACCAAACCAAACTCTGACCATGAATCTAAAACACATTCTGTGTCAGGTTTTAGCAGTATAAGCTATTTAGGCAGAACTGATAGTGTAAAAAAAGCAGAGTTGTTATTTTGATTCAGTTGTATTTATGTCAATATGAACTAAAATTTCATATTCAAAGCCTCATGAAATTACTTATCAGGATACGTAAAGCTTTCAAAATACCAGAAGGAAATCTCTGTTTGAATCTTGGGAAACAGATTCTCTAGTACTTTCATTTGCTCTCTTTCACCATAGATCTAAGCTACTACCAATGACACAAATGTACTCAAGCTTATAAAATCTAAATAAAAATAGATTTCTTGCTGTCTGTCTACTAGCATCTGAGCTAATCAGTGATGGGAGGGGAGAAGAGAGGAAAAAGGCCAGAGCTATTTTTGTACTTGGAATCACAGACTCTGTCTTGTGATAACATTATGCTGGAACCATTCACTCATTGCCCAATCAAACTTGTTTGGACTAAAAAGGTCAACTAAAAACACAGAAGAAAGATTTCCTCATGTTGAAGAAATGTAGCATCAGGAAAATGTAAAGTTCTGCTCATATAAAATAGTCTTCAAGAAGATGGCATATCTGCACAGAGGACTAGCAAACAAAAAACTTGCTCTGACAGAATTTTGATATGAAATTAAGAAGCTTTTCATGCTCTAACTTGTTTGATTGTGCAGGGGCCAAAGATGACCTATGCCATCCCTCTTCTTGCTAGGGTGAATAACACTTCAGGGCATAGAACGAACAGGAGATAACACCCTTCAGAGTCAGTAGTACTCCTCGCATGTAAACATGACAGGATAGGCAGAAGGCACGCCTTGCTTCCACCCCTGAAATGCATTGCAGTAAATACAGCTTGACAGAGCAAGTTTTCCCTTCAGAGCAAAGCAATCCTATGAACCAGAGACCATGCTACGGACTGTTTCTGTAGATGCTTGCTCAATTACTATGACATGGACTCATTTCCCACCTAGGGAATAATGTAATGTCCACGTGCTAAAAGTCAGTTCTCTATATTCCAGGTTTCCAAGGTAATGAAAAATTATCTAGGTGTCTGTGCTGGTGAGTAAGGCACTCCAAGATGGTGTCTTCAGTCCCATTAAGGGGTCAGATTATTCAATCAACTAATTTTGACTCTCTGTTTCAGAAGCTGTTTGTTTTGTTTGTCTAGAGACATTTTGGTGGATTCAAAACAAGTTTCCAATTTGAAATGAATGCCCATATATGTGAAATATTTCTAATTGTCTCCATCTTGAAGCGTAAATACTGCAGATAGCATAACAAGCTGATCTGATTATGCCTAACATTATTCAGCAAGGGAAATGCATTCACTCAATGTTGCTAGGTTACAAGCCTTATTTACAGATAGAAGCTTTCAGGGCAGAGAGACCCAAAAAGCTTCAAGAGCAGATGTAGGAAGGAGAAATCATAAATGCCACTGATGATGCATTAGAATTAACTTCAATTTGTTTTGTACTTTGGAATCCCATTGAGAGAATGGTTAAGCTGCATACACCTCAGCATTTAAATAACCTATTGTGCTGCAAGCAATTCAGAGTTTAAGAAAGCAGAGAGCAAAAGGAACAGTAACCACTGGAATTTCACGTAAATTAAGTCCGTCAACAGATATAATTTTTTTCTCCGATTTCAGAATAATTCAGCAGTTGTAATCTAGATCACCAATAACCTATGCAAGAGCAGAAAAGGGCATCTATGGAAGATACTATTAAGAGGAAGATCTACTTTCAATACGTAGTCAGCTGGGCTAGCCTAATGAAAGTGATCCATTTTACTTGAATTTTGTTTTTATTTTTTCAGTTGAACACCGAACTTGGGCACTCTGGGGTATCACAGAATGACAGGGAGTGGAAGGGACCTCGGAAGATCATCTAGTCCAATCCCCTGCCTAAGCAGGAACACCTAGATCAGGTCACACAGGAACGCATTCAGGCAGGTTTTGAATGTCTCCAGAGAAGGAGACTCCACAAGCTCTGTGGGCAGCCTGTTCCAGTGTTCCGTTACCCTTAATGTGAAGAAGCTTTTTCTCATATTTATGTGGAACCTCTTATGTTCCAGTTTGCACCCTTTGCCCCTAGTCCTGTTTTCTTACAGGGGGAACAATTTATGTAAGCAGAAATTGAATTTCTAGAATAGAATCTCATCAAATACAGAGTGGAAATAATTTTTTTTTTTTTTTGTTAAGACAGCTCAAGTTGTTTCCTTTGAGGAAACAGGTACCTGAATTTCCAGGACAAGCTACTTCCACAGGTAGGACTGCTTCAGATAGAACTGTTTTGAAACACATTTCTCTTGCCATTGTTATTGAAAAATATGTAAACTTACAAGTGCTCACACACAAGGGGTCTTAATGAAAAAATCCTGCAGATACACAAGAGTGGCTTGTTCCAGCTGAAGGAATAGCTGAGAACATTTGCAGTGGATTAAATGCTGCAGCCTGTGTGCTCACCGTAGCTGCACCGTAAGCCTGATGATTAAAACATGCTGAACATTTTGAGTCATATTAGGCTGCACCTCCATACCCTGCCTGGCTGGGCCTGTTTATGTCAGCGTGATACAATGCTGGGGAGGTGGCAGGTTCTCAGCTGAGAAAAAGCACATTAAAAAACAAGGAGAGAAACAAGTAAAATGTGTTTACAGCCTGCTCTGTTGGCTTGCAGCTGGCGCACTCCAACATCTATCACTTAAATGTTTAAAGCTCTATTACTCAGGCAAATGAGTGGCAGTAGCTACAGGCACAGATGCAAGTTTTACTCTGTTAACCCTCCAATACCACCTGGAGTAACTTCTCAATGTCCCTGCAGTTCCTTTGTTTTAGCCTAGTGTACCAAAGAACAGAGCTTGACTCACCTAATTCAGACACACTGGGTAAGAGGGAAAGAGGCAAAATGTATAGGTATTGTTAAGTGCTTGGAGGCCATTAGTAATGCTCTTTCTTACAGTGAGGGAGCCATGGGGCTGTGCTTCCTTGACAAGCTCTCACAAACATGTCCATGAGTAGCAAATCCCACAAGACTCAGCTGTGGCTAGTCATGGACTTGACCCAGGCATAAGCCTGGCAGCCTGTCCTCCTGGGTGATTGCTTTGGAGATGTGCCTCCAAAGCAATGTGTCTCATAGCCAATGGTGCCCACATAACCGCTGGCACCCAGCCTCTCTGCCATCATTGGGTCCTCAGGCTACACATCCACATGGAAGGAAAGTTCAGTAATTTGAAAGGACCCGATGTTTCATAATCTCATTCAGAATCAAAGCTTAAATTCTTGGGAGAAGTGGGACTTAAACTACACATGCCCCAACAGCATTTTGTTGGGGTCAGCTTAGGTTTGCCCTACGCAACTAGTGATATTCTATGGGACCTTATCCTTTCCATGCACAGCTGTGGTAAAGCAGCTGCCCCTTCAGGGTTGTATATGGTGTGAATTACTGCAAAAGAGCTGAGGAGAGTTGAAAAGTACAGGATCCTTCCAGACCTGTGCTGATTAAGGATTTTTCTGTCTAAAAAAACCCCACACTGATCACTGCAGGCCCTTCTATTATCTGATCCGAAGAGTTTGAATGAGTGACTTTTGCAGGTTTTTTACAGCTTATCTGTGCTAATACAGACCTTAATTTGTATGATTGTTTTTACTGCAGTGACTAATAGGAGCCCCTGGCAGTGCTTCTTTCTATTAGATATGCATTCTCCTTACTCAAGTCTAATGCTTCATATCACATGCTTGAGGAAAAATGTTATTTTCTGGATACCTATGTGGAATCTTTGCTCTGTCATATTTATTATGACATTAAAATTTAGTTGAAGATGAAAAATATGGGAAGGAAATGAATGTTTCAACCTTTATTTTCTATATCTATGCTCTAAATTCTCCCAAAGAACCTGAATTTACATGGTGAGACCTAGAGGTGTTTTCTTCTTTTTTGCTCTCTGAAGAACAGCTCTGTAGGAGGATTTTTTTCCTTACTCAACAATGACAGAAACATCCAGAAAAACTTCAGGGTTTCTGAATTTACTTAGAAGAAACGAACTACAAATTGATCTATTGATTTGGACCAAATATATTTGATTGGAATTTTATTACTTCCTAGGACACTTATTACAGAAAGTTTCAAAAATTTTACATCATAAATTCTGTGATTTAAATATAGCTTTTTAATTTTTTATGAAACTGCTTTCTTTAAAATAAATGTTATTTTTAAGTGGCAAAGTAGAAAAAAAAAAAGAAAAAGCTTGATTAAAGTGATTAAACTTTTAACAGGGATCTGGTTTAATGATTCAAAAGTATCAATTGATCAATTTCATCTTTTTTTTTTTTATCAAAACATTAACAATCCATATCATTTGTATTCATGGGTGGAAATATCTAGCTTGGCTTTGATTCATCACCTGAATAAAGAAAGCTAATGCTTTGAACCGTCAGTGGATGTGATTTGTGAACTATCTGAAGCACTGAAAGATTTGGACGATGTACCCATAATAAACAGTTCCCCTAGAGTCCCAGGCCCCTTGTTCTGTACAATCCATGCTTTTGTTGTATCCACTCACCATCTTAAACTGATTCTTGCACCTCAACTTATCTCAGGACTGATAAATCAACAAATCACTGTGAAAATACAGTTGTCTAGCAGTGAGAAATTTCGGAAATATTCAGAATAAATTGTTTTTCCTCTCTCTTCTGGTGCTGCTCATCAGTAATCTTAGCGATAACAGGGTAGTAAGACTTTTTGGCACAGTACAGAATGTATGTTTATCTCTTGGGTGATTTTTCAATAATTAAGGATCAATGTTTTGAAGAAGACAGATGCTGTTATTCCTGTGGCCTTCCTGAAGAAAAACTATCATGATGGGATAAATCCTATTTGTTGTAGATTTTCAATGTAGTTTCAGATAATTTTAAGACTATCAACTTCCATGTAATTCTGATGTGCAGTAATAATTTCTGAAGTTTCTGGTTTTATCAATATTTTCTCTGAAATCTCTTGCATTTATTTCCCTACACCTGACACAGATGAAATTATTGGACTGAGAGAAGAAATGGAAGACCCACAGAAATTCTAGAATCCAGGTACATTTTCTTGTGTATTCCAGGCTTTTGGTTGTTTGGTTGTTTGTTGTTGTTGTTGTTATTTTTGCTGTCTGCATCTGGACAGCTTTTCCAGGGAAGAGATTCCTTTTTCTTACTTGGTCCTCTTTTTTCTTTTTTTTGCTTCGCTTTGTGCTATTTTAGAGAAGTAATAAGATGCAACTAGGCTATCCTTATCTGAAGTGGCTCTATAACTAGGACAAAGTCGGAATGAATCTCTTCGCACAAACTTGCACAAATACTGATATTAATGCTTTTTTTGTCGTGTGTATGTGTGTGAAATATACTGGTATTATATAATATAAGGCTAAATTTAAACAACTTCAAAGAAGAAAGGTAGCCGTTATTGTTTTATACCTCACTTGATTTCAGAATAAACAGTTATCATGTTTGATACTTTTTTTTTTTTTTCCTGATGTTTCTTCTGAACCCTGTGGCTCTGTAATACACTTGGAAATATCATTGGAAAAAACTTTCTTGTTTTGACAGTGGGAATGTCTTATTAAAAGCAGACTGTGTTATGGTGTCATTTTTACTTTTGTTCAGAAGCATCAGGTGCACAGCTGTATAGATACACAGGAGTGGGAAGAGCAAGAAGTGAACTGAAATTTTAACCCCAGAGAAAGATTAGTCTGTATTTTCTGGATGCAGTCAGTGTCATCAAGCTAGGTACCTTTCCTGTTTTCCTTAAACAGCTTTTCTTGTTCAGTCTGCTATCTCACTAACAATATCACACTATCTGTAGGAGAGAGACTGTCTTATTTTCCTAATGCTTTTGCTGTACCTCTAAGGCTACAACAAAGTAGAGCACTGGGCATACATTGTCCCATTTTTTTGCCCCACAACCTTGTGTTAGTGATTAACATCATCTTGTCTGTCAAAAAAAACCCACAGTATAGTGGGAAAATGTGATGCAACCGGGTCAAAAGGAAGAGAGCTGATTCAAACGGGGCACTATGACAGATCTCCATCTGTGCATTTCAGCTGTCACATGAGGCCTCCCTGGATGGAAACTAAAAGTGTGCTAATAGGCTGCAACTTCCCCAAGGTATGTAAATAGCAAATGCTCTTTTAGATACATGACTTGCAAAATATTATAACAGCTTTAAAAATGTCACAACACAACAGAAAAAAAAAGAGAATTTTGCTGTAAATTCCTGAGGGGAATTATCAAAGGGAAGTAAAGAGAACATTGGGAGAAAGGGAGGTGTCAAATTTGGCAGCCATCAAAGCTTCAGATGACTGAAAAGCAAATCAAATGGTCACCTCTTCTAAGATATCATCTGGAATTTCATTTGATTATTTTCTTTTTCCATTTTTGAACTTGTCATCAGGAACCCTGTGCTTTGCTCGAAGGAGGTGTGTTTAATCTTGTCAGCTTTCAGAATGAGTCAAATGAAAATGGATCTACTAAGGGCTAATGTACTACTTCAGGTTCAAAGCCAAGTAAAAGTTTTGTGTTTCTGGGCCCTGAGACATCTTTAGAGAACTCTGGAAATACTGTACTTGTCCTACCAAGCCCAAAGAACTAAGAAAGAGCAATTTTGTACTGTTACATGTTATGTTCTTGTAAATTTTCCTTCATAGGCATGAAACAGAACTTTTTCCAAAGGAAAGCAACAGGTGAAAATTGCCTTATCAGAAGTAAAAGGAAGTGAGTTAAACATTTCTTCAGCCAAATGCTGCTTTTGTATGACTTGTGGTTTATACAGATAGAAGTTGTCGACAGAGTGCTCTCAGTGTAACTAATAACTCTCATATTCTATGATTATGTGATTCTATATCTTCTGCTAGGCATCGAGGCTCTGTTGCAAAATTGATGCTCTAGACTTTGAAGGAAGCTGAAGTGTCACATGTGGCCATGCTCCAATAGGAGGTTTATATGAGGAATGTCAGAGCACGAGGAGCGCTAGAATATGACAGACACCCTTGTGCTTTTGAGGTACAATGATTAACAGAAGTATTTATAAAACCTTAGGAGATAAATGTTCTCTTTCCTATTTCAGGACATATCTAAACACAGCTTTATTTGTTTAATCTTCAAGAGACAGATTATATTGTTTGATATTTGCTCAACCAAAAGAACATTGATAAGAACTGCTTGACAAATAGGCAGTTCATTCTTAGAAGAAGGAAACTGTGGCTGATATGGAAAGATTAGTGTCTGAATCTGAGATGTAAAGTTGCTCCTAATGAAGCACACAATCTATCTTGTGCATGCATCACTAGCAGTACTGCTGAAGGCAGAATGGGCTTCAAAAGCCAATAGAAAATGGCTTGTGATTTTGTAGTGGAACATTTGACAGCTTTTAAGGCAGCTTAACTGCTTTTTTAGAAAAGATTACATTTTATTCAGCATTTTATTTAGCTGTTTTCTTATGCAAGTAAACAACTACTATATTTCTAGAGTTGCTTAAACCTTCCTCTGATGGTGAAATAACTTATGAAAATCTTCGAGCCTGGCAAAATCTTGCAAAGTCTTGTAACTCATATATTTCGTGTTCATTAACAAGGACAGGCTGATACACTTTTCAACACTGTTCAAATCCGAATCCCCAGCTGAAGTGCCTTTGTACCAATGCACACAGCCTTTGTGTGTAGCAGGACGAGTTGGAAACTGTGATGCACTTGGAAAGTTATGACCTTGTTGCTATCACAGAAACTTGGTGGGATGATTCCTATAACTGGGATACCACCTCTGAGAGTTATCGTTTCTTTAGAAGGGATAGGCAAGGTAGGAATGGTGGGGGAAGTTGCCCTCTGTGTCAAAGAGAGGATAGACTGTGAGGAGCTCCCTCTGAGAAACAGTGTAGTGCAAGGTTTTGCACTTGGGCCAGAGGAATCCCAGGCATTTATACAGACTGGAAGGAGTGGTCCTTGAGAGCAGCCCTGCAGAGAAGGACCTGGGGGTCCTGATGGATGAAAAACTTAACATGAGCCAGCAGGGTGCTCTTGCAGCTCAGAAAGTAAATGGTATCCTGGGCTCCATCAGAAGAGGGGTGGCCAGCAGAGACAGGGAGGTGATTGTTCCTCTCTACACTGCCCTCGTGAGGCCCCATCCAGAGTACTGTGTCCAGGTCTGGAGTCCCCAATACAAGAAAGACAGAGAGCTGTTGGAGAGGGTCCAGAGGAGGGCCGCGAAGATGATCAGAGGGCTGGAGCACCTCCACTACAAAGACAGGCTGAGGGAGCTGGGTTTGTTCAGCCTGGAGAAAAGAAGGCTGTGGGGTGACCTCACTGCAGTCTGTTAGTACATAAAGAGAGTCAACTCTTTGAAAGGGTAGATAACAGCAGGACAAGGGGTAATGGTTTTAAGTTGAAGGAGAGGGAAGATTTAGGTTGGATGTCAGGGGGAAGTTCTTTACTGTGAGAGTGGTGAGGTGCTGGCACAGGTTGCCCAGAGATGTGGATGCCCTGTCCCTGGAGGGGTTCAAGGCCAGGTTGGATGGGGCCTTGGGCAGGCTGGTCTAGTATTAAATGTGGAAGTTGGTGGCCCTGCCTGTGGAAGGGGGTTGGAGATTCATGATCCTCGAAGTCCCTTCCAACCCGGGCCATTCCGTGATTCTGAATACTCTGTGAACAAAAATGTTTTTATACCATCTATCGCAATGCGCTGTAAATGCTGCACGGAAATCACTGCAGTGATGTGGCTGAAGGTGTAAGCTAACTGTGCACTAACCACTTTGAGGCAAAGAATTTTAAAAATCTAGCAACCTATCCAGAAAATAAAGAGGAAAAACAAAAACATTGAGAAAAATCCCGATACCCAGGAAATGCTCTCTGATACAGAAATATAACATTGAAAGTGATATCTCTATGTAAACAATTAAATTTTCATTCTGTTAAGCTCTGAACACAGGTACAGGGATTGATAAAAAAATTATCCTAATCAGATGTTGGATAGATTTCAAATTGTATAGGATAACACAAATACGGATTCAAAATTTTGGGTATCCTGGCAACGCTTCTTTGCACTCCTTATGTTTCATAAATGATTGAATCAAACAGCAGCAGTTTACTGTGCTGAATTTTGTATGCATGTTTAAAATGCCTTCCATCTATAGTCAAAGAAATTGAAGTAACATTTTAATAATTGCATGAGCTTTAAAACAGACTTGTCATTTAAAAACAATTAGCGTTAATAGGGTTCTCCTCCACAAATATGTGGAGTATGACAGTGCAAACAGAAAAGATTTGAACTCTGGAAGCCAGGAGTTTTCCTGCATTGGCTGTGTCGTAATGGTAAGCAAGGGACAGTTACATCCTTAGCTTAGATACAGCCCTAGTGGAACTCATCTAACATCCAGGCTACTGCAACATTCAACTGCTCCAGTCTACAGCACAGAAGACAGTTTTGACTAGCTGCCAGAAAGATACCAGTTTTTATTCTCTGCAACATGACCGGGTTATAATTGTGAAATTGGATCGATAACAAGAATGATGCCACAAATACATGTTTTACATGGAAATACAGTTTCTTTTTGTCTTGTTCCATTGAGCAAAAAGTGGAACAACAAACAAACAAAAAAACCAACAAAAAACAAAAAAACAAAAAACCCCACAAAACCCAAACCAACCAATGAAAAAAACAAAAAACTTGATGATAGGATGCATCAAGAGTACATCAAACTCAATATAAGCAGGCCATGTGTGCTTTCATCCCAGCAAGCCAAGTGTACCTTGGGCTGCATCAAAAGAGAAGTGGCCAGCAGAGTAAGGGAGTAGATTTTTCCCTTCTACTCTGCCCTTGTGAGGCCTCGCACTACTGCATCCAGGTCTGGAGCCCTCAGCACAGGAAAGATGTGGAGCTGGTGGAGTGGGTCCAGAGGAGTGCCATGAGGATAAACAGAGAGTGGGAGCATCACTCTTATGAATCCAGGCTGAGTCAGGTTTATTCAGCCTGGAGAAAAGAAGGCTCCAGATAATAATTAAGGTCTCTTTCAACCAAAACCATTCTACAGTTCTATGATTTTCTTATTCTGTGCTATAATAAATAACGTTTCTATAATTTTATGATTTGGTGTAGTATTTTTTTATTTTGTATCTTCTTATGTCGTATTTTTGACTGGTAATTTTTACTGCTTCTAAGATCTTTTCTCCAAGTTACTTTAAAAAAAATACACTTTTTTTTTTTTTTTTTCTTTAGAACCATAGAATCATAGAATCATAGAACCACCAAGGTTGGAAAAGACCTACAAGATCATCCAGTCCAACCATTCACTTATCACCAATAGCTCCCACTAAACCATGTCCCTCAACACAACATCCAATCGTTCCTTGAACACCCCCAGGGTTTGTGACTCCACCACCTCCCTGGGCAGCCCATTCCAGTGCCTGACCACCCTTTCTGAGAAGTAATATTTCCTAATGTCCAGCCTGAATCTCCCCTGCTGCAGCTTGAAACCATTGCCTCTAGTCCTATCACTAACTGCAATTATGCCACTAAAGCTCTATAAGCTTTTACAAAAGACATCAGCAAATTGCTGATGCCTGTGCTGCCGTGAAAGTCTTGTTCTGCAGTGGGTTGCTGGCCTGAATCACACAGGATGACGCACAATTACCCAAATGTTTTTCACATTTATCTCAAGAACTGGAGTTTTATCAAAAGTAAAAAAGTGTTGTCAGTGGCAAATAAGCTGTTCTCTGAGCTGCACTGGTGTACTTCTGGAACAGGCTATGCTTACAAAGCATTGTGTTTTCTTTCACTCTACCTGTCATTCATGAGGTCTGCAGGAAAAACAAGAGATTAAATAAAACTATTTGAAACTTTTGAAGTGCAATACACTGACCTATTATCTAAATATCAAATGAGATGAATTAATGTTTTCTTCTGTCATTAAATGCTGTGAAACCATGAAGTGAATAACATATACAGTCTGATATTGTTGTGTGCATCGTGCTAGCTGTTGGAGCTGTGTTTGCCCACAGTAGCTTTCGTATAATAATCACTAAAAGCAACTATCTCGAATGTAAGCTCAATTAAAAAAAAAGCTCATTATACAGATTTTCCAGCCTGATGCTTAGAGAGAAGAGCTTTAGAATAATTTCTCTATTTAAAATGAATTGATATTCATCTAATGCCAAAAGATCAACATGGTAAGTACCTACGCTTCAGATAACTGTCGGCAACCTACCTTATTACAAGCTGATCTGGCAAAATGAAAGGATTTATTTATTCTTCAGAACCATTTTGTTCTTTGCAGCCGAGCTGATTACCCTGCTCAAGCAAGAATTTTGACTTGTGTTCAGCACAGAGGATCTTAGGATAACTTTATGAAACTGAGGATTGATTGTGAGTCTAAAATGTGCCTGTGACCAAACACAGAGGCATGAATTAGAGAGGTGCTGCTAGAACAAAATAACCACACTTTTGCACACAGTCAGAGGAGTTGCATGACACACTCTTGAGATGGCAATTGGAGGCTGCAGCTCCAGATTGTTTTCTTCCCATCTTTTTACCTCTTGGGAATGGGTATTTCTGTCTCCATAGCAACGTTCAAAGTTAAAAACTTTTCAATGCCATGTACAGGTATATAATTTCTTATGGCTAAAAAGAAGCGTTTGAGTGAGAGATTTTGTAGGACTACTGCAAGCTGAATGCTTTTATACAAAGAATAAAATTATACACAGAGTCCATTTCATCTCCTCAGGCTACCATGCATTACTATCTTTCTGTATCTGAAGTACAAGTAATCAGTCACACCTCAAAATTGTGATCAGTCGCTGCAAATTTCACTAGAGGGTTTTGCATACAGCATTTTTAATAATGGGAGCAAAAGCACTGGATAAAGTTGGAGAGCAGATGTTTCCATATTCTACTTTTCACCATGGAACAAAGCTACTAATTGGAGTGAAGTAGGTATTCACATTATCTTAACCGGTACTGTGAAATCCAAATGGTTTTCTCAAGAGCTTCACCTCCTGTAACTCTAATTGCATGAGAACTTCAGTTTTCTATGCCAGCATTGCAGGGAAAATAGAAATTACAGTGCGGACATATCCCTGGAGACAATTTCTAATTTCCCTCAAACCAGGATTGCACCCTTGCCTTTGGAACATTTATTTTGGTAGCTAATTTGCAGGATATTAGGATAACTGCATACATGCGCTACACCAAATGGCTTAAAATTGTTATATCACCCTTAATCTATTGATTCTACCTGGCCCTTCCAAATCTGTTTTTCTCTGATTAGGTAAAATTATTTGTACTGACCTACAGATTAGTTTGTGAGGAACACATGGAACCAGATTATATCCCCCAACCTCACTAGGGTAGATATTATTTTCCATAACATAAGCACTGTTTTATATCTATGTTCTATACTATCAATGAACTCTATGCATTTACCTCTCCTCTATTAAAAAGTATTATCCATATAAGTGTCATCTTTATAGAACTTGCTTAAAACAGCAAAAGTATTGTATTTTAAATGGAGTGTTGCTTTTTTTTTATAGTTATGGACTGACATGTCAAATTTAGCAGATATTTACTGTATCCTTTCAAGGGAAAGAAAATGAAAATCTTCATCTCTGTCTCTCTGTTTTATTCCTCTCCCCACCTGGTTCTGAAGATCTTAATTTCTTTGAATTATTCTTGCTTTGAGATTCTACATTTAGTAATGCATTTTACATTTGAATTTTCCATTACTGTTGATTAATTAATGCTGAAACATAGCCAGAAAAGCTTGCAGTAGGTGGGCTGCACAATGTTTAAATGCTCTGCATAAATCTTCCTGACAATATGCTCACTCCTTCTGAGTATATATTCTTCTGAAGTTGCTGAACAAGGGATGACCTGGCCATCTGTGATGCTGATGTCAGAGGTGAATTCTAAGAAGTAAAGTTAACCTTTTAAAAAATTGGGCTTGATAGAATTTGAGTTTTTTACTGCCTAGCAGATATTAGTGTAGGCTTTTTGCAATGTAAAGAATTTATGGTCTTGATTCACCTGGACTGTTGAAAAGGTAATAATCACTAAATGTCTTCTACCACTTTCTTCCTTCCCTCCTGCTAGCTTGTTTTGTTTTAGAGACAATCCCAGTTGAAAATAATAATATAAAATATGATAAATGGGTATTCTGAATCAAATAGGTTTGTTTTCCTCAAGACCATTAATTTATCTGCTGGCGCGTTTTGCTAACCCCCTCAAAATACCTGATAGACTTTATGACATTTTGTTTTAAAATACGCTTACTGGGTACAAAAATCAGGAGACACTGGAAATTATGGAAAGTATTACATTAATAAAGCCACATGTTTTGTAATTCTTATGTGATCATTATTTTAAAAACTGATCTTGGAAATTTTGTTTTTAGTTTGACCAAAGTCAGCCTGAATTAGGCATGCTAGTTGGTGCATATGTACCCATCCTCACAGGGGCTGTTCCCATCTTTTTCATCACATATCACAAAACCAGGAGTTGTTTTCAGAACTGTAATTAACTCTTCTCTAAGTTCAGGTGTTGATCAAATTGAAATGAAACAATAAGTATATAAATAGCCTGAAAAATGTCACTCAGTTCTAACAATGCTACTTTCTTGCTTAATTATGTTCCTCTCCCTGCAGTTCTGTCTTCCCACCACATTACCTACTGTTTGTGAAACTGCTATGAGCATGCTGTAAGCACCTTGAAGGTATCTGATGACAGTCTACAGTCTAGGTAGGCCTCAATAGTCTAAATGACTCTGACAAAAGGCTCTTTGTTCTCAGGCACTATTAAGCAATCTAATAACAGCAACAACAACTCCAAACTCAAACTATCGCTTTGTATGTAAGTACCCAGAAGATTCTTGAATTATGTTTACAAATACATCAATAAAAGTTATTACTGTGCTACGTAACATTAGATAATATACATCAAATCAGCGGTAGACCAAGACTGCAAAATTACTGAAATAAATAAATAAAATTGCTCTGCAGCAGCAGATATTCAGTGCCAATGAGTCCGGTTTAGCTTGCAAATAGAGACTGCTCAGTTGCAGCTTAAATTTAAATCAAATTTTGGGGCAGTATCTTAAGAAAGTGTGCCACTAAAAGGTGTTTTCACTTGCTTAAAGTAAAACTAAATTAAAGCAATATTGTCTAGACCTCAACATTTCAAGTTACCACTTCCACACTGGTTATTTAGGAGTTTTGTGAGACACAACAACCATTGTTTTCTTTCATGTGAAAGCAAAGTTATCCACGGAGAAAAGATGGACTATAGTCCTTGCCTCTCCTGCTCACCTTCACTATCTCTGATATTATCTCTGATATGTGGACCTTAAAACTACCTTGAATAGGAAAGCTGCTGAGGCTCAAGTGGTTTGAAGAGGCTACAGTATCAAACCTTCTGAAGTATGATTTAAGCTATTCTCAGGAGATAAAGTTAATTGTGCTGTTGAAGCAACTTGCCCCGTGATGTCTACTAATATTTACAGAAGATATGCTCATGTATGCCTAGCACTGAGTGTATCCTGTCACTCCACTGACATCCACTGGATCCACTATCAAACAGCGGTTACTAAAACAGTCTGTCATTGGAAGAAGTTTAACTGTTAGCGCATTAAGAGAGTCACTGAGAGGTTTTGGCTGTAAGGAAAAATCAGCAAAGTGCCTTTCAAATGATACAGACCAGCTAAGCGTGCAGATGTTATAAGGACAAGTGAGCAGACTTCAGCCATTCACACTAGAAAGTGGAGCACCAGAACGTTTCAATGAGAGGCAAAACTGCAGTGATTTCATTGGAAATGCATTAGGTGTCATTAAGGATTTCTAATGCCTTCTGAGAATTATGATGATCACGTCACCAGTACGAACTCATGCATGCCACTCTGGAATCAAGCCTAGTTTCAGGTGCACTGCATGCAGTTTGTTGAAGTGGTAATTGCAGGACATTCTATCAATCTCATCTCTAAGTGAGGGCTGGAAACATCAGACTGTAACACAGATTGGCAAGTACTTTGTTTTGTTTTGTGGGGAAAACATGATTTTGAAGCTCTTAAAAGATTATACTGAAGAGATCTCCAAATGAAAGTGATACTGGGAGCTCAGCTGTGATGCTGGACACCTGTCTGTTTTGGGGGAGAGAGGCAGGGAGAAAGGAAAGGAGAGAGGGAAGGAAGTGCTCCTCAGCTCTCTGGAATATTATTGTCATCTTCATTGCAGTTTGAAGCCTGTAAAAACGATAAGTGAAAATGTGTGAAAAGCGGTATTAAATAAAATTCTTAAGATAAATATAGATAATTTTTTTATATTCCTGTCAGAGGAATTTGGCAGATGACTAATGCTTTGAGGATGTCTCATATATTCTTACAGCATGCGCCCCACACCTCTAAAAACGGTGTCTGTATATGATCCAAGCCCATGTATCATTATCTTCCTGAGTTAGTTCAAATGAACCATACTTACTCTGTGTTTAGTTTTATTTCATAAATGTCAAGATTGGGTGACTATATGTGTGGAAGGTAATCAGCCTCTAATAAATAGGCTGCCTGCTTTTTCTACAGAGACTTCCAGGGTACAGGTCAGCAGCATGCATTTCATAGATTTCAGAATCTATTTAGAATCAAATGAACTTCATCCTTGCATAATGGTCCTGCACAGATATTCCTGTGACAGCTATGTCTCTTTAGACCCCAGATATGCAACAAAACATACAGTTGTCTATCACTTAACATCCTTTCTGTCCTTCTCACCAGCTGTATCAAAACAAGTGCTTGCTTCATTGGGTACATGGAAAAATAACTCCATGGTGTGCATTACTCTGGAAAAGGAAACACGTGTTGAGGTATACAGCTTATAAGAGAAAGGAATGACAACCTTTAAGCAAATAAAACAATTGAACTTCCCCTTGTAGTTTTCTTTGTAAATATTCAGAATCTATTCTTTGAAGTAAAGAAACTTCAAGTTGCCGTGCTTGGTTGTCAATATAAGAAGGGGGGAAAAAAACCCAACAAACTCACACTACAAAAGGGTGCATAGATTTTAAGATGGTTGAGGTTTAGTTGAGCACACTGTTTATTGAAGGTATCTCACACAGTTGTTCTGGAGTGTTCTCATTAAAAAAAAAAAAAAAAAAAGTTTTAAAAAACATCCAGTTGATATAAAGGACCTTAGCCTTTCAGATTTGAAAGATCAACTCTCTTCCTACGCTTGTAACTCTCATGTGAATTTCATAGTATCAGGTATCTCTGCTATTGTACCAATGTGTCCTACACTGCTGAAAGTTTAAACATTAGAATCTGCTTTGCGTATTTCAAAATAACTTTGGAATATCACCAGAAGGCACTCCAAAACCAAACCATTCTTCCAAAATTAAGCCATACTACCCTGATGTTTTTCTTCCACTTTTTTTTTTCTTTTTTTTTAAAAGGCACAAGTTCCTGTGAAGTTTTTTAAAAGTTTCAAAAGCTATCAGTATTTGTATATAATATCAATAAAAATAGACAAAGATGATATTATGTTAAAAATTTTTTCAGAAATTCTTGTTGGGCATTGTCCATCAGAATTTCTGTTTTGATTTACATAGCTGAAGTTTTTTCCTCCTTGTTTTAATTCACTGACTAAAAGCAGACCACAATGTACATTTCTAGAATGTGCAAATAAGTTCTACACCTTCTACAAAAAATGTTTACAAAGCATTTTGTAAATGCATTTACATTAGCTTTTTAGTATAATTAAAAGGTGTTAATCAGGAGAAGATAAGGTTATGCAAAAAACACAGTAGCCTTCTCTGTCCATCTCTTCCTAATGAGGCCACAGCTCATATGGTCACCTGGTCCTTTTCATTTTATATTTCAGCCATTACTTAAAAGCCTATTCTACACATTATTTATTATTTATTTTTGGGAAAGTCACTCTTGAAAAATATTAAAGCACCTTGCTGATAAATTGTTTGAGCTGCTGAAGCCAGCATTCAATATATCTTGAAACACGGGAAAATTCCCAATAAGTAAGACTAAATCTGCAGTGGGGGCTAAAAATGAAGAGGGTGACCTGAGCAGCTGTAGGATGGTTAGCCTGATATCAAGGTCAAGCAAAAATAACTAGAAATACTGCTGCGGGATGTGAAGATTACTAGCTGAAGAGTGTTAGTACAATTAATGCCGGTCAGTGTGCTTGTTTATTTTAATTGAGAATCACTCATGTCAAATAAACCAGTCTATCATGTAATCATGAGTCCACTAGGAGACTGAATAATCCCTTTAGTCTAACAAAAGGTCTTGCACTGTATATTGTAGCTACAAACGGGTGAATCTTGTCTTCATGTATTCATTAAAAATATTACAACTCAGCCTCACAGTGATCTATTACCCCACATGGTGATTAGCTTGCAGTAGCTTGTGTGATGGCATTCCAGCTAACAAATGTCAATGTGACTTTCAAAATACCTTATTTTTGAAAATGCACTTCTCTCCTTGACATCTGTTGGCATCTAGCTTATGAGTACACAGAGATCTACTGCATTTTTTGGTGATCACTTTGCACTCTGCAGAGTTATGCAATGGTAATTTCCTTCCTATCTATAAGGCTGAACAGAATTTTATTTTTCCTGTTACACTGAAACAGAGATTTCATAATATGAAGTAAACACTTCCAGGGAACCTTGCAAGGTGAATGCAAGTCAGGGTGCATCTGCATGTGCATAGGTCTGACCAAGAAGTGCAATTTGAAGGGAATCTCCTGACCATTCCTGTTTATTGCTCTTTGATTCACATCATGAAATGGTCTTAGAGTGTATAAAACATTTTCTTTTTGATGCAACAAAAATGAAAGGATGCATATTCACTCAAAAGTTGTAGTTATTGTGTGGATGTCAGCTTTCAGCACCAGCTACTTTTCCTCTGAAGATCTACTGGACTGATAGAGTCATAGCCTTCACACTTTCCCAAAACGATGTGTTATCAAAAAATTTGTTCCAACATAGACTGTCATGGCTGCATTTTTCTATCTTATCACTCTTTACAGATGACAGTGTAAGATCTATGTGGTTGCTTCACTGCAACAAATTAACTTAGCTGATAAGGCAATTGTGTGTAAAGGTACTGCCTTATCTGAAAAGGACAGTTAGAAGTTTTGTTAATAAGGGACATTGTACTAAGAATGAGAAATTAACCAAGAATAGTCATGAATGCTGCATGACCTTGTCGGGAACAAAAGACCCTTATCAGAAAATGAAATCTATGAACAACTCATAGGACAATTTGGCTGTTTAAGTAGGTGGGTCTTTGGATGGAGCACAGTGGAGTTTCCAGGAGAAAGGAACTGGTTCATAAATCCCTTGAAAATAATGGTGAGTGCATATCTCTAACTCCACAGAAGTGACTTTAGTTGGCAGTCTGAGGCTATTTCTTAGAAGGCAGCCTAGTATAAGGTAATGCAAGCATTCAACATTGTTTCAGCTGGTTTCTCGTTTTGAGACAATATCTTGCCTTGAATGTCTTTGAAATGGACAGTACCTTCTGGACTACTGGAGTCACGTCTAAATATACACAGATGGATTTTATAATTTCAGGCATACTGAAAAACATTTTTTTTTCTTGTTCTGTGATTTTTTTTTTGGTAAATGCCCAGAAACAGTATTTTGAATGGGAGCTTTTGGACTGAGGAAATCAGGTGCAGAACCTCATATGAGGAAGCGACTTGTTTCATTTTATTAAGACAATATTTACATCAGCTGTAGGCCTGGTCATTTATCTTTGATACGAAATCTGGGAGGATCTTCAGGTTTCTGAGCACCTATCTCTGCTTTATCGTGATAGAAGAGAGCTGTCCTGGATATGGACAGTCCACTTCTTCCCGGACTATCAGTTTTCATGTTGGTGTCTGCAATTTGAGTGGAAATTTAAACCATGATTATTTGGAAACATGGGAAAAAAATACTGCTATTCCAACAACCTCTTTTAGGAATCTTCATTCTTAAATAAGTGGCTTTGCTGAATTAGACTATCAAGAGTTCAATTCTAAGCTGGCATTGTATGAACTTGCAGTTTAAAAACAGATTTGCAGCGTGAGAAAAACACTATTAAAAGATACATACAAAGTCAATTATTGTACCAAACAGAGAAGATTGCCTTTAGCTGACCTACCATCTCAATTCTGTGAGGCTGCCTAATAACTTCTGTGATTTCATTCCTAATCTGGTTCCTGAGGAGCTGCTTTTTATTACAGCACTGTGAGTGCTGCTGCTCTGAAATTTTATTTACTTGCACCTTTTCCCTACGGCCTGGAGCTCTGATGTCTCAGAGCGGTGTCTATGTACTTCTTCTCTGTGCTTCATCATTTTCACTCCATCACTGGACAGATTTTCAGCTTCAGAGTTTTCTCCCTCTCCTACTGCTCTTGTACAGTGGGTGGTGGTACCTGTTTTCAGTGCAATAATTCTGCTGTAGGCTCATGGTTTTTATTTTGTAGTAGTTTGGTCTCCACGGGTCTTAAGTATGTATGCCTTTCTGGGGAGACCTGCAAGCAGCTCTTGGCTTGTTCAGTCAGGAGAAGAGAAGGCTGCAGAGTGATCTCATTGCAGCCTTACAGTACCCCAAGGGAACCTATAAACAGGAGGGGAGGCAACTCTTTACAAGGGCAGATAATGGCAGGACAAGGGTAAATGTTGTAAGTTGAAGGAGGGAAGATTTAGGTTGGGTATCAGGGGGAAGTTCCTTACCAAGAGAGTGGTGAGGTGCTGGAGCAGGCTGCCCAGAGAGGTTGTGGATGCCCCATCCCTGGAGGTGTTCAAGGCCAGGTTGGATGGGGCCCTGGGCAGCCTGGTCGAGTATTAGATATGGAGGTTGGAAGTCCTGCCTGTGGCAGGGGAGTTGGAACTTGGTGATCCTTGAGATCCTTTCCAACACAATGCATTCTATGATTCTATGATTCTAAAGTGGGGCTATAAGAAAAAAGGGGTCAGACTCTTTAGCAGGGTCTGTTGTGATCTTATATGACCTTTCAGTGTATCTAAAATTAATACATTTTTATTTACCTTCAATAATTATTTGTAAACATCCTGTGAACCAAAGTAATCTGTTTCTTGCCCAAGCCTTGTGTTCAGTATGCTAGACTAGTAGATGAACTTCATTTGAAATACTTTGATCTCTAAGATTTTCCAGGACTAGAAGCTGGGATTTAGTAGACAGCTACTGTCTTGTGGAATTTAATCTCCTTTGCAGACCTGAAATCCAGATTTTCTGTGTGGGTGTGTGGCTTTCATCTGTAGCTTTTATTTTAGTTACACGCACAGCCCATCACCATGTCTGAATACTGTAATTTTTAAATCAGTTCCTGCCTACATCTCCAGTTGTCTCTATCTTTTTAATGACAGCAACACCACTCCGATAGAACTCTTTGTGTCTAGTATGCATTTAATATTTGTAGTTTTATTATAAGAAAGTTCGTATTAATAGATTCCAAATAGATTAACAATCTATCGAATAAATCTAAAAACTAATCAAAACTTCTATAAGCTCTAAAAAACATTTTGTTTTCTCCAAAAATTACACAATAGAATCATTGTAAGTTTTCAAAAGCTTCCTGTTATACTGGTATATAAAAGATTTCTGATACACATAATAAGCTTTGTAATGTAGAAAGAAAAGTGTAGCGGTGCCATTAAAGAGTATTATTGCAATCTTCTATGTTTTTGCAATTGCATTTTTGTTTTCCATTATCCCTCTCCTTTCCCAGTCAGCACAAAAGACACATACATACAGTTTAGTAAAAGAAAAGTGAGTGAAAAACTCACATATATATATATAATATATATAACATATATTTCATTCTCTTGTTCTCAGAAGGTTGAGTTCTGTATCCAAGAATTTGATGTTAGAAGTGCGTGTGTGTTTATCAGTTCCATTCCTCCTTAATTCTGTGTCCTGTAGCATATTCTAATATTCTATGATGTCCTTTGGGTACAAACTCCTTTTCTGGCAAGTTTTTTTTTTTTTTTTTAAAGAGCTTTCTTGAAGGTTACACCTGCACTTCAGGATGTTACATGTAGAGTTGGGTTAACCTTACCACTAGCCTCTGGAAACTACGTTTATCAAGGACAAAGTTATTATTGCCTATGGAGAAAATCATTCCAGCTTGTCAGTCTCCATTGGAGCAGACAGGTATTGTTGTATTGTAGCTATCCACTATGAGCATCATTTCTTCTCATTTCTCTTTCTTTGTACTAACCTTTATCTTACATCATCTATAACATAAATAGGCTTTCATTTATGCAAACTGATTCTACCTTTATAAAAACAATGCCCTGCCAAGGAATCAGATGCCCTTGACAAACAATACACAACTAATAAAAATGGAATTGTGGCATCCACCCAAAAGCATTACTATAGCAGCACAGGCATACAATGTAAATATAATAATCTTAACTCGTATGCACTGTAAAATGAAATAAAATGTGATATGAAAAGAGGGCTACTGGTGAGACATACATAGTGAGTGGTCATGCCATGATGTTAGCTGAGCAGAAACATTCCCCTTTAGGAATATGAATTCTATGGCTGCCTAAGATAGACAAGGTATGTGTTCTAAGAAGTAGCTAATTTTTATTTCTACCAAAGATAGGGATGGACCACTGTACCAGAGGTATCAAGATTGTTTTTTTCTTTTGCTTAAAAGATGTTAAAAAAAAATTGAGTCCCTGTGTGTAAATATACAGTGTTGTTGCTACCTGGTCCTGGAAAAATTAAATGCACCTAACATATTACAAATATGAACTACTGATTTAAGCCATTTTTAACCTTAAAATGGCAGTGAAGGACTTAGTATGAGTTGGAGAGAGTTCCAAACACTTAATGCATTTCCCTTTCTTGGTGTCAAATGTGACAATTTAAAAGGCTTTCAGGAGAACAGATATGCCTCTACTGGACCTTGAAGTGGTCATATCATTAATTCTGCTTCTTGTTCTGAGCTTTGACAGGTTTCATACCAGTTACAGAATGATCTATTTCATTGCACTGGCAACAGATTCTGGTTAGAATAAGCAAAATCAAAATGTGAAGATTTTGCATGTGCTGTTAAATTCTCTGGCTAAAAGTTAAGCACAGGAGACCTGAGGGTTCTATTCCCACTAAATAATGGTATTGACTGCTTTCCTGTGGGATTTTACACAGCAAGTACTCACATAAAAGCAGAACTTGGCATGGAGGCAGAACAATTTTAGGTTGGCACGCTGCATGCATTACTGAGGAAGTCAGGGTTTTGGGGCCTAGAGAGAGATTTTGGCTCTGGAGCATCACCTGCCCCTGTTCTTCAGAGTGTTACCTTCATTCGGAGGCACAAGAAGCAATGCACTGAGCAGTTGTGCGCAGGGCAGTGGTCTACTCTTGCATCACTAAATTCCAGTGACTGGCCTGGTGGGGAATAGAGGCTTGTCTTTAGGATTTCAGGAGGACGTAGTTCAAACCTGGTTCGGATACACTGAATGCTGTAATATTTAGCTTTTGAATTCTCCTCACTGGGAGGCTTTTATCCCGTCTGCACTAACTTTACTTTCTCCTCACATGGTCGACACAGTAAAATCCTCAAAGTGTGGACAAATATACTTAAAATGTTCATTTCTTTTGTCACATAAATAATAATGTTTGCAACTGCAGATTTTCCCCCTGTAAAAGCAGATCAGCAAACTCAGTCTTGCCTATTAGAAGCTCTTGGCCTCTTTCCATGTTGCACATTATCACTTGTCATAAAAATGCTGCAAGTGAAATGATGCCCTTTTGTTAGGTCCATGATGCAATTACCTTAGAGCATTTGGCACTGACATGATTAAATAGATTAATCACCTCTATTAATGTAGGATAGGGAGTGGTACAGCAGCTCATTCAGACTTAATTGTGTTGGTTTTGCCAAGGCTGTACAGTATAAAACTTTTCACCAACAGGAGCCGACATGATTCACAGTGCGCAGCAGGACTAGGTTTAGTGTACTGGCACAGGCAGGGACTTTGCAAATCAAAGCTGTGCATTAGAGTCTGCCTCTTGCACCTGCTATATCATATTTATTTAGAAATGGATTCTGAAAAACTGTACATCTCTGTCTGTGTGACATCTGCAGACCCTCTCGGCCCTTTGTCCTTGCCAAACCTATCAGTTTGTGTAGCTTCTTTCAAAGGGTCAGCAGGACTTTTCTGTTCAATTGCACACAGTGAATGGCTTGAAGCACATAACACCCTAACAAGCACTGCATGTAATTCACAGTTCAGAACTTAGGTACAAATTAGAAGACTTGCTTTTAAAATCCAAGTGGCCGTATACAAAAGAATTCATCAAACCCCGTCAAGAGAGAAAGATTTTGCTATTTCTCAAATTACAAGCAAAGCAGTTCACGTTTTCCACTCCTGGGAAAAGAGCAGTTTGGGCCTGATTCTTGCAGCCCCAGGCCACACCCTGGCTCCCAGCAGGGATGGATGGGGATTCAGAAGGAGAGAGAAATGTCAGGCAGATTGCCTCCCCCAGATGTTGTCTGCAGCACAACATCAAGCAGTTGACCTGCCAACATTCTCATCTTTTTTCCTCAAAAGAGATTCTAGCTGGCACAGGACAGGGAACAGAGGTCAAATGCAGTCAAGCTCAGATTGTTTGTTTGTTTTTCCTTTCTCTCTTATATTTCAAGTTTATTCCATGTTATCCTTACAATGCTGTTATGCTGCCAGGAAGTGTTCTCCCAGTGCGTGTTCCTGACTACTCTGTCCAGCCTGACTTTAAAATGAGTAGAGGGATGTATCTTTCATTTCAGAGGGAACCGAATTCTTTGGGAGACTCCTCTCCAAAATAAAAGCCCCATGTTCCCTGATCTGCTGGAAATTTGCTTAATTTAGAATCATAGAATCACTCAGGTTGGAAAAGACCTTAAAGATCACCAAGTCCAACTGCAACCTAACCATTCTGTGACAAAATGATACACTTTCTGATGGTCTTAGAGCAGAGAAAAAAAGGAAGAATTTCAACTAATTACAGCTACTGAACACTGAGAAAGAAAGGTAGGGGAATGAAAATTTAAATTTATGTTAATCATGCCTGCAAACACTCCAGTGAATGCATAGTAGTGTAGCCTACAAGATGAAGACTCATAGTTATATTAACCATTCTTTGGGCATCACATTAATATGTGCTTTAGGAATAAATATTGAGGAAAATATTGAAGTGTAATCTAAATCTTCATTTAACTGTAATGCAGTCAAAACAGTTGTGGCTAAGCACATTTTAAATTTAAAAATACACCTTTAAGTGAAAGAAGGCAGAAATTTCTGTATTTAAGCACTTCACACAAGCAGTTAATAGAAGCAGAGAAGGAAATTTTCTGAAACTCATTTTCCAGGTAATGTCACAGCAGAACAACCTAGGAAATAAAAATTGCTTGCAAGATAGGTGGAATATTATTTTGATTATTTCAAAAAATGAAAAGGAGCAGCACAAGATCGGCATATAAATTAATTTATGCCGAGAGCTGCAGAAGGCTCCCTTACCCCATTTATGGTCTTTCTGTAGCTGTAATTGCAGGTGTGCTTGTTCTCTGCTGAACTACCTGGAAGCCCTTTGTTGCAGGACTTTCTCCGGCATGATTACTGAACTTCTGACACTACATCTAGTGACAAGTGCATTTGACTGAGATAGATGCTGTGGCAAGAGGGCTCTGAGCTCCCTTGTGGGTACAGCAAAAGAGGCACAGACTCCCTTGCTGGTGCAGAACGAAGGATGGAGGACCTTTATTGTAGGTGCTTACAGCCTTTTATACCCATGCAACAACAACTGGTTATGTGTAGGAGCCAGGTGCCCAGTGTGTGTTTCTGTCTAGCTCAAGCAGTTGCTTTTTTACTCATTAGTATTATAATGACGAAGATGCGACTGAAAAATGCTGCAAAGGATATTAGTTGCCTGAGGTTGAAATAGGAAGAGAGGCTACAACCAAAAAATCCTCAGGAATTTTCACTAGCAGATAAGTCTTGCTGTGGAATAACTGGTAGAAAGCTGTGAATTATTTGACCATCATATCTTTTCAAAGGGACCTCCCAAACCTGAAAGAAACAATCATGCTTTCTTCCTGTCAGGCATAACATTCATTACTGATTACTGTGCTATACTAATCCAAGGCAGGTGCCATAATGTGCAACCCAGGCTAGGACAGCTATGATAAAATAACACTCACGCAGTGTGTTAGTTAATGATAGACTATGATAGAATTCTTGAAGAGGGTAATACACCTAGATATCCATATTACTGTTAAGTGAATTGGCTATGATTAGTACTATATGGGCAGCCTGAGAGAAATTCTTACTTACGCTCTCCAAAAATATTGAAAGTAGAACTTTGATAGATAGTGGGTAAATCTTCATAATAAGTGTAATATTCTGTTGAATAGGTGAATAGCTGAAGCTCAAGCCTGGAGTTCTTGTGTAGCCTGAGAACTATTTTCTAGGCTGTTTTTATAGCTGTACCAAAATTTTGTTCTGGACAATTGTGAGATTTAGTATTTAACATAGAGACTAAATATCAGTTTGTGACACCAATGACCTTAAGTTTGTTCCTAAAGGACAAAGTAGGGAAAAAAGGATTTGGATGATGACAGCACAACTGAAAAATAAATGAAATACTGAAAGACAACGCATTTTGCCTTTCTGTAATGGTTTCTCTCAGAGGGCTAGAATTTCTCTTGTGTACATTTAAACAACTTTTTAGAAAGATCAGTATTAAGTAAAAGCTCAAACTTGGACAAATACTTGAGGTTGTTCACTTGAATCAAGTTGCACATACCGTCCTACTGTTCTGTTTTCAGGACTGGTTTGTAGTGGCAGCAGTGGCTTCTTGCCTATTCATTGCTTACACTGAAGACGATTTAGAACACTGCAATGGCTAAAGTGCTACCCACAACAGCATACTACCTCCGCATACTCTCAAGAAACAAAACAAACAACAAAAGCAAATTCAGTAAATCTGTAACGTTCATTCTGGAGGAACTGACAGAATGATAATAGTTTATTAGTGGTTTATATCAAGCCATAACTTTCAACTGTTTGATTTAAATATTCTTTCTTGCCCCTTCCATAGCTCATGATTATTCAAGTAGTCAATTTGTTAGACTTACAACAGTGGCTAAATTTTATCTCACTCCTTGCAAAAACTTAATGTGTCTAACCATATCTTTGCTTTTTCCTATGAAATGCGTTTGATGATATAAAATGCAGAGACTGAATACCCACATTAAAATGTGTTTCTGCTGCAAATAGCCATCCTTCATAGTGAATACACATTGTTTAGATCCCTGTAAATTGTGCACTCCAAGGTGGTATGATAGAGTAGACAAGCCAGTTTAACTGTTCAAAATTGTAACCTTGTGATTCTGTGTGTTTATTCAAAGAACCTCCAGGTCCAACCATCCTCCTATCACCATTACTACACAAGCTACTAAACCATATCTTGTTGCTCCTCATCCAGATGCCTCTTGAACACCACCAGAGATGGTGACTCCACCACCTCCCTGGGCAGGCCATTCCAGTGCCTGAACACTCTCTGAGAGAAAACATTTTTCCCTATACCTAATCTAAACCTCCTCTGGTACAACTTGTGGCCGTTTCTTTGGGTCCTGTTTGTTGCCTGGGAAAAGAGGCCAAGTCCCTCCTCATCACAACCTCCCTTCAGGAAGCTGTAGAGCACAGTGAGGTCTCTCCTGAGCCTCCTATTCTCCAGAATAAACAATCCCAGCTCCCTCAGCTGCTCCTCTTAAGCCTTGTGCTCCAGACCCCTCACCAGTTTTGTTGCCATTCTCTGGACACGTTCCAGGGCCTCGATGTCCTTCTTGTAGTGAGGGGCCCAAAACTGAACACAATACTTGAGATGCAGCCTCACCAGTGCTGAGTACAGGGGGATGATTACCTTCTCTGCTCCTGCTGGCCACACTATTTCCAATGCAGGCCAGGATGGCACTGGCCTTCTTGGCCACCTGGGCACACTGTCAACTCATACTCAGCGGAGCATCAACCAACACCCCCAGGTCCCTTTCCTCTTAACAGTCATCCAGGCACTCAGCCCCAAGCCTATAGCACTGCATGGGATTACTGTCACCAAAGTGCAGAACCTGGCACTTGGCCTTGTTGAACCTCAGCCCATTCACCTTAGCCCAGTAATTCATCCTATCCAGATCCCTCTGAAGGGCCTCCCTACCCTCAGGCAGATCAACACCACATCCCAACTTTGTGTCATCTACAAACTTACTGATGGTACACTCAATCATCTCCTCATCTAAGTCATCAATAAAGTTATTAAACAAGATGGGCCCCAGCACTGACCCCTGGGGGACACTACTCATAAAGGGTCATCACCTGCACTTAACTCCATTAACTACTACCCACTGGGCACTGTCCTCTAATTGTCATGACACGTATGTTACCTACTCATTGTAAAGAATACCACCTTATCTTTGGGAACTCAGATACTGTGACATTACACTAATGCAATTATTAAAACTCAGATGGCATTTTCACCATGCCCATATCTCAGTTGTTTAAAGGCATTCACTCTTGTTGTTTAGTACACAGAAATTATTTTAAAGAGTTCTGGTAAAATTCAATTTTAGTTTGACATTTTAGCAATACTATTTTGGGGATCCTTACAGTAATTCTGTAATACAAATACAGCATTAATGAAACAAGGGTTTCTGAAAGGTGTAACCTTTAAAAAAAAAAAAACAACACTGAAAAGCATCCTATGTGTAGTCATTGAGTTACAAGCACTAAAGAAAGGCATCTGGACTATGAGTGATCGAGTCTGAAATATTAAACAAGTTAACTATGCTAATTCTTTTTGACAACAGGCTGTTAATTAAACACCGGACTTTTGTGTACCAGCACTACTTAAAACTGGTGTCAGAGTAATTTGAATCAACTCTAAGTGTTCATGGAACCTTGTTTTAGGATTTTTATTTGCTCTGAAAGTACCATAAGGAGTTCCTCAGCACCTCTGATCTTCTAACCTTTCAATTTGTCGCTTTCCCAAGAAAAGCCTTTTGAAATTAGCATTTAGGTTTCCTAAGGCATTGTCCATGTAGGGATAGCATGCAAAGACGACTGTTATTCACCAGCTCCTCCATGTGAATGACTTTGTTGCATGCCACAGTCTCCTGCATGTCATTCAGTTTGCTCCTTCTGCAATTTACTTTAGCTAACCTCCAGAATGGGTGCTCTTGCTATGGAGTGCTCCTACAGATAACAGATCTGCAATCATTGTACACTAAATATCTGTTTTAATGTATTTAATGAAGAAGGCTTTTGTGACATCGTTCTTGAAAATTTTTCCCTGTATATTATCTTCTTACCCAAAACAGAGATTCACAATTTTTAAGTTCTACAACATGGCTCATGCAAATAATGACCTCTGTAAACTACCAGAAGTCAATGTTTGTTGAGTGACAGTAGGACTAACACTACAACCTCCTTAGCTCTTGTTGATAGGAACATAATACCTCCTTATTTTCTTACAAATTATTTTAAGCTATGTTGTTTTGGATAGATTACATCTAAAGCCCATCTGATTGATTCTATTTTTCAGAAGGCAGAAAACTTTATTATCAAATTAAGACTTGATAAAAATTCCATCGTGCTGCCTCGTTCATTACTTCAAAACACTGATGTTACCTTTTGTCAGCTATTAGAAATAGTTGGTTTTGAATCCAAAACAAAATTGATTTGTTGTCAGTACATGGCATGTACTGGACAGATCTGTTTTATCTTGAGAGTACAGAATCTGATTTCACTCTATTTTCCTTAGTCTGACTGCATTTCCAACAAGGAACCTCATGAACTCAGCACCCTGCCAAATAATTGGACTCTCCTGGAGCAGATGGCATATAATTTATACATGAAGAATAGGAATATCTCAACAGTGCAGCAGTAATCATTATTTCCACTGGGGCTGTGATTAAAAATGCTGGGTTTTTATTTGTACACCCACATCTTTCCTTCAATTCTGCTACCAACGCTGATCACAAAGTCAGTATTATTCAGAACTCAAAAAAATCTGAATTATTAGTCATGGCCAGTTCATTACATAATACCTTTTATCTTCAATTTTCTTTCATAGATAACAGCTCTACTCAGAAGGAAATCTCTGACAGACATAACATTCCTTCCATCCCCATCTGCAGTAATTTAGAACAAGATTTTGATAAAACTAGTGCGAATGAGATCAGAACCAGTTTCTATTTATACCTTTGAGGTCTTTGGTATAGTTGAATAGGCATTAAACACATTTTACTGAGATTATCAATTCAAATTACAAGCAGGATTTCCTTTAGCAGAGGCAATGGAAAATCAGCTATATAAACATCTCCGAAAATCTACTTAGATGCCTTCTGTTTAGTTCATTATTCACAACTTGGGTGATGTGCCAGTGATAGTGCAGAGGAAGGAAGCCCCCTCACAGCATTTATGCCATGGTGTTTAAGCTGTGGGCTTAAGTTATGAGGGCTTAAATTTAACTTTTATCTATAGAGTGAGAGGAGGAATAACATACCAGGTGTTTTTTATCCTGGCTATTTAGGTTCCTCATCTTTCTCAGAAACAGTACTGGAAATCTTAAATTTCTGCAGTAAGAGAATTTTGCAGCAGTGTGTTTGTTCTGCTGTCCCCTCTTCTCAAAAGTCTTAACAAAATTGTGTTTTGATAATGCTTTCCTTGGCAAGTTAGCATGAAATAATGCTTGATATAGTGTGTCAAGGCTGATTCAACAGCATAATGAATAGTTAAATATGAGACACTGATCTAAGAGAAAAAGTGATGTCAGATCACTTCAGTTGAATGTTTTCTTTTGGACACTCACATAAGATGTAAAGCTTATTCCCAAGGAGATGAGGATGAATTAAATATGTCTTTAAACAAAATGAAAAAGTGCATGACCAAAACATTGATGGAGATTACTGAAAAGAAATGAAAGGCAGTCTGTTAAATTTTGGGGAAGAAAAAAAAAAAGAGCAAAAAAAGCTTTTAAATAAGCATTTTCTCTCTGGCTAGAGGAAATCTAAATAAAGGGACAGTATGGGAGCCAATTGAAGAATAGAAGGAGCCAGAAGTGGAGATTTAAATGTTTCTGGAGCACGTATAATATGTATGGCAATTACAGACTTATGATGTGGAATTATTTTGTCTGCTGTATTCCGAAATGATGTGAGAGAAGTAAGAGGGAAGCTGCATGCAGAAAAAGAGCTAAAGGATTTAGCTAGCGCTAAAGAAATAGAAGAGAGGAGCTACTGACCCCACTGATAAAAGTGAGAGAAGGGAAATTACTCTGATTTGATGAATGAACTGAGAGGATTAAAAAACTGTCCCAAGAATAGTGGACTAACTACACTGTGCTCCAAACTGGAAAAATATTGATCCAGGTCACTAACAGTGCAAATATAGGAAATGTTCCTTTCCACTCAAAGTTTTGTCTGATACATATCTTAGATGCAGATAAAGTTGATGACATTTCAGATCCATTGGACTTTCTTTTATGGGAATTCTTTTTTGAAAGTTTTTTGTAACTATGCTGTCTTATGTTCACTGGCCAGGATATCCAAATGCCACTTTGCTGCACAAAACAATGTGCACTGTGAAAAAGCTCTGTAACTTCCTAAGTCAGACAACAAGACATGAATCTGTCCTGACAGCCTCTGATGGTCAGGTCTTTCTTATCTTTAACTGAATATCTGAATTCTCCTTTGCTGGAATACACTGCTAGCAGTTTAGAAGAAAAAGCTCAGTACTGGCCATCTTCTTGCAAGTTAAGCTTTCAAAGGTATCCAGTTTCAGTTAAATAGAATAAAAAATGAAGATGTTAGATTGGGATCATTGCTCATTCCATTCAGATTTTGACATTTGTAATTTTAATAAAGCTATTATCATGGAAAACAGAAGCAGTTAGTAAGCAGGTATATCTGGAACCTGAGACTCTACCTGACAGGAAAATAGAAAAAAAAGCATTGAGGAAAATTTCTTTATATTTTAAAAACACACTAAAAAAAATTCTGCTTTGTTTTCATTGATCTAAATGAATACATTAACTTGAGTTGAAAACATTTTTCATCAGCTTAGAATTCAACATAAAATTTTTGTAATTATTTTTTTTCCTTATTGTCACTATTTCCTACTATTTCAAAGTCTGTAGTGATATACAAAATTTAAAGGCATGAGGCAACAAAGAAACTTCAGTACCTGCAATATTTGTCCTGATGTTTCATTTACTAGTGTTGTAAATAAAGTACATATTTGATACAGAAAGGCAACAGAATTTCTAGCAGACTCTGTTGTGATATGACAACTGGAAATGGTTTCAAACTAAAAGGCGGGAAGATTCAGACTGTATATAAGGAAGAAGTTTTTTTTACAGCAGGGGTGGTAAGGCACTGGCACAGGATGCTCAGAGAGGTGGTGGATGCCCCATCCCTGGAGACACTCGGGGTCAGACTGGACAAAGCTCTGAGCACCTGATGGAGCTGCAGGTGTTCCTATTCATAGCAGGAGAGTTGGACTAGGTGGTCTATAAAAGTCCCTTCCAACTCAAATGATTTTGATTCTGTGATTCCATGACCAACATGAAACAAATATGAAAGAGAAACGTGAATCTTTTATTTGTACGCACTTTCTGAAACCCTTGGACTGAGCAAATTCATCCTGCAGCAACAAGAACAACAACACAAACAAAAAAAACCCAAACAAAAAAAACCAAATCCAAAAGCAAAAAAAGTAAAAATAAAAATAAAAAAAAATCAACCAAACAACTCTTCTCCTGAAAGCTTCAATCCCCCTAACAACAAACAAACAAAAAAATCACAACAGAAAATAGGTAATTACTTTCTCAAATCTTTAACAGAACGTCAAACCTAACAATACTAATAATACTAATAAGGAAACAGATATAACCAAAGCCTTTGGAACTCAGACTGCCATGGCACACTCCTACAACATGAGAGTCAGAGGCAGACCAGTAGAAGACAAACTTGTCTTTTAGTGTTTCTTTGTAATAGTGCACAGAACCTAATGTCAGTATACCAAAGACAGAATTATCTTTCAACGAGCTACCAGACTGCATCCTTTAAAGAATAAATTCACTGAAAGATGTAGGTTATGAAAAGTAGATAAGTAGGCCATGTTATTTTTATACATGTCCTCAAATGAAAACGTTGTGTAATTTAATTTCTATTAGGTTTAGTGAAAATTGTGCTAAGAACCTGACTGTGACTAGAACATAGCCTATTATTAATCATGTGTAACTGGAAACCAGAGAATATGAGAAATGAGGACACTGGAAGATGTATTGTAATGAATCTTCCAGAAACTGTGAAGTTCCCAAACATTTCCACCCACTTTTACCTTACATTCAATGTTACTGCCTCCACAGAAGATGTGGCACAATGAAACATTCAGGTGCTTCTCAGCTGCTTCAGGCTTGGGTGAGAAAATAAAAGGCATTCTGCTTCACTATTGCAGGCAGATATGCTCAGGTAGAGAGGTAGGGAAAAGAAGGAAAAGGAAGACAATAAATGAGTCTTAAAAAACTGAAGATAGGAAGGAAATAAATATCAACATCCTTGAATATTTAATATGGAGCTTGTACTTCAGGTCTTTAAACACCAAGAGATTTTTTCTTTCCATGACATAATTTTACCTCCAACATTGTTATGATTTTCAGTTGCTGATAAACTTTTCAGGATGGTAAAGAATTTATTAAGGAAAGAGGTATGGGTGGTTTTTTTTTTTTTTGGTGGGTTTGTGTTCTTCTGTGGTTCTTACTATTCAAATGTGAGAGAATTTCAGCACAGCTTCAGATGTGTTCCTCGCTTTCACTTGCTATTGTTTCCTGTGCTTCCTACTCAGGTTGTCGGGGTGACCATGTATTTAATAAATTAAGTGATGTACTCACGTACTTACAGCTCACATATTGAAATCTTTAGAAGCATGCCTTTTAGAATTGGACAATAACAAGTCTGAGGTGCATTTATGCATGTGCTGATTACTAAAGCCAGACCTACTTCTCAAGTGAAAAGCTTCAGCTTGAGCTTTACCTGTTAGGCACTGCATTCACACCAGAATGGCATCACAAAACCTCTTGCCCTTGAGCTTGGAGAGTAAGTTTTCTCCACTTGCTTGCAGGGTTGAGTTGGATTTTTTCATCACAAAGAAAGAAACAAACCTACAGCAGGGCAAACAAGATATATGCTTCTGATTGCTTATGCTTTCTAACCATTCTAGTCATATAGCTCTGTCAGATTTCTGAACATTCAAAATGGTACCTAGTGCACACATCTACAACACTTAACAACAGAGGGCAATGACTTCTCATATTGCTCCTCTGTTTTGAGTTTGAGAGTGAAAATATCTTTCCAAAGACAGGCAATGATTAGAAGCCATCTAATAAATAACTTTGGATTTCAGAGCATAGAGGTTTGTGAGAACAAAATCTTCTGAGCACCTCCAAAGAAAAACCTTTTGCATAGGTTTGTGCTAAAAAAGACAGGTGATCAGAGAGAGGAGGGGCATGGCCTATGTTGGCCAGTGGCAGGGGAAACATCCCTTCTGTTCAAGACCGTGTCCTCTTCTTATCATTTTTTTGATTGTTGTCACTCCCAATTCAGTCAAATTTCCCACTGCCAACTATCAAATTTATTTAAGGATGGCCTGCCTGAGAAGTTAATACCTTTTTCTATCCTTGTATCCACGGAATTAGTCTTGGGTGTTTAGTTTTTGGTTTTTTTTTTTGGGGGGGGGGGGGTTTGTTGTTTTTTCTTTTTAATAAAACCTTAGATATTAATAAATCAGATTCAAAAAAAGGGAAAAGGCAATTTCATAACTTTTATTTTTTCCCTTTTCCTCACCACACTAATGTACTTTAACAAGCTATTCTTGTGCAACTCTTTGTTTGTCATGGAGTTTCTCAACACTGATTTTCTCAGGAGAAAGGAGACCTTTCTTTTGTTGATTTTTTTCCTGGTGGTGTGTTGACTCCCTTTGATTCTAAATATGAGCAGATTTTTCTGTGCTAACAGTTCTACTACATTCTGAACATGCTGGAGCATTAAGGCAAATAGAATGACTGAGTAAAGCCACATGTACCCTTTAGTGGGTTTTAAGATGCCATGCTAATGGGAAGGAGATGAGATGAAAGCAATGAGAAGAAAAGATATCACCTTAGTGCTAGAGGTGCAAAATACAAGTGCCCTAAGAGAATCATTCTGCTGTATAGAACAGAGATAGCTGATGCTGCAGGCATAGTGCTCTCTTGTTCCAAAGACTTCTGCAGCATGTACAGCCTATGCAGCAAGTTTCTAGTATAGTCAAAAACTGTTCCTGCTTACTTAGCTAGCTCTGGCCCACATACAGTTCCAAGCTGTACCTTTGATAATACTTTGTTACTAAAAACAATCCTGCCAAATAAACAGGTGTATGGTTGCTATTATACAATATTGTAACAGATGAATAGCCAGAGGTTATAAGGGAACAACTCACCCAACTCTGAGGCTCACAGCTAGGATGGATGGATGCTCACCACAAGGAACTCCACACAGGGGCAATCTCCAAAAGAGATGCTGCCTTAGTGGTGGTCAGTCCTTAAATGGGATCTAGGAGAGGTGGAGTCAAGCTCCACCGCTTCTGGGAGCACAGCTGAATTACCTTCACCTGTGCTCCCGCAGCTGACCCATCAATTGCCTCAGATGGTTAATCAGAGGTTCAGGCTGTGATTAACAGTTTCCCATACAACAGGTAAAACCGTTTTTGAAAATAGTTATCTAGGTTGATTCTGAGTTTCATGGAATAAACTGAAATTAGGCGCTGTTGTTCAGCTGGTGACTCAGAGTGGAACAGTAACATTGACGATATTCTGTCTGACCCAAAAACCCAGCATTTTGGGTTTTCTTAGATTTGCTTCTCCATGCCCTTATACTGAACTGTGAAAGTGAGATCTGAGGCTATGCTCCTACGGTGTCCACCTTTACTTTACATAAGTTTCATTTTTCCCTCTTTATGGAAATAATTCCTCATAAAGCAACAGCTAACTGCTGCTAGCTCAGTGTGGTAACGTACACAGCAGCAACCCATCAAATACTTATATCAAATGGTGTAATGAGAACAAGCTGAGTAATTGCACTAGCCTGAATAGAAAGAATCTAGCAAAATTTTGAAATGCCATTTTGATTTGCTGAAGCTCTATGTCATGCTCACCAGTGTTCCTTCTGCAATTGGATTTTATTCAGTGTAATTGCTAGGGGGCATGCAGACTTACTAGTGAGGTAAGCATTTGTGACAGCATTAGAGAATGTAATAATGGTAATTATCATCTACATCAGCTGTAATGATTTAGAGATGCGAGCATAAATAAGAATCAGAAATGAAGGTGGTTTTTTTTTTTTTAATTTTATCAAGGACACCTTCTAATTTTTGTTTTCCTTAGCTTAAGAAAATACTTCAACTATTATTTGACTGTATGATAGCCTTAATAATGATAAATTAGAAGAATTTGCAAGATTGAGATAAAAATCTACTGATTTCATCCCATAGCTAGTGGTTGTAAACAGAAATCATATACATAACACAGGCTTGTTAGAGATTGTTCCTGGATTTAGCAGCAATGTCTGTTGAAGAAAAGAGTAAAATATGTTCCTTCTGTTATCTCTTGTTGATCTCCTTGTATTGTCTTACTAAATGGCATTTTAATAAACTTATTTGTAGTGTGCTAAATTCCTGAATCTGTTGCTGAAAGATGAAAAGCAAAGCAATGCAGAAAAGAAAGGACACAAGAGAAAAGCACAGGACCAAAAGAACAGAAATAAAAAAGAAAGTAGAAAGGCTGTACTAACAATCTGGAGACAAGATTAATAAGCAAATCTAATTTCAGAAATAATAATCGTACAGCTGAAATCTTCCAGTGAGGAGTGCATGAGGCTGCTGCACATAGTTTAGACAAATAATCTGAAATTTAGGAGTTGTTCACTATGTGTGACTATAAGGTGAATTGCTTAGATGTTCAATGTGAACTGCATTCTCCAGCGTGCTTGAGTAGCTATTGCAATTCAAACTGGCTTTTAATGTTGATTTTCCAGTGAGGGAAAGGTCAGGGATTGGGGTGACACTGAAAACATCAGGTTCAGAAGGGCTCATTGCCTAGAGTGGAGCCCAGGCAGCTGTTGAGTGCTGGTCCCACTCTTTGCTACTGCTCTTCTTCCCCACGGCCCTGTGCAAGTCACTTAGCCCATGGATGCAAAGGCACATGTGGACCAGCCTCACCCATGACTGTTTCTTCTGTCTGCTTGGACACAGAAGTAGGTGGTCACACTTAGCTTCATAGCCCTAATTAGCTCATGCTGACACAGTGCTTAAAAACACCAAACACATAAAGCTGCTATCTTGTACAAGTCGATCATTGTTTTATTCCTTCATTTAACAGTTCTCTGCTCAGATTTCATAGTTCAGATTTGTGCAGGTCTTGGGAAAATGGAAAAGATTTTCCCCACCTACTTTTGCAGGCACCCATAAAATGACAGTCAAAAGACATTTATGTACCCCTAATACCTTCATCATGGCAGCCAGATAAGTTGTACCCTGTAAGCTGGATCAGATATATGTTGAACTGATTCCGACTGACTTTTTTACTCTCCTTTCTGTGAATGTATGAATTACAGAAAATGGCTTCTCCACTCTCTTTTCAAATTCATGTTCCCTGCAACAAGTGAGATTTTCTTAAAGGAAAAGAAAGGAACTTCTGAAACAAGATTTGTCCTCACGTTTCATCAGCAAGAGTGTGAAAAAAAAGAAAGAGAAACAAAGAGGCAGAATGCTGGAAGGAATATAGCTCTCAAAGATACAAGCTCAGAAAAAAATTCACAGACACCAAAAAAGGGGACAAGACTGGAATAATAGTTGTTATGATTCTGATAGTTATCAGAGGGGGAAAAAAAACACAGAAGAGAGAGGAGAAGACATATTAAAGAGAGACAATAACAGTGTTTTAAGGAAACTGATTGGAAAACTCAAAGCAACTTTGATGCTAGTGAAAAGAAAAAGGGGTCTGAGGCACAGCACTCAGATTTGATCTGAAAATACCTCTTTCCATGCTTGCTTCCCAAAAAGTATATTTGGGAAGTAAATCTGTCATGTGTATTATTTCTATCTATCTAATTTATAGTGAACATTGCTTATAAACTTATTTTAAAATATCGCATCTGAGGTTTATTTATTTGCAGAAAAAAAAATTATTAATTGAAGAGGAATTTCAAAGTTGATAAGTCTCATATATTAATAATATCTTTCCCATAGCAAAGACCGAAAGAGTAATGTCAATAATCAGAATAATTGTTGTGAATACCAAAAGCTTCATATATAGTATTACTTACATATGTAAATATGTAAATTAATAAATGAAACCCTTAGATATTTCAGGTAGAATTTCCCAAACCTGCTAAAATCTAAAATTATAAAAGGAGATAGATAAGCAACATTTAACTCCCAAATTTAACTCCCATTGTCTTACAACAAATATAGGGAGATCTAAGCACTTTAAAAAGAGATGTGTGTGAACAACCTCAAAATCCCCAAGAGGTTATGTCCTTATATTTGCAGTGCATCACACCTTTTCTTCTAGAAAAACATTTTTCTATTATCAAATTTCAAATCTCTGATTTGCAGTAGAAATTTAAGTAAGTCAATATCTTCCCAAGTACTGAGAATCTGTCTATGATACTGGGAAATTTTAATCTAAATTAAATTCTTTAATGAGACAAAAGAAACAAAGGACTGTGGAATGCTGTCAGTAAAGTTGGCAGAGAAGAAAGATAGACTCCCACTGAAGAATATTCTTGCACTGTTTCTCTGTTGCATGTGAGCCCACCTGTGTACATAGGACACATAAGCAAAAAAGTCTTGGTGTTACTGGGGACAGGATACTGAAAGAGTTGAACCACTGAGTTAAATCAATAAACAAATTCATATGATTTTGAAAAAGATTTGAAAAAGAAAAAAGTTATGCTGTATATCAAACAGGAATTAAATGTGAGGATGACACCCTTGCAGAAAAGTTTACATTCGTGTATTCAGTGACAGATGGCAGAAAGGGATTTGTCCTTCCTAGATTCTGCTGAAGACCTTCTGCAATGTAAGGAGTCTGTGAGTTGAGGAGGCTTAGGTAAAAACCGAAGAGGATGAAAAGAGAATGCAGATGTATCTGGAATCTTTGTTTGTCTTTCTACTGACCACCTTTCCTTGTGCAAGTCTTGAATATTTTTCTATAAGAAAAGAAGAAATAGGACTAATATTCATCTGTTTCAGAACTTCAGCAATTCATAAATGAAAGCCATTTTTTTTCCTTCAAAATAGTATAACTACTTAATCAGAAAATTACCTCAGCTCCAGCAGGTGCACTGTAACTTAGCTTGCCTCACGCAGAGAGCTTCTACTACTTTTATTTGGGACTGGATAATTGGATTGAAGTTTCTTGTTCACTTTTTTTGTTCCCAGGATAGTTGGGGAGTCTCTCAGATGTCTCTCTGTTTCCAGTACCACTTCAGCTCTTGCTTAAACATGATTTGAAAATTTCTGCAGACCAAAGTCTAGGGATTCTTTCAACATGTCTGTGGCAACAGGGCCTGGAATTCACTCCCATTTCGAATAGGCAGGCTGGTGGTGCGTGATCACTTTTAGCGTCTAATGCAAAGTGTTTGTGGCATCAGGAAGAGGTCCATACACTTAGGATACTTAAGCAATGGTGTTTTGTGGGGTTTTTTTCCTTTTTTTTTTTTTTTTTTCCCTTTCTTTTCTTTTAATTTTATTTTTAAAAATATTTGTTATAGAGCAGAAGCCTGACCATTTACTGTTACTGTTAATGAAATTTCAGTAAGAATAGCCATTCTGCTTGTAAGACTAAGAGCTGTAGGGAATGATTTCCATCAGTCCTTCTGTAGCCATTTATTTACTCAGACTTTCTTCCTCAAGAAATCTGCAAAACAGGAAGTAATGTGTTTTTTTTCATGAAGCAGAAAACATAGTGAATTAATAAAAGAAAATTCATCTGTTAAAAAAATGCATCTACTGTATACCCTTGTCTTCAGTGGTGTAAAATAGAATCCTTTACTTTTATTTCTTCATGAACTCTGATTCTTTTTTTTTCTCTGTTCCAGTCCAGTTTAGTTTCCTAAATGTGAGAAATGACACCATTCTATACAATTTTAAATCAACTCTAGTTTTTAATTACTGAACTCGTTTTAACTGGGGGGCTTATTATCTTGTGTAGGGCTTCTTTTGGAGAAAAAAATAGTGGCAATCCAAATTGCCATAACAACAGGCTGCACTACTTGAAAGAGGATAAGCTGTGTGTCAAAGTAAAACTGTTGCCGTGGTAACTGGTAGAGTATTTAAAGTGCAGCCTGGTTTAATCAGCCAAATTGCCCCTTTTCAACAGGAAACCATGTAGGCATTCCTACACAAGAAATATTGAAAAGAGAGGAGAACGCAGAAATTAATCAAGAATCAGCCCTTTAATTTCTTTCCTGAGTGATACCTTTTAGTTCAGAAATGTCACTTGCTCTGCTTTTTTTTTTTTTTTATTATGTAAGTGTGAGAATGCTGGATCCTGTTTCATCGGAGAACACTCAGAAATTCCTCTCAGCTGTTTGTGCTATGCTTTCTCTGAACAGATTAATAAGATATTAGCATCTAAGCATGTAGATGCAACTTCATGCAATCACCTAGTGACAATAATACATATTCATATCCTCTCTGAGAAGACTTAAAAAATGGCAGGTGAGCTTAAATCAACATATCCTTAACATGAGCTTAAGTCAACATCTGCTGTTTCAGTGAACCTCATGATTAGATGGTCAATGCTAAAAGCTGTTCATCATTCTTCTTTCGTTTTCCTTCTTCTTTTTTTTTTTTTTTCTTTATTCTTACTTTCTTTAGAGAACATAAATGTGTACTGAGAAATAGATTGTTTCTGTTTGGAAGTTTTAATGCCCGGTGTATTTTCTATTACTTTGTGGTATAACTAGACCTGAAGCTTCAGAAGTCTTTGAGATACAAGATCTGGAATCCTGGGCACACAGAGCGTTCTTCCATTTGCTTTCCTGAGTGACCGTCAGTGTTATTGTCTGAATGAATCTACTACACCACAGCACATCAGGGCTTGTGAGTTAGCAGTTTTGTTGAACAAGAAATAGGAGAAAAAAATCAAACTTTTTTTCAGAAGGGCAAGAAATCTACAGCAGCCCACAAACTGAAGTAGAGAAACGAAGTAGTGACCACAGCACGAAAATAACTACTCTCAAGAATCCTGATCTCAAACACTCATTCCCTACTGCAGGAAGCAGATGGCATCTGAAAGCTGACATTGAGGATATTTTTATATTGCCACCAAGATGCAAGCGCAGCTCACAAAGACAACAAGCGAATCTGAGGTAATGCAGAACTCAGTGAAGGCTCTGGGCTGTGGAAGGGATCCTTGATAAGGATGCACACAGGTATTTTATCTTGAGCTCTATGGCACAGATAATTTGCCTGAAGCTGAATGTCACCCCATGCTATCTTTGCCTTAATCTTGAAGCAGAAATTTGAAACTAGCTTGGAAGCCCTGAAACAAATCGAGTGTAAATGCATCTCAAGATGGAAAGCAAACTTACCATAACATTCCCAAACAGGGAGAAGAACCAACACCACATCATTGCTTCAGACTGAATACTCAGGTACACCTGCTTTAAAACTATGCATAAAAGGCAAAAGACTTTGGCATAACACCTACAAACAAATAAGTGTACTGCAGCCTAGGAATAAGATTCAGTCACTGCAGCTTGCAAGAAGCCAGACACTGAAGCTGCTCTGTTGTGAGCAGAATGACATGTCCAGAGACACATGGCTTCAGGAGAAGAGTCTTCCACAGGTGCCCATAGCTACACTGAGTACCCGTAGTTCAGCCATTTAATGTGGATGGTGTCAGTCAAGGTAAAGTACTTCATGCCTTGGTGAACACTATGAAGTGCTACTATTTGTATTGTGTTGTAACCATTCCCTCTGGGGCTGCGGACACTAGGGGCCAAGGCTGGCCTAAAGACATGTAGGCTGGAGGCCACAGGGAGAAGTTGCCCCCCAACATGGCAGAAGGCCATAGAAAGAATCTTAGGCTATCTCTACTGCCCTGCACACTGTTGGGTGCCCCTTTCAAAGGGGAGAGATACTGCTCAATTTTGCAGATAGGAAAATGAAGGTGACAGCAAAAATTTAGGCTGGGAGGAGACCTCCAAGGCACTACCCTTCAGTGCTCTTGCCTGGCCCAAGAAGTCCACAGCAGGCCTGAATGGGAGGAAACAGAGAGAAGGTCTCAACGTCAGAAGCCCTGGCCTTAGGCAGGGGAGATGCCCTGTCTTGATCTCCCTCTCTACTGTTTTATCCCTAGCACTTTCCCATTATTTATGTGCTTATATTATTCATAGTTTAAAAGATGAAGATTAAATAGCACAACAGTTTAATCTGACATTTGACATGTGCTACTCTTTTTGTATGTATATATTGAAATATTATTGTTGTAATTACTGTATGGACATTATCTCACCTTATTTATGAAGGGAAGTTTTTACCAGTGTGATCAGAAATACATATTTGGGCCTGGATGCTCATACCTATATTATATTTCAATAAAATATGCTCTTGCTCAGATGAAAGAACCTTTGTGATTAGTGTTCTGTTTAACTCTCAATTAGCAGACCAGCTTTAAAAAAATAATAAGCAACAACAAAAACAACAACAACAACAAAAACAGTAGGGAGGATCTTATCAGTATGCATAAATATGTGAAAGCACTATACATAAATATGTGAAAGGTGAATGTAAAGAGAACAGATCCAGCTCTTTTTGGTCATGTCTAGTGCTAAGGCAAGAGACAGTGGACACAAGATGTTATTTCTGAACACCTGCCAAATTTATATGGAGCTTCTCTTCTGGTTTACCAAGCAGCAGATGCATCTGGGCACGTTGGATCTGATCTGATCATCCTGTGGTCTTCTTGTGTTCCTCCCATTTCAAATTCCAGTCCAAGCAGAGCCTCTTTTGGGATTATCTCAGTGGGTAATCTTTGATGTGTAAGAACATGCTTTCTAATGTACCAATAAAAAATTATGTGGTACATTAGCATTCCGTTGGCTTTTTGTAATTTCTTTTTTACATTTTTAATCTCTGCAGCAATATTCAAATCTTTGCTCTTAGTGCAGAGCCATTTGTTTAGGGTGAGCATGAGGATTCCAGTCTTTTACTTTAAACTACTGATGTATTTGATCTTTCTGTAGCTGCTGGGGGCACCTTCTCACACATACTAGTAGCAGCCAGGCACTAAAAGAGAGTGTCAGTCTCAACTTAAATGTCTGGTACAACTTGCACAGATTGTTGCTGCGTGGCATCCTCCTCATCACAAGGCTAAAGACATGCTACAAGTGAAAAAAATTCTTTATATCCTAGGCACAAAGCTAATTACGTATGTGGAAGAGCTTGGGTGTTTGTGATGGCAGGCCTAGCATAAGTCAGTAGAGAAAATAAAATAGAAATCTACTCCACACTCCTAAATTCATTTCAAAATCCTCGTCTCCTGAAGGCAGACAGCACCATTTGTTCTGAGTAAGGCACTCTGCTAGCTAGATGAATACATGCCATTAAATCTGGCATGCAGTGTTTAATGTCACTACAATTGCAGAATAAATTCAGCTGCAGTGTTTTTCCTCCTCCTCTTCTGCTCTTTCCCTTGGGCATTAATTAAATACAGCATTCACAAGCAAGGCCCCTTTAGGAATGATTGTTCTTTATATATTACAAATCTCAAGCTGTGAATGCATGGGATAGCTATATTAATTTCTAATCACCATTTTTAACAGGGAGCAGCTGGGCTGTATCAATCCAGCAACAGATATCTGTAGAAATTTAAATACTTTTGTCCATTAGTATGCAAATGTAGAATCGAATAGAGTCTTATTTCTAGAATAGTGAATTTTAGTTTTTTGAAAATATGAGTAACTATAAAGAAGTTAAAATTAGACTGCAATCCTCCTAGATAGTTATTTGTCATTTATATGTCATCTGAATGCCTCAGATGTTTGTGCAAACACATGTGAGAAGTTTGTACAGTAAAAAATACACATCCAAATGTGCCTGAAAAGCATATAGAAAGTGGGAAATCCATCAGAAATACATAACGTCTCTGTCAGATTGACTGGGTAACAAATCTAAAAGAAAGAAGACTTTCTACTTTCATAAAATAAGACTTTAAAATTATATAAATTGTATTTATATATAATGTGTATGTGCAATATAGACTGTATTTTCCATTGCACATTTTTATTGTCAAGCTGAATTGCCTTGTTTGTGCTTTCTCCATTATTTTGCCTTTATTGGTATTTGAAAGCACATTATTTATTTAGGAAAAAGCATACTCAGTTATGTCAGTAATTTCTGTTTCAATCAGTCCTTGACCTAGATCCCTGCAGTTCTCAGAAATTATGTTCCTTAAGTTTTTCAGAGACTCTACTCCAAAACAGAGTGAGCTCTTGGAATGTGGTATTTAGTCAAAACTCAGTGTGTTAATCAATATTGGACAAATCTCATATTGCCCTACTCTCAAGAGCCATTTTTAGTGTATTCAATAATTGCTTCACAGCTGGCTTTAATAAAAATGAGTGTTGGAAAGAAGCCAGACTCCCTGTTTTTAAATACATGTTTAGCTGAAAAATAAAATGTTACTGCAGTCTGATATTTAGAGATGTCAGACAGACAGACTGATTTTTTGTGTGTGTGTAGTAGTAGAGAGCTCAATGAAATATGCATCCCATATTTTAAGCATACAAATAACACAAATTGAGTATTACCAACATCCCATCTCCATAAACAGTGGCAAAAAAAATTACTTGAAGTAACACTTTCATGCAAGGTAATAGTTTTTGCTCTTTCTTCAGTGTTATGACCAAATCAGAAGGGAGGCGCACAATCAGGCTCAAAGATACGCATGAAGTTCTAGATCAGAACGGAAATTGTTCTTGTTCCCCAAATGAACTATGATAAAAACAAGGAAATGCTGTAAACATGACAGTCCAAAGGAAGGACAGACTGTAGTCCAAAACTGATGAAGTGTCATTATTTCAGGGTATCTCTACTTGCCATGTCCAGTGGTAAAATTCTATGCCAAAAGAGGAAAGATTAGAGAAAGCTGAGGAGAGGACTCTCTGGATAAGAGTGTAATAGCTCTAAGTTTATTTTCCATAAACGCTTTATGAGGCATTTGTTAATAGCGCTGCCAAGGTAAAACACTTAATTATAACATTCTACTTATATGTCACTCACAGATTTCAAACAAACTAGAAGGATAATCTGTTGTAAAATATTTCTCAGTTTAGTTTTGAATTGTGACACGGCACTTCCTTCACCTGGTTTCACAGCAGAAAGGTTGACAAAACAATGCTCTAATGTCTCGATTGAATAATTGTTGCAACAGAGCTTTGAAGATCCAACAGTATTCTTTGTTAGCTTCTCCAGGCGAATATGCAAACACATTTTATATTCTGTTGAAATCCCAGTTCTTGGGGAAGAGACATGTTTGGCATCCCAACTTTCACCATCTCCTTCAGACAAAACTCTGTAAACTGAATGTCTCTATGGAAAAGACATTCCTATTATTTATCTATCTGTAGATTGGTTGTGGTTCCTCACCTACGTGATCTATCTTCCTGGTTATTTTGTTCTGCGATAGGAATTGTATGTTTTGTGTAAAGGACACAGAGGTATTACATATTTCAGACTAAACATAGCACTGAAAGTGAAGAAGAGTGGACATTTTTAGCAAACAACATTCCAAAATGATAATCTTCATGTATTTTAGTTTAAATAGCTATAATTTAATCACACATTACCCAAGATGTAAAGCTTGTCTATCATCCATTTTTACAGTTTACATACTTTTGAAAAGCAGAAACAGCACAAGAATTCTAATGAGTCTTTGCTACCATGTATTAAAGAGAACTGTAAACTGCCCTATGTTTTAAGCTTGCTCTTTGGCATCATTTAACCAACAAGCTTGGGAACATGGATTATACTTATTCCACTAATTATACTTATTCTACTAATTTTCTTGAATAAATATGTAAAAACTGTCATTCACACTCATGTTTCTCAGAACAAACAGCTTTCAGGAAATGCAACAGAAGCAGATGGCCATCATGGGAGTCTCAAGTGCTAAAAAAAGTATAACAAAACATATCAGCTAGTTTATATAGCTAGTTTGATGTTGAGTAATGTTGAGACCTTACTACTACTGCTTTCATTTTCTCTCTGTTTTTGCCTTTTCTCTTCAAAATCACACTCGCTATAGTGTTGGTGTATTACCTGACCCTTCTGTGCAGGCCACGGAAAACAAAGGAACCTCAAGTTGTGTAAACAGTAGAGGTGTTTTAAACATAGGATCTTGTCCTAGACAGCAAGTCCAGCAAGTACATCCATTCTGCATCTGAAGAACAGAATTATGCTCAAGGTTTCTCTGTAAGGAGAGACTTAGAGATCTGAGAATAAAAGGAATGCAATCACCCATGTGCTTGAGGGGCTGCAAGCAGGCTGATGGTAAAGTGCAGCAGGCAGCATACTCCTGCCAAGTTTGGCACAAGGCACTCTCTCTACCTCCTGCTTGGCTTTCAACAGAATAATTAAAATCACTGGACCAGAGAGAATCTATAGTGCAATGGTTAGGGCACTCATCTGAGATCAGACCACATTTCCTTCTCAGCTCCAGTCAGTGCTGAAGCAATTTATGTTACTTACTCCACGTGACAAGGGCAGGGAGGGGGCTTTCTTCACACCCTGAGCTGAATCCAATTAAAGGAAGCTGAAGAGTCTATCTATTCAAACTAGAGCAATAACTAGCCAGGCCCTGAAGCAGAATTTTACATAGAAACATTTCTGGTGAAAATGTAGGTAACTGGTTTTTCTGTGTAGTCCTAAAACCTATAAAGAACTGAGAACCTTTCTGGTTTTGTAATTTCAATTTGGGTGCATACTTTCCATTTAAAGCCTTAGAATCTGAGAAAGTAAAGAAAGAAATCAAATTAAATATTTACCCAAAGAAAATACTAAACAAATTTGTGCATACTCAGCAAAGCTGATCAGCAAATACTCGAATTAAATATTAAATACGTTAACTAAGCATTAAACATTAAGTATTTATAAATATTTAAATTAGTTATCTAATGCAGTATTGTAAATAATAACATTTTAATACAAATATTTTAAATATCTTGAACAGTTTGAGAAGCAATGATATTATGTTTCTTTATTGCATTATTTTTCTTTTGAGTGCTTTTAATTACTGCCACTATCAATTTCTCCTACAGTAGGCTAACATAGCATTTTCCTAGTACAGGACTAGGCAAAAAGGAAATTCATTTTAGTCTTAGAATGACAAATTTGAGAAAGACTATATTTAATGTATAACTTCTCTGCATACATATTACATATAAATCATAAATAATTTTACATACTTCTGTAGTCTGTATATCATGGTATGATATGTACATAGCAATCTTATGAAAATGAAGAACTCAATTCATTAAAAAATGGGATGAAACTAGCAATTTCTTTTTAAAAAAGAATAATTAAGAAAAATAAAGGAAAGCAAGTGTTCACTATGCTATCAAATTATTACAACACATGTAATATCATCTACTTTTTGTTTCAAATATGATGAAAATGGACAAAAATCATTTCAACAATAAATATGTATCAATATACAATAAGTATATTTCAGTAGACAATTCTTGTAAAACTAGAAATAGAAAATATTTAAAGAGTAAAGGGCTACATAACCATTTCTGTGACAAAGAAATGCACTCAGAGGTTTTTTTATTTTCATATTTATAGTCAATTTCAATAGAGGTATAATTTGAAATACTAATGTCTCTTCAATTTTTCTTTCCATGTCCATGTACGTGCATTTTTTATATCTGGAAAAACTGATATAGACAATAAGCAAGTGACATTACAAGAAATACAGGAAACTATATTAGCAATAGTGTCCTAGGCAAATTATGACACAAAGTCATGCCCAGATAATTACTCATAATTTTCATGTTGACTTTCCCAGCATAGCTAAAATTCTCCTTAAGGTCACTATGCATTCTAACTGTAAAACAATAGAAAGAAAACTGACTAACATCAGATAGTAATGTTAGTCATAATTTGACTTACTGAAATGATTGGGTAGCTTTCATTTTGTAGTTCATTAAACTCACTTATCACTGGGTCAGAAGCATTCAAAAGTAAACAGGATGAAAAATGAATTATGATGTGCTCAAAACAACACAGGATAATATTAATGTCTTCTCTGTTTAACACTGAAATAACAACAAAAGGAGTAGTGTGAATTATGCAACATATTGAACTTTTTCTTCACCTTCTGTAGTCCATGGAACCTGTGCTTCAGGATAGCAAACATCCAGCTGCTCACGAAACTGCTCGATGTCCTTAAGGGCATGGGTACAGAACAGAGCTAGGAGCTCTTTAAGGAGTGGACACTTTTCACTATGTTAAAACATAGCTCTAGCTTTACTCCATCACTGTAGCCAGATCCAGTTTTAACTCAGATACTCATGTTTCAATTAATCTAAGAAATCAGGAGATAAGAGATGAGTGAATTTCTACTTACACGTCATTGACTTTGTTGCACCTAATCCACTGAGCAAGGTAGAACTCAAGATAAAAAAGATCAGTGAGGTAGAGCAGGAGAAGCCTCTATGGCCTGACAGTTCAAAGCAATCAACCTGGCAAAGAAGTACTATCTTCCATGCCTGTTCCAAGAACAGCTCTTAAGTATTACCCTGTATCTCCCACAGCAAAATATATTGATTGTCTTTGTAATAAAAGCTAGAACTGACACAGGCAGCAGAGAAATCTAATTTTTGATTCTGATTAAATTTAGATATGAGACAGATGCATGTAGTCAGCCTGGTCAATACTAAGATGCTGTAGTATGTACGAAAAAAAGGAAAACTGCAGATATGAAGTGCTTTGATGAAGAACTGTAGAGTTTAGGATTTCCAGAGTTAGGGAACAGCTTGCATGGATATTTTTAGGGTGAAGCCTTTTCTGCCCAAGTAGGGGCAGAAGTAGGCTTAGCTTAGATTTTACACTAGAGTCACTGAAGTTAATGATAAAACTCTCTGTTCTGAAGGGGGTTCAAAATCAAGTGCTAAAAGCCTTGGGGAACCATCATTAGTATAATTCCCCGTTGATCTAAGAAGATCAGGATATCCGTTGAAAAAAAAAAAAAACCAGCAAGGTATATTGCACACATTTATTTGTCAGGCTGATGTAAAACTTTTTGGCAAGTATTAAAAAGAAAAAAATCAACAAGGTGGAAAAAAGCTGTTTGGTCTACCTCTACCAAGTATGAATACATACATTGTGTTCTCCAAGAAGGTGATATTATTTGAGAAGGATTCTTGAAAGTATTAGACATGTTAAATGCTAAACTGAAAGCATTGAAGAGGGAGTTTGAAATTGCAGGCAGATACATCACGAAAGAGGTACCTGCATGATTAAAATGGAAAATTGTGTGACTGAAATGAAATTAAACAATATCAGTAACTTGTTTTTCACTAGAGACCAAGTTCTGAGAGTACTGGTCAAAGATGTGTACAAGAATTGAAATCAATATGCTGGTCAACACATATTTTTTATTTCTTTTGACACAAGTCTCTGCATGAACTTTACTTTTGAAATGAGTACATAAGATTCGCTAAGCAGATTCCTCGGCTGCATTCAGAGTAATAAGTAAGTGTGTAAAAGAATAATAAACTGTTAATAATAAACTGGCAATAAACTGGATACTTGTAAAAATTTCCAGGGAGTAAAAATCTAAAACTGAAAAATTCATCAAAATTATGAATTTATTTTTCTTGTCTAGGTATGAATCTTTCATATAAGACATGTATCTGAAGTATTTCTAAGTAACCTAGAGACATGTCAAAGTGGCGCCAGGAGGACTTTCATTGCCGTTTTGTGTGATATAACAAAAATATATTTGAATTAGAAGCTTCTTGTTATATCTTTGCTTAGAAATATAAGAAGAAAATTAAACAATAATCAGCAAACTGAATGTACAAAAACCTGATCCTTATTTATTGTATTCACATCAGTACCAGTATAGTGAGCACCTAAACACAGACAGCATTTTGTTTTCTCTTCTGTTAAACTATGAACAATTATGAGTATCATTTACATCCTTCAGCCGACAAGAAAGTCAAGTTTTATACCAACTATGCTCTTTCTGATTCCTAGAGCTGTCACTGAAATATTGTTATGAGCTCAAACTTTCTGGTTTCAGCTTTGCTGAAATTCAAGAGATTCTAACTTTTGTATTTGTAAAGGGAATGGGCTTCAGCCCCAGTTAGGGAGCTTACACATCTCTTCAGCATATCTTTTATGTTTTGTTGTTCACTCACACTGACAACACTAAAGTTATTTGTAGACCTCATATGGACCTACCTGTTACACTAAAGACAAGTGCACAAATAAGAATAGTACTGTGACTCTGTGTGACGGTGTTTTCAGTGCAGCACTTTTTCATTTCATTCTCAAAGTCACGGAAGGCCACTTATTCAAATTATGTTACTAACCTGAAAGATACTGGTCTAGAATGAGCTGGATCAATTGGATACAGAAATAAGAGACAGAAGATGTGATGAGCCCTACTGTGCAATCTGTTGATATTCAACATTTCCACTGATTAACCAGGTGAAAAAATCAAGACAAAGCACCACAGGATAAACCTTATATTGACTTTTAAATTTAAAATTATTCTACAACATTCAAGCTAATATTTGGCAAAAGAAGGAATGCTAGAAGGGAAATATGTGTTTGGTAACAATACTTCCTATTTCCTTTAATTATTTTTTCTCTTAATTTTTCTGTCTCTTATTCACTGCTAAGCCCATTTCTCCCAGCTCCTGTTTCTCAGTTTAAATTTATTTTTATCTTATTGATGAGTCACTTGTCGGTCTTTAGTTTAAACACATCCTGTATCCCTCTGGATGTTCTCAAATGCTTTTTATATAAAGGAAGAGGAGGACTGTGTAATGGTATCGTGACTCTTTATTCTGTTTCACTCAAAAAGGAAATTAAGGTATTTATTTAAGATATTTATTTATAGTCTGAAATATTCTTGATTTTTTTCCTATCAAAATTTCCATTAGGTTCCTATGAGTGTATTTACCCAGCTCTGCTACTACTTTCTTCTCACTCACTACTGGTGGTTGTTTGCTTATACTGTCAATCAGTTCAGCTAAAGCTAAAATCATTAAATTCTCATAATTATAATGATGTCATTCAAAAAATTAGAGTTAAGGTTGTGTCAGCAATTCCATTATAAATCCTTAATTTAAATGGTCTGCAATAACTCAACCATAAAATACACTTTGAAATGAACCTTAGCATGTAAGGTCTCAGGCCAGTAGCAACTTCCTTTTGAAACTGGGAAAAAAAACCACAAAACCAACCCTCGCTCTGCAATCACTTCAAGAATTAATTTAATGCTTGTGTAATTGTAGATGTACTGGCCTCAGAACTGAGGTATGGTAAAGTCTGCAGTGATACAAGAGGTGCATAACAGTTTTTTTCTGTTTTGCTTCAGTCTGACTGACAAGATTCTGATCCTGTATTAGGAGAACTGCTTATACTCTGGGTAAGATGATCTCTGCTTTAAGACTGATAGTAAGAGAGTCATTTTATGACAGTTTTGGTATTGTATTATGGGAGTGGTTAAAAGCATCCACAACAGCCAGCACCACCAAATTGCACTTCACACCTCTTTCAGACACAAAAGAACCATCCAGTACAATGAAAGCTGAATACAAACCATGACCTTGTTGAGATTAAATATTTTCATTATTTTTTTAATAGAATAATCTGGTTCCTCTGCTGCTTGAAACGCAATATGGAAATAGTAAAAGGGGTGCAAAGTAGGTAGAAGCAACACAACTATACAAGTATATGAGTTCAGATGCTTTTCACATTCTTGTTCCTACCCATTTTAAATGGTTTCTTTTTTTTTTTCCTTGTATTTTGCAGCTGGTTAAAGCGCACAACCTAAGCAGAGCCTGAGTCTCTATTGTCACAGTTCCCAGTGCACTATTTCCAGGTGGTATCTCACAAAACTCCACTTAATAAATGAAAAACAAATAGCTTATTAAAGTCTGTTCATATTTAGATAGGATAGCCATATATTGATTGACATAAAGTATAACTGGCAGAGATCAAACTTCATTTAGGAAATAATGGATTGAGAATTTTCCTATCGAATTACTCATAGGTCTGTGCATTTCAAGAAGTCTCAGTTGATTGCCATTCACCTTGAAACAGAAACTTTCTGTCTCTATTGCTACCATTATAAGTGGGTCTGGATCTTTATGTATTTAAGGATGAAATACAACATGATGTTTAGTCTTCATATTTATTATTTATTGCAATATTATCTGGAGAGGTCCTATAAAAGTAAATGTTATGGTATACTTGGTATACTTAATACTGATTATCAGATTATAGCTGGTTCATACAGGATGCTCTCATATCAAATCTCACAGAGGTGTGGGAGTTTTCTTTGTTTTTATTTTTCTTCTAATTCAAATAACTAAACTTCAAAATTAATCTGATTTAATTTAAACTTGCTGCACTATTTTGATCCCCATCATCTTGGTTCAACATGCTGCATTTGGGTATTATTAGAAGAGTCTATAACTTCAAAGGAAAAATATATCAGCTCTAAAAGTTATTAGCATCATGGAAAAAATATTTTAATAGACTTCTGAAGTAGATATTCCATAAAACATTCACCTTCTGATATCTAATGTCTAATTCTTATTTTATGCTATATACAAGTCCTACAAACAATACCTATAATAACATATAGAACTAGATCTCTTTACATTGAAAAACTGAAATTCTTGTGTTTTTTTCCTTACTCAGCTACTGAAGACGACATTCAAATCTTTTATACTACATGAAGAGCTTTTGATCAGCAATTTTCTACATTCTTTTATGTTGGTTAGCCTGCTCGTATGTTCAGTGGGAGTTTTATCTCCATCCATGTTATCTAGAATGTAATATAACCATATTCAGAATGTCATAGAAAATGAGGAATGTTACTGTGATGCTATCTATCTACTAAGCATACAAGAGGAAGATAGCACTTTGGTTGTTATCGGTTCACTCCTTGCTGTAGTTTTACAACATGAAAAGTGGTGATATCCCCACCCAAGGCAGACAACCCACCACAGAGCTCCCACAGTCAGAAGTGACAAGCCGTGCCAACCAAACACAAAAGATATCTTAGTTACACCCATGGGGTGCACTCCTTGTGTATGGCACTGCTCTAGCATAGATTTTCTTTCAGGACTCAGGACAATATTTCATCTCAGCATCAAAATGAGTTTTCCTGCACTGTCTGAAGGTACTTTGGGAATCTCTAGAATTCAGGTGCCTTGCACATAGGTATTCTCAAAAAATATGCAGCTGAAGCCTAGGAAAAGCAGTCAAGCCTTCCATCATCAAAACTCCCCTAGAATTTTAGAGTAAGCTGTCCAAGTAAATTTCATGATCTTTATATAAGACTGTGCTAAAATTATGAGTTGTATTTTCGCCTTTTCAAAATTTGCCTTTCAAATGCTTTCCTATGTCAGTAGCGATGACAGTAAAAGATTGGCAACATTGAAACGATTCAGGGCTTTCTTCTATCTTCATCAAGACATCTATTCTTAACAGTTTTGCAATGATGTAATTACTTGGGTAGGGCATCCAGTTGATTGCATTTACTAAGGAGTTTTGGTGCTTGTCTTAATGATATAAAAAGAAATAACAAATGACAGCTCACTTATGCTGACAATGTCATTTTGTTCTATGAATTCTAGGATCACTGGTTTCGATAAACGATTCTATATTTGTAGGAGGATCACTCCTTCCTTTCAGAAGGTGTGAGAAATATCATCACTTTATGACACGGTGCATGAATAAGCAGCAGCTTGTACATTAACATATTAACTATTGTGACTCACTATTGTGACAGGGGACAAATGTATTTAAAATTGGAAAGAAATCCCATTATATTAAACTTCTATTCTTTCTTACCAGCAAACAAAAATGAAGGAAAAGCGAGAACACTTGAAAATAGGACAAGTAAAATGTTCAGCTCAGATGACCTGTAATACTTTACTATGAATTAAAATTTTGTTTTTAATCACATGCTCCCTCTGCATACTTGTAGCATTTCCAAGTAGACATTGTTCCCAAACATAATAAGCTTGAAGGCTTGGCTGGATCTCATGAGCAGGAAAGCTCTTCAGCTTCTATTACTCAGAACTCTTAAGGTTATTCTTGATGGAATGATAGCCTTGATTTTGTATGAATAAATAAGTACAAACCTGCATACAAGCTGTATTACAGCTTGTATTATTTCTTCGTTTCCACTTTTGCTGCTCTTTACTGCTTGATTAGGCTTTGAAATATTAGCTCATGCAATAAGATCTCAGGCTGTCAGACTTCTTCCACATCCACAAAATTTGCCTGGACAACGTAACATGAATGACTTTTATTCCCTTGTGTAATGTTCAGAATGTTCTCTCTTCAAGATGTTAAGTAAAAACAACAACAAAAAAAGAAAGTGTAAGAATATTTTGGAGTCTTGTCCAATCCACATATTCTTTCCAACAACTTCCTTGCAAGAGTTTTTATTTGAATCCAAAGTTACTTATCTCCCTCAGATTCCTATTTTCTACTTTCTGCAAAAGAATCACCAGGAAACTTTTTTCTGCTAATTTGATGTGATAAGAGTAAGCTGGAAGTTATCTTGGCCTACATATTTGCCTACGCCTTAGAGATGCAGTCTATAGCATCAGCATCTGAGTCATTGTCAGTAATCACCCATTTCATCAGCATAGGTCCATTTTGTTACCTTATGTAATTATTTTTAACCTTGTTTATATCAAAGGCTTTTTCTGCTTCCTTCCAGGTGTTCCAGGATAGTGAGGATTGTCATTTCCTCTTTTGTTCAGAGCTACAGACTGAAGTAATACCTTTTCCCCCTTGAGCTAGTGGTTCGATGTCCAGGTTGTGTCCTTTTCTGGATAGCCTTATTGCCATACCCATAGCTATATGGGTACTTAACATACTGTTTTGGTATTTTCCTTTTTAGGAAATGGCAAATAAAAAGTAACATGCAAATAAAAGCGTTCTTATTGCTTAAATGGAGATAAATATCTTCAATCTTCATATCATCCATAACAAGAAAATGTCATGTTCTGACAAGTCCTAGCAATGAGATGAGCTGAGGCAATGTGTTTCTATACTGTATTTAAGAACAGTATTAAAATAGGCTTTATTATTTCCCAGATTTCTCTTAGTATATAGCAGTCTAAGCAATCTAATTCACTCTGTGCAATGTAACTGACTAATTTACTGAATAGCGGAGCACTTATTTCCTTGTGTTGGCTCTTTTCCCTTATCTTCACCTAAGGCTTCTGCATACCAAACAAAGCTCTGCCAACTTAAATGTAGATATAAGGGACCTTGTCCAGAGTCTCTCAAATTATGACAATGTTGCATAACATAAATACAGAGTTGGAGAAGAAGCTATATCCTCAGACATTCATCCAAATGGATTAATATGAAAGAGAATTTGAGAGCAGACTGGAGAATTCTTAGTGTGATTGTGCCAGTTTGGGGACAAGATAAACTTTCAAAAATGACAGTGATATGGACAATTGCCTTTCAGCTTGCAGGAAGAAGTAAATAGCTCCTCTCTAACATTAATTCCCCAACCACTCCTCTCCCCTTACATGACTGCATATACTTTCTTATTTTTTTCGGGGAAAAACATACAAACTGAACTTGATTCAAAGTTTGAATTTCATGTCATTTATCCTTTGCTGCTGCTCAATTGTTTGATCTGAGTTCTTGTTGCTCTGAGACAGGGAGAAAGCCTGATGGTTTGTATTCCTACTCTACCTAAGGTTCCAGCTTACTGACACAAAGAACACTGCCGTCAAATGGTATAAGCCTCACATTTATTGTCTTTCCTTCAAGAGACCTTTCCAACTCCTGGCTTCTATCACAGATAGATAGTATCAGTCAATTACCTCGTTGTCACAGATGGAAACAAATTACTCTATACTGCACTCACACAGAAGCTAGAATTTATTTATTGACATAATATAGGTATAATGTACAGATTTAATAGCAATTGAAGATTATGGATGGCTGGATGCACTTGATTATTTACTGCTTAAAAAGTAAGGCAAACACACATAGGAGACCCTCCCATAGACTCATAAAGTTAAGAGCAGACCCCCTTGCTTTCTGAACTGCTTGTACCACAAAGGTAATGAGCTGAATATACTCCTGGCCCTAGTCTTCATCAAAGGTTTACCTCTAAGGAATTACACATGCACCACCAATTTAAGATATAATCTTAGCAAAGCTAACAAAGTATACAATCAAAAGTACAATCTTGACAAGGCTAACAAAGCCTAAAACAGTTAGTCACTTTCTGAGGATCTGTAGGGCAAGGCATCTTGACATCAAGACATAAGGAATTTCCGTAGAGGTGTACTCACAGGAGGTGTCCCTGCTCAAGAGAAACTGTTACCACACAACTAGCTGCTATTCACAGAAGCTCAAAGGGATTCACCTGCCGCTCCCTATTTATGGGGCAAGGTGACTGACTCACAGTCATTGGTTGCTTTTCAGGCACATGCTCAACTGATCTTCACCTGCTGAGCTAGCTGTTTGCTATCAGTTCTTTTAGACCCCAAGTTTGAGACAGATTTGAGGTTGTTAATCTGCCTTAGTGAGAGCGTTATCAGTCCTGTTGCTCATTGTCCGCATGTGCAAGGCCTTGTCTGCAAGGCCTGGCCAAAGGAGATTGTTGACAGGAAAAGGTGGTAGAGGTTAGCAGGGAGGACATACTGTCACAACCTTCACTTTGCCTCACTCAGTCATCTGAATTCCCTCCCTGAAATCAATTTAAAAAATCAACCTAAACCATACTCATCTCCATAAAGCTTTATAAGGGTCTTGCTGTCCAAAGGTTTTAGAAACCCGTGAAGTCTGTAATCAAATATTGTAAATCCAGTCTGCCCTATGCTTTGACTCAATTAGATGCATTCTTGGTATGACTCTGTGAGCTTCTATAATCCATGAGTGGTTCCCAGTAATTTGGAGCTCCTGCTGCAGATGAGTGTACTGCTTTTTCTTGTAAAATTCTTTGTATTCTAAAAATAGACTATGGAGATTCAAATTCAAATTAAAATTATATGTAGTATTGATCATTTCTGGGAATATTTTTACTTCCATTGAGAGTGTTCACACTGAATGTAGGAATATAAGATGTGAGTTCCTAGACTTAAAAATGTACTAACTTCCAGAAGACGTAGCAAAAATCAAACTGTACATAAATAATACTAATAAGCCAAGATGACAGTAACAATTTCAATGTTAGATGGAAATAAAGCTGTAGGTAGGTATTGGGAATTCTGGGTTTAGCATTTGCCCGTAAGAGTTTTTTTTTTTGTGTATTACCTTGAAAAGCTGTTTAGACGTTTGCACACGGGTATAAATTGTACCTTTCTTTGTAAGATGTTAATGCAACTTTAATCAGAGGAGTTACTTGGGCTGAAATCCCACCAGAAAAAGAATGAAAGGAAGCACTAGTAGGACCTGGAGTTTTGTGATCTCTTTCCTTGAGGTTGTAGCAATAACACATTCAAAGTGCTTAACAAATCTAAGTTCTGACCCTTGCTTTGGTAGTTGAGCAAAGTGGGATGTAGAGGAAGTTATGGTAGGAGTTTTAATGGTTACTAAACTTTTGCTGAAGTTACAGGATACTGGTCTTCGTTAGGCCTGTCAAGCTCTGTTATGAAAGAAATGAATTTCTGAGGGGCTGCTGAAGATCAAGAGACCATAAGGGACATTCTGCTTCTGCCATTACTCTCAATAAATAAATCTTCTTGCTTTGTTGCTGAGCTGGGAATTGTAAAATTTGAATTTTTGGCTTCTGCACCTAGTCTCTATGGGCCCAAAGAAAATGGAAACCTTGTCCCAAATTCTCCCTGTCTCCCTCTTCTTTCCAAGCAGGCTTGGGTCCTTCTTTTTCTCTGTTCTGGTATTAAAAAGCACTCACCCTATTTTTCCTCACCACATACAGGCTGTCAACAATGTTGTTTTTCAAAGATGGGAATTTCTAAAGAGTCCCCTCAGCTGTAATACAAAGATACTAATAAATTTTTCGTCAAAAATGAATTAAAAATTACTTAACTAACTTAAGCCTTGGCAGGCAGACAGAGTGCAGTTAACATTCTCTATTAAATTTCAAGCACTTGACATAATGTGAAGTTTGAGAACTACAGGATGGGCACATGTTTTATTCAGAAACCAGTGAGAGTTTACTGCTGTGCCAAGTGTCTGTCAGAAAATTGGCATAAGATGTCCTCTGTGTTCTATTCTGGGATGTTGAAAACAATTAACATACAAGAACAGATTTTTATTTTAATTTTTTTAATACTGCTTCAAGTAGTACTGGAGAATCCTGAAAAAGTAAAGACCTAAAATTTAAGCTCTCTTTTCATGCTTTTCTAAGATCAACACTTTTGGTTTAGCATTACTATTTTAAGATTTTAAAGTCAACCTTCCTTTACAATTCCAATTCACTTTTTAAAGGCTAGACCTCTTGCCATAATCAATAAAGCAAGTAATACAAATCTTTCATTTCCATATAATGATTCTAAGCAGAGAAACTCAACATTTATATCAATGATGTCTTTAGTCAACTCACTCCATATGTCTAATTTCTCATTTTATGTTCACTATTTATTTACTTGTCTCCCAGATCTGCTGCTTATTGCCTAACTTCCTACATTTTCTTATGGCTTGGGGATGATTGGGGTTGCACTCAGTGTGTAAGTTGAATTTGTCTGGACCAAATTCAGTTAGTCTCTGAGTGAGCTGTGGAGGTCTCATAAGGTTAATCTCTTGTCCTAGCGCATATAGGCAAGACATAGGAGTAATTTAGATGATTTTACCTCTGAAAACAGGAAGCAATGTCAAATATCCAGTGTGGCTCACAATGCGATCAAGGGAAAATAGAACAGAGCTTGGTTATTGCCCATCAGATCTATGCAGGGGAGAATATGGATGAAAACTGGGAACTCCAAGGATGGACACCTGGGGTAAAAACCCAGGGGAAAAAAAAATTGTGAAATTTGTGTTTTATATCCAATACGAAGTAAAAATCTACCCAGTATTTTTACAAGCAATTTGATTCATTGGACTTCTGCTTCTGGTTTCACCGAGTCTAGTGTCTTTATGGACTCTACTTGCAAATCTTCATTGTCCATCCCTACAGCTCCTGCAAGAAGCTAACTTTGGCATTTATTACATACTGCAAGAGCACACACTTGCTAAACTGATGAAGCTTTTCTACTGCTGTTTCATGTAAACCAATTTTTATGTAAACCCAACAACCTAACAAACAAGTAGCATACAGAATTCACTCGTCTCAGTATGGATGGACACTTTGGCAGGTAGGCAGAGGAAAGTAAAGGAGGACAGGATTGGGATTTGAAAATACTTGTTCTAGATATTCAGTATTTTGCCACTGTATAAATGTATCAGCTTTGTACAAATGAAAGCAGAGGGAGTATAGGCAAATTCAAAATTCAGTAAGAGATACTGTGAATTGTCTGTGCATTGTCTTCTCTTCTACAGTAGTATTTGCAATATAGCTTGCCATTTCTTAAGATTTTTTTGTAGTTATAAAGAATAAGTTTACTATAAAAATTTGAAGTGTTTCGCAGTTTGCCATTAATCTTGATTGTACAAGTACTGTTTATGTTTCTTGGTAGGACTGTGTTTCCTAAATTGAAACTCTTTCTCATCATGGGAAAGCACACCAGTATAAGGGAAAAATTTGCAGCAATAGAGAGGGGGGAGAAAGAAAAAACTCTGTTTTTAAAATTATTTTTTACAAATTGATTTTTCTGTGGATTATCTCTGAGAGATGAAAGATTAATTTAAAGAATACAGCCTACAGAGAAGTTTAAAATTAAATCAGAAATGAACATCCACTAATTCAAATCAATATTCTTTATGACTTAATTATGGTATCTGTAATTATATTCAGAACCTGACCTTCAATCTGCTTATTCTCAGATTTGCATTACAAAAGTGAAATTCTACAATCTGTATTTAGAAAAGAGTATTTCTTTCTGACAGTGGCTCCTCAATTTAAATGCTTTTATTCTATGAATTGAGGATGCAGGAGATTCATACTTATTAATATGAGCTGTAGATTAGCTACATACTAAATTAATTTGCATGGAATTACAACAGGAGTGTAAAAGTTGCGTTGCACCATATAAAGGCCGATTATTTTTTTTTGGTGAAACTTGGTTTCTTTTGAAAATCAGGGCCATCATTTATTGAGATACTTGAAAATTCTGCCTTCTGTTAAACTTCCACTGATGTGAAAACAACATGTTTGAAGAAAAGCACATGGCAACATGCTTTTCCGAGTTGAGGTAACAGGCATGTTGCCTGATGCTCTTTTTTTCCTCAAAAGCACTAAGACCCACCAGCATCTACTGAAATCTACCTGAAACAGACTCTGATGAACATAAGAATACATAATAAGTGAAATTCGGCTTAAGCATGGAATATTTTACTGTACTTTGAGTGTGGCTGTAGTCTGGAATGGGTTGACCAGAGAGACTGTGGAGTCTCCACCTTTTAAGATACTCAAAATCTGACTGGATGCAGGTCTGAGCAACTTGCTCTAGCTAACATTATTGAAGCGGACAGTCTCTAGAGGTCTCTTTCCACCTCAACCATTCTTTGACTCTATGATACTTGCAGTAAAAAGGTCATTAAAGAGGCTAGATATTATCCTCTCTGACTAAGACGAAAAGCTACCCAAAGAAGCCAGGCATTCAAAGAGCTGCCTGAAAAGCTGTCTTGGTCAGTTTTAAGAGAGATGTTTTTAGCTACTTCAAGCTGTACCAGTTTATCCATATTTGAGCAAATAGGCAACTAGAAGCCTGTGGGCAATATTTCTGTGGAATAGCACTTCAGGAAGTGACTGCTAAAAGAGAGGTAACACTATTTGCTTTTTTTAGGCCAAATTCAATCAGACTTACTGCTTTAATAAATATAGAAACATGAACAGAAATAACTGCCATAGTGACTATATAATGATAATAAATGGGCAGTTTAGTTTAGGAGTTCAAATTTAGCTGAATAAAACAGCACAACATAGATGCATGGGAAATAATTCTGACTAATTTATGCTAAAAAGGGGACAGAAGTATTTGCAAGGAGTCATGAGATCACAGAGTTTAATCAGTTTATAATCACAGAGTGTGTTGTCAATTAGAAATGTCAGCTGATAGGTTTTTAAATATTTCTAATTAAAAAAGGGGTAAATTAAGTGCAGCTGTTGACAAAGCAGCCAGGATCCTTGGAAGTTAGTACTTTTTCCTGTATCTTAATGCTGCTGCAAGATATTCAGAAGCTGTTTCGTCTTTTCTTTTTTATCATAAACATGATCTTTGCAGTTCTATTGAGACAGAACCACAATAAAAACTTACGATGCAGCTAGATGTAAATAGTTACCACTATTAGTAGCACTGTTTCTGACATAAGCCAGCATACCATTGGACTTCTTGGCTACCTGAGCACACAGGGCAAATGTTTTATATGGGTGGGTAGTTTGTAGTTTTTTTTATAAAGACATTACCCTGACAAATATTATTAAAAGAACATTAAGGTTGCAGAGGCCAGAATTCACATAGTAGGCAATGTCTAAAAGAAGCCTAAATGCTGCATTTACAACCTTAATTTGTTATTTTGTGCATGTTATATACTGTGCAATGCCATGCTTTGTTGATTGCACATTGTCCTAATACTCTCTGAAGGGAGAACTGGAGATTATTCTGGTGTTCTTCTTTATTACCACAGTATTGGTGTGCTTCACACAAGAAAGCAGTTAATTCACTGTGGCACCTTGTGCATGAGGACAAGGGATATATTAATTCCATTACATAGATGCAGGCCCTAAGCCATAAATGTGACATCTGTATGTGTACAGCAGAAGCTTCCAGAAGATTGTCTCAAAGCCAAATTTAACTCTCGATTTTTTAACCTGCTGGAGAACCCTAGGCATTGACCTGTAGAGAGAATGAATACTTAGATAAAAAGTTTCAAATGCCTTTCATGCTTTAGAAGGCAAATGTTCTACATTGGAAGTATTTGAAGACCAGAAGATAGAACAATCAATGATACTTCACATCTTGTCTGATTACTTAGGTTATTTTTCTTTTCCCCATACATGATGTCATATGACCTTTAATAAGGATCCCAGTGTTGCTTGTTGCAATGGTAAAAGGGGTTTTTGCAGATAGTACACATGAGCAAAAAATTAGTGCATGGAATTGGGTCACAGTGAGGCTTATGAACATAAATAAAAAGAATTCTTGAAATCAAATTTATTTCAATCCCTTTGAGCCTTATAGCACTACATAGTATATCTAACTTAAAAAATAAAAAATAAAAAAAAAATCTACCAAACTGATATTATGCAGAAACCCTGTGGCAGGAGTGAAGTTAGGATTCAGTTCACCAGAATTTTGTTGTCTTAAGTATGAGATAATATTTTATATTCCTGCTTGATTACTTTTCTCTTTCCACAATTTGCAACTAGGAAAAAAGTCCTATAAGCAGGCTCCTCAGCAAACATCTTTGATTTCTCCTTTCAGCAGGTCTACTTACTGTCCTGATTAAAATGTCTCATAGATAAAAAATGAGCTGTGATCTTGCAATTAATGACTCCTGCATTGTTCAAATGGCAAAGTTAGGGTTACATGGGCCATCCTACTTCTGAGCCTTTAACTTTTCTTCCTTAACATTATTTTAACACAAAAGTCAGACACGTCTTGTGCAATTCTTGCATCCAAATTGACAGATATATCCTACAGGAAAAAGTAGGATTTAACAAGCATTTTGTTATGACCAATGCATGGCAAGGCTCAGGAGTCTTGGATATAGCTTTAAGTTCTGGAGGGAAAAATTGATACCAACAGTTGTCAACTCATCTGTAACTTCTCCTTATAGCCTGGTCTCTTGGTTCAATCTCTAACACCAGCCTATACTTTCATCCTATATACTTTTGCCTCATCTACTACAATTGTTACTCTCCTACTCTAAATATTTCAACTTCAATTCTCTGTAGCTCTGGTTTAGGTTCTTCTCTGACACTGCACCACTCATTCCTCTAGTCTTATGCTTCTTTTCCCACACACAAAACATGGACTCTATAATCCTTGAGCACTTTGCTATCCTTATCACTGAGCATCCAAACAGTAAATTCTTTCATTTCATCAAAATCATGTCAAGAGAAGATTCTCTGAGGTTTTAATAATGAGTGAAATCATCACTGTTTTTTGTTTGTTTGTTTGCTGAAATACTCAAGAAGCATGTGTCTAACACACAGAGCAAGCAAAACTGAGTTCAAAACTGTCTTAGTTTATCAAAGAAGACCAAACTTTCAAGTATTTATACCTTGGAAGAAGTGGTGTGTAATTATCACAGTAAATGGCTGTGACAGAAATATCTTGCAAATTACTCAATATGTAGAAAATTAATTTTTAACTCAAAATCTTTTTTGAAGGATTTTGACAACAGTCGTCCAATGACTTCTGAAGTTATAACAGCAGTTAACCTGCTTTATATAGCAGTAATTATACAGAAATAGCTGCTCTAAATAAACAGGATTACCACCTATCATTTATTCAGATTATATGTGGTACATTACCTTTTTATAATTATTTTAAGATAGCCTCCTTTCTTTCCTTCTTTTATTACTATTTTTTTTTTTGTTTGCTCACCTGCTTGACATTCCATATGCTCATAGCACCAAAGTAGGATAGGGAGAGCTGATGCACAAGATATTGAGTGACAGAGTGCTAGGGGTCACTGTTTAATGGCAAGGAGCTGTTTTATATGTCAACTCATGTTCTCAAAGCGGTCTCTGATGGGCTGATGCCCATTTGGTGCCACCATAGGGTGTTCTCAGGCAGCCCTGTACCTGAATTCATCCTTTGATACAGCAAGTGCTCAGATATAAAAGTATTTATATTTATATGTGGTCTGTATATTAAATATATATATATAAAGTACATAAATATGTGTAAATATATACTTTATTTAAATATAGATATCCTATTTATACACTGTCATATAAATATAAATTTGTAAATGCATGGTAAATAAATTTAGCAATTAGGTATAGAAAGAATGACACATTCTTTAATAAGAGCTAATGAAATGAATAATGAAAGTTTAAAAGTGAAAAGAAAGTAATGAAAAGGAAGTCAGGGACTGGTTTACAGCCCACAGATTTACCATGCCCAGAACAAAACCTGACACAACGTGATTACGGATCTTCCAGAAGGCAAAGGGGCCCTAAAACAGTGTGGGACACAGACAAACTGAGATATGCCAAAGTGTCATGGACTCCTTCAAGAAGATTAAGGAGTGCCTGTTGCAAACCCTGAACCATGCGAGAAAGAGACATCCTGTGAGAGGCTTCAAGAGACCCTCATGTCTAGGCCTAGCCCAGCAGGATGGTGACATAGGAGAACTGAGGCAGGCACGGGCCTTTTTATAGTGCTGCAGAACACAAGAAATTGCTACTTCTTGCATTCAAAACAGTGGGATATTTTTCTAATTAAAGTGGTTCAAAGTTAACAGTTTTGCACTTAGCAAAACTAAAATATTTCCAATAGTAGTGGATACTGTCTTCATTTTGTCCATCTAAGACAATGAACTTAATTATTTCATTAAAAATCTATTTAACCATCATTGAAACAACATAATAATTGGTAGTATACTTAAATTCTGAGTTACGTAGTTTCCTTTTCAACTGATTGATAGCAGTACTTCAGTTTAGACACTGACCTTAAGTCCTTGATTACAGCAGAATTATTTACAAGGAAACAATCCTACCTACAAATTAGGATATGCAAGAGTTTTCTGCTGGTGAATTCATCAGTATGATAGGAGAGGATAAATTCAAATTGCTCACAAAATTTGGCTTTAAATCAGGTCCATGTGACTGTTTCACAAAAGCTGAAAACGATGACTGAAATTAGACCAGACATCATGCGGAATAATGAATTTGGTTGAACAAACGAATCAAACTTTTTGTTACTGCTGATGCACATCATTGTGTGCATAGAAGAAATGTGAATGCCTAATTTCAGTGGAGATGTGATGTCTAGTAAGAAGATAAAATTCAAAGTAGTGCATACTTCTATGGAAATCCATTTTAAAGTGAGAACTTTTCTAGTCCTAAAGCTGGTTGTGGCCTCATAGCAAATATGCCCTGACCAGGGAATGTATGTACACCATGGTATAGAAAGGCAGATGCTCCTTGTTTTTCTATTGCAATTTTTGCAGTTTTTATATAGTAAATGTTAACTGAACAAGAGAGAATGAAGGGAGGTTGGCTTTATAACTTGCTAACTTAGTTATCAGGATATTCATGCACGAATGTCATTCAAGTGCCTGCTAAATTCAGATCATACAATTTCTCAGGTTGGAAAAGACCTTAAACATCATCAAGTCCAACCACAACCTAACCGTACTACTCTAACAACTCTTCGCTAAATCATGTCCCTGAGCACCACATCCAAATGGTTTTTAAACACATCCAGGGATGGTGAGTCAACCACCTCCCTGGGGAGCCTATTCCAGATGTATTTAAATACATCGAAACTTTTTCAGTAGGAGAGAAAGAACATAACCAAGCTTAGATTATACACGTCTGTTCCGTTTTCAGTTTTTCAGATTCTCATGCTGTCCTGCCAGTGAGGGGGCCAAGGGGATAATAAGGAGATGAGAGGGGATGGAACCAGGACAGCTAACCTAAACTATTCAAAAAGATATTCCATACCATAAGAATTCATGTGAAAAAAAAAACAACTATAAAACTGAGGGGAGTTAGCCAGAGGGGCAGCTGCTGCTCAGGAGCTGAATGGGCGTCATTTGGTGGGGAATGAGCAATCGAATTGTGCATCATTCGTTTTGTAAATACATTCATATAAATAATTACTATTATTTCTGCCTTCCTTTTCTGTTTTAGTAAATAGGTTTTATCTCAACACACAAGTTTTACTTTTTTTTTCCCCCCCAACTCTCCCTCATCCCATAGGGAGGGAGTGAAAGGCTGTGTATTTGTATAATTATAATATAATTATATATATTATAATTATATATATTATAAATATAATATATACACACACACTATATAATATATAATATATATTATATATATAATATATAATATATATATATATAATCGTATATGTAATATCAATTTTAATAAAAGTTATGCCTTTTTTTTCCATTAAATTCTCTAAATATTACTCAGTTCCACTTTTAAGCAATGAAATAAAATGAAGTCCAGAAGATGATTTGATTTCTCTGGAAACATGGAGAATGGTATGAAAAACTCATAGAATGGTGCTGCTTCTATCCACCCAATCACATACACCCACTATCAGAAGTGGTTCTCCCCACAATAGACCCATCAGCATAACGTTTATGGCCAATGAGACTTTTTTTAAGAGCACTAAATACATGGAGTACTGTATTGTGCTCTTTAATTAAGAACGTAATATACTCCATCTGGAGTGACTCATTTCTGCAGTCTTCTGTGGAAGACTGAATTTTTAACTTTCTCTAAAAGCCAAACAAATGGCAGTATATTCACTCAATTCATTTGTATTTTAGAAGCTAAACAGGGTTATCTGAAGCTTTAGTTCTGAATGTAGGATGTCTTAATATAAGCTTTAGAAAACAAATACAAATCTATAATTTTCTTTCATAAGAGCTGTGTTTAAGTATAAGAAGTAATAAGAATAGATAACTGCACTCATCAGAGTCTTTGGTTCTGGGTTTTACAAGGAATGAAGAGTGAATGAATCTACTGTTTTATCCTTATTAACAAATCACCACTGAAATCCCGTATCTCTACACATAATAAAACACTGACTTGGCATGCAGTTTAGCAGCACATGACAAAGAACAGAATCTATCAGAAAAATGTGTGGTTGATTTTGTGAAAAAGATAGATTTTAGTTACAAGATGGAAACACCAGATCACTCCAGGGCAATAAGTAATGACTCTTTCTAGAAAGTTATCAATTATTCTGATTGCTATTAAGTGCTAGCATTAAATAACCTGTTGGCCTTGCTGCTCCTGTGTGGCTGTGCAGAATAGAGCATATTTGGAACATGGCTGGCAGTCTAACTATCTACACATATGAGTGGTAGATACACATAAGTATACACTTACACTATGTAAGATTAGCATCTGTTTTCTTTTAGAAGATTTGACGTATTCATCCTTTTTCTTCTCGTGAGCTCCATTTACTCAGCTTTAATAAATGTTTCCTGAATTTGATCATTTTTCTATTTTCGTTTTTCAGACCATGCAAGTTTCTTTTTCCTTATCTAGACTTCTTTTTTTCAAAAATTTTTACCTTCAATCTCATTAAAGTCAGTGTGAGTCTTTCTTTGGCTGACATATAATTTCTTTAAAATAAGAGTCATCTGTTATGTTAGTGGCACATACAGGAAGATGTATTTACATTACTTGAAGCGCTTCACTGAGGGACCCCAGCCTTCAGCTGTAACACTAACGAAAAGAGAGGCCTCTTCACATACAGCCTGAGGGGGGATTGTGTTTTCCCCATTATCAGTACTAATGTCTGGGGACAATTGCCTAGTTGCAACACTGCAAGCTGGATGAGTGCAAAGAAAGATATTTCATACTACCTCTGATGACACTGGGTAGCAGGTAGCAGCAATGATCAATTTTCATACATCTACTGTTGCCGTGCACCTGGCAACCCATGTTCTTTACCACGTCACATCCCGAATCCTTGTTGTCGCCTACTACAACAATCTACCTTGCCTTGAATTAGCTCCAGATGAAGACCAAATGCAAAACAACGGTCCTGTTGTTTGCGCTGTCTCACTTTTACTAGTTACTTCTTTACTAATCTCCCTACCTCCAAAACTAATAGCAGACTACTTCTGCCTATTTTGTCATACAATCAGTAAGATTTTTACAAGATTCTACTTTCTGATATGATCTGTTGACTCCTGCAATATTTTATTAGAAAACTTGAATGGAACACTTTAAAAATCATGTATGTTTTGAAACTCTTCACTCGGTGCAAATCCATAATTTACCTGTACTTATGGAGAACAGAGATGAGGGAACACATGTATAACTTACCCTGTACATCCTGGTACAATTGTATGGAACTAAGTTTCATTCTAACTGAAAACTTGGCTCAAAGAGTGAGATTATTTTTTATTTGGCTTCTCTGAATTCAGTATGACTCTATCTTTTAGCATCAACTCTCTCATCACATTTTAATATTTTAACCAGAAGAAGAACATGGCAGAAGAAGGGAAGGTGAAGGAAATAGCATGAGAGTATGTTAGTCTTCTATTTGCACTGGATTGCAATTTAGAAATCTGGAAGTTCATGGGAGAGTGAATTCCATGAATTATGAAATAGGTTGCCATTTTCAGTGCAGAAGATTTTAAGAGTGCCTCTGGAATGAGAAAGCTTTCAATTATCTTCAGTTGACAGTCAAAGTCAGTTGCTGATTCCTCAGATAGGGATGAAATGTTATGTCAGAGGTTGATAACATTCTTTCCAGTTTGCGAGTAAGTGATCACAGACATCACCTTGCACTCCCTTTTCACGAGAGAAACAATGTGAAAACGTTCATTGGAGAGGTAAGGAAGAACAAGAGGTAAAAGGAGTGAAATTTAAAGGTCAAATATTCTCTTGTCCACAAGCCGGACAAAGTCTAGAGATAAAAACTTTTCAGAACTATAAGGAACACATAGGTCAGCATTAAAAATGTTAACGAGGTCTAGCTTAAGTCTTGTGTCAAAGAACTCTTCTAAAGGAAGAACTGAAAATGTCTCAGACTGAAAGACGCAGTGCAGCTGTGCAGAACATCATTTGCAATGGCCCTGAAATGAAGTTCACTCCTTTAGAGGAGAAAGAGTCAGAAAGGTAGGTCTCATCATCACTGACATCCTTTTGCTGACTGTTTGCAGAGCATGGATTTAATACTTAAAGAAGTAGGTTTTGCTGTATTTCCAGGTCAGTTTATGTGATGAATAGTGCTTCTGTATTCATGCATTTTTGCAGCATTTATTTTTTTTACTGCTATTTGCTTGTAGGATTTATTTTATGATCTTTTAAGATAATGAGATCTCCAAAACAGGATTTCAGGTCACAGAGTAAGAGCAGTAATAGCAGGATATATGTGATAAAAATGGGGCAATGATTGTTCAATTAACAGATCAATATGTCGTCTCTCACGTAAATGGTTGTCAAAGATAGATGCCCAAGGGTTGGTTAAACTGCATTTCCAAAGGCTTCAAAGTAAAAATCGATGTCAAAAATACACAGTGCTGAGCAGATAGAACAGCTTCTCTAATCTATACTGTGACAATGACATGAGTCCAGAAATCATAAAAATGCATCTTGATCCTATCTGTAGGTCTTATGTGTTGCTGTGGGCCATTCCTGTTTATCCATGCACATGAACTGCAGAACCTTGTGCTGAATAAACAGCAACAATCCGAATGAAGAAACAAAACGGTCTTTCAAGTTTCTATTTTTCTTTTATGCTGCCAGCACAGCGATTGCTGAAAAGGCAAAGGAAATTAGGTTGAGTGTTCAGTGAGGAGTGAGCAAGATCCGCAGTTGTGTCATTTAAATGCAAAGGATGTTGATGGGAGCCTAGCATGAATTCAGAAAGGAAGGAGAGGGCTGCAGAGCACCTTCTGTCACTGCAGTCTGTTTAAAAACGTGCTCATGAAAGGGGTGTTTTGCTTCTGTTAACACTACAATGAAGAGATCATGGATGATTGTTTCTTCCAGATTTTGCTTTACATTTAATGCATATATATACAAGCATACCATGAAAGCTTTCCCTCTGCATGGTATTGTTAGGTTAACGTATCTATTGCAGTCATCTTTTCAAATTTATATAGCTGCCTGAAAATACCTTCTCCTCTATTCCCATAATTCTGAGGGTAGGAAAGCTTATTTCAATTGCATTGATGTTTATATATTTCTGCATTTTATTACTTTGGAATTATATTTTACAGACTATGAGTTACTCTAAAAGTTTGGAAATGATTTTACAGTTACAAGTGAATGTTAGATTAAAAGCTACACATATGTATATGATTTCCCAGAACTTCTATATATAGTAAAAGTAGTCTCCAGCAGCTACCTTTTAGCTCCACAACAAAGGCATTGTGTGGGCACCCTTCTGATGATGGCTTCTATTTGCATGGCTTTTTTTCCCTGCCTTTCAACAAAAGATTTGAAAGGATTAGCAAATACCTGCATTTGAAGATCATTTTCATCAGAAAACTCTTTAAAAGACCACACTTACTAAGGATAGTGGCCATTCTGTCTTCAAGACCACACTGCGATGATCAGATCTGTACTATTTCTGTCCAAATGTTAAAATCAAGGGAAAGAAATGGAAGAATAGAAGCCATCCAAGTCCAGTCTGTCGTAAGAAGGCAGTTTCTACTGTCATTTCTACTGCTCTTTCTGCTCTGGTGTTGAAATGTTCCAAAATCATCCAGGACACTTCTAGTTTCCTCATGTGAACAATCTACTTGCAAGGACGCTTTTAGTCTCCTCATGTGAACAATGAACTTGCATGGGATTTATAAATACGTGAACTGAGACCTAAAAGTCTGAGAGATGAAACAGATAGGAAAAAATGGTATTACAGAAAATAAAACAAAGATTACATTAAAGGTTTTTTTTTTCAATAAATAAATAAACAAATTTCAATAAGAAAATAATACCTACACATAATCAAGACCATGAATAATAGGTATTAGGTCATTTCACACTGTTTATCATTGTTTTAGACATGAATTATTTAATAAGATTGCAGCATTTATACTTTGCAATCAGAGGAGAAAAATCCAAGTTCACACTTTCACCAATCTCCTTTTATGCAGAACAACATGAATTTCTTTTCAATCTTCAGAAAAGGAGGGAAAAGTGTCTTTGTAATTTAAGAAACTGAGCACTTCAGAGATTATTAAAGCCCTTTACTGTTCTGATATATGCAGTAGTCTCTCATTACTGCTACACTGTAACTAGAAAAAAAAAGAAGAAAACACAGAAAATAAAACATCAAAAAGGGGATGGACTTATACCACTAATGCTGCAAAAGACATTCGTCTATTGTATTGGTAAGATGGAGTGGTTTGGTTAAAAACAATAGTAGCCCAACCCATTGATAAAGATGGTTTTATTGAATTGAAAATTTTACTCTTACCTGTCAGAAATGCATATTTCCTTTGCAGTGATGGCATGCCAAATGGCTCTACATATAATTACTTCCAGGATTCTTCACTGTAACAGCAGATTCATGACATGAATCTAGTGGAAGTCTCTTACAGATTGTCAATTCCTGATTCTATGGAGACACAGCAAAAATTTCAAATTTTAAGAACTCTACACTCATCTCAAATGTCTAATCAAAGCTTAGGATGTGAACTTGAGATTTCGTTTACTGAGAACATATTTTGCAGCTTCTGAACTACATTTAATTAGGCTATGTCAAACACTATTTTCCAATAACTTTAAGGGTTATGATAATAAAAAATTAGCAGAATTTAAAGAAAATTTACTATTAAAACAAACTATGTCCATAGATACATTTATTTAAATACACAAATTAATTTGCATTATAATGTACTATTTTTCTTGTCATGTCATTTATACATAAGGAATTTGGCTTCTAGTGCCTAGTAAAATGCTAAGCATGAAGAACCAAGAGCTGAACTAGAGCAAAGATCCTACTAGAAACAATGGATCCATAGAAAGTTTACTCTTTTACCTTTCTGGCACATGCTGCTATAGAACCGCAGATGGAATAGGAAACAAAGTAGACAGTGCAGAAAAACCTTAAAGACATGAAGAAACTTAATCTGACCACATACTCCCAAATCTTCCTAATAGGGAACAATATCTTTCTGGGAAAGACACCTAGGAACTGACACCTAGGAATTTGTTTAAGTAAGCTCTTGTAAAATTCTAGTGTTCGTAATTATCCATTGTTTCTAATAATAGACTTACTACACGCAATTGGTTGTGAAAGGATTTGAGAATATAGTTGAAACATGTACTTGAATTTGCTTAAAATAGAAACTTCAAATTAAGCAGAACCAATGTGACAAACTGAGTCCAGAGGAAAGATGACACCTTGCAAGGCAGGTTTTTGTTGTTGTTGTTGTTTGTTGATTTTGTTGCTTTTTTTTTTTTTCCAGTTTATAAATCACATGAATGTCCACAGTACCTCAGTACATTGCTCAGAAGCTTTGAGAGTAGTCAGCTTCTGACCTAAACAACAAACATATGCATCATTTATACGCCTTGCTAATGATTATATTCCTCACAATTAATGGTAATAGCTCACTATAACTCATAGAACAACAGTATAAGAATGTCTCCCAACAGGATTTTTTTTTCTTCTAAGGTTAATATGACAATTTAGAATATTTGTTGAATCACATAGATTTCCTTACAATGTCTTCTAAGTCACTAATGATAATGTGTTTTTCACAGAACTTTTTTCTCACTGACTAAATAAGCCTTTTGATATATTTCTGAAAACTATTTAAATAATCAGAAAATCAAATTTTTACATCTGAATTTAAATAGAGTTGTGCGAAAACCAGAAATTGTCTAAAAGGTGCAAAAAGTGATATTCCAGATTTCAAGCTTCTGAAGGGGATGCTCTATCTTACTGCAGTTTTGCCCCAGCTGCTTTGAAAACAGGGCAGCCAAATTTAAGAGAGCTGACTACCCCACACCGCCAACACAAAGCTTTCGGTTTTTCTGCAATACCATGAAGCTCCAGACCCAGGCAACAAGATTCTCTAGGCATAGCAGAAGGAGTAGGTTTCTGTGGCTTACAAACAATTATTTCATAGTGTTGGGACATCACACAGACTATTAGCTAAGTAAACTTCAAATAAGGTGATGCTGAACCATGTTTCTGAATACCACTATTCCATCCCACTCATCACTCCCATTCAGTACCAGTTGCTTGGAAGAGAAATAAACATTCAGCTAGTTGGTTGTTCTACAATCTCAGTTAATCACAGGAGAAAGGAAAAATACCTACCTAAAATACGTCATCTACAGATAGAAGCTTCTATTGCAGTTTTCAACACTGATTTATTTCTATTACATCTTACCAGAAGATCCCCAAAAGTCTGGAATATGACTAATTTACTTCATTAAATCTAAAATATTCTTGCTGATGCTGTCTGGCCTTTTGGTATACCCTACTGAATGCACAGGGAGAACAGTTTTCAACAAGGCACTATCACCATAGCATCTTGGCAGTACTCACCTTTTCTTCCTGGTTGGTGCTAAGGAATATTTGTATTTCTTCTGCAATGGCTGAGAAAAAAATTCCAGTGGAGGAAGAAAAAGATGCTTTAAATGGTCAATAGGCAAGCCAGTATTAGATCGATGGCAAATTGTCATCACTGGTAGGTAAAAGTCAGTAATAAAATTGGGAAAATATTCTTCAATGGCAATTTTTTCCCTAACCTTGTTATTTTTAAACTACTAAAATAAGTGATTTGAAAATTAAAAAATGCAGATGATCTTTAAGATAGTTTTTGAAAAAAAAACATGTACTATTTTCTGCCCTGCAGGCAAAAAACCCCCTCAAAGTAGACCTATCTAGAAGGCTGAGCATGTTTGACATCCCATTTAAACAGAAGAAACGGAAATGCAGCCAAAGTTTCAAATCTATTGTATAGCCCATAAGATAATTTCAAATAACTAGGCAACAAGATTCATCAGTTTAACTTTATGTTTTCTAGGAGAAAATATAAAATCTCTATGTATTTATTTCGGTCTCAGTTTGATATATCAAACATACAAAGTCACAAGGCAAGGAAATTCTGCATACGTTTAATGTTAACTATAAGGCTAAGCTCTTAATTGGATCAGAGTTGCTATACATAATTTTCTTCTTGCAGTTGGCCTTAGTGACCCAGCATGAGCTCTAGGAATCAAGCTGACTTCTTTCTATGTTGTTCATCCTCATGATTACTAGAAGCCAAATTAGAGCATCACTGACAGCTGTGCAACAAACTTTGCTATCCACTAACGCCCTGTCAGCCAATGTAAGTGGTTAGGTGCAGAAAAAAAGTCTTGAAGATGCACATAAGGAATAAAATCTAGTTCAGTCTTGTAGCTGTGATGCTGTTGCAGGGCAAATGGGAACAAAAAGCATCAAAAAGCTATTTTTATTTCCAGACTCAGCATATTCAGAATATTCATAGAGACAGGTTGTTGTTGTTTTTTTCTTTTTCTTTTTTTTTTTTCAGATCCAGTTTTTAACAAATCATCTTTTCAGAATAGGATGTTTCTTTACATTTCCTCAAAGATAGCTCTGAGAAATTTCTGCCCTTTCTTCTTGCAGAGTTACTGCCAAACACGTCTAAGTTGCTGCATTATCACATGGAGACATTTCAGAGCTGTCAGCCCTAGACTCTATCTTCAGCTACATGGCCCATCCAATCTCCTTGGCTGTCAATCAGGTTGGAAAGAAACCAACCCTACCGGGTTGAAGGCTGGGAAGATGGGCATTACAGTGACTACAAGGCCAGTGCACAATTCTCATAGATGTCAGTCAAGCTGGGCATTCTGAGCCTCTTCATATGAGGTAGTGAAGGAGGTATCTGAAAGTCATGGGAATATTTGGGAACAGCAAGGGCAAGCTGCTGCCTCAGGGATAGGGTGCAGTGGGGACTCCCCATAGTAGCAACCAAGGGCATCAGGCATGGTGGTGGTGAAGAGATAGTTCTGAGGTCAATCTTCTGCTCAGGATCAGGGCAGTAAGAATAACTAGGGTCAGACACAGCCTGCTCATCAACAGACAGGTTCAGAGGGATAAAGACCAAACTAGGACACCAGCTGACAAAGCTGGAAACCAGCATCCTATGTTGTCCCTAAGGATAACTATATTCAGTGAACTCTAGGCATACAAAAACAGGTATCATTTAAGTTGCTGAAATGAATCCTGAAGAGAAGATACTAGTGATCACAGTGTAGCCAGTTTACAGTACCAGTGAGGAACAATTTGCATACTCACTGAATATTATAACTGTTTTATTTATGTATTTGCCTCCCTGTATGCTTCAGCTACCTAAAATATCTCTTAACAGCAATCATGTGATACAGACTTATTTTTTCTTAGATTATGTCTGCTAAATAAACATTTTTTAAAACTCAATAGCAATAACAAAGCAGTTTCATACGTTCACTTGATGCCAAGATTATAAGAAAAGCAAAAAAAAAAAATCTAAAAAGATTTCAAAAATGCAAATGTTATAAAACAGATACTTGAATGAAGAAATTTGCATCCAGCTAAACATTTCTATGTAATCAAATATCCTTATTCTGCAATTCTTTTCTATTTGTTTATTTCAGAAGTACCATTCACATCCATACACCTGATGAACATTTGTGTACCTGAATGCATCAAAAAGAGGATGGAATCCTTCACTGTTTTATCTCTATGTGCTTTGTCCATCCTTATTCTCAACAGATGTAGGTCAAGTTCTGGCAGACAAAAATGGCAAAAAAAAGGAAAAAAAAAAAGAAAAAAAAAGCCACATGGATTATTTTATTCTAAAAGGAATATAATGCCTACACTATTTTCAATTTTTTTTTTATATGATTTATATATCTTTAGCTTTCTGATTTATGGAAATACCCTTCAGTATGTCTCTAGTTTCATTATTATTTTTTGTTTTGTTTTGTTTTCCCACAGTTTAACAGAGCTTACAATTAGTTCTCATGTGTTTGTAGGTTTTTTTTCTTACCATGAATTAACATGTAGCCAAATAGATTTGATGGTGCTGAATATTTTTTTTTGGTCTTAGTTATTTATTCTTTTTTTTAATCTTTTTTTTTTAAATCAGGACTTCCGTTAAGAAGATTGACCCACATTTTGAAACCATCTATTTTTAATGCACCAGGCATAGACATACCTTTGTCACACGTATTTCTCTACCTTTGAGGAAGAAGGGTGAACTAACAACTTGCTGCACCACAACAAGGAGCTGAGGCAGTCAGTGAGAACTGAATTTGATAGAATGGAATCAGCCCTTCAGCATTGTCTGCAGTCTCTGCAATGTTCTTATTTAGCTTTCTCTACATTCAAAAAGACAAAAGTAGTTTTGTTTCTGGAATTGAATTGGAAAAATAAAAGCAGTTGTATCAAAGGTCTTCTGTGATAAGAAACGGTGTCTTTTTCATATTTAAAAGCTGAAAATAGAAGGATTCTGTGAAGAGAGTTAAAAGCACTAACTTAGCCTTGAAAACACTGATTTGAATGACTAATACTCCAACCAAATTAAAGTTTTACATTCTTTAGAGAGTTGATTTATATTCAGCTGTCAACATGATAGACTGTCACAGACTGTTTTTCACAGGTGACAGAAATAAATCTTTCAGCTGTGGTCTAGACCCAGTATGTTCTACAGGACTCTATACATTAGTAAATTGAATGGAGGATGAAAGAAGAAGTGGGTGGGAGATAAGATGAAGGACATATGACAGTCACTTTTTGTGCGTATTTTCCCTGTCCTACATTAACAACTTCAGAAAAAAATATGTTGTTCCCAACTACACTGGCAGGCTGCTTTTTGCAGATCCATGTTTCAGTACATCTGCCCTAGATCATCAATCTTATGCTGAAAAAGTAGGAGAGACAAAATAAATTAGAGCAGAAAGCTATCTTATCCCAGTACCTGATAATTTGATGTTATTCTTAAAGCTGTGGTGCATCTTCCCAAGGGAGTTCCATGAGGAATGAAAGCAAGGTATCCAGTAAAACAAGTAATTAGAGCTTCCTGACAGATCAAGGAACGAGGCTGATGTAAAGACTGAAACATGATTATGTCAGCCTTGAAATTAAGAGCATATGACCTATGTGTTTTGGGATTACTTACTAACTGCTTTCAGCACTGTGCATGATTAACTCCTGGTTGGCATTGATGTGTGTTCTCCGTAGTTGGAAGCTTTATTGAGGACAGAATATATGGTTTCAACAATTATCTGAATGCAATCAGTCCTTTTTTTTCCTAAGATGGATAGTGAAAGAGAGTTCTTAAAATTAAAAAGCTGAGAAAAATTGGGAGGTTCAGGCTCTTTGTGGGCATGTATATTACTCTGAGATCAATATTACTTCGAAGAATAAAAGAAAACTTTGTGATGTTTCATTTGCAATAACATATGTTGCTGGTTGTGTTCACCTTTAATTTCTGTCTACTTGGGATGATAAACCTCTGGAGTGAAATTCTGCAAGGCTGAAGAGAAATTTACATGATAGAGTCCTGTTTCCAAACATTGATACCTTTTAGTGGGATTCTTTGAGATTAATTTTCAGATTAAGTCCCAGAAGAATTCATGAAAGTTAATAACAACATTGACAGAAAGCGTATTTTCAAAGAGTCAGTAACAGATGGATTCACTGACCCTGTTTGTTACTTGGATCACTGGAGAAGAATGCTAAGCAATTCTTTAATATGTAGTCACTTCTTCATAGTTTGAACATTCTCATTTTATGTGGCTATCTTATTTTGTAACAGTGATTTATTTCTCTGCAGAGAAATGAAGCATATATTTCAAAACGTTTCCTTTTAAAACATAAAATTAAATAGATATTTTTCTTCTCTTTCAGTTATGTATGAGACTCCTTTACTATCTGACACACAACAGCCCTATCCAAGTTTCTTATGTACTTATTCAGTGTTTTCCTTATGAAGAATGCACTCAATGCACATGTTGGCTATGTACTACACTTAATGTAGAATTGTAAAGCATTCTAAATGTCTTCCAGTCAACCACAATGCCTTTATGGTTGTTTTAGGAAAGTACTCTTGTTTAAAAGGATGTCATTAAAAGAGAGCTATAAAAAGATGATCCTGCTCTTCTGTGTGCCTACCAACAAATTTTTGGCTCAGGATCTTGCCTGAGGTTGAGAAATAAGAGATCCCGAGAGCATCTCTGACTGGCACTAATAATTATTATTACTTATTTTAAATATTATTACTTACTTTTGTAGGTGAATATAGCACTACCAAACCACTTAGAAAGCATCCGAATTTGACAGAGGAATAGGATTAATGAGCTTATCAACTAAGGTAGCAAATACATAGAGGGATGATTTGTCTATACTAGAAATTTATGGTCAAAGCTGAAAAAAACCCACCACTTTTAAATCCCAGGCTACTTCCCCATAACGTATGTTCCCTTATATGAATTTATTAGCTAAATTCTTAAGCAACAGTTTTTGAGGGAAAAAAGGGCATGATGTAACTCATTCTGAGAAGTCTGATGAATACCCCAGAAGTTCAGTCTTCTTAAATAACTAGATTTTCATCTTGTTGAAACTTTCTTGTTGGGCAACTCATCTCATGCCTCAGTAGCAACTTTGCAGCAATATGCCTGGAAGGCAGTATAATAACTGCATTATAAAGAACATGGAGGGTACAGCTTTCAATATCTCTCCATTTTCAAATGGTTGCTTAGGTGGGTTTCTGCTGTGTTATCATATGGCATTTTGTTTTCATTAATCCTTTCTACTCTTTCCTCAGACATGGTGGAGGTATTTGTATCCTAATAAAACAATATTTTCAGTGTCAAGTAAAGTAAAAACAAACACTCAAGCATGGGCATAAACACAGAAAACATACTAATGCTTAATGGAGAACCCTCAATCAGATGTTTGTGTCACATAACTGAGTGTGAATGAGCAAAGTGCTGAGAACAGAACCTTTCATTTCCTTGTAAAATAGCAATTTGATGTGTGAATTTAAAACTCAGGAGATCCTGTAGTAGAAGGACAATAGGATCCAGTTAGTATACCCATCCGTCTCTCCTGCACTGCAAGAGAGCACTGAGGAGCCAGTCAGAAAGAAATAGGTGAACTACTCGTCTAGATTATCACACAGGAAGATCACTTTGGAATGTACTGCTCTTGCCCTGTGGTAATGTGCTTTTTGGACCAACTTAATTCATTGTAATTTCTGTCAACTTCATTTTAGTGTCTGTTCATATTCAGTCCCTTTATTCCATTTTTTTCCTTTCCTTCCTTTCTACTTCTAAAGAATGCAACTGACGTTAATCAATGGCCATTGATGTTCTCCTGTCCCTTCTTTTCAAGTGAGATGCAGTCAGAATACTATACCTAATTTTCAGCACCTGTGTGTGAATTAGGAGGCTAAACTACTAACTGCAACATCATGCTTGTTCTGTACCCAGCCAGTCAACAATCACAAATGTAATATTTGCATATTAGGGTAAATAAGCAGTAAGATTTGATAAGCTAAAAAAAAAAAAAGGCTACTCTTCCGTTTTGAAAGATTTGGATGATTAGAAAATTTTTCAGCCATGTTGTCATATAGCAAAGGGAGCAGAAACATGCTCAACCTCTTACAAGATTGGGCAGCTTCCCAAATTAACTAAGTCAGTGAAACATCTAATCCTGTTTTTCCTTTGTCTCATAATCACATCTTCTCTACACACCTATAATTTCAACTGCTCTGTTAAAGATTCTCTTTTTTGCTCCTGTTAATTTATGTGAACTATTATCCAGGCTGCGCTATTTTTTTTTAATTCATTACCACAAAAGTATCTACTTCTTTGCTTTTATTAACTCTGAAGTAATAAACCCAATCAGCAGTTAAAAGTAAGATATTGCCATTTATATTTTAGGAGCAAATTTGTATCATTAATTTTAACATTTTTGCATTTAGACATTCTTTTATGAATGACCAAAACTACATACAAAATAGGTTAATTAGCAGCAGAAAAGAAGCACACCATGAAAGTAAAGCTATATTTACTCACCTAAAACCTCTACCATCACATCCTATTATATTGATTAGTAACACTTGAAACACAAAGAATTTTGTTTGTCACAACTTATTAAAATGTCCTGACTTCTCAGTACAGTAAGTGCAGTAGTAGTGCAAAGAAAATAACAATTCCCAATCACTACATCAGCCTGGTAGCCATTCCAGAAAGCCACAGTTCCTGAACAATTTTAAGTATATTTAACTCTCTGCCAAATAGAAGTATTTGCTAATTCAGTTTTAGTATACTATTTCTAGTTAAAAATAATACACATTTGGAAAAATTACATACTACCTTCTTTCCCCCCACCCCCCCATGAAATTAAAAGGGTGATTCTCTAGCCTTGATATCTTTAAATGAGTACTTTTATATTTAACAGAAAATACAGCAGTAAATGGATTTCAGAGAATAAAACATTAAAACTTCACTAAATAATAATTAGGTTGAAATCATAGAGTTATAAAGAGCACAGGTACAGAGATTGTGTTAATATGCATTTACCATTAACTAATAATTAGTGATAGACAAGTAAAAGATTTGTCATTGTGAACAGCTACAAGCGTTAGCAATTATGTCAGAGATCATTGGGTAACTCAATCAGTTAGGTAACAATGTTGTCCTTGTGATACGGCAAATAAAAGAATCTCTGGAGCACTGTAATTTTTATTTTAGTGAAACAGTGAAAGACAAATTATTATGAATTATTAGGAATTATTATGCTGCAAAATATTTTACCCTAAATTAAACACCAGTCTCTGAACATCAGCCAGAGCTGGATTAATGCAAGGGGAATTGTTTGGGTGGCAGAAAATATTTAGATTTCCTGGACATTCAGATTAGATCAATACATTAAACCAATTGTTAACCTATATGCATTAAAACTGAAAGAATAATTCCTTTCCTTGTCTCTAAATACTGCAAAGGTAATTTCCTTTCTGTGAAACTGCAGTCCACAAGTTTTGTCACAGAAACAATCAAGACAAATTATCCCTGGAGCCAAATCATCTTCTACAGTCAATATTAAGATAGGATATTTCTACTACTAAATCTTATTCTTATTTTGTGTTATCTCCAGTAGGTACAGGTACCTTTTCCTTAAATTAATTTAATGTTATCAACATAGTGATTTTCAGTTCTGTTATTGTAATTGATTCTGAATCTTGTACCAAACCTAGCTGACTATGGGAAGGCCGCTCATAGAACTGCTGTTTCAATACAGTATATATGGTAATAACAGCAGATGTGGTCTAAGTATTTCCTTGAATCCTAAAGTAATTGAATTCGCTTATAGTATTGACTCTCTTTCTTAAAGTATCTCCAGTCGGCAAACTACAGTGTAGAGCTGATAGATTCTTGCTAGCTTTGGCCCAGACAGCAGACAAAACACAGACGAACACACACAGCTCAGAATCACTTTATCTGTTTCTTGAAAGTTCAGCATTTACTTGGATAACTCTACACTATGCTCAAAGCTATGTGTGATCCTGCCCTAAAAGGCTAAGAAAAATTATTGTTTGTGTACAGCCTTTAGCAGAGAGAGAAATTCTGTTCTACAAAGCCAGCTTCAGAACATTAGGATGTCAAAAGTGTTGAATGATTCTTTTGGATGTATATTGAGGAGATGGAACCTACAGCAAATTTCCTGAAGTTCTCATGGAGGCACAAGCAGCCAAATCAAACACTGCTGAAACAATAGCCAAGTATTCTGACTGAGATATTTAGCATCATAAGTGCTGAATTTACTTAAAAAAAAAAAAAAAAAAAAAAAAAGATCATGGGAGCTGAAGATCTTGACAGGTAATCAATCCTTTGCTGTAAGCGTGTAGTTAATTAATACAACATAATCCTCATTAAGAATTAGATTCTTCATTTTGTGTGCTTAACTAAGATTGATTGGATGATGACACAGGAAAATGCCAGCATATGTGGTCCCATCTGTGTATTTCACTCAGATTTTCTTGTGCAAGTATGTGGCACCAACATATACCTTTTGAGTGATGCAAGTTGTAAATCTGGCTGTTAAAAATATAGCATATGCGGGACAGAAAGTTTAGGTCAGAAAAAAATTCTTCTTCTCCTGTCAGCATTTGAAAAACAGATATACTGAATGAAACTGTGTTAAAAATAAATAAAACAATGCAAGGTTAAGGGCACTAGAGGTGGCAGAAAGATAAGAACAATAAGTAGACTTTTTTTTGTCTGTTTGCAGACTTGATCGGAAAACCAGGATACCTTTCAGCTCTAAGTCTGCTTCACTGCTTAAGAAACAATTTTGCTGAGCACAGAAATTACAGGGGGCTTACCAGTTCTTAACTTCAGTTCTTCAGCATTTGAAAGTGTAAAAATAAGTGATTCTGTCTTTAAGTACCTGTGTATCAATAGCTACAGATTTTTTTTTTTACAACTGCCTAAAATTCTGATAAATGATGCGCTTTATTGTTTGTTCTTGCCTACTCGGCAGAGTCGAGAAGACTTTGAATGGCAGCTGTTGTCTTCAGTACATACAATGCCAATCTGGCAATATTAGAACATCACCAGGGGCCAGAGACGTCACTGATATTTAATGCAGTTTCACTGCCTTACATTAAAAACTTGTAGAGGTGCCTGAGTGCTCTTTCATTTATTTTGGACCCCATTAATTTAATTCATCAGTTTTGTTGCTTCAAAAATGCCTTTACCACTCAGATCCTTTATTTCCTTACCTTGGGTATCTTTGTGAGAAAGTATTACGTAAACAACACAAATTGTTGCAACACTTAAAGAAATCTAGATCCCTCAGTTCACAAACATGTAGTTCTATATGTGTTTGCTGAGCACTGTATCAGAAGAATTAAGTACACTGAGAATGCTTTCAGTTCTAGGAATAATCAATACTAGGGTCTATTTTCAACAGTGGTATAACAGGGTCCTAGACTGAGATAGGTAAAGTAAGCCGTCTCCACCTGAGGTCTAACCAGCTTCTAGCTATTCTGATAGGTGACTAGATTCGAGAACTTTGTACATTATTCTTATGGTAAAGACCTTTATTCTCAGGGGAAGGTTACTCTGCTTCTTTCCAGTAGTGACTCTTCCTGATTTATGCTGAAAGGAGACTCTTGACATTTCTGGATGACACTGTAAGGAGCGTGGGCATATTTTACTATTCTTTAGCAGGAGACAGATGGAAGAAAAATTTTCAGTCTCAAGCTGCTAGACATATCCACCAGGCAACATCCAAACTAACGTAATGTCCTTGAATGCTAATACTTATGTTATGACCTTTGTGGCCAACCACAAGCTGTGAATATGCCCTACCTGTTACCCTATATCTGAAGAAACTGACAAGTTTCTCATGAAAAAGGAATAGCCTTTGGCTTGAACCAGTATTGACGGAATCTCTCTTGGGATCACAAAGTCTGATACAGAGCACTGTAGGTCTAAAAGCAGTATTATTTGTCACTTGTTATTTCATTATAACAGGGCTGGAAATTCAGCTATTGAACAGCAATTTAGACCAGAAGGAAGATCAATAAAAAACATAAAAATTACCAAGCCTTGCCAAAAACGTAATATCTATCACAGCTGACCTGACCAATGCAGAATGTCGCCTTCTCATTAAGATCAATAGTTGTGTTATCTTCTAAATGTAATTTAACATTATTAAAACAGAGAACATCCTTTGGTCATGAACTTCTGCTTAGCACTAAGAGCTTAGAAAAAATCCTGTATAACATCTGCTTAAAATAATCATGGGTGAACAAATTCTCGCTGACTCTCTTAAAGGCAAGATAGTATGTTAACTCAAAAGTGAATCCCCCATCTCACATCTTGTTACATTGAGTACCAGTAAAGTTAAGGTAACCTTTAAACAGAAAAACACAAGAAAAAAATATAAAAGAAAAAAACAAACAACCCACACACTAGCAGGAGAAAACACAAAGGCTCCATTTCTAAAAATTGTTGCTAATCCATATCAAGAGTTATAATTTCAGAATTTAACATGTTATGCCACAAAGGTACCCCATGTAAACAAAGCTGAGTGAACCTTCTAGTGCTTGAAGGTTCAGTCTGTATAGTTTTTGTCATAAAGCATCACTGATTGATTTGAAATATAAAAATCTGAGGAATTCAAGATTTATTTTTTTTTTACCTTTCCTAATTGATATTAGTACTTGCATGTACAATTTTTAGAGCCTGATTTACATGTTGGTATAAATATTTTGTGTGATTTCTAGTGACAGTATTTAAAAACAATTATGAATATCAACTAGATCCTACTAGAAACAGAATTAGGTGTTAATGTGTCTTATTTCTCTTGCTATGTGGCATTAATACAAGCATCAGTACTGGCAAAAGTCTTTCAATATTATGGAAACTGTTGGAATATGATAGTTGTACATGTTTAACTGAAGTGCAGCAGCACACCTGAATCTCCTTTCTTCCCAACTTACATTTAAGAGACTGATTTTCTTCCTGAGGTTGGTAACCTTTAACTTTCCCTCTGAAGATCCTTCCTTTCTTTGGCTTCAGACACCAGCATCAGTATTTGTGACTGCTAATCTTGGCACACTCATTTTTTTCAACAATTCTTTAAGCACTAAGTATGTTGAAAAATGCATGAAAAGCACAATTGAGTGCACCATTCCCATTACCAAGATAGTACCTTGTAAGGACACCAGAGAAGTCAGGCTTGGAAAATGAAAGGAATATTTAAAACCCATAAAAATGCACCCACTGGAAATCTGCCAGTCTCTTTAAAGGTTAATAAGTAATTTATACATTCTGCATATCAAGAAAGCAAAAGGGAAGAAAAAGACAAAGGTTTGAAATGGAGACTGTAACATAGGAGGTTCTTGGGAGTTGTGAATTCATTTTGACTAGGCAAGTGAAAATATGTAGTGCAGTATGCATCAGAGGCCTAGGCAAAAGAAGGACTAGGGAGGCAAGAATAGTAATCGAACTGACAAAGCACCCCCAAACAGCTCAGGCATTAAGTGGCAATGGCAGCTGAGTTCATGATCAAATTTCTTGACACATTGTTAAGGACTGTCAGTTTTCAATATTCGGTGTTATTTTTTTCAGTCTAAAATGTACCTGTGGCCTTTCTCTCCATTATTTCATCTTTCTCCCTTTCTTCATTTCTCATCCACCATAGAAAATGAGGAAAAAAACACAGAATTGAAAACAGAGAACTTAAACTCTGAATTCAGTATTCAGGTAATGATACAGTCTTTTTCAAGAAAAGATCATCATGATGGGAAAAGATCATCAGAGGAAATCTCTGCAGATAGTTCCCTGATCATTCATTGCAAACAGCTCCGACAGCATTAGGGTGGGGACATAGGGATCCTTCTAGAAACTCTGATTTATCAGGAGGAAAGCTCTGCTATTTGTAGAAAGGTTTAGCTGCTTCTTTCCTTTTCCCTGTGACTCCCTTATGGGGCATTCCTTTCCTCAGAACTGTTTCATCAAAGGTTTTTCATTGATAAAGTATCTTGAAATTATGGGTTGTATAAAAAGCACTGCCCTCCCCCTTTCATATCTAAAAAAGGAAACCAGGAAAGTAAAATAACTACAGGAATGTTTACTTCTAACAAGTAAATCCATAACTACATCATGAGCTGGAGAAAATGTTTAAGACTTCTACAATTCTGCTTTGTATGTAACTGGTTAGGTATCACACAGAAAAGGTTTCTAATATTTATGAAATAAGCACAGGCCCTTTGCTTTTCAGGAACAACAAATCTAGTTGCTATTAGAGATGGAGATATTCAGCATAGAAAATATGTATGAATATGTATTAACCAATTGCATTTCTCTAACTTAAAGAGAAAATGAAATGGCCAGAAATGCAATACCAGAATTGTTGAGTTGTAAATAAATGAGTTATTTCTCCATAGGTCTCAGAATTAAGATGCAAATAAGCACCCAACAATTCAAGTACAAAATTTTAAATGTTAGTAAGCTGGGAGAATGAACAAGATACGGGTTGGGGTAATGAATTAATGAATTGGAGAACTGGTGAAACTAATATAAGGAATAGTTTCAAGCTCCGGCAGGGGAGATTCAGGCTAGGCATTAGAAAAATACTACTCAGAAAGGGTGGTCAGGCCCTGGAATGGGCTGCCCAGGGAGGTGGTGGAGTCACCAACCCTGGGGGTGTTCAAGGAACAATTGGATGGTGTGTTGACGGGCATGGTTTAGCAGGAGCTAACCCTAATAGGTGGACGGTTGGACTGGATGATCTTGTAGGTCTTTTCCAACCTTGGTGATTCTGTGATTCTATGACTGTAACTTGCTACAAGTGTAAGTTTATGAAATGAAGCAATTCTATTTCCTGTTTTCATTATTTCCAGAAAAGATGCTAGAGGACTAAATAGCAACAACAACACTACTACAAATATCATTAAGTTTTTTCCACATTTTTTCCTTTTGAAACCTGCATATCAATTAAAGCAAAAATCATATTTTTAAAAAGACAGTTTTTCACCTTTCCTAATGTATACGTTGGCTGACAGCAGAAAACTTCTGAAACAGCAGGGGGAAGTGTATCAGGCAGAGCCTTTTAAAGAACTGACGGATTGAATAAGGAGGCTTGAAAAAGGATCTGGTAGGCGATGGATCGTCAGGATGCGTGTGCAGAATCGATGCGACGTGTTCTGTTCCCTGCATCAGTGGGAGGGAAGAGTCTGCAGCAACACATCTTGGAGAGGACAGACTGCAAGCCATGGTGTCTTGGTCCACAGCCAGAAGGAACAGAGAGCAGCATGTTTTTTAGTCAGATGGAAGTAATAACGATTCAGTTTCATAAATTTTCCTATTGCACTAATGTTTACTAACACAACTCTTTTATATCTTAATTTTAAGCCAAAAATTCTGGAAGGTAAATCTGAGGGACTCTACTACTCAGCAAAACAAATACTTGGCCACGGGGTTTGCCTGGGCTTTGGATGGAAGGTTTCTGTTGATGCCCACCCTTGGTATAATGCTTGCAGTTGCTCTGCCAGGGACAACTCTACTAGAAAATCTTGTCACCACCAGGTAATGCACTGTCTTTATTGTAGTTAGACTTCAGGTTTTGTTGGATCTGTCAGCCTGAAACAAGGAGAAATAAATGTTTTCTCCCCAGTTTTCTGCCTTCATTTGATGTGGTCCTCCTCCATACCTTGTATCCTTACAGCCACAGTGGGATGTGCACTCAGAGGATCTTCGGAGAAAGAGCCAGCCCTCAGCCCTCCTATGGTTTGCTCTCATAGTGAAGGCTGCCAAAGTATTGCTGCTTTTCACCTGTGGAAAGACCTTTCCGTCTTTCCTCTGCCCTCCGTTACTTCTTCAAATTACTGTTTCTCTAAATAAGGAAATGATTTGTAACTTACTTCTTACCAGAAGGTAGCTAACAACTGTGTATAGCTCCTACATTTGCTGCCCATCAAAAATTATTTTCAGTTCTCAAGCGTGACATTTCAAAATTGTAGCTATTGTATATGTATGTTCCAGCACACTCCTGTGCGTGGAAAAAAAAAAATAATAATGTGAGAGAAGATCAGAAATAAAGCTCTCGTGTTCAGAGAACCAGAATTCAGCAATGACAGGAGTTGCTGAGAGAATGCAGTTTTTAATAGCTCCGTGGATGTAATAGAATTCACTTTTATCCCTATAAACAAACATTAAATATATGCTTAATGACATGATGAAATGACAGAATAAAGTCAAACTCTATAAATGAGAAATGTGTTTCAGCTACAGGCAAAACCGAAGGAAAACTTTAATCAACACAATCACAAGTAATTTGACAGAAAATAATTATGAAGAAGTAGAAAGATGTCAGAGCTCATCCTTACATTTTTGTTGCTTCAGATTAGGTATGAAGCATAAGGCTGCACAATAAAATGAAACCGTATCTTAGCAGATGTTCCAAATACAGAATCTTTCTGTCGTAGCATGAGATATCATTTAGCTTCTTGTGCTTATGAACTCCAAAGAACCCTCTCTTTCACTAAAAAGATTTAGATGTATTAGTCACAATCACTGCAAACTAAAGTCATTGCTGGACATCAGAGTAAAGGATAACCTGCTTTGGAGACATCATAAATACAAACAACTCCTGTCCTTTTAAAAAGGAGTGAAGATCATTTAAGAAATATGAAATTTGTCATTTATGTGCTTAAGCATGGATTATACTGTATCAAGTCACCTAGGGCTAATTTTATGACCTTTTCCTGCCCTCATTGGTATAAAATTATGCTAAGTCAGTAGAGTTGCATGAGGTAAGTGAGGTCAGGATTTGGGCTGATGCAGACTCCAGAGCTATAGGGAAAATTAATGTGGTGTTTAATAATCAATTTGGGACAGGGTCATATTTGTGCTTTGCTTGGTGCCAGGTTTTACTACATCTGCTTTACATATCCTAAGGCTCTGTGTTGCATAACAGGGCCTTCTGCAATGCTTCCCTGAAGTAGCAACAAAAACTGGATGTAGAGACATGGCCTGGCAACAGCTGCTATGCTTTACTGTTCACATTTTTTCTCCATCTTGTGTTCCCTTGGTGTTTATCACTGTAGTAGCTGAACATAGTATGTCACACGGAGCTATTAGCTTCCACAAGCAAGGCAAGAAATTAGTAACTCAAAGTAGGGAACTGAACCACTGAAGGACTGACTGACTGCAGCAGAGGAGTATCCAGAAGGGATGTCTCCTACTCTGACAGTATTGACTGTCTTTCAGCAAGGTCACTGCCCTTTCTAGAGTGAAAGATTATGGGAAGAACTTCTCAAATTTAACTGCTGTCAGTGTCAATCATGTTGCAGAAGGACTGTGTGATTTTGTAACTTGGCAGAGGCCTGAGAAGAGGAAGTGCTCAAGAAATTATTGCAGCTAGTTGCTGTGAGTTGTCACAAATCTGAGCAGGGTTGACAAGGTTTGCTCCTTGAAGATAACCCAAGAGCAATTCATAATAGTTTCAGCAAAGTGTGTGTAGGAGTTGTGTAAGAGGACATAGTATTTCAGAGTAATAATTGTGGTCATTAGGATCTAGTTATCCTGGGAAAAGGATATTTAGGGGTAAAGTAACACTGATAATTTCAGTGAGTAATTGGATACTACTGTGGTGAGTCCAAGGTAAGGCATCACTCTATAAATGCTTCTAAAAAATAATTTGATTAGAAACGCCTTCTAAATTATGCCATCTATTTGCACTCTCTTAGCTTCTACAAAAGGCACAATTACACAAAACAAATGAGCCTTGTATTGATTATTCACAAAATTCCCCCAGTCATCTACCCCTGCAACACACATTAAATACCTCTGCTTCTGATGCGCTCTTAAAGGCTGCTTCCCTTACAGTCCAAAAGCATCTCTGTTTTGATGTGGTTGCGTCTTTCACTTGTCATACTCACAGTGCAGCCAGGATTCATGGGCTGAGCAGCCCAACAGGCTGCAGGCTTCTTCTGGCTCACCCATACAGACTTTGCTCTTTTAGTATTTAGGAACTAACAGTGACAGGGTGAGATGAATGAACAAGCACAGTTCCTGGAGCCCATCTCTCCTCCCCAATGAATATCCTGCCAGCAGCATGACATGCTGTTCCTGACCAAAGCAACCTGAGGGCAAACACAGAGCAAACACCCAGGAAAGTGCTTGAGCCCAAAAAGGAGCTAGCATCTATTAAACACATTTCATTTATTTCCTTGTTAACAGAGTACTGGCATCAGTGGATTCTCTTCTAATTCACCAAATTTATCATGTCTCCAGAACTCATCTTTCCTCCGCCCCCCCCGACTGCTCAGAGCTGCAGAAAAAATAACATAGTCTGGAGTTAACCCTGGTATATTCCAACATCCTCTATCACAGTCCCTGTCTATTCACCTAATAATTCAGAGATTCATTACAAAGGAGAAAAAAATAAAAAAAAATAATCAATTGAGGTAAAATTAAAGGTTCTAGAAAGCAATAAGTTTCTTTTCAAGTATTAAGAAAGCAAAGTGATGCATCAGAAAAGTATGATGAATCCTTGCATTGCTACTGTATTTTTACTAGTGGTTTTTCAAGTTAATTGAAAAAAAAATATTACAGAAAAGGACTGAAGTCACCACTTTTTCATCTATTTATCCTGAATTTTCTCTTTACTAGCTTCAGTTGTTGCTTTTAGGCCCTCCATTAATAAGCTCAGTAATGCATTTCTTTCCAGAAGCAGAGATTCATGCTTCCTTTTTTCTTTCAAAAACCCCTCTTTTTTTTTCCTCAGGGGAACTGTAATAATTCTTCTAAAGCTCTCTGTCTATATTTTTGCATAACTATCTTTAGCAGAAAAAACACATTCACTTAAATAATTTTGACTGGAAGTTGAATTATGTGTTTTGTCTCTTCTAGATACAGCCTCTGGCTCATGTAGCATTTCCTAGTTAGCTGTCATATAAGTCTGCAGATCACTTTGTTCCGACCATTTGTAGTTCAGTGTGTGATTGTTTCAACAGAACAATCATAGTCCCCTGCTGAGCAGAAAATCAAATCTCTTACCTCTACCGAACAATGCATGGGAAACTGTCATCTTGTACTGAAAGTGATAGTAAGGACTCCAGTGAAACATTCTGCAACCAGTGGTTTGGCACATGAAAATCTATGGGACTTTTTATGGCAAACTTGAAAAAGTCTGTGCACATAACTATAGAAAAACAGGTGGAGTGGCCTGCAGTGCAGCTGGGCAGTGCATGCAGTGCTGATATATATCTACATCACTCAGTAACTGACCTGCTCTTCCAGAAAGTGGGAAAAAAAAAATCATAGTGATTCTAGTTTCTATTGATTATGCTTTCAATCTGGAGATCAAAAATATTTGCACCTACTACTGAAGCCAAAGTTACAGGCTCCCTTGATGTGAAAGTGAGGATTTCCCTAAAGCACTCAGTTTGGCAGGACTGTCCTTTGTTACTACACCCCAGGGGAGGGCAAAGCTCAGTAAATATTAGTCTAAATCTTTAAAAGTTATTTAAATTCCTAATAACACTCCAGAAATTTAGTCTGCCACAAGAGATGTAACTTCAAGTTTGCCTCCAAATTTCAGTCTCAAAAAACTTCGACAGATTTCCTTTTGCCTTGAAAAATAATGAAAAGAAGCACATTCAAAACACCAGAAGATGAACTAGTCATAAGCATCTCAACATGGTATTTTAGGAACATTTTTGTTCAGATTGTGTGCTTTCCTCAATGTATATCTAAATAGCCTTTTGTCTGAGGCAGAATGATTATACTACAAACCCCGGGAACAGAAAGTTTGTGGTTAATTTGGTGCCTTAACTCGCAACAGATATTTTGACTTAAACAAAGAGTTTGTAACCTATTTGGATTAGGATTTCTGCTGTGCTGTTTTAACTCAGACTTGATAACACATTAGTAATGCAGAAACAGATGCATAATTTAAGTACCAAGTTCAAGAAAGAAGAGAATATCTCAATAACACGAAAATCAAGGTTCTGGTCAACAGAAAGGTCAACCTGAGGAAACATTTCTATGCCACAAGGATAGTCAAACACTGGAAGAGGCTTCCAAGAGAAGTGGTTGATACATCATGCCTGTCAGTGTTCAAAAGGCATTTGGAAAATGCCCTCAGTAGCATGCTTTAACTTTTGGTTATCTCTGAATTTCTCAGGCAGTTGGGCTTGGTGATCTTCGAAGGTCCCTTCTGACAGAACTATACTACTCTGTTCTAAAATGTCTGCAAAGAATATAAAAAAAAAATAATGACTGCATACTTAGAAAAACCTGGTGACAGAATATCTTAAAGAAAAGGCAGAGTGGGACATAATAAAAGCACAACTAGCTCAAGAGTGATTGGCACAAATTCACTTTAATTTGCAGTACCTTCTGACCTGTCAGCTTGCACAGGCCCTGTGCTGAACCAGGGCTCTATGATCCATTTTGATTCAGGAACTACAGGCAAGATCACATATATGTTGAAGGATTGTCACAGCTGGCAGACAGTGATAAATATGAAATGCAAAAATCTTACTAATTTTACAGACAGTCTTGCATTATGCCTATTTGGCTCGCATTACTGCACTGCAATACAACAAGTGGCAGCACAATTAATCACTAGCATCACAGGGTAATTTGTTATGACAGAGAGCCATGTGTGCGCTTCTCTTTTATCCTCTTATATTATGTGCCTGCCTTTGTGTTTCTCATCAAGGAACTGGATTATACAATGCTGTGAAGTATTTCTAGAACTATTTGAGATAAGGGCTCATGGGTGGTGGTTCAAGGTACTCTGAAGTGCAAGTGGAGTTTTAGAGTACCTATCCAGCTTCACATGCAGGTGATGGAGGGCCCAGAAAAGCTGTATCCTGTCCTGCAAAGCAAGGATTAAAGAACTCCAAACAGGTATGGTGATAAGACCTGTGCTGTTAATGTGCCTAACACACCACCACCAAGCAGTCCTGTGCTGATTCCTTCAAAATCAAAAGAGAGCAGAGCACCTCCTCTCCCTTGCCCACATCACCTCCCAGAGGGGTTTATTAGCAGACAATATCAGGATATGGGCACTGAATATGTAGTTTCCCAAATCATTACCCTACTGACAAACCACTGCAGTTATTGGATGGCTTTTGTGTCCTCCGTGAGGAAGTTCTGTGCAGCATTAAGGCTTATGTTAAGATTTTACCTTTTTTCTTTCCTTATAACTTTTATGGCATAGCTGGTCTTGTGCACTGATCCCCTTTAGCTACCTAATTGCTGGCCTCATTTTCTAATTAAGCTAAATATTTATTAGGCATAAACTGTCAAAATCTAACCATTCCCCTCAAGCATCACAGTACCCAACAGACAAAAGGCACATTCATGACACCTCACCCTGCTGAGCAATTACTTTTTTGCAAGCTTCTTCTGCATTAGATTTTGAATGTGTAAGATAGAAATGTATACAACAATGATAAAGACTGGATCTGTGATGCAGTAGCATAGACTACTTCAAGCAATATATTTTCTGAGATCAAACAAAATTAGGTGTTTCATTGACTTAGTCTTTATTTAATTTACTTGTATTTGGTAGAAACTGAAAAAAGCTACCTAAATTCTTGAATGAGCCAGTAATACATATATATATTTTCCCTAATTTGTGAAGGACTACACTCAGGCAGAGCTGATAAATAATTCTATCCCAAACTTATTTCATGCTAATGGGTCATAGAGAACATCATATCATTTGGGACATATGATCCCATACTTGTAATTTCTGGAAAATATTAGGGCAGTGTTAAAATATCTCTCAATTCATATTCTCTCCAAGAAACTCTGACATTAATTACACATGGATAAACATGTTTAAGGGAGAGCTTGAAAAAATAACTTAAAATATGTACTCTCCTGTAAGATTTATTTTTAAAACACCAAAATCTTTCTTAGAGTAATCCACCATAAAGAGGAGAACGTTTGAAAAGAGCAGGCTTTTCAAAGCCATCTTTGTACCTTATCATCCTGTGTTTTTTGTGATAAGTGACAGATCTCCTATTGCCTTTCTTGTGTACATATTCCCTACTATTTGTTCTTTCACTGCTAACCCACCTCTTCAGTTTATTTTAGAATTCAAAATGTCTGACGGAGGAGCTTTGAATATACACAATAAACAAGAAAAAAAAACACCACATCAAACTGAGAGACCCCCCCAAATGTCCTCTGATTATTAATGTGCCCTTTCAAAAAATATTGCTTTGACTAGGCTGATACCTACAGTGAGTAATACTCTTGATCCAGCAATAGGATCAAGAGAGCAGGGTATAATACATCATGTTCTGCTGGGCTACCTGGGAGAACCTTGTCCCACCAAACCACCCACCCCTTGCCTTCCCAAGTCTTTAGACAATGAAATTCTTAAAACTCTGACAGACTCTGCAGCAATATGCACTTGCAAGAAATTTAAAGGGCTCAAAGCCTTGTAAGTTGAAATTTACTGTAGTGAAATGATTGCATTACTGCCTGCAGGGAACATTATATGTTTTAACCCTTTTAAATCCCGCATGTCTTTTGAAAGTGAAAAAAATGGGTTACATTTTTGCATAATGGTAAGAATGGTATCAGGCTCCTTTACTTTAAAAGCTTAGTTGCATATACTATTCTGAAGCTTGTAATTAATCAAGATAGCAAGCATTCAATTGCTATAAAACAGCCAGGTTTTTTTCCCCTCTTATTAATAGCGCTAGCACCTCATACAAGAGTCTGCTTCTGTTCTCTGTCTGATCTTTGACGTCAATGCTGATTAAACCCTAGGAAACAACAGAGAAACACAAAGACAGTCTTGAATTTCTTAGAGTGGATTTATGCATATTTATATTGAAATGAACAGGTGGATCCCTGAAGTGAGAGGCAGTTCTTACATTGGGACCAGAAGATTCATCCTCTCCATCAAATATCAATTTTATGTTTGTGTCCTAGCCTTGGATCACAGGTGGTGTAATACAACCAAAGTTTTAAAACATGTGTACAAACATTTCAACAAAGCCTAAAAATTTCTTACTGCAAAAAAACAACTGGCCATCCTCCCATCCCTCAACTGTTATAACTCTTCAGTCAGAGGCATTTACATGCACCTTCTCTAGGGTTTCATTAACTGCTCCATGCTCTTAGAGGTTGGCACTCAGAATATCAGGTTAAGCTTGAAAAGAATTTTACCAGGAAAAAGAGGTATGAGAACTTGTTCATGCTAAATAGATTTTTCATTTACCATGATATCACAACTAAACATTATCTTTTCTAAGAAATACATTAATAATGAATAAACTACACCAGTTCTCAAATCAGAAATTCTATTGTTTACAGAAGAAATTAGAAAATTATTGCCTTAGTGTTTTGATATGAATGATACATATAATTTACTTTATTTATCTGCAGAGAAACCTTATATGGAAAGGATTAGCTTAGATTATCTCTTTAATTTCAGTATTCCTGCTGTAAATTACATCTACTTAAAGGCATTTCCACAATATTTTTATGAGAGGATTTCACAGCTCTTAAGAGTTTTGCCCAGTAACACTAGTATATTATCATATTCTCACATACAAATAGAAGAAACACAGGTGATTGCTATATTTTCGTACATTTATCTTTTATATTGCTCATACCAAGCTATAATACTTGTAGCAAAATACTGCTAGGAAAGAAAAAAGTAAAAGTAATACTTACACTGATACTACAAAGGGAGGGTTCTAAGGTAATAACCCAATCCTGATTTAAATTAAATCAGTGGGAATATCGTATTTGGATCTGAGTATGGACCTTCAATATAAGCCATATTTCACCAGGAAGGCAGTAATCTTTAAGAAGTCATATCATATAAATAAAAATCTATTAAATAAATTTAATATTTACATAATACTGTTATAAGAATAATGAGAACTAACCAGTTAGGAGAAACCATTACCTAAAAACAGTCATTTAGGCCCAAAAAACTTTCTTTATGTTTTCCCACTGTGCTTTAGAGTTGTGTGAGATATAAGCATGTTTGGATACACAGGATCATAGAACAAATGTGCCATTGTAACACTACAGAAAGCACAGCAATGACAGCAGGGTAACAAAGTCCTAGGCTGCACCAAGAAAAAACTTGATCAAATGTAACAGCCACAAGAACAGAACTAAAGGAAAAAAAGCCGCTTACCTTCAGAAAACCTCAGGTAGTCAGGGATCTCCAGCAAGACCCATGCCTCCACTGCCAGCCCTTAAATGAAGTCTGGGAAGGGATGGATCCTGGCTCCACCCCTTCTGTCAGAAAGGTGCACAACATGCACCTGAGCTCCCCTGGGTTGGCCCTGCCTTCCACCAGTTGCTCAACCACTGGTTCAGACCATGACTTAGCATTTCTGCTACAGTCATCTTCCAGTCCTAGCTATTGTCATCAGAGTAACCAGTGTAAATGTTCAAGTGCCTCTCTATCTTCTCATACCAGTCTTTGCATCCTTCTGAGTGTTTTCACTGATAGAATTCTGCTTGAACAAGGTTAAATTCTCTCTTACAACAACGGAAAATAATGATGAGAAGGTCATTATTTGAAAACTTGAATTAAGCAAAGGGCATTTTGGCAATGAATAGCAAGTGTATCTATATATGCAGATGTTTGTGTGGAAGGGAAAGAGATACATTCTCACAGTGTCTTTTCTCTTGCTGTGGTGTAGCTCCCCACATGTCATTGAGGAATCGCAGAAGTAATGAATAATGGAATAGGAGGAAAGTATTTGGCTATGATAATTATAAAAGAGAGAAATATCAATGAATAAACCATTTGATTTTGATCTGTGCTGTCTGGAAAATAAAGTCATATCTTTTTTATTGCTTTTTTTTTTCTAACTGGGTTTTAATTTTTTTTTAGTTTATTACTGCACAAAAATGAAATATTTTCTATGTATGTGTGTTAAAAATGTTGGCATTTAACACCTGTTCTGTAAGTTTGCTTAGCCATGGGAACATATGCCAGGCTGCAAGGGACCTGTGCCAAAACCTTCGCCGTGGTGCCCCACACTCCCTATAGGTATTTTACCAGCTGGTTACCCTGCAATTGAAAATCCTTCCTTATGAAAACAATATATCTTTGCAAAATAGATTGCCTTTGAAAAAAATCCAAAGAGCATGGTGCAGGAGGACTAAGTGAAAGAATATACTTCAATTTTTTAGATGGTCTATTAAAAGTCAGTGTCAAGCAGGCAGTTGGCAATTAAGAAAAATGACACTGACATAAGAATTACCAGTAAGTGCTGCCTGATACATATGACCCATCACACATCACAGATGGTTTTATATTAACAACTACACTTTCTGAAAGAGTCAAAAATGAAGTAATAGAAAGAGATGCTGGCAGCAACCACCCTGATTCTTCAAACTGTGATTATTAACAGGGAATTTCTGCACAGAAGTTATCACTCTATTCCCGTTTTGGCTTTTTCAGCAGCTTCCAGGAGTTTTTCTGCCCAAAAGTAGCTCCAAACTGGTTAATATACTATAGGATATTGTCCACAACATCTCAAAGAAAAAGCTTGTTAGCCCACTATCTTTGTCACCAGCACTTTAACTTCCGAGAATTGAAACCTGCCGCAAGTTTTAGCTAGGGAAAATAGTTTTAGCCCTTTGTGATAGCTTAGGTATGCATTGCCAAGTATTTTTTTCTCTTATGCAGACTGTTTTATCATAGCATTTTTGAAAATTGTTATAGCTTGAGAACACTCAATTAGTTTTCTGTACATAAAAATAGGCCTATTCAGCTGAAGGCAACACTCAAAATGCAGTGTTTTGAGAATGAACTAATAGAGCAAAAATATGCTGTAGGGACAACGAACAAACCAGAAAAATCTCTCCTTTGAAGGATGATTTGATATCCCTGAACGGGTTGAATCAAATTTCCTTTTAAAGGTCTGTGAGTGATTACTGGATAAAACCTTTGAAGCCTTTCATTTTTGTTTGTCTGAGATAACAGTATCTAATCAATATCTTGCCACACCCACTGTTGACCCTGTTCAACTTGCAGCTTAAGTAGAGGGCATTCAATCAGGTGAGCTAACAACCGGCTTAACCAAACTTGTCTAAAAAGAGTTTATGAACTCACATGATGACTTCCATCCACAAGATGCTAGCTCTAGGTTGAAACCCGGAACAGTAAAACTTCCTGAGAAAGTCCTCAGAAAATCTACATAAAACTTAGAATTCCTGACTTTTCAACCCTAGCTTTTGAAATTAATATTAAATATCCTTATTTGTAAAACCTCTGATAGTGTGCTGATAATTTCTAACATTATAAGAAAGCGGTGTTTACCTTTAGTAGTAAAGGAGGTATTCCTTTTTACTTGGTAATACCTATTTGGTAACCAAAAATGTGTACACTTTGTTGTGGCCCCAGCTGCCTTCAGTGTTGACGGTGATCTGAATTCAGCTGTATAACAAGTTATATCTTTGAAGCATCAAGCAAAGAAGGCTCTGCTCCCTTAGAATTATTGTTCTCTGACATACAATTTAGCTTTCCCTATTACAATTGTTGTAAAAAGGAAAATCAAGTCGGAGGATGGAGAAGTCAGCAAATATGCATACCCATCATATGATCCAACTTACAGGACTATCAGAGACTTCAGGGACAGGGTCACTGATAGAGCTGGCAGCTGAGATAAGGGGATGGCTGTAAAATGCTTCTTAGCCTAACATCAAAGATGTTGTTCCTTCATCTTTTTTTCTGTCAAGTCAGCAATTCAATATGGCATTTGTTCAGAAATTGAAACCCATCTCCCCCTCAGATATAACAAAGAATTAAAAAATCTTTCTGGGGTACATAAAACAGAATTGGAAAAAAATGACCAGAGAGGATTTTGATATTGAGAATTTTGCCGTGGAAAAAACTGAAGGCTCAAAATTATCAGTCCACAGTTATGATGTGTATTTGCTACCATCTCAGTTTCTAACCTCCTAATGGTGGATTATTATATATTGAAGCCAAAGTCATATATAAAGATATATGGTTAATAAAGTTCTTCATCTTTCTTTGAGATTGACAATGTTATCCAGTTATACAATATCATGTTCTTTATTGTTCACCATCTTCTCTTAGCTGTTTGTAACTATAGGTAAAAAAAAAAACACTATAGAGAAAATTGGTATTCATTTGTTCTAAAGGACAACTTAGTACATAGCTTTTTTTCTTGAGTATGCTCTGCTTCAGTTCTTACTTCAATCTATATTTAAATGTAATCTTTAACAGGAAACATATGTCTTGCTCCAATTTATAGGAGGGAGAGGAAGTTCTTTGATATATGTATACCCAGCATGAGATTAAGAAACAACGGTTCAAATGTTGGTCTGACCAGTTTATTACAAATCTTAATCAGGGAGATGGGGAAGGGGAGGATGGACACTATTACGATTTAGGGTGATGGGGAAGGGAAAGTGGGTGATAGAAAAGATAGGAAGGAAGCAAGAATTGCGTAAAGCAGGGATAGTCACAACCAGGATCCAGCAGAGTCCCATTGCATGCCATTCCGATGGTCTGAGGCAAAAGCACAGGGGGAGAGCAGCAGCAGCATGGCTGGCCTTAGGCAGCAAGAAGGTGCAGCGACAGAGTAGGTCCATAAAGAAGCCACAGGGTAAGTCTGGGAGGAAGTAGAAGGTCTCAGGTAGTGGGCCCGGGAGAGTCCATGAGCATGCAGGCATTCCATAGCAAGGGATCTGATGGCAGACGCCTTCTTGCTCTTCAGCATGCAGGTCTCAGGTCATGAGGAATCTGTTGTCAGAAAAACTCTGGGGGAGAGCAGCAGCAGAGTGGCTGGCCTTACTGCTTCCCCGCCATTCATCTGCAGCTTATCTCTCTCTTGTTGCCTCTGGCCTTGTCCATCCGTGTCCTTCAGACAAAGGATTTCTCAACCCTTGACCAGGACTTGCTTGGACTTCTTCATCTGTATCCTCAGCGTGCTTTGAGACAATGATGTAAAAGAATAATCTCTTACAACACACATGACTTATTGATATAAATTGTTTATGGCAACTTTAGTTTTAACTTTGTAGGCTGTTTTACAAACCCTGAAGTTGACTGAGTGGATTATGTAGCAATTAAGATTTCCTAACAGGTTCCTGGCAATGCATAACCTACCTCAATTATTTAGGCATTAAAGACTATCATTTTTATGAGGTAACATTAAAGATTACTTGTGAAAAGAAGATATAGACATTTTAAAGTGTATCTGTCTTTATTCACCATTCTTCAGAGACTATAGAGAATTGACTAGTCTGTGGTGTTTTCACACCTTCCTTTTGCAGGAAGAGTTTTAGACGCTGTTCCTACTTTTAATATATATATCAGTTACACATTTTATTTACTGATTCTACTCTGAAGTTTACAACTGCAGTGGAAGTTCTTTTTTTTCACATTTTTTTTTCACATTTACCAAACGCTTTTGAAAGTCCTAATTTCTCTTCCCAAGACACGGAGGTGGCACAGCAGAGAACTTAAACCCAAACAGTAGATCTTGTGCTCTAATAGCTTTCTGATCATTTAATGTAGCACCGATGTAGACCTGCCTGCCAATAAAGTTCCCAGAGCACTTTCCATAAAAATAAGAACTTGTCCTATGTATTTCTTTTTCGCCATGAATAGTGTGCATTGTGCTTGAGTTGTCTTTTCTTCTTTCTGGTCAAGAGGCACATGTAACAATGTTATTAGAAATTGTCTGCAAATAGGTGGTAAATAGTGGTAAACCTACAGGAACATAATGATGATTTTCACCACAAAAAAGGTGTTGGGGTTATATAGCTTGAACAATATCTGAAATCCCCGAAAACAAATTAAAATATCTACCTTTTCTAATGGCAAAATACACGTACATAAATGAATTAAGTTTTCCGTAAATTAGAGCTTTTTGCTGGGTAACTTTTACAAGGACAAAAAAAGCATACATATAGTTAAGCTTACAGAAGCTATTGGGCTCTGCTGTAAGTTTTTTATGTCTGTGGCATATCTGAACACTTCCAACATAAAACTGTGTGAATAATTCTATTTGAAAAAGAAAGTTACTATTTGTGTTTTAATTCCTAGGATGTTTAATAATATTTCTCTTATATACAGAGATAAAACTTCATTGTAGCAGTCATTGATTTCAAATCTCACATCAAGATTTGGTAGTCCTGAGATGCACACAAGTGAGTCCTGCCACAGTATTGAAAATACTGACAAATATGATATGGGATTTTTAATGATCTGAGTACGTGAGGACTTTTATTAATAACACGATAATATTCACCAGTGATTTTCACAGATTCAAACCAAATGCTCAGTGAACTATCTATTATACAGGCCAACAACCAACTGAATAGTGAATGCTTCATTTCCCTGTTAACTGTATGCTCTACTTATTATCATCAATTCTTCCAGTGGAACCATATTACACTTTTACATCAGTCAATTGTAAAAGCACTTGAGAACACATGAGGCTCAGTGGTTAAAACAAAAGAGAAAGGCATCATTGGGACTATTTAAAAATCTAATAAAGATCAACATCTCTATGCAAATACAGCTCATTTTGGATGGTGATTCATTCGAGTAAAGGACTACCTAGTTTTATCAAAAGGATTAGTACAGGCACATTTGAGGACAACTTAGGTCTGAGTTATTAATGGTTGTTGTGGAAAAGAACATGGACATAACAGTTGTCCACCCTAGATCCACAGACAGAGGACATGAGTTTTGTCCTGCCCACAAACCTGTTGATGGGCTTGCAATTCCTGGGGGACACAATGTGCCTTAACTTGTCCCTAGGCAGATTAATGGGACAAATGAGTAACAACCCCGTGCTGAAACTGGTTATAAAACCAACATGCTGAACAATATGCACAAATTCTTTTCTTGGGAAATGGAAATCAGTCTCTTAAAGTAGCTTTACTTCTATGACTTTGTTTTTCTGTGACACAAAGTAATGAGTTATTTTTAATTTATGATAAGAGCAGCTGAAAACAATCACATGCAGGGAGAGACATTTTCAGTTTTTCCTCAAGCATGCATTTTCTTCAAGAATGCATTTAAGCTAGAGGAAAAAGTTGGTTTTAGTGAAACTAAATCTGAGCCTTATATAGTCTAAGCTGTATGGAATTGTAACTCTAAATAGGATCTGCACATCTCTTCTTAGAGAAACACTGAAGTTGTTCTCCCACTGCCTATTAGATCAGTTATCTACATGTCTATTTTTGTCATTGATGGAACTGGGTGTGAAGAAGAGAAAAGAAACTCATCCTAGAAAGGATAGTTCCAAAACTGGGTAAATACAGCTTAGTGATTTTTAAAGTTGATATAAAACTTACTTACGTATAATTTCAAAGGAAGTTAGACCAAGATTTATTCTCTGAAGCATGGGAGATTACAACTGTAAGTGGTTTTATTTTCTATAACCTTCAGAGGCATCATTTTTTTATATATCTTTTATTACACCCATGACTTAGCTTTAAAACAATAAATCCTACAATAAATTTTTCTCTAGAAGTTGTATACTGAGTAACTGTAAGTTGCCCTGAATAATCACCCAAGTCCCTTGTGGTTTAATGTAATCAATAGCTGAAAATAATTTCAATTGGCATGATAGCTCGCTAATCACTAAAGCTAGATGAAACATTTTATTAAAGAGAAATAACAATTTAAAAACCTTCTTTTAAACACTCTGCTAGATGTTTAGTTTTCAGACAATAAAACACCTGTTCAGTGGATGTCTGTGAGCAACTTAGTCTGGTCTGAACCCTCCTTCCTGAATATGCCCTTTCTTCTAAGTAGCAGACAAAGAATGTTACTAAAGGATCTTCATCCCTTCATAGGAAGAGATAGCACAGCAATGGAGTGTGATGCTTCATTTAGATTGCTGGGGGGGAATCTTTCTGTGCTGGTAGATAAGCAGTGAGTGATTGAAAGCACCTCTGTGGTTTGGACCACAGCACATGTGTTCATGCGCCTATGGGATTTTCTTAGTATCTACAGACCCTGTCTTGAAAGAGTGATAAGCTGTAGGCCTTGTCACATGGATTATTCTGGTTAAACACGGGGAAAGGAAAAAAATAGCACAGCCCATTAGTGTTCAAAGCAACAGAAGTGGGTCACAGTATCTTCAAAGGAGAACCTCTGCAAGCACATCCTTGGCTTTCTGCATCTCCCAGGACCTACAGTGTGGACCAGAAATATAGCCTGATTAAGGTATGGTGTTCACAAAGGAGGGAGAAACTCTGAGAACATTTTATTGGAAAATATATTTTCTCGGATTTATCATAGAAAATTAAATTCATAGGACAAGGATAAAATGGCCACAGTGTCATTTTGTTTTCAAATTAAAGGATGTTAGAAAAAAATTAAGGACATTAAAAATTAGATCAGTCAGTAGAACAGGACTCAGTACTTGGGAAATGCATAGGTATTGTGTATACCTATTTGTTACTGTTCAGAATTTAAGTGGGCACTTGGGCTTTCTCACATGAAGTAAATAATTCTTGAATTTTTCTCATTATCTCCTCTACATATATATGAGAAAGGGAGAGAGTTAAATTTGTCTCAAAACCTTTTATAAGTTATTAAGCCATGACCAATGTTTTAATTAAAATGTACATGGCCTTTTACTTCAGTGCTGCAATTTATTTTCTAGTAGCAGAAATTAATTTAAAATAATCTCTACAAAGGAGACTAGTAGAATCTGGTAAACAATACATTAGGAATTTCACATCCCCGGGGTAAATCCTTCTTCCAAATTTGCTCTGGGTTTTTATTTTTCAAACTTTCAGCTGTTTTGTTTTTTTTGTTTTGTTTTGTTTTTGTTTTTTTAAGTCTAAAAGTAACTGTGCTTTGTAATTCTGTGTAAATCATCTCAGACAGTTCATCAAAACATCATCTGAATGCAGAACATGCAGGTCAGAGAAACATGCTTCAGGTAGAGGGGACAACAGGTACAAGAGTGTTTACGGGCTGGTTCAGCCCGGTTCTGTGACTAGTGGGGCAGAGGGACTTCACAAAGTCCACACCTCTGGAAAAGGGAAACAGGGGACCCCGAAATAATTAAAGAAAAGAACAGCGGCAATGATCTGAGGAGGAACAAACTAGTTTACTAAATATAATGAGAGAGAGAGTTTCTGAAAAAAAAGCTGTAGGCCTTACAGTAATGCTGAAGCAGCACGCGCAGTTGGGCAGCAGCAAGGAGAGACGAAGCAGAAGAGCGATGAAGGAAAGCGAAGTCAGATCACCCGGCAGCGCCTTATATGTGTTCCCCCCTGTGCAAGAATATCAGCACAGCAAACAGTCTTGTGGTGAATGTAGTGTCTTCTCTTTAGTATGTTGAACTGGGACATTAACACTTTAATTCCCAATGCACTACATGATGTTATAATGTGGAATACTGATGACCATAAAACCGTGACAAAGAGAAGTACAAGGATAAATAAATTCTAAAGGGAAACACAGAGGTGTTAAGGAAGAGGCAATTGTATTGGTGCATTATAAACATTTTTCCACCAAATGCTTACACAAAACTTTGTTTCCAAAGGATTTGTAATAATAAGTAAGGTACAGAATTTGCACCAAAAATTTGCCCACTCAGCTTAATAGCTCTTAAAAGTCTGCAATCAAAGTGCAGCATGGAAACCAAACACTTGTATACCATACTGTGCTTATTCTATATGCCAAATAAGAGACAGTTGAACCAAACTGGAATGGCAGCATTGTGGAGAAAAATGTTTTAATAAACCAGTGTTTGAATTATTTAAAATTATATATATACACTCTGATAAATTGTTTCAAAACAATTTATGAACAGAAATCAGTAAAAAAATGTTTAATGGAAATAAGTTAGCGATCACTAGAAAAAACATCTTTGTTCTACATAGTTCAAGTGCATTGGTGAATGCAAGGAGAATGTTTCTCATAAAGCAATCTGTGGCCGGGTCTGGGGAGATCAATTTCGTCATTAAGATACACACTCAGTGCTCTCAGACTACCAGGTATCCATTCTCTACATTTGCTGTAGTCTCAGTTCTACATAAGCATTCCCGGTTGTTTCAAATATGCTGTATTCATTAGATATTGAAAATGGGAAAAAATATTCTCCAGCTGAAGAAGATACAAATGTGAAGTGATTCTACTGAAGCTAATATAAATATTGAGGACTTCCTTGGGACTGTAAAGAAAGCAAAGAGCTTGCCCTGTATCTATAAAGAATTCTACCTACTATTCTAGAATGAGGGATTTCTAGTCAAGCCTAATCTAAACACAATCTTCTTCCCAAAGTAAGAGAGTAAATCTGCCCTCTCACATCCAACTTCACTACAGGATTTTGAAACGTCTGGTTGTAGTCAAACAAAAAAAGTTGCACGAAATTTCCACTTGGATAAGGATTCAATTTAGACACCATGTCCTTGATAGACTGTCCAAAAGATAACCTGACTATTTATTTTCAAGAATACTACGGCAAGAAGCCCTAGTATTTCTTCAGTTATTATATAGCCTGAAGGAAGTTTTGTGAAACTTATGAGATGTAAGTGCAAGTATGAGCAAAAATTTGCAGGCAATATCTCTGAACTTTTTAAGACCTATATCTACCTATCTGCTGCCTAACTTTCTTTTTCCAATAGTTGATCAAGTTTAAAGGTACATTTAAAGTTATGCACGTTTAAAATTACATAAGTTTAAAGTGAGATCGTCCTGATTAGGTGATGACGAGTCATGGTTCTCAGTCCTCAGCTGAAGAACTGAACTGTGTGGTGCTTATGCAGCAGATTTCCAGCCTTTTTTTTTTTTTTTTTTATCTCCTTGCTTTTTTGGGCTCTATTTTGCTCATCCTGAATTTGTATTTTCAGAGGAAATTAATCTTTGAGAAAAAGAACCAACAGGTGCAGAGCTTCAGAGCTCTCCACACAGCCCTGCTCTGCCAGTAGCCGTATGGCAGGTATCACCTCTCACACCTCCCACTGCGCACCTGATCTCTCCATATCTAAGAGAGGGGAGATGGGGAAAGGTGGTTAATTTTTCATGCAAATTTGCACTTCTAACTTTCAGTGTTATCAAGTATGACTGCTTAATGCTATCCGTGCGCATTTTTTTTCTAGAAAGCGGGAAGCATGACACTCTTTGCAAACCCTTAACAATGCAAACTTGTTTATTGTGGTGAAATTCTGTTAAATTCATGCCAGTAATCTGAAGGGTCATCAAGTCCTTGGATTTACTATATACTATTTATTTATCCATAATGTACCATCTATGCATGTCTGTGCTGATCCTTGGAGACTGGAAGAACTATTCAGGACAATTCTTGGTTTAAGAACAAAGAAAATACTGCAGCAGAAGCTACTCTATCACATTAACTTCTGCTTCAGTCCTGTACTCAGTTGAATACTAAACAAATAATTAATACAGTCAAGTAAATTTGGTTGCTTGTGAATAACAGGACTTTGTTTTCAAAAGCAATGAGAAACTTTCTTGAGAGCGAGCATTTTTTAAATACGCTTCTCAACTTCTGCATTTCAGGAAGTCTCCTTTTCCTAAGGGAAAGCCTTTTTGCATCACAGCAAAAAAGTGAAACAGAATATGAATTGCCTTATCTAGTAGTGTTAGCCAAGGAAACTAAAGTGCAAAGAAACAGTTCAAACACTGTTGAGTGCATTACATCTGAAAGCATTCTTAAAAAATACACAGGGAAGGTGGTGGTATAGTAATGAAGAGAGATTAGCTAAACTCCTTATATTTTTTCTTTTTCTACCATGGAAGCAATAATTTAAATAGGTTAAATTCATTTTTGTCAGATAAACCCCAAAAGAAGTTTATTGTTTGCATTAAAACTTTTTTTTTTTAAATTTATTTATTTATTTTAGCTTATTATAGATAAGAAATTTATCAAAAGATCAGCAAAGTGAAGAAGTATGAATTCATGGGTAAACTTGAGAGTGGTTTTTTTGGTGTTGTTTTTTTTTTTTAAGGCACTCTCTAGACGAAAGAGACAGTTTGTTCAATATGCCACTACATTAGTGCCTCTATTCTACAATCATCTTAAGCATGTCTGTTCTGTCTTTTGCCACTCTCTGTTGCACATGAAAAAGAAGAAACACTACTCTACCTGGGTGTGCTTTTAGCCCATCACCAGGGCCTGGCAAGCGCTGTTCCACCTCTTCCACCACTGCAGTATTTCTAGTAAGGTGCATCTGGTATTTATCTGCAGATTCCAGAGGACCCAAAGGTCCTTTCTGGCTAAGCTCACTCATTTTCTGCCTATACACCTGGCAGAGATGGAGTGCTCTCACAGGAAAGCAGATTAATTCTAGTACCAGCCCTGCTCACAGAATTTGCTCTGTTGTCATCCAATCTTCCTAAGAGAATGCATCACTGGTGCTGCACTGCACTCATCTCTCTTTGCCTGGCATCTCTGAGCTTGAATAATCTTCATCTCTACTATAGTGTGTATGAGGAAACTTACAGGCTGCCTTTCAGCTGTCGTCATCATATCCTGTCAGTCAAAAGGATGTGGATTCATTCTGCAACATACCTTGCTTATTGGTATAGGAAGAGACCTTTCAGATCAAGGTGCAATCATGTCATTTTGGTCTTCTTTCTCCTGGAGGGACTTTCAGACTGAGGTCCTTTACAGTACTCATTGCTGGTTGGATAGGCTTAGCCAGCACAGCTGTGACAGATAAAGAAAATTTTTACATTTAAGTACAAAGTCATGAAGGACAGTCATTTTACAATCCTGCAAGTCATAGGAAATGTTATGTACCAACAATTTTCCCCATTCAAGTAATGTATATATCACTCTTGAGAGAGTTTGATTTTCAAAAATGAAAAGCTTTTCATCTAACATCATCTAAGCTAATTATTTACATTTAGAACAGTAGATATATACTTTTTTTTGTTGTTGTTCCAACAATATATATTTATGCAATATGCTCTCAGAACTTAGCATCAACACAAATCCCACATCATAACTTAACTTTGCTTCTTTGGGAAATCAAATTTATTATCCAAAGGATAAGACATTTAACACATCAACATTTTTCTTTTGGGAATAAAATGTTTATACATCAATTGATCTCTTTTTCGCTGGTAATATTTCTCACATCAATCTACATACACAGAAGAAAATGTAAATCCAATATGATCATGCTTCATTAAAAAATTTGGAGCTTCCTGTTGGTCTACGAAGTCTGCAGAAGACTGCTAAAATTGCATTGAGTTAAAACATGAAAAACCTTCCCAGTCAATAATTTCCACATGTATTAAAGGATTTGTAAATTCAAAGACTAATAGACTTCCTTAAATATGCAAACGTGTCAAGTGAGAAAGAAGCAGCATAATAAATGATGGCTCTGACCCAAAGTTGTTGAGACCATAATTGAAAGACCTTTCTACGTAGACTTTTACAGCATCACAGAATCACAGAATAGCCCAGGTTGGAAGGGACCTCAAGGATCATGAATCTCCAACCCACCCACCACAGGTAGAGCCACCAACTTCCACATTTAATACCAGACCAGGCTGCCCAGGGCCCCATCCAACCTGGCCTTGAATACCTCCACGGATGAGGCATCCACAACATCTCTGGGCAGCCTGTATCAGCACCTTACCACTCTCATAGTAAAGAACTTCCCCCTGACATCCAACCTAAATCTTCCCTCCTTCAACTAAAGCCATTTCTCCTTGTCCTGCCATTATCTACACTTTCAAAGAGTTGCCTCCCCTCCTGTTTATAGGCTCCCTTTAGGTACTGGAAGACTGAAATGAGGTCACCCCACAGCCTTCTCTTCTCCAGACTGAACAAGCCTAGCTCCCTCAGCCTGTCTTCATAGTGGAGGTGCTCCAGCTCTGATCATCTTTGTGGCCCTCCTCTGGACCCTCTCCAACAGCTCTCTGTCTTTCTTGTGTTGGGGGCTCCAGACCTGGACACAGTACTCCAGATGGGGCCTCACGAAGGCAGAGTAGAGAGAGACAATCAACTCCTTCTCCCTGATGGCCACCCCTCTTCTGATGGAGCCCAGGATACCATTTGCTTTCTGAGCTGCAAGAGCACCCCGCTGGCTCATGTTAAGTTTTTCATTCACCAGGACCCCCAGGTCCTTCTCTGCAGGGCTGCTCTCAAGGACTGCTCCTTCCAGTTTGTATATATGCCTGGGATTCCTCCAGCCCAAGTGCAAAACCTTGCACTTTGTTGAGCTGAAACTCACTAGATTCTCCCAGGCCCACCTTTCAAGTCTGTTGAGGTCTCTCTGAATGGCATCCCTTCCTTCCTCTGTGTCAACCGCACCGCTCAGCTTGCTGCCATCGGCAAACTTGCTGAGGGTGCACTTAATTCCATCATCGATGTCATTGATAAAGATGTTAGAGAGCACAGGTCCCAGGACAGACCCCTGGGAGACACTGCTCATTACCAGCCTCTACCTGGACATCCTCCATCCCTGAAAAGAAGACAATCTTACAATGATATATCTTAAAAGAAAGCAATACCCTTCTAAAATAGCAAAATTGTATGTCTTAGTTTTTACATATTTACCTTATGACAGCTATGTAAAATGTTCGAAGAAGAACATTTTTTTTTCTTACTGATACCTTAAAACCAAATCCTGCACAGAAACAAAAAGCTTTGTCATTAGCTTCAAAGAACAAAAAACCAAACCATTATAGAATATTGTGTATTATTTCTAGCATCCCCTTCTATTTTTAATCCTGTGATATACAAGTTATTCCTAAATACTGGATAATTAACATAAATGGCCACAGAATGTTTTTAAAGATTTATATCAGTGTCTGTGCGAAGTACATTCTACCACATACTCTTATAGAAATCATAAGAGATTAATCTAGCAAAGTTTTACTGGAAATGGTATAAATTCATACACAAGAGAAGATTTGCAGCTGGGGAAAGTTTAGATTTTACACCCACACCCAACACATAAGAGATTTGGCCATCTGAAGCACGCTGAAGTACTGGTGTTATCTTGCCAAACTCTCAACTACAATCTTACTTGCTTGGTTCCCTTAAGTATATAAGGGCAAGTTTATTGTCTTTCATCTACTCTTACTTTACTATTTAACTCCCCTCACCAGAGCTCACTGCCCTTGGGATTCTGTCAGTGGTGAGCTGACTAGTATGTACCTACTTAGTCTGCAAATCACTGACTTACACTTAGTTCTCAAGTCTATTGCTACTGTCTCCATTCTGAATAAATTGAATAAATGAGAGTTTGTCTGATAAAGAAATGTTAGTGATTTGTACAACCATTGTCTCACATTAAATTAGCCTGTGTTGCTCATGTTGGTTTAGAACTTCTACATCAAGTATAATTTTTTACTTTTCTGTGAGTGCTGTAGTAATTTCTTTACATGCTATATAGAAACATGCTCCAAATCCATTAAATTTGTCATTTGGCAGTGTCCACTTTAAGAGAAACACTTGAAGATACTTCCCTAGGAGAGAAGACCAGAAATTTTTATCAGGACTTTCCTGGCAGGCTTGCGCTAGTATATAAATAAAAATAAATAATCCATTCAGCTGTAAGTGATTCCATTTAGACTTGATCAGCCAAGAACAGAGGTCATAAAATGCTTGAAGCAACATTTAGGCAACCTGTCCTGAGTTAAGGACACTTACATAAAACTCACTGCAGAGGGGATATTATCTTGTAACTAGTAGAAATATCAAACACACAAATCAGAAATATTTACTTAACATGAAAACTGATTGCTCTGTAGTAAACTCCTCCTTATCACTTATGTCTATCCACATTTCTGTAGTCACTCAGGATCTCTGGGGCTGATGTAGTCCTTTGTTTGTTTTTCTTTTTGCTATATGTTTTTCATAGTACTATCACAAGGTAGTTAATAGTAAGAATAATATATTTAGGCTGTGAACTTTTAGTATAAAAATCACAAAAAAATACTAGCACTTCATTCAATATGAAAAACTTTTCATATTTTAAATTATATATATTTTTTTTGGCTGGTGGTATCAAAGGTTGCATTCTTGGTAGTATTTCACCAGAAAAATCTGCCTAGACCACATACCTGACTAGACAGTAACTCATTCTTGTATACTGCTTCAACTTTTATCTTACTTCTACAGTACCTCCTTTTTTATCCTAAGTTATTGTTCCTAACTCAGAAGCAGTAGTGTTCTTCCAAGATCTGAATCTCAAGATCAAAACTAGAGCATAAAACACATAGAAATGAATAGCATCCAATCCTGATGCTGTGTTCTTCTACAATTCCATTGCTTTTAGCCAGAATAGAGCTCTTGTATTCCACAGATCCTTTTATTTGGTACTTACTGAGTGTTTTGGGTTAATACAATCAATGGTACTTTTATTAAGCCTTGCAGATACTTTTGGTTTTGTGGATTATGGTCAAAAACATCCAAGGAGAGGGGGGTGATGGTTATAATCATGAGGTTGTCCCCATGTAGGCTTCATTATTATATATTTCCAAGAACTACAAGTTAAGTAATAAAGAGAGATGTTCACATGGTCAAAATGCTGCATTAGCATCCGTCAGTTGAAACACAGAAAGATAAAGCCTTACTTTCATAAGGATTGGCCGCCTTCCAAACAAATGACTAGACCTCTGATCTAACGAAAGCTGTTCCCCAAAACATACTTCATTGATCCAAGTTAATGAAAAGCATAGTTTATTTCCTACATAGTTGAATACAATGTAAGAAATGTCAACCTCCTCTAAAAGTCAGACTTCAGCATAAGCCACCTAAATTTCTTAGCAGCTACTGATAACATACAAATAATTTACACAGCAGAATTTTACAGGCTGAATTCTTTGGAGGATAGCTTCACTTTGGTGTAGCTTTCACATGGCATTGCACATTGCAGAAATGAGAACTAGCAAGCCTTGTCTTGATAGTCTAGTAGTTTGGCGGAGTCTGAATCATTGAAACATTAGGTGCTTCCTAAATCACCCATCTCATATTTCCTAATGCCTGAAATTCCAAACGCACTGTTGACAAAGCAGAAAGAGACTTGTGTGCTTAGTACTTTTACTAAATACAGTTGGAAGATTGTGCTACTAAACTCTTGGTAATGTGCAAATCAGTATGCCTGTACTGTAAGGAAGACCCTGTGTGAGGGGGATCAGGCCCCACTCAGGTGCTTGGATGGTAGCTGTGGTCTTATATTTGATGGTAAGGAGAGCAGTGCCTGTGTACTGTGATACCCTCACACCATTCTTTGTAATGCTATAGTTCCAAGGAAAAACATTCCCCCTCTTCCACTACAAGACCAATTTATCCAGTTTAATTTTAGATTCACAGAAACATGTATTCAAGTCCAGCACACTTCAGTCAAAATTTTGCCTGGCTGAAGGGCATTAGATTTGCGGCAACTTTGTAACCCATTTGGCTAGCGTGGCATTCACTTCACTGACCTAAGTTACTGTAAGAAAACAAAGCAATGCATTTTGTGGTTTTGACACTCATGTTCACAGTTTAGGATAGAGAGGGAAATAGTGCAATTTTCTGTATCATCTTATCTGAACATCTGTCCTCTTCTAATTTCTTTTGAATATATTAGCTAATTTCAGCCAAATTTGACTTGGGGATGGAAGTTGCAGCAGGATTCTATTCTTGGTTTACTGAGAGACTGGAAAAAAATATAATCATATATCCTCATTCAGATATCAGCCAGATGACTAAAAGCTGCATGTATTTCCACCAGACATAACTCTAACCCAAACTTGGCAAAGCCAGGGCAAAGAAAAATAAGCAACAAATGAGGAAGTGCAGAGTCCTGGCAGGTGTAGAGAAGGTGTCAAAAGGCATCAGAAGGAGACCAGAGATTTACTTTTAAATGGAGGAAAGTAACAAGTCACAAATCCACCAGAAACCCAGTTCTCCTGTTTACAAAACAGCTTGTTTTCTATGAAACAACTTACAAATTCTCTCATCACAATTAACAATAAAATTTCAATTAAATATTGAAAAATTGCCCTTTCCTGAAATGTAGCTGCATGAAGATAATTTTATTGAGACTGATTAGCTTGTGCTAGAAATGCGAGGGAATTTGATAGTGCTATTCATTTTTGCAGCTGTACTAATAGATGCATTTTTTGTACATTCGTGATAAGCCTTTTTCCTACTAGTTTCTTCCCCTACAAAGATGGATGGCAAGAGTCAGAATGACAAATCCTGATTCTCTGACTCATTGCAAATAAGAATCGCAGTCAGTTATCTGCTGCAACCTTGTTGTGGCAAAAATTGTCACTCTCAGAGTTACACAGATCCTTCTGGATACAGTGCTTCAAACAGAATCTGCTGAAATAAATGAGGAAAGTCTCAAAGGTTTTGATTTGAGCCTGTTTTATCAGTTCATTACCCTTAAGGCTAAAGAAATTTTCTACTATTATTTCCTTTTTTTTTTTTTTTTTTTTTTTTTTTTTTTATAATGTTAAGAATACGGAAACAGAATAAGGAAGAAATCTAGTAAGGGTGCATTTTTAATATCAGTAATGCAGATGTTTTTCAAAATAGAAACAGAAGCTGGTGGGAAGACTGAAAGACTTCATTATATCCCATAAATTACTGAGTAGTTTTTAGACTTAGCTAGTAGGACAGGATAACTTACCATTTTCTCAGGAAAGTTTGAAATTTAAAAAGTTGTTAAAGAAAATGAAAAATCCTCAAACCCTACTTTAACTAATTTGCTTACGTTTGGAATTAGTTGCCCCATTATGTCTGTCTGTCTGAAACAGCACATATCTGCATAATTTCTTTACAGAAAACAGAAATCAAATATAGTCACACCCACAGAATTATCTTTCCTTTTTCGTAATATCTCATTCAATGTTTTTTTTCTAATGTCTACAACTCCATTGTTTTTTTTATAATGTCATAGACATTTATAGTATGGAAGCCTAGTGATGTGTTAGAAGAAATACAATTTTCAGGCACAGTTCTATACTTCTTTTCATCTTTTGTAGACATAAGTAACAAAGTGAATGAAAGGAAGCTATAAGCCTAGCTGGATTAGAAGCACCTCATTTTGCCAATTTTCTTCAAGTCTGAGTGATAAGCTACCGCTAATCCAGGGGTATGGTGCACTGCTGAATTGCTTCCAACTTTATTTAAAATTTCAGGGCTTAATATTAGGAGATTTACCTTTCTATGTTTCATGTAGTTTTCTTCTTCCTCCCTGTCTCTCTTTCTCTCTTTGGGTATCTGGTTACTTGCATTTTCTCTTGTATAAGATGCAATTGCACAGTGGATGTTATCTGTAAAACATGGTGAGTTTTCGCTCTCCTGCTGTTAATGACAGTTAGCAGACAAGCCACAAAAAAGTTCTCTAACAATACTCTGACATCTGAAATGGTTTAGTATCCTCCTCACTTTCAGACGTTTGTGAAGAAAGATCTTTACCCCATTTACTTTTGCAGTTGGGGGACTTTGTGATTTCACATCTCATACTTGTTATGAAAGCATTAGCCAGGTTGCAAAGCTTTGTAGGTTTAATTTCTCTCCTGTCTTGGATTCTTACAATCTTATTCATTTTTTCATGTAGTTTAAAGCTTCTCCACAGATCCATGGGATAGATTTATTTCTTGAAGAACAGTAGTAATAATGTTTTCTGTACAATAAAAGCCCAAAGCACTTTTGCAGAGGTCATAGGGCATCATTATCCCTCCTTTATATATTAGAAAATTAAAGCACAGATATTAAAGACTTGCCTCAAACCATAAAAAAAAAATCCGAAGCTGACTTGAAATAAAGTCCAGTTCTTGTTTCCAAAAGCCTGCCCTTGGCAGTTATCTACATGAATTTAGGTTTAGAGAACTTTTAACTGCTCATGTGACCAGCTGCATGGGTGTGATACAATAGCAAATTCCATGTATTATGTGCAGAAAATAATTGCAAGAAATTTTATTGTTGATGGAAAGAGCTATTTAGATTCAACCATGCATTATGCATGGATTGCATATAACAGATTTATTTCCAATAGAGGAGTGATATTTAAATGAACTGTTGTACGTTTAATGTAGCTTTGGTAAGTCTTGTGAACAATTACAGAAGATTCCATGGGAATTTTGAGATACAGAAAGAGAACAAGAGGAACAGATGCTGTGTGTAGGTTCAGAAAGATACTGAAATCAAATATAATTCTCATTGAATAACAATGGTAAGGATCATGACTGAAAAAAAAGGGGTTTTTTTTGACTGGTTGACAGGTAATATACGTAAGCACCAAGTATGTACATTAGTACAGAACAGTACTGAGTATGCCCTTACATGCATTTACTTTACTTCAGGGAAAGAGGGAAATGAGAATTTTTGAGTCAGCAAGAAACAGAGATAAAAAATGTAACGTTATTCTCTTTTGCCTTTGTCTCCATTTAGATATTTAAGCAATACAGAAAAGAAAAACAAAACATTTGATACATGTCTTAGTCATTTAATACATTTGGGCTGAAAGCAGCTGTCTTCTGCAAGCTCTGCTTGATATTTTTTTTCTGACTTTATCACCCTAAAAAATTGTAGCAGAAAAACATAAAAGGTCAAATCCCAAATTATGGAGCTTTATGGACCAACATGACAGATTGCTTTTATTTCTGCATTTCAAATATATAACGGAGCTTCAGTATGAGTCTCAAAGTCTGCCAGTAGTGGTCACTGACTTTAGTGCTGTCTAGGAGATGACCTGCTTCTCTTAGGCTGCTACCTTGAAAAGCATTGCTTCTTCCAGCAGAAAAAAGACAGACTGCTAACAGTGGGACAGAATCATAGAATGATTGTAGAATCATAGACAACAATTTGACTTTCCCATTTTGAATATTTGGTCCTTACAAAGACAACCAAAACAAACAAGCAAACAAAAATGTCAAGTGATAGACTGGTTATTTCTTTCAGTCCTTATTAAAATAGATGAGTTTTGAGGAAGGACTTTTTATCTTTGAGATCTTTAAACAGCAGACTGCACTTGTAAAAGTGTTTGTTTGGTTTTTTTTTTCATTTTGTTTGGTTAAGAGAAATCAGAAGCAGTCAGACTATAAACACATTTCCAAGCTCATAAACTTCATCTGGTGCACTGGCAATAGTTTAAAATGTGTCTTATTTTTATGAGTATGACTTGCTGCTGTGTGGAAAGCTAAATTGCTGCTGGAACTGAATAAACACCACATGAATCTTTAAATATAGTTTCAAACATACTACGGTGAGGTAAATAAATTTCATAACTACCGTGACATATTAACCATAATACCCTGTTAGGATACCATTTTACACCCGTACATAAAGCAACACAGCCAAGTGCAGTTATCGCAGGCTTTATGAGAAATCTCAGCTTTGCATAAAAATTTGCATTCTGAACAATGGGCAGAAAGCGGGTGAAAATAACTTTACATTAGAATGATTTCATGAGGTAGTCTCCAAGCGCTGCCAAGTACAAACCTCTCCACAGTTACAAATTGCAGCGGGACGCAGGCACCCATACAGACCTCTCAATAGCAAGTGGCTCTAAAAAGCTAGCTAACCAAGATAGCTGAGGATTAAGAATTATGCATCATCGTATCTTTCAATGTTTACTAGATTATGGTGGCAACTGACTTTGATGCTGCAATAGCTTTCATTCTAAGATGAAATAGGGGCAAAAGGAGAAGCTTGCAAAGATTAGAAGGTAATATATGAGAAGACGTGCAAAAGTCAAAGCTGAACACTGAACACCACTGAGTGTAAGCAAATAACCATTTAAATCTGACCTGTTTTTCAGCATGTGAGGCCACCTAATCAAAACATTTTGCAACATCCTGTTGTGGGTGTGCCTCTCACCCCAAGAACAAGAAACTCGGCTGGTAGCTTGATATCTCAAACCCCATGGGCCCACTAGAGTGGTGTAAGGTTGTTCAGCTATTTAAGTCTCAAGACAGGCTGTTCAGCTTAGAGAATTTGATTCCCGCATATAGTCTGATGCTTGCTCCTGTTAGAAGTCAGCTCACAAGCTAGTTATTTAGGTCTTGTAGTAGATATAGCCCCTCAGTGCCCTCCAGCACTCTGAACACCTATGCATAGTCTGGCAGCAATGTATCTTCCTCAGAAGAACACAAGACAAATCAACACAGACATAAACAAACTTTTAACCAGAATTTCAAGCACAGAGGCACTTCTTCAGGAGGTGTGTCAGAGTCAAAAATACTATAAAAAGGAAAATATTGCGCTCTAGCTCATCCTTTCTGTAGAGGTCTCATGAGGACATCCTGATTTGGAAAGGTAAGCTTCCTTACTATGCCCCCATCACCTTGAAAATATATAGGGGAATCACATGGCTGCAGCTCTTTCAATAATTTTCATAGCTGGTCAGTCGTCTCCTTCTATGTAGCTAATGTATCTAAAGAATTAATCTCTCAATTGGAAGAAACTGGACCCAGGTTGGCTGCTTTCATGGGCACTTGCAGAACACAATATATGCAACAGGTGAGCACAGTAATTCCATTGACTTTTGAAGAGTCATACAGATCCCCAGAGAGAATGAGGGGCTGAGGGTAATTGCAACCAGGTGAGACCTCATGGCAGACAAGATGAACAATCTGGGGCTGTGGATGAGGATCACAGAATCACAGAATGACTTGGGTTGGAAGGGACCCCATAGACCATCGAGTTCCAACTCCCTGTCACAGGCAGGGCCACCACCCTGCAGATCTGATACTAGATCCAGTTATCCTGGGCCCTATCCAACCTGGTCTTGAACACCTCCAGGGACAGGGCACCCACAGCCTTTTTGGGCAGCCTGTTCCAGCACCTCACCACTCTATGTGGAGAACTTCCCCCTGACATCCAATCTAAACCTTTGTTCTTGGAGCTTAAAACCATTCCCCCTTGTCCTATCACTATCTACTCAAGTAAAAAGTTGATTATCCAAAAATTGCATGAATTTTGAGCAGTTGTAAAGCCTCTGCTGAGCTCTCTGCATCTGATAATTAGGAATAAGTTTCAGTTCTCCGTTGAGAACACGTGAAGAGAAGTAATGTTGAGAACACTGAGAGAAGTAATGATAAAAAGCCCTCATAAGTCTGTGCCTTATTAAAAAATAGGGGGGGAAAAGGGAAAGTAAGGGAAGGAAAGGGGAAGAAAAAGCAGTAAAGAAAAGAAAGGTTTGGTACTCTTGGTGCTTATGAAATGTGGACACAGGTTTTCATCTGGGCTACCCTGAATGCATTCAAGAATTAGCTTCTGATTTACCTCCTGTGTTACATATGACATAAAAAATCTTTTCTGTTTCTCACGAGGGAAGATCTGGAAATGAGTTCCTTCTATATGCCTTTCCTTTGGCCTTCCTTTGTGTTCTGCTCTTTTCTTGTTCTTCTCTTCCTACCTTCTTATTTCCCTATTATGCAAAGACCACAAACTTTTCTTCCGAAGACCATAAACATTCCTTCTGTTCTTGAGTTCCAGTCGAACGTCTCTGTTCAGACAGTCCGGCCTCCTTGCCTGTCGGCTCGTCTTCCATGACTTGGGGATGGTCAGCTCCTGCACCTTTAAATTAACTTCCTTAAAGTATTCCCAGCATTCCTGGGCTCCCACGCTCTCCAAAACTACCTTCCAAGGGACCCTCTCAACCATGGTCCTAAAGAGGCTAACGTCTCCCTCCATGGTTCAACAAGGACTGAGAAATCTAGCATCTTGTGATCACTATGCCCCAGACGGCCTCCAACCCTTACATTCCTCACAAGACCTTCTATGTTAACAAAATCAGGTCCAGGATTTTGCTTCCCCTGGTTGGCTCCTTCACCAGCTGTGTCAGGAAGTTATCTCCCACACACTGGAGGAACCTCCAGGACTGTTCCCTATCTGCTGTATTATAAGTCCAGCAGATGTCTGGAAAGATGAAGTCCCCCTCAAGAACAAGGAGGACAGACCTTGAGACCTCACCCTCCTATCTGTAAAGTGTCTTGTCCACCTCTTCATCCTGGTTGAGTGGCTTGTAGCAGACTTTCATGATATTGTCAGTCAGATTGTCAGATATTGTCAGATATTGCCTTCCCCTTCATTCTAACCCTATCATCATCATCATTAGTTTCCATACATTCACATTATATCTTAACATAACTTTCTTAAAAGCACCTAAGCTGGGCCACCTTTTGGGTGGGAGTAGCCCTAATACCCTCTTTGACCATACTCAGGTGTTTCTATAGCCTCACACCAACCCTTGTGTTCTTCCTACAAAAAGGTGAGTTGTCCTCCTCCTTCACCAGGGCACAAGACTGTGGGACCTTACTAGCACATTGCCCTCCCACAAGCACTGTGGCATGTTACATACAGGCTCCGTTCTAGTGACTCCAGTTACATCCCCACCCCCCTTTAAAGTTTAAAGTTCTATCAATGAACCTTACCAACTTCCATCATAAGCCCACTTTCCACTGGTGGGAGAAGCTGCTCATGTTGGTTACCAGCAGGCCTGGTCTCGTGTAAATCAGGCAGAGGTCAAAAAACCCAAACCCCTGCCTGGCACACCAGGCTTGGAGCCAGGTATTAATCCGCTGACCATCATGTTTAGCCCCTCATCATTCTCTATAACTGGAGAGATACAGGAGAACATGACTTGTGCTCCTGAACCCTTGACCTGTTGCCCCAAGGCTCTGAAGTCCTTTTTCCTAGTCCTTAAGGAAGTTCTTCCTATACCATCGCTGCCTACCTGAAACAACAATGGGAGATAGTAATCTGAGGGCCAACTTCGTGTGTCATCTGAGGCCTGCTTCATGCATCAAAGCATAATGTTAGCACTAGAATTTTATTTTGATGCAATAACAATTCTGAAATCATCCTGAAAAGATAATGAACTGTGTGTTCAAAGTAGTACAACTGCTACTTTGAAAACAATCGACTCTGGAAAGTTTTGCTTCATTGAACATTGGCAATGCTTAAATGAGCAGTGTTATATTACCTAGTTTCCAAGCCAAGGCTGCATTTCTGAGCTGATTAATGACCACAAAAACATAAAGAGGTTTGTTATTTGTCTACTGTAAAAAAGTTAAACATGCACAAAGAAATATTGTTTTCTATTAATTACCTAGAAACATATCCTCACTGAAATATGGACATATAACAACATAAAATTTGCATGGGGTAATAGTATTTCCAATAGCAATAATATTTTGCCTTATGTAAGATGAGAAAAAGACTTTTTTCACCATTATGTATTACTGTCAGAATAGAAGCTCTTCTGTAGTTATTTTATGAGCATCTGTGCTTTCTCTATCCAAATAGCTTCAGGATTTCATAAAGCTTGGGTGCTACCAGGTGTCTTGAATTATTCCTGAGATTTGTGTGCTAAGATACTATTGCACTGGAAATGACTTCAGTATTAGAATCTACCAAAACACAATATATTCTATGCACCACAAATATTCGGTGAGGTAACTTTCTAGAAAAAATAGTAAAATTGAGATGTCTTCATAGTATATCACCTTGCAGCAACATGTTTGGGAAAGACTTAAAAGATGCAGAGGAGATGGGTGGTAGGAATAATCATTTTAGCAAAGCTGACACAAAGGAAGTGCCAGATACCAGAGATAACCTTCCAGCCCTAGACAAATCGAAAAAATTCATTCTGAAATCATGTATATTAATGGTCTCATATTTGGAATGTATTTATTCTGAAGAAGCCCTTTGCTGGTGCTCATTCTCTCCTGAAATGATGCAGTATAACTGGAAATGTCCTTGAGCTAGTGTGTGTGTGTCTGTTGTGAGAATGATCTAACACAGATCTGAGGCTGGAAATTAGTCATTTATAGTCACGGCAGAACTTTTTTTCTGCCACACATCCTCAAAAAATGATTACTATACACTAAAAGCTTGTACATAGCTAACATTACTGAGCAGAGCTTTTCTGAAATGGCTGCTGATACTCTCTGATTTACCACCAGAGAAAACATTTCTTTTACGCACCTACAGCACAACTTTCAGCTGCTAAACAGTCAAATATTTTATATTCTCAGGAGTATTTTTAAAAGATACTATGACACTGGTCCTTGCTCATGTATAAAAGAATCTACTGCTACTCTGAATGCATTCAAGAATTAGCTTCTGATTTACCTCCTGTGTCACATATGGCATAAAAAATCTTTTCTGTTTCTCACAAGGGAAGATCTGAAAATGAGTTCCTTCATTATGCCTTTCCTTTGGCCTTCCTTTGTGTCCTGCTCTTTTCTTGTTCTTCTCTTTGTACCTTCTTATCTCCCTGTTGTGCATTTTCCGTCTCTCTTTTCTACCATACTTTTTCTTTCTTCTTTTTCCTTCTTTCCTACATTTTTTTATCTTCCTTCCTCTATCCCTTGTTCCCTCCCTCTCTCTCTCCCTTTCTTCCTTCTTTCCTCCCTCACTCCCTCCCTTCCTTCCTTCAGCTTATTTCTTTGCTTTTTCCTTTCTCTTTGACCTTCTTTCTTCTTTCTGTCTTCTAGTTATTCCTTTATTTGTTCCTTTTTCAGTGTTCCTCACAGAGGAAAAGAGAAGCCAAGGTTTGGATGAAATTAGCATAATTGAATAATCCTCATTTGCCTCATTATCCTCTCGGCAAAAGAAAGACTGCATCACTTGCGGTTAGAGATCCCCTGAGTTGTTCTACTACTGCTGTAACTAAAATATCAAGTCTGGTACTGCTTATGGAAGTTTTTTTAGATATTTGTTAAAAAAGAGACTGAGGGAGACTGTAGATAATTTTTCAGTGATGTGGGAAAAACCTATTCTTCTTTATACATGTACCCAAGATAGGAGACGACAGACAACGAATATCTGTAACAGTTCATGTATTTTCTAGCAGTTTTGTGGCCCTTCCTTATTCCAAAGATGGTCTTGATGAGGTCATGGGAAATTTTCTTGAGCATGCAAATGGAAAAACAATAATTTTAGTGTAATCATCATAAAACACCAAAGGTCAAAGATAGTTTTCATGCACAGAGCATTTAAAAAAAAAAAAAAAAAGAGAGAGAGAGAGAGAGACCACTGAGAGCTCTGGTGTGTTCCCTTGTTACAGAGGGAAATAAAAAGAAATATAGTGAACATCTTTCTCCTTGAGAGAAAGCTAGCAAATAATTTTATTTACTGCTTACTGCATGGATTTTGAAGCAAATATGCACTGTACAGAAGTCACGTCTTCTCACAGAGCGTAAAATTCAGACCTTAACAAACAGCTGGAGACCGACCTCTAGAAGCACATGCTGCCTCTGATGACATGCTTGTTTTGAGGGGGGGGGCCTCTGTGAGCTGACACTTGACAGTCACTGACAGACTGTGTACAGACAAGCAGGAGCCTCCAGAGCCACCTGCCCTGCCTGCCACACCTCAGTTGTCCTCCACACCTGAGATGCAGGTATCGGCAAGATTCTCAAAGTGGACCTGGGGTACTGTTCTTCACTGAGATGTTGCTACACGTTGTCCCCCATGCATAGGAATTAAAAAACCCAAGGTCTTAAAAGGGTAACCAGGCAGAATGTAACTGGAGAGATACTGTAACAAACAGAATATAAAACAATCTTCAGATTTCTCCAGGTTTTATAGGTCAGTCTTCGTACGTCATTATGGCTGTGCCACAGTTTATTGCACCTATAACACAGACAGATATATAATCACAGAACCAGAATAATGGAATGGTAGAATCAGAGAATGGTCTGGGTTGAAAAGGACCTCAAAGAGAAGAGAAGGCCCTGGGGAGACCTCATCTGTGGTTTTCCAATACTTGAAGGGAGCATATAAACAGGAGGACAAACGACTGTTTACAAGAGTTGATAGTGATAGGACAAGGGGGAATGGTTTAATCTGAGACAGGGGAGATTTGGGTTAGATATTAGGAGGAAGTTTTTAATACAGAGGGTGGTGAAGCACTGGAACAGGTTGCCCAGAGAGGCTGTGGGTGCACCATCCCTGGAGGCATTCTAGGCAAGGCTGGATGTGGCTCTGGGAAGCCTGATCTAGTGGTTGGCAACCCTGCCCATGGAAAGGGTGTTGAAACTAGATGATCTTTGAAGTCCTTTTCAACCCAAGCTGTTCTATGATTAAAGGATGACATTACTTTGATTCTTTTCCATATCTAATGCAGTTACAAGAGCATATATTTTTCTTATAATGTCCTTGTTAAAAAATGGTCCAAAAATCTGGAAAAAAATCTTGCATCTAAATAATTTCTGTAAATACCCAGCTTGCTGGAAGCATAGCTGCAAACTTAACTTGAAATTGCTTGAATTAATGCATCACTAATGAAAAATTCAGGTGTTAATGAAACACTTTCACCTGTTTGTTGGAGTAAGACAGTCAAGAGATTTCAAATGAGTCAATGAGCCACCATCATTAGCTAGGAGGCCGGCAGTCTACAGGTGAAAAACATTTAACGGCTTTTGAAGTGTCTACCCTCCCTCGTGCCTTGTATGAAACAAAGACAATGTCTCTTTTTTTGCCCTATTGACTGCAAAAATGCTTCTAAAGTTAGGAATTCACTTAGTATAGCTCATGTATTTAACATCGTAAAGTTTTATTTCATTTGTTCAGATGTAGAAAACTTGTATTAAAATCACAATCCACCAAAAGAGATACTGAATTTAATGTAAAACAGTAAATCTCTTTGTAGATGACAGGAAGTGCTACGTTTATGTTTTGTTTTATGATATAGGGACATTTAAAGTCCAAACAAAGTTAAGAAACCCAGACTTCATTTGAACTCTGTTCAAATACCCTGAAATAGATTTAAAACCCATCACATTTTTTTTGCTTCCATTTAAGCATCACTGAATACCATATCATGACTGGACCTTCAGGAAGCCCTCTGGTCCATCCCCCTTATGCCAAAGCAAGAGCAGCTATACCCCACGTCATACTTGACAGATGTTTATCTCTTAAATCCCCAAGTGACAGTGACTCTTCAACATCCCCAGGCACTTCGTTCTCATGTGATTATATATTTTCCCTTGGAGTTTTTCCTAAATATCTAATCTAAATCTCCCTTACTACATCACTTCTTTTTCTACCCTCTCTGGAGACAGAGAAAGGATTAATTACCTCTTACTTCCATTCAGCTGTCCTTTATATATCTGAAGTCAGTCAGCCATTCCATGATCACACTCCTTTTCTGTCTTCATGGTATCCCCAGCCAAAGGCAATACTATTCAGCATCGTTGCCAAACTAGGAGGCAATATTTTCTGGTAATATTGTTGTAATTATTGCCAAGGGAATAGTATTTCTGTGTTATCAGTTTTCAGTGGTATTTGCATTGGGATTGTGTTGGGAGAAATGTTAATACCGTTTCCTTTCTATAGTTCTATGGGGATAAAAAGAATAAAGTGGCCTAAAGGGAACAATTGCAAGAGAGAAGCCTTCAACTAATTTTTGGGCTGTAGCTGGTTGGGAGTTTCTCTTCAAGTTAAACAGCAGGCCTTGTCCTACCTTGATCACAACTTGTGTAACAGTACTGGAAGAGGAACATGAGGGATGGGAAAAAAATGTAAGGATAACATTTGGGTGTGTGGTAAGGATATATATATAATATGTGAGTGTTTGTATATGCACATCAGGTGATAGAGATGTCCTGAAAATGTTTCTTAAAATGTTTCTTGTCCAATGCATATTGTCACACCACATGTCTGTGTCATGGGGAAAAAGTGGTAGCTACAAGGAGGATATTTGCTTCTAATTACACTTTGGCACTTGAAGCAACATATTTGCTGTCTCTCAGTCACTACACTATTCATTTTTATTTACTTGAGAACCTTCCAGCCACCACTGGGGACAGGTGACTCCTACCATAGCAGTTTCAGCAGCATCCTTGTAAACCTGACCATATTTGCCCTCATTTTGCACTGCCATCGGAGGACCCTCTTTGCCTAAAATGTAGGATCCAAGGTGAAGCAAGAAGTACACTTTTTTGCATCAATATTTTTTTTCATTTTTGTGTCACTGTATAGTTCAGGACTCTTCATTATGGTCATAGATAGACTGGATAGATTGGATTAATGGGCCAGGATAAACTGCATGAGTTTCAATAGGACCAAGTGTTGGGTCCTGCACATTGGCCACAGCAATCCCAGGCAACCCTACAGGTTTGGGGAGGAGTGACTGGAAAGCTGCTTGTTGGAAAGGGACCTTGGTGTACTGATGGACAGTCAGTTGAATATGAGCCAGCAGTGTGCCCTGGTGGCCAAGAAGGCCAATGGCATCCTGGCTCATACCAGGAATGGTGTGGTGAGCAGGACTAGGGATGTCATCCTGCCCCTGTACTTGGCACTGGTGAGGTCCAGAGAAGGGCAACAAGGCTTGTGAAGGGCTTGGAGAATATGCGCTATGAGAAGCAACTGAAGGAACTGGGGTTGTTTAGTCTGGGGTAAAGGAGGCTGTGTGGAGACGTCATTGCTCTCTTCCAGTACCTGAAAGGTGATTGCAGAGAGAGCGATGTTGGTCTCTTCTCACCGGAGACAGGACAAAGGGAGATGACCTCAAGTTGCACCAGGGTAAGTTTAGGTTGGATATCAGGAAAACCTTCTTTACAGAAAGGGTTGTTAAACACTGGAACAGGCTCCCCAGGGAGGTGGTTGAATCACCAACCCAGAATGTGTTTAAAATCTGTTCGGATGTGATGCTCAGGGACATGATTTAGCAGAGTGCTGTTAGGGCAATATGGTCAGGTTGTGGTTGGACTTGGTGATCTTGAATGTCTTTTCCAACCTTAGTAATACTATGATTCTACGGTTCCTTTCAGGACTCACAGGACATACTTTTGCATGCCTGTATGTAGATACTGTAGTTATTACTATAATCTGGGCAATTGCATTTAATACAACAACAAAAACCTAAGATTAGTAAATAGCATGCTGAGGTTGTAAAGTGGTCCATTTAATAGAAATAAACCCCCTTACTGCCCTTCCAGTTTTTTAATCTGTTCTTATTTCCATAGTGTGAAAGAGTTGCTACTATTAGTAACTAGTATCTGTTCATTTTCAGAATTACTACAGCAGTACATTAGTATAAATAACTAGAAGAAAGATCTGCAGAAAATGAAGAAATGCATTCTTTTGTTATTTTACTTTAAAACATTGATATTTTTTCTCCTTCTGTTAGCTTTAAGGGGTATCTTTCAGTATTTAGTACTGCTGTTTAGCTGCTTTTTCCAATTGCAAGGTTCTCTTATTTCAAGGTGAACACGGCACACACTATTCTTGATGGGGATTCAGAGCAATCCTTTTCATCTGCACACCTCCTTCCCAAACTATCCTCATCATTTGTTCTTGTGGATGAAAAGCAGAAAAGGTAGTATAGCCTGCTAGAGAATAAACATCTATTTGCTTCAAACTTCCATAAATGCTGAAATTAGAGGAAAACAGCAGTTTGGTGGATCAAAGAGGCAAGATCTATAAACAGATATTAGATTGAGTTGTTGGATCAATCTAGTAAAAAAGTGAAGTGAGGAACCTATTAAAAGTGTCTTCAAGCAATCAAACAAATCCACCTGAGCATAGAGTGTGATGTGAATATGAAACAGGGATCAGCTTAACTGTACAGAGAGGCTCTTTTTGATCCACAGATGTCTTCTGAGCCTCTTTTCCTGTAGGACATAAAAGAGGAGTAAGCAGTAGGAGACCATAAGCATTCTTTCTATGCATACCTCCTTGGGTACCAGTGTGACCACAGGTGTAATCTTCAGTCCAGAGAGCTGACTTGCCTTGAGCACAGAGTCTGCATTCTAAGAAAGATTTTAGGGTTGGGGTTAGGGTTAAGTTTTCAATTCAACATTTTGCACCCTATGAGAGATGTTTCTGCAGTAATAACGGGAATACAAAATAATGTCAGTGACAGTATTTGAATTATATTAAATTGACATGTCTAGCTATAAAATGTACCTTTTTTATTTTTCCATGGCATGAATATTATAGAAAGCACAACTGGCTCTTGATAAACAGAAATATCTACTACTCAGTGGAAATATGTGAATGACTTCTCTGAGTTCAATTCTGACTGTTTCAGTAACAATATTTGAGGAATAAAATACCACTTTTGAGACAAACTGACCCCTAAAAAGTGAAAGTGCTTCACTGTCATGTTTGTGAAACAATGTATCATGCAAGTAAGTTCACTGTTTTTTTTGTATTTGTCCTTAGGCACCAATAAGGTCACAGCTAGAGACAAGATATTGGATTAGAAGGGCACTGAATCTGATTCAACACTACCTTACATTTTTATGACATTTTAACATTCCTAGCTTTGAAAGTCTGAAATATAAAAAATGAAAAGAACATTTTTGAAGGAATGTGATTTTTTTTTTTCAATTACTTTTGAAACTACGTTTTCAAGAACTTTTTTTTTTTTTTAATTCTAGAATATGCACATAATAAAAGATGATTCTTCCCACATATTTTATGTCACAACTAGAATTCTTACATCTTAATGGAACACAGAAACAAAAGTGCTTTTTGATTTTATTCTTTTTTTCATTAAGACTAGTTATTGAAGGATGGACTGTTCAGTGGATTAAGAATTGTTTGGCTGGTCATAGACAAAGGGTTGTGATTAATGGTTCTATGTCAGGGTGGAGACTGGTCACAAGCGGCGTTCCTCATGGGTTGGTCTTGGGACCAGTGCTCCTCAACATCTTCATCAGTGTCATAGACAATGACATCGAGTGCACCCTCAGCACGTTTGCAGACAACACCAACCTGAGAAGTACAGCTGATACATTGGAGGGAAGGGAAACCATCCAGAGGGACCTGGACAGGCTGGAGAAGTGGGCCCATGAGAACCTAATGAGGTTCAATAAGGCCAAGTGCAAGATGCTGCACTTAGGCTGGGGCAATATCAGGTGTTTATGTATGTGGCCTGGGCAAAAAACCGCTTGAGAGCAGCCATGTGGAGAAGTACTTGGGGGTCCTGGTGGACAAGAAGCTGGACATGAGCCAGCAATGTGAGCTTGCAGCCCAGGAGGCCAACTCTATTCTGGGCTCCATTAAAAGAGGAGTGGTCAGCAGGGAGAGGGAGGTGATTGTCTCCCTCTACTCGGCTCATGTGAGTTCTTGTCTGCAGTAGTGTGTCCAGGCCTGGTGTCCCCAGTGCAGGAAAGACACAGAATTCTTGGAACAGGTCCTGAGGAGGACCACTAAGATGATCAGAGGGCTGGAGCACCTCTTCTAGGAAAAAAGATTGAGAGAACTGGTCTTGTTTAGCTTAGAGGAGAAGGCTCTGGGGAGACCTCATTGTGGCCTTCCAGTCCATGAAGGGAGCACATAAACAGGAGGGGGAATGTTTACTAGAGTGGATAGTGGTAGAACAAAGGAGAATGGTTTTAAACTGAGACAGTGGGGGTTTAGGTTAGATAGGACCTAATCCTAGTTAGGAGGAAGTTTTTTCACTCAAAGGGTGGTGAAGCACTGAAACAGGTTGCCCAATGAGGTTGTGAATGCCCTCTCCCTGGTTGCATTTGTGGCCAGGCTGGATGTGGTTTTGGGCAGCCTGGTCTAGTGGTTGGCAACCCTGCCCATGGCAGGAGGGTTGAAACTAAATGATCTTTGAGGGTTTTTTTCAACCCAGGCATTCTATGATTCTATGATTCTATGATTTGTTCCTAAACTATTAATTTACTATTTAACACAATAATTATTCTTTTTTGAACCGTTTATACATCATACTAGTTTCACAGACTTCATCAGATATGGTAGAAATGAACCGAGAATAAGGCCTTCGAGTTTGGTCTCTTTATAATTAGTCAGGTTTAGATTATTTTATGCAGTATGTTGGTGGATACAGTTCTATTTAAAAAAATAGACATACTATGGTCTTGTTCCATAAAAATAATATTGTGTACATTCTCCCAGCTCCAAGGCAGAACTTCTCTTGAGGTGCTTATGTATGTCCTATTGCTGAAACCTCAGTTACTGTCAAATCACATTAACATAAAGAAGCAACATTTTCAATGCAAACTCCTTTTTGGCAGATGATTAGTGGTCCAGGCAAAGGCAGTTTTTTCTTTAGCAGGGACACTGTCATTGAAGATATTTCATCTCCCACACACTTTATTTGGGAACTTTTTACAGTTGCACAGTGACAGTAAACACGAGTGATAATTACTGTTTAATAGGCTGGAAATACTGCTCCAAATGCACAAGTTCTTACTCAGAAAAAAACCTCTCCTACCCCATAGTCTAGCCAATCCTGTTTGGAATGAAAGTCCATTTTTTAATCTTCAGGAAGTAAAACTCTTGTGTTTTCTTACTTACCTCCTTCCACTTGCTGGCACCTGGTTTTCCCACCTTGAGGAACTTTGCAGCTGCATAGTTTTACCTTTTCCCAGACTATTTCCATGTCTTTGCATTTTTTTTTTTTTTTTTCTCTAGTGACCACCATCATTGCTCTTTTAGGGCTTTACATTCTACTTTCTTACTTGGCAAACAAGGGAAATTATAACAGTATTGAAAAAGGCTGGGCAGATCCTATATCTCAATATACTGTTCATCAGGAGCTTGTCAAGGCTCAACGTGCTCTGTGTCATTCCAATTACTGGGGGCTGGCATCAGTTTGACAGCATCTTACTGTATTTCTTTTCCTTACTCCATACATACTTAGCCTTATGAGAGCCTTCTGTGGTTGCTCTGGTGTTGTGGGAATCCTTCTGTCAGTCCCTGAGGTTGCTACACATCTAGGGACTCTGCCTCAAGGATCTCCTGTGTGTGAGACTCTGAAATGATCATACTGTCATGCCAGTAAGAGGTAGTTCTTCAAAAAGCTCCAAAACGGATTATGAAATTGGTCACTGACTCATTCTTTTCTTGCTTTTGTGAAACAGTGTTTACTCAAAAATCATGCTGCAGCAAGCATGAAATATTTATCTAGTCTTTCTATACTATGCCCAGTTTCATCTGTGTAGCCAGGAGGCTTCTGGGCAGGATGATAGCCTCTCTGGCAGGTCTTCATAGACGGAGGATATTAACCATGAGCTTGACAGTATAAAGGGGAAATGAGCATCAGAAGGAAATGCAGGTATGCCCTAGTGAGGCTGATGAGGTTGATTTCTTTTGGCACACAACTGGGAAGCATATAGCATGTAGTGAGCGAATCCTGATCCTTCTCGAAATGAAAATGCTGAATTCTCGAAATGAAAGCTGAAGAAAGAACAGTGCATGCTAGACTTCAAATCGGAAGTGTCCTTCGCATTCTACAGATTTGTTGGCAGACATCAGACCCTCATGGGGGATCTTCTGGAAAATACTGGCTCAGATACCCCCATCCTGTTTCCTGGCTGCTTGCACAGACACAAGGAAAAAGCTTGATAATCTTGAATGTCTTTTTCAACCTTAGTGATTCTATGATTCTATGAAAGCTGCCCTTCATGGGTGGCATGGCAAGAGAGATGTAGCTGCCAGTTTTAAAGAAATATTGAACACCAGCCAACACTTTCTGTGTTTCTTTACTCTTCCCTGTGTTTACTCTATCATGCCATACAGTGGGAAAAACATAATGTAAAAACTGTAGTATAATAAATTCATCTGTAATATCTCCTCGGTTAGTTTATAGTCCTACTTATTGCTCCTTTAGAGCCCTCCTAAAAATCCCACAGAGCTTTAAAACCACTGATGTATGGAAAATATGTAGCATCTGTTAGGATCATATTTTTACTCTACTCTTGGAACAAAATCTGACATTTGGGCCACCTTTTAAAAAGAAGTGCTCATTTTTTAGACATCTCATCTTTACCACCCAAACTTGACACAGTGTTGGCCCAGTTTCCTGAAGATGCTGAGCTGCAGCTGAGATCAGATCTGCGGTTAGAGCTCAGCCTGGGCAAAAATGCATCCACATCACCGCATGCTTTGGAAAATGTTGACACTACGTAGTTAGTAGTGTGTTTTAACTCCATAGTGGACTTCTTCATAGTCTAAACTGCTTGTTTTCTAGCTGTTTTTCAAAATCTCTGACACAGATCAGATGTGATGTAAACTTCAAAAACGTTCTGAAGAGCTACATTCAAAGATATGGATTTTAAGTTTATGTATTAAAAAAGCTTCTCCAATGGCAATGAAAAAAAGAATTCCAGTGCTGAAAAAGTATTATCTTAAACCACACAGGCCTAAAGCAGAAGAAGCTTATATATTTCTTTGCCTTAGTGAGAAAATGTAAAAGAATAAATGACAGTGTAATAGTATTAATAAAATAACAGCTTGAAAGTCCACCCACCTTTTCTTGTTGATAATATCTAAAAGACTGAAAATGTTATTTATTTCACTTAGATCTTTTTGGAAGCTCTTCGATTGCTGCCAGAATTTTCACTGCAACTTGGCTTGCAAAATGGAATAACTGCTTTGCCAGCAGCAGTCATAAATGATGCTATATGGGGAGGTCAGAACCCAGTAGACATTATTGTCTATTACATGATTGCCCTGTAAGGGTTTCAAAGGCAGACAATCACAATTTCTTTATTAAGCAGAGGTTACTCCATGTTATCATTATAATTATTTTCTATTTAGTATAAAAGCGTACCTAAAACTTCTCCAGGGCATTGAAGTCATCAGTTAACCTTTTCTTGCCAAGCACACATATTTTAATAACAACAATGAAGGGAATAGTTGCTCCTCTAACAGAAATGATATTTAACAATATTGCTAATAACAAGAATGATTACAGAAAATTGATATAGCAATTGTATTTTCTTTCCCAAAGCAAGGCGTGCATAGACATCATGAGCAACAGCAGGTCTCCTCTTTATTTTGTCTTGTCAAAGACTTATTTTTGTCCAAGATTAAAATTTCATTTTAAAGAATGTGTAAATTTTCTGGCGTGACCAAGGTATTCATATTCATCCCGTATGAGTTTTAGTTTGTTTTACCAAATGCTCAATTCATCTCCATTTACCTCCCTGAAGGGCTTCCCAGGCTTCCTGGGAGAGAGTCGGGATCCTGCTGGCTTACAGTCATGTGCTCTATCCCTGCAAAAAATAACTTTGTAATATAAAATAATGACTTCTAAATATTGAGAAAATATGAAGAGCTCGGAGTGAACCTAGCAGTGTTGGTATGTGCACAAGGCTAGTTTGAGTACTGATCCAATTGCTAGTACCTAGGTAATGTAAAGTATGTTGTATGCAAGTAGTTGCTGAAACAAAAAATGTGTCTGTATCTGAAAAAAAGAAGAAGTTCTTATTCAACTTTTCTTGTAACTGTATAAAATGGGATCACAACTATTTTGCAAGAATAATCAAGAGAGATCCAGGTGTAATTTAAAAAAAAAAAAAAAAGGGACGAATAATATCAGTTTGATTTTCCTCTCAGCTCCATATCGCTCTCTTGGGCAGTGCACTTCACTTTTACTGTACCACAAGGAATTGCAAACAGCAGAGTTCAAGACTTAAATTTGTCTAAGTACTTTCTGAATGCTTTTCTATTTTAAAAAAGGTAACAGTACTAGGATATGCTTACTTAAAAATCAATGTATGCTAGTCACATCTCTTCTGGCTTATACCTTACATAGACAATCTGCAATTCTAATGAAAAATGAAAATGTTGAATTAATAATAGAATCACAGAATCATCCAGGTTGCAAAAGGCCTCCAAGGTCATCCAGTCCAAACATCCACCTACCACCAATATTTGCCACTAAACCATGTCCCACAGTGTAACATCTAAATGTTTCTAGAGCACCTCCAGGGACAGCGATTTAACCACCTCCCTGGGCAGCCTGTTCCAGTGCCTGATCACTCTTTTCAGAGAAGTAATTTTTTCCTAGTATCCAATCTGGAAAAAAGGAAGAAAGGTAGTGAGATGTAATAAATATAAAAAATGCAGCAGCAGCACGTTTGAAAAGCATGCCAAAATATACTAATGCAGTTTTCCCTGATACGTATGGAATAGCTACTGTTTTATAAATGAAACTATCAAAAATCAGAGAATTGCTTGGGTTGGAAGGGACCCCAAATATCAAAAAGTTCCAACCCCCCAGCCACAGGCAGGGCCACCAACCTCCAGATCTAGTACTAGACCAGGCTGCCCAGAGCCCCATCCAACATGGCGTTGATCATCTGCAAGGATGGAGCATCCTCAGCCTTTCTGAGCAACGTGATCCAGCACCTCACCACTCTGTAAAAAACATGGTGTAGTGCTCAATGGCAATTTTTCCATCTCACCTAGCAAGGTATTGGCCAAGTGAAATGAATAACAAAATGCAAAGTTTTCTCTGTTCTCACTTAAAATGCTCAAGAATTGACATATTTATATAAAAGAAATACTCTCTTCCACCCCCCCACAAGTGCTTAGTGAAGCACCTGACCTCAGCCGCACAAAGTCAACAACACTGCGACACAATGTTTTTGAGAGGCTGGCGAAGAAGGAAAAAAGAAATACCTCTCAACATCTGCAGGAACATGTAGAAAGATTCAGAAATAATATATATGTGTGTGTGTGTGTATATATATATACGTTTTTCTAACATACTGAAAAGCAAGTTTACTGAGAGTACCACAGTGATATTTAGGAAATCCGTGCTAGATACAGACATGTAACATCTGCCAATTACCTCTGCAGCATGAAAGCACATTTTCACTCTTGTAAAAAAATAATCAGGAATTTCCTATCATCTTTGAAACATCCCATTTTCATTCTCTTTCTTTCTCTGCTCCTCCTTGTCTGCCTTTCATTTCTCTGCAGCGGAAGAAAGAGCTAGGAAATAAATAATTTATGAGAAAAAAAAGAAAAATCAGAGTTTATTTATAAGGAACAATAGTTTAATTCATGAAGCAGTCCTTAAAACGTCTCAGTCTTGCAGGCAGTAGTCAGGCTGAAATCTTACCAGGGCTGGGCACAGAGCCAATATAATAAAGACCTCTTTCTTCAGTTAAAAAATATCTATAAAAGGGGATTTTGATGCAGACACTTGCTGGGCTCACTGTTTTCCTTCAGAGAAGCTTCCTTTTTCTTGCCATTAGCCTGGCTCTCCCAGTATCTCAAGCCCCTATATGTCCTTGCTCCAGCTCACCCCTCCCCATGCTGCTAGTTCTGTACAAAGTGTGTGTGTCAGTAGTGCTGCGTTCTTCCAATCAGTAAAACATTAGTCCATTAGGAACAAGGATGGTTCCTATTCTGCTGTGGATTGCTTTCAAATAACTGAGGAATAAGTGGATGCCAAAGGTGTGTGTTTAGTGGATACACTGAAAGGCTGACAATATTTCATGTGGCTCCAGCAGACTTCTTTGTTTCTCTGCATCAATATTGCTTTGTCAATTGTGTATCAGTGTAGTTGCCATCCCCTGTGGGGACTGCATCCTTCCTGTGTTGGGAAGGGATGCTCTGTACCTCCAACCATTGGCTCCTTGCACTCCACCTTCCCAATTCCCCTCCCAGCAACAGCTCTCTATTTATACAAACCAACTGAGAATGGTGTCAAGAATCAATTAGTGGGGAAGTTCTGAATGCAGAAAGTTACTTGTTGCCTAGCAGCAGCCCAGTAAACCAGGGCTCAACTTTGATTCGTTTAACCCCAAACGAATCATTGCTGCTGGATTCTTCTTCCTCATCACCTTCCAGTGTGGTGCAGGCCAAGCTGGAGTGAAGTGCTCAAAGGCTTCCCTAGCCATGCAGGAAGGTCCTCACCACCCCTTGGCTGACCAAAACATTCAGTTGATGGAATCTGTGGCACTTGGTTTCAAAGAAACCCCACAGGAGGCTCTCCAGGGTCCACTGCCTCTGCCTTGGAAGTAAAGAGCACGAGGGAAATCCCACTCAGTTTGGGGGGGAACTGCACAGTGGGGAGTCAGGATGGAGAGAAACTGCTGCAGGAGGATAGGCAGAGTCCGCTAGGACTACTTGAGATACACGTTAGCTGAAAGTTCACGTCTCAGTCTCTGTTTTCTTCCTTAATAATTAATTCCACAGAGAGGAAAAGATTGATCATTTGCATAACTAAATTTTTCAGTCACAGTGATCAGACTATTAATAGAAAGCCATCCATTTGTCTGTCATCATTCTACACAAAGCACTCCGTTGTTTATAAGACATGATATTTTGAAGGACAGTAATTCATAAACAATGAGTATAGAGGCAGACACTCTATAGAGCTTAACCCCAGTTCAGAATGCACTCAGACCTTGTAAATAATACCTGTCAGTCAAGGAAGTTGAATCTGTGCTTTACTCTTCAGCACTACAGGAAAGTTTCCAGGAAGATGCTGGGTATATTCACAATAAAATTCATATCAATAGGGAAAAAATTACAAGGAAATGTCAAACCACTATATAATGGCTGCACAGCAAAATCAGTGCAGTTTCGTCAAATTATTAAGCTGCCACGCTAGAATATCTTACTAATCCAGGGAAAGGATTTATGTGGAAAATGCAGATATATCACTTCCATTCACAAGCTGCATGAACATGAAAAACATCACCTATTCACTGCCCTGTCATCTTCATCCGTACTTGGACTTCAGGCAGAAATGTTTCAATTACAGCTCCATTTTCAATTAGAGATTTGAATAGTCAGTTGTTCCATCAGAACATCCATGCTTATTATTTGTCTAATCATGATTTGTGGCAGGAGAAAAAGTCTGAGCACCACCTATTCAGATGTTTTAAGCAATTTCAGTGCTGTTTAAATTGCTTTTTTTTTCTCGTTATAAAACTGGATTCATCTGCTGAAGGATGGCAACCAGTGTCTCTGTCTTCATTTTTACTTTTAATAATACCATTTATATTGACTGCTGCACACAAGAAACGTGGCCCTAAATACACAAAGGAAACCCAGCTCGAATAAATGCCATGCTGAACTGAAGCAATGCTGCTCCAAGTAGGGAAGCACTTCGAGAAGCAGACTGGCCTTTCTGCAGGATGTCAAGCCAGGTGATACCAGACTCTTTCCTCACTCACAGCCTGTTTCCTCCACCCTCAAATGCCAAGAACCAATGATGATTTTTGTGGGGATTTCCTGTGTTCAATATGGTTTACATGCAAAGCAACAGAAAACAGGGGCACTGGCAGGATATATATAGGAAGGCAGATCAGTGCCCAGAAGCCAAAGTCTGAAATGCATAATGAACACAGTCCTGCCTTGGGGAATCTTTAGTGGAAATAAGCACAATGAAAAAAAAAAAAAAAAAAAAATTGAAAAAAATGACTACTGAGCCTGCCCTGAAGATCTCTAATATGATTTTAATTAATAAAGTCTGAAAAGCCTTTCTGTATAAACTTGATGACTGCCACTATTTAATACTCTTGCTTTAGAAGAGCAAAATCAGTTTGCTGTTTCATGACAGTTGGCTACAGTCACATAGAAGTAACAGAACATAAGAAATTCACAAGAAACAGACACAGCCTACTGGGTCCCAGCAGCAGAGAAATTATTACGATGCTGAGCGCTGAAGCTTCAAATGACCTTTTAAAATCTGTATGATCACACTGATCAATCCAATTTTACACCAACGTGTGTAACAGTAAGACAGAGAACATGAACATCGATGTAGAGCAGACTTTTGCTTTTTAGTAATGAGGAATGAAACCCTGCAGTCAGAATTCATTTTCTTGATCAAAAATGGCAACACAATTCAGTTAAAATGTCTGGCGACTAGTGAAAAGAAGCTAAGAGATACCCAATTCTTTTCTGCCTTCTGTCACTTCTCTTAAACAACAGCTTTCAGAACAGATTTCTAATTGTTAATACATGGAAATACATCAGTACCATGCTTTTCCCACCTAGCAGTGAGGTAAGAGACCTAACTTGTTTCCAGCATTGCCATAGACACAGTGACTCTAGGCATTTCATTTTACATACCTTTTTTTCTGTCCTTCACAAAATCAGGATAACAGCACTTAGGAGAATGGTGTTAGGAAGCTTTGTTAGCCAGCATCTCCATGTGGTTGGAGAATGTGGGAGAGCAATGCAAAATGCAAAGTGCTACTGAGTGAATATCCAACCTCATTCTGCTGCCACAACTGCCACCAGCAATATGGATCAGAGCTCTCCGTGTCCTACTGCACGCAAGTGTTTAGTGAATAATTTTTTCCCCACGATCTTTTCCCATCCCAGCAGTGTTCTCTTATCTTTCATCTGTGCATACTTCCCTAGATTTGTTTTGCCATAATTTTTCTCCCACATACATTTTCTATTTTCCAGAGATGTTTTGATACTGAATCCCTGAATTAAACATTTTCAATAAAAAAAAAATCTTGTTTATTATCTTTAAAAAGAAAATCACAAAATCATAGAATAATGGCATCACAAAGGTTGAAAAAGACCGCTAAGTTCATCAAGTCCCACCGTCCACCTACATCCTAACCATCTCCATTTCTTTCTTGTTTCCTAACTAGGCTGTGTATTTGGCCACAAAACGTGTCATGCAAGGAGTTGATTGTTGATGATAGTGAGATGCATGTGCTTTTACTCTGAGAAGGAGTTTTTAGGAGTTTTTTGCTTTTTAGGCCATATTCACTTGAGTAGTGGCTACTAACGTAATAAAAGCTTCACTGCCAATATAAAATGTTGCATAAGTTGGATATTTTATTTAATTCTTTCCCAATGTGATGTCAATGTTATATGTTGTTTTAAAAAAAAAAAAAAAAAGAGGCAAAATAAGCCAATTTGTGAATAAAATTGCCCGAAATGACAAGAGCAGAAAGCCAGACAAAAAAAAAAAAATTATCTTCTAATACCCACTTCCATATCTTTGCAAAATCTTTCCTACAGATTTATATCCACAGCACACAGTTTTCTCTCATCAATACATTTTTTCAATCCGGACATGCAGAATTACACCCACTCTTTCTGAGTCATCTTTACATCTGAGTGGTATTAATTCCAACTAACTTCAGGAGGACGTGTGCTTACTAATGCAGCCCAAATGCAATCAGTAACTAGTTAGGAAGAAATTTCATTCATTTCAAAAGCTCTGGGCTCCTGGTAGGCATTTCCTGCATATTCATAGTTAGTAACAAGATCTCCAATTAGCACTAGAGGGCATCGGAAAAGAAAAAAGAGTTAGTGTGCACTGAGATGCAAATGCTTTTTAGCAGTGAAAAGGAGCAATTTCATGCCAGCCTGCACTGACAAGAAGCTTTTTTTAAATTATTTTTTACTGTTAGAAATTTGTATTTTAAGTTGAAGACCTGAAATGTTAGTAACATAGTTACATAATTATTGTCAGTAATGGATCTACTGGTAGCCCTGATCATCATCTCACTAGTAACACGAATCATATTTTGCATTTCCATGTCGGAAATCATAGAATAGAATCATAGAATGGCTTGAGTTGGAAGGAACAACAAGGATCATCAAGTTCCAATACCCCTGCCAAAGGCAGGGCCACCAACCTCCAGATCTGACAGTAGAACAGGTTGTTTTAGAGATGGGGCATTGAAAATCTGAAAACCTCCATCCTACAGAACAACATAATCCCTCTGACTGTACCAGTCAGGATACCCATTTTCAAGAAGGGATTGCTCTGATACAGCAGCTCTTGTGATGACACCCTGAGTTTTGAGATGGCTCACTTGCACCAAATGGAGCAGGATAGATGAAGCCATGTGAAGTTCAAGGGTGCTTGAGCCTGGGCATCTCTCTTCTGCCACTGCAGCCTGCTGTGTATGCACATGCTCAGAGAAACCAGGGGAAAAAATGACAAGTCTCAAGCTAAGTCCTTACTTCTTATAATTCATCTCTGTATCCCCCTGAAGCAATGTCTGCAGCTGTCTCTTACAATTTTTTGATCTATGATGCAGATCTTTATAGGGATCTTTGGGAAACCAAGATTATAATCATCAATGAGGTCTCTCCTTAAAAACATTTTAGCATATAATGTAAAAATATAACTGTTTAAAGTCAAGCGAAAATGTTTTTAAGAATGTTGAGTTAATTTCATTTAGTTTTGAACTGGAGTCTCATCTGGCTGATTCACTGACATGGACGAAGTTTTATTTCAGAACTACAGCTAAAATCAAAAGGTTTCCAGGAGTGTTTATCGACTCACAAGATGCATCTACAATAAATTGCTTTAACACCCAAGACAGAGCTTTAAAAGTATAAATTTCCATTTGGTTACAATATACCTCGTTAGTACATTACAGAGCATGCAAGTGGGAAGCAGGTTACCTATTAGAGGTTCAATGAATCTCACTGTAATCACACATAACAGCACTTAAGTAGCAATAACGTTTGCAAACCACTCACATATTTGCTATTCATCATAGTATTTTTGGACAGTAAATGTGGGTTGACTAACATTCCCACTTTACAGGATGGAAGAGCAAAACAGAACGACTCATATGGTTTGTCAAGCAGTAAAACTGTGGTTAAAACTAATTCTCACAATCTGCAGCTAAGACTTGGTGCAATCTCATATGTTCAATCATAGCTGCTCGCACTGAGACATGAAAAGCAAAATTTCTTTTAACTACTGTTCCACTTCTAGGTTTATTTGGAGAATATATGACAGCAATTTTTTATTCAATGAAACTTATGTTTTAGACGCTGCCCAGCTAACTAATCTGTGGAGTTGTAAGCTTTTATTTTAACAAGATTTGATCACTGATTTTAAAAGCACCTTTTGCCCTTTCCCTATTTTTCTTCTTAAATAGTAAGTTCATAAAATTTCATGTCCCTTTATGCTTGGACATGAAATATTTCTTTCTGATTTTTCCAGGAACAAGCATGAAAATATTCTGAACATTCCCACTCAGGCCAAACTTTAACAAAAGAAAATATTATGCTTTAACAGGCTTTTTTTGAGGTCTGTATTCAAACTAAGAAGAAAACATATATGTTATATTTTGATGGAAATAATTGATTTTTAAGATATTGTAAAAGATCAATAACTGGAAAGGTCTTACACTGATGTTCAAAATTTCACTTGCTGCTGAAATACCATGGTTTGACTAACCAATGATTGATTTTTTTTTACTCTAATGAACAGTGAAACAATTCAGACCCCAGGATGAAGTTAAATCATTTTTATGAATAGAACACAGTATTTATTACTCTTGTCCAGTCACTGTTTCAAGAAGGAATGAGAAAGGGAGAGATTGGCAAGTTCTTGTTGTGATGTTTCCAATTTATGCTGGCAGATTCAGGTCATTCACTTTGTACTGGTATGCATTCTGTCATAAACTCATTGGTTTTACGAATTTTTACAATCTACAAAATACAGAGACTGGTTGAAAAAAAAAAAAAGCTACTCTACATGCAGAGTCAGAATGAAATAACTTTTGATCATTATCAATGAAATAATTAGTGAAATAATATGTTTGCAAGATTAAAAAGAAATAAAATATTTGGTAATGCAATTGGCCTGAAAAAGGGTCTTTCAAGCCTCTGTATGTGTCTGACCATGGATTTAGTTCCCCATTTAAGAACTCCAGATATTCCTCATACAGATCACTTGTGCTTCATCATAGTGACAGCACAGAAAGAGGACTACATTCTTTATTTCTTTTGAAGGTACATAGGTTGCTCTGAAAATAACGCTTCCTATTTAGTTTCATGGAAACTACAACAGCTACAAAGAGCACAATGACACTATTTGATAGAGTAAATTCTCAGCTACTATTTTTCAGTAGAGTCACACCATTAACTATGCATTTTTGCCAACAATGAATGAGATTCTGAATGCTGCAGTCAAAAATCTTCATGGCTGTCTGGAACATGGTTTGTCTTTCACATCACTCACTCCACTGTCGAAATGTACCACCCACCACCACACTGTGCTCACACACACTGTTTGATCTCCATCAACGTCCAGCGAGAGTCAAGGAATACCAATGGGTACCATTTATTTCCACATGAAGGAATTCAGTAGTACACCTTTACTTCACACATACGTCTATGTCAGCCACCATTTAGTCAGACTGCCCCTCTGCTGCCATCTGTCACACAGCAACAACATTTAATGAAATATTGGTTGGAAGGTTCAACCTCTACTGCTACGTGTGCCAACATGTGCCTCTGATGTCATGAGGCAACTTAATCAAACAGGAGACATTACTTTTGGAACAGCCCTCTTAAAATATGTAATATAGTTTACATATATTGGTAAAAAAAAAAAAAAAAAAAGTATTTTTTATTAAAGCATAAAAACAAGGAGAGCAACAAAACCATAAAAACTAGTGGGACATTTGACCTTGTTTTTTTGAAACTAACGCATCAGTCCTGTTCAAATGATGGTTGCTGCAGTTCTTAGCAATCTCTCAAGTTGTTCATCAGAGATTTTGGATGAAATTTTATTTTCTTTTGTTTCATCCTTGAAGACAGTTGTTCACAAAGGTGTGGACTGCCAAAAGCAATGACATGAACAAGACATGGTTGTGAAATAAGGAATATTTCTCTCTGCTAAGACGGGGCTTATAGAAATCCAGTAGAGAGACATGGTCAGATGTCTGAGTTGAATACCTGATTGCAATTCTATACATTCCAATTAAAAATTTGCAGGACATGTATTTATGTTTACTGAAAATGGAGTTGCAAATATACAAGAAAGTGAAATACTGGTTCTGGTGTTTCCACATGATTAAAGAAAACTTAGCAACTTGGCATTAAAACATGAGATCTTAACATTCTATTATAATGTGCTTGGATGACCAGAAATTGCATTCAGGAGAAACTCAAACTATTCTCTCAGCAGCCACTGTAAGAGAATATAACCTGTGACAGTTCAGGCACATCCTCAAGTTGCTCTTGTTGGGCAAGGTATTTTTTGAACTTGAGTATCGATCAGAACTAGATGGATGGCCAAGAAAAAACCAGACAAATAGGCATTGGCTACAAATAAGCACACATCCTTCCATCCTTCTGGTTTGACCTCTTTTTCCCAACTCTTCATGCTGTTATGTTCAGCTTGAGTCTCATATAAAGCACTCACTTTCAATGTTTGCAAGATATACCTTTGCAGGTAGTTTATGGGCGACCCATTATATCTTAGAGTCTGTAAAACTTAGAGAACCTCTCACTGATTTGCCCTCCATATCCCCCATCCTTGTCCTACAAGGACAAAGGGGGCAGTGCTGTGAGGCAAGCAAGTGCCTTAAAACTTGTGCCCCGTAGCAGAGTCACACTGGTGGAGACCGTGCACAGTACACATGCTTCAGTTAATGTTTGTGAGAAAGCATTGAAAGGACCTTGCTGAGATAGCTGTAATAGCCATGATGCTCCATGGGAAAGGGATCAAGCTGTTACCATCTGTGGGAAGAGAAATATGGCAATATAATTAATTTGATTATAACACTGTTTGAAGGGCAGATGCTGAAGAGCCCTCAGAGGGCCTAACACTCTGCAAGGACCACTTCATTTCCACTAAACCTCCTCACAGAGCAAACTGAGTGGAAAGAATTTCCTCTAACAGAGCAGCTTTCAAAAACACTAAGTCAAATAAGCAAGATAGCACAATTCTCTGATCTGTTTATTTTGCTGATCCTCTTCTGAGGTCACCTTTGCTTATTTTTGCCTCAGTGGAAGAAAATACCTTAGTATACTACACAAAGTTGGTATAAAAATGTATGCATTATTTATACACAAACATTCTCTAATGAAACCTCTGGTTTAAGCAGCCTTATTGTTTCCCTAGCTTTTTCCTTATCTTTATTGTTTACTTAGTCATTAGGATAAAAACCAATAGTACATTTATAGAATTCTAATCTGTGTCTGATTTGCACACAACATTTGGCTGTGTAAGGTTAAAAAAAAATTTAAAAAGCTGGTAAAAGTGTACTTAATAATGTAGAGTTAAAATAAATAAATAAAATCACATTACCTCTACCAAAATGCAAATGCAAATTGCCAGCACGTCCATACCTCTTTTGCGCTACATTGTCTGTGAGGGAAACTTACGCAATATGTATTGAAATGATTAATTCACCTCTCATAATGAACAAACATAATATTTTTACAATTTTTACCTTGATGGATATTTTGTCTAAATTATTTTCTAATTGCATTGACTCCAGTTTGCATAACATTCCAAAGAATGGGAGACTACTGGTATTTTTCAACTTTGGAACATTGCAAGATTGCTATTTCCTACCTAAACTTCTCCTAAATTCATCATTTAATCTATTATTCTTCCTTTCAGATCTGCCATGTGTCCATATTTTTTCCACTTCTTTAAGATGTGCTGGGTTACTATTTCAGTGACAACTCTGTGTAAAGTCACATAGATTTGAGACTATATATCCACTAAAAACATTTTAGATTATGCTGTTCAACTTCTCTCTCCCAAGTCTATAATACTATAAAGAAAGCTTAAAGAGATCACAGCTTTTAGATCATAGCCAACTTGCAGACTCAACATATGAATACCTAGGAGAAAGACATAAAAATTATATTAGTCCTACAATACTCTCCCCACACGCAGTATCAACAAGCAACAGTATTTTTCCTTATCCTAGCTTAGGCTTGTTCGCTGAGTTCATTCTCAGTATTTCCTTTTGGGAAGGTGCCACAGAAGTACTAATTACGAGCTAACATAACTGAAGGCTTTGTCTGGAGAACCGAACAGTGTGCTGATTTGCTGGCCACACCTTTGCATTCAGCTGTCTCTCACACACAGCTGAATAACTCCTAACACATTTAACTCAGTGGCAGTATCAACAATGGATTTTGCTTGAGAGAAAAGTTATACTAAATTAGGTCTGTATTAAAATATTCAATCATCTTGTGTTTTCTGAGATGAGGATCAGGGGTTTTTGTTTCTATCCTCATAAGAGACTTAAATTGATCAAGGCCTGTTTCCTCCAAAATTTCTTACTGAGATTAAATTTGAGTTTAGACCAAAAAAAAAAAAAAAATCCTTTGACATCACTAAATATTTATATCAGTGGAATGTGTATGAAACATTTGAAAAATTACGAAAAAAAAAAATTATTAAATTTAGAAAGTATCAGCTTAAGTGGCGAATAAAATTTTACACAAGGCAAAAATCAGTCCCTTTAATTTATCATGTTTAAGCAAAAGACCCTGCAGAGTGCCTTAGGGCACATTCTAGAGCTCAAAATCAGAAACAATCATACCAGTTTTTGGAATAAACTCTCAGTTTCTGGCTTTTGCTAAATTCTACATTCAGTTTAAATTTAGAGTTTGTACATTCATATTAAAACCTCAATCTGACATGCAAGGGAACAAGGAAATAGATAAAGATAAAGCCATGAAAAATACCACTTTAACCACACTTTCCCCACACTAATGAAAAGCAGGAATAATTACTACTGGGGAAATTTTTTTGCTACATTCAGAAATAAGTTAGAGGCCAGTACAAAAGACAAATTACTATTACAACCTACTAGGAAGACTTATTGCTCTGTGTACTTGCATCTACGTAATAAAACAGCTTAAGTTTTCTTCATCAGTTCCATATTTAAAGCCCAGAAAAGTACATAGCAGCAGTACTCATACCATGGAAAAGGTTGCAGGAACCCTAAGGTGAATGAAAAATGACAGACTTTTTCTTTATTTTTTTTTCCCCTATGGGCTAAATAAATATGCAGATTAGGTGAAGGTACAAATAACTTATGCAACTATATGTTTATTTGTATAGGTCAGTTTCTAGAGAAAGAATCTTCAGAAGGAATATTTGGGAGCAAGTGCTATCGATGAGAGAGAAAATTAGATAACCAAGATTGTGCATCCCCATAAACAATGTTTGTTTTTAAGCTTCTTATCTGCAAATGAGCTGACTTGACCTTGCAGTCTCTTTCATCCTCATCACAGCATTATAAATAACTAGTGGACCACAGCATCCCAAACAAGAGATTTTATATTTAAAATTTTGAGCTTATAGGCTTATTACCACCTGTGTTCTGCATGTGTACTTTTTCTTCAGGCCCAGCAACACGTCATCATCCTAATAAGAATGTGGCAATATTCATTTTAATAGCAGTTGTTGTGCTTTCAAATAATAATAAAGGAAATGCATTATTAAACACAAAAATGTGGTGCACCCTAGCACAGGAACTGCTCAGTTCCTCCTCCCTGACAACTGGCAGAGCCACTGGCAGCACTTCCTTGCCCCCAAATCGAGCACTGTATGCAAAGGTTCCACCAAGGGGGCTGAACAGTTTAAATAGAGGCAAAGTAAGGCATAACTCCAGATTTAATGGGAAACACAAGCACGATCATAATTTGGTACCTTAGAGTAGGGTAAATAACTGTGTCCCAGACTTCTGTCTTTAGTAGCTAAGAAAAACTTCTGTCTTTAGTAGCTGAGAAAAACACAGATGTTTTGAATCACTTCTGATTCTGTTTCTACCTCAAAACAACCTTCCCATGGGTAACACTGCAAATGACCTTTCTCAGTATATTGCAAGTGGCCCCAGGTGACGAGAGCAAAGAAAACTTGTTTTTTTTAGGATGCCTCAGTCATATGGTAACTGAAAGACTTTTCTTCCTGATGAAACACAAACAGCTTTTCCTAGACATCCAATTCCACCTCTTTAAGATATTCATTTACAGTAATTTTTCTTAAATAGAGCTTAAAAGGGTTGTAATGGCTGCTGTAACTACAGCTTCATGTTTCAGTGAATACTGGCTTTGTCTTGTTCCATATTCAGTCTCTCTGGATGAAAAGTTTTATTATACGCATTGAGAGAAGTCAATGCCTGTTTGTTATTTCAGTTTTGTATGTTACGAAGCTTGAACACAGAGAAATTAAGTTGTTAGCTCTATTATGGTGCAGTTTGAATGTGAAAAAAGGATAGAGAGAAAGAAAAATAGGACAGAAAAAGCCCAAATGAAAATATGTAGCAACAAGCATTAGGAGACTGACTGTAGCCCCAAGAAAGAACAAAATTAGTAACGCAAAAGAAATGGGAGGAAGCTTTGTAGGGGCACTAATTTAGGAGCAAATATTTGCAGGATAAGGAATTCAAAGTCCTGAAGAACTTCTGGGACAAAATAAAGAGAAACACTGAGTGTGAATCTTCATCAGATTCAGAGACATGTTTAGAAGAGGGGAGAAGGAGATAGGCACTACAGAGGGCCAGCACTGGCATATGCCATACAAGCAGAGAGCCCATTGCAGAGCTGGACACCTGGCTGCAGGAACGGTACAATGGCTCTCTCCTTCTCAAACATAGGAGTTATTACAAAGGCATGGGGAGCAAATTGAAAAGGTTCCTGAGACAAACAGGTGAGAAAATACTGCAACTAAGCAGTACTAAATATTGTCCAATAGGTGTTAATAGGCAAGGTTGGACGAGATGTTATCATCACAATTACTCTTTTTTTTTTTTTTTTTTTTTTTTTTTTTTTTTTTTTTGTGAACAGGACACATTTCTCACATTCTACACAGCCAATATATAGACTTCTGTCTCGCTCCAATTAATAGGAGTGAGAGAAGATTCTTTTAATATACCCGGCGTGAGATTAAGAATCAACGGTTCAAATGTTGGTCCAACCAGTTTATTACAAATCCTAGCTTTTTAGGGAGATGGGGAAGGGGAAACAGGCTATAGAAAAGGTAAGAAGAAAAGCAAGAATTGTGGTAAGCGGGGATAGTCACCAACTCAATGCAGCAGTGTCCCGTTATCCTTTGGTCCAGGGTCCAAGCAGGCAACGAAGAGCAGCGGGCTGGTGCCAAGCAGTACGGGTGGTGGCGGTGAAAGCAGCAGCATCTCGTGCAGCAAGGCCGGGAGAGTCTGTAGACAGTAGGGCAGCAAAGCAGCAACGAGGGATCTGAAGGCAGTAAACCCTTCCTATCTCTCTCTCTCGCCTTCTCCCTCACGCTACTTCATGATTTTTCTGGTGCCCTTTTATCCTGTTTTTTTTCCTCCTGGCCATCAAGGTGCTTATCCTTCTCTTGATAAGGACTGACCATCAAGGTGTGGTTCATCTTTCTCGGTGATAAGTCCAGACAAAAGGTTTCCTCCTGGCCATCAAGGTGCTTATCCTTCTTTTGCTGCCTCCAGTTAGCAAATCTTTAGAGAAAGGGATTGCTCAATCCCTGGCCAGGACTGGCATGGAATAGTCCATCTTCAGCAAGTTTTTGAGACAAAGGCACAACAACATGGCTTCTTACAACTTCTAACTCTACTTTCGGTACTAGGTAAAGCCCATGGCCTTCAGTGAAACATGAAGAAACTTCTGCATCATTCACTGAAAGAAAAACAAGGAGAAAGCATCCTTGAACAATAAAATTTGAGAAGAATAAAGGAAGGATAGAGGGTCCCTGCAAAACAAGATAAACTGAGAAGAAGAGTTTCAGTCACAAGTATCTGGTCAAATACCAGGTTTTCCTGGTATGAAGAGAGAAATTAAAGCTGAAAAATGCAATCTTCCTTTCATTCTTCTATAGTTAAAACACTCAGGAAGACTGTGCATGCAGGTAGTCTCTCAATGACACCTACAAACCTGGAAGTCTCATGGCAGAGAACTGATATTGCCAGGTGCTGGGACTTGGAGAATGGGTCTGCTCCTCCATTGGCAAGATGAAGAAGAGCCTACAAGCAATTTGAGCATCCCACATTGCCATAGCCATTCAGCTCAGTACCATGAGGCAGAAGCTAGGATCACTCTGGGCTAGATGGTGGCAATGGGTTGTTTTCCTGTTTAAGTAAATAGTCTTCCATAACTCCTAGGACACCAGGTAATTTGGTATGCATGGTTTTGTGGAAGGTGTGCTCCTAGCCCGTCAGAAAACCTGCCTGTTTATCTGTACCATGCAAACAGAAGATTTACTTGTAAAGAGTTATTACTTGCAGCTTTTTATTTTAAGTATTGTAAGCTTCACAGGGATTTAAGTCATCAGTGAAGGCTTCTTGGTAACCTGCATACCCCACTAAGTAGACCAACTTTGTTAAAATGCCAGGGAACAAAAGGAACAAGGGAAATATTATTTTACACCATATGCTGAAAGACTTACTGAGTGTATTCACAAAGGCAGAAGGCAATAGTCCACAGTTTGCACATTTAAAAATGCAGCTGTGAAATAGGGTCCATTTTTTATTCTAGCTGGTGCTTTTCCAGGAAGAGGATGCCGAGGGAATGCAAATGTTGCACCAATACTTCAGTGTCTGATAAAGAGGAAAAGCCCTCTGAAAGTGTAGATCAGGTTTCCAGGAATTTTAGCAGGCATTGGCATTTGCTATTATCATCCACCCTCTTCACTTCTGGTAAATGAGCCATTGCAGGAAATATAAAAATATCACCTATCAGCTAGCTATGGCATTCAAACAATACATTTACTTTCATAAAAGCCATTTTGTGAAATAATTTCCATTCAGTGCAGCCATTAAGGTACAAAAGGTACAAATATTACTTATGTTCCAATAGAATCACATTTGGAAATTGAAAGTCTGATGTATGAGAAAGACAAGCTACAACTCCTCCTCCCCGCCCCCCTCCCCCCCAAAAAAACAACAACAACAACAACAACAAAAAACCAAGTAACCAACAACCAACAAATTTATAAGGGGGAAATAAACAGAAGGGATCAAATACCATTGTCCCAAAGATTTACCACTATCATGTATCCAATAAAGTACTCTGTATAATAAAGTGATCCACCATCAACTGATGACAACTAAGCTGTGTTAGTTTTATACAAATCTTTCCTCTTTTAGACCTTGTAGACAGATTTTTCTACATATTTTAACCTCTGTGTGTTCTGCTGAACATGTCCTTAAGGAAATATTTCAAAGAGCTTTGCAGCAGAGCTCAGAAGAGTAAGCCATAGGAGCATTTCCATTTCCTTCATTTTTAAATAAGCATCTATGATGGTAACTATGTTTTCTCTGGAAATAAACACAAAATATACATAAATGTGGAGTATGGATGGGAAGATTTTTATTCAACTGATGAAAATTTTTTTCAAATTCTGCTGTTCTCTATGCCCATACTGAGATTAAATCATTCATAAAGCATGTAGCGAAAATTGATTTAGGCATGCAAATAAAAGAATGACAAAGAACTGTAGTAGGTGGAACAAGAGGTAGACGTCAGTACAATAACCCATCCCTAGGCAAACCATTTTCATTATGTGGATGCAAAGATCAGCATGCAACCAGTACAGAGAATGGCCAGCCACTGCTGCTCTGACAGGGTCTGCATTAGTAGAAAGCCTCAGATATCACATCTCGCCACACACCTTTCTCAGACCTATGTCCTCTGACATCTGATACTTATTGCAGTGGTTCTACAAGTGGAAGAGGGTAAGACCTTTATTTTGTCCTCATTTTTCAATGCTATGTAAAAAATCAAGTGGCTGGGACTGAGGGAACTTTTCCAGAATATTTTCTCCCTCTAATTAACCATTGGGTACATACCTTTACCCTGCACTGAAAACCCTGCAACCATCCTAGCAACCAGAGAAAGAAACACATGCTGCCCATTTCATTACAAATCTAAAAATTCCAGTGCTACATCAGGATACCTTCCTCCATCTGCAGACCCCAACTAATTGTAAAATCAGAGAGTTGCCAAAACATACCCACCAAAGAGGGTATGTTTTGGACCATGCATGCTGCCACTTGGAGTACACCCAAGTTACAAACCAAATCCCTGAATTGCCCTGCAGCTGTGATGATTGTAACTCTGGCCACATTCACATTTCCACCACTGATCTGCTCCCTTGGTAGGAAAACAGATTTCCCGTGGACGTATTTTAAGGGTCCTATCATTAATGGATTACTAGAAAACTGAAATGCTGACATTATTCATAAAAGCATTGGTTGGCAGCAGTCAGAGGATTTCTTAATTTATCTTCAAATGAAATTGAAAATTCTATTCAAATTGAAACCTGATTTGCTCAATTCATTAGGAAATTTCTAACATGGATCATTAATATATACGATGTTAAATGATCTACATAAAATATTAGCTTGATTGGACAAGGTAGCACTGACAAATGGAAGTAATTATGCTACCATTAGTAATAATTAGTTACAGTATTAGAAAACTGTATTTCACAGTTTCTTCATCTAGATACTGGCGGAAGGGCATGTTTGTAACCAAGCTGCAGATCCTGATGAAGCCTTTGAATATCAGAAGTCAAATATGACAAATTTCATTTTGGCATATTTTAGCATATCCATTCCAAATGTATGCTCAGTATTTGGGGGGGGAGGGGGGGGGGGGGTTAGGGTTGGGAGGGGAAGAAGGCAATGCAAGACAGATTTTCACACAACAGTAACTTTGCAAGAAATTCCTCCAAAAAAAATAATAAGCAAATAATAGCAGTATGTTCTCAGTGATGATCACACAATATTGAAAGCATAAAAACATCAATAATTTTCAATTTCTTTCAGCAGCTGTAAAGAAAGGACGTTGCTACATATTTATCTGGGGAGGCAAGCTTTTTAAGATCTGATGAAATTTAAGTGTTTATCTAAAAATATCCCAAACTTCATAGTTCACTACATCACCAATTTTAAAATACAGGTTTTCTGTTCCCACACAACACCCACACCTTTAATCCTCAGAGTACTGCCTTCATCATGTCAAGCTCTTACATAAATCTTTTCTCAATTGCATTTTTTCCTCATTTAACTTTGAACAACTACTATTCAATGTTTCTGATATATTATTTTTCTGCCAAAGAAAAGATGGAATTATGATACTAACTGTCCAACCTAGACTTTTTTCGCCACATTGGAACAATGAACAGATGTGTCACAAACATCTGCATCACCAGACTGACTTCAAATAGTCACAAATGGAGGTGTGCTGTTAGGGGTCTCTGTCTCTTTTCATGAAGAATGGCAAGTCAATCATATGGGCAGAACAAGAAGTCTTCTGAAAGGTAAAATAAAAAGCACAACATTCAAGCATGACATGAAAAGCCAGAAAGTATGGCAATGTTTAAATTCTTCAAAGAAAATGCCAAAGAAAGAAAGAGTATATTTACAAAATCCGTTATCTGATTGTCGCAGTTACAATGAGTTATATAAAGCATGCCTTACAATAAGCTGGTTTCATTATTGTGCTGAAGTATACAAAGCTTTAGCCTCATTGTCATCACACTCTCTCTGTTTCAGCCATAAGGGCTCATGGAACAGCATTCGGAAGTTGCTGCGTCAAGCTGAAATACTGCAAAATACCATAGATTTTAGTTTTACTGTGATTTGCATACAGTTTTTAAGATGTAAATGTCATATGTTAATTTACAGTATAATTAGACTCGTACCGGTTGTAATTGGATAGCAACTATGGAATAAAAAAAAAAAAAGAAAAAGAAAGGAAGAATGATAAAGCAAATTTCATGCAAATTAATATTGATTTGTAGAAGCTAATGTCTATTCCCTTGATTAGGACCCTTGAATATGAAGTGGGAAGAGGTATATATATTTTAACACAATGGGATTGATACAGCTTACACAGGTCCCAAGGTGCAGAATACTACTGACCTGTAGTTATAGTGTTATCCTTATTAGTCCCTGAAGTTTCACTTTTTGGCATTCTGAACTTCCAGAATAGATGGTTACAAACAGAAACCATTGCAAAATTGACAATGAGGAAGTCTGCTACCATTTCAGCTGCAAATAGAGTAGGAAACACCGCAATCTGCTCCTTGGAGCAGGTTTTCAAGTCTGTGGAACAACACTTCAAAATTGCTGACAGCTCTTCATAAAGAAATTAATGCTAGAACAAGAACAAAAGAAATCATAATGAGAGCTGTAAGTGACACTGCAAAGCAATAGGCTTCTTTTGACACTCAGAGTTAGCTAGCAGTGTGATAGAAGACAAAAGCTTATGCATGACACAAAAGAATTTCAGGATTCTGTAAATCTACAATTGACTTCTCAGGGCTGTTTTGAAGGAAGAGACTGGGAAATAAAAACATGTGAGAGAATTCCTGAATGTTATTTTTAAAAACTTGTTTACTTGGTTGGTTGATGTGTTTTGTTTCTGTTTTTAAATGTTAGTGATCTTTTCCCCACTTCTTGTTTCTTCTCCAAAATACCTACAGAAAAGTGTATTGATTCTGAAATAGTTGCTCTGGATTTGTCTTGGTATAAAAGAAGAGCGGGATTTTGTTCTCTGCTTTCAGTCATATGACTGTAGCCTCATGCTGTTAGCTTCTCTCCGGTAATACTCCATGAAAGCCAAGTGAAGTGGCTTGAAGCTTTTTGAAATGGTTAACAATACACAAAAGGAGATAAACCTAAGCAAGAGAAAATTATTTTCTTTCGTTTGTGTTTCTAGTTGCATTTCAGAGAAGAAAGACATTTTCTTCCACCAGGAGGGAAATTGCTTTGTGACTAACATGGCATTAGACTGTCTCCTGTGTATTTTCTCAAAAGCAACAGCAAAAAAGAGCAAATAAATGCTGCTATGTGAGTAGACTTAAAAAATAAAGCAGTTTACTCTTTATATGTTAGAGACTTTGAACCCAGATGGAACTGTTCGGTCTGCACACTAACCCATATATCTTTCCTTAATTACTGTTTAATTAAAATGTAATAAAAAACAACCACCACGTGCTAACTGTTGAAGTATTAACAATTTGGGACCACCTGTATCATTTGCTAAGTAATTCCAAAGGCAATTACCCTCACTGTCAAAAATCCACACTTGATTTCCAGCTTGAATTGATCCAGCCTCAGCTACCATCCAGTGGGATTCATTACACCTCTGTCTGCTGCCTGGGGAGTCTGCTGTAATCAGATACAGTCCCCAGGGCTCTGACAGGTTGGGAGCAAATCTCGCTTTGTTCACAATAAGCATATTTGTTTCCTCTGCAAAAGGATGAAAACCTCCATTCATGTAGATTATGAAGGCAAAGGTGAAAGCATTTCTTTGAATATTTGAATCTAACAGAATAACATGAAGGGGAAGGATTTATATTCATGTGAGCTGTAGAATGAGGTAGGCATACAATCCTTTGGTTTTTGAAGCAGCAGTAACACAAAGAGGTCCAGATGAGTTTCAGACTAGCATTTTTTAACTACGCAAGAGCAACCTCAACAAATCCTTGCTTGCAAGCAGAGGTAAGTAAGACTGTTGCTTTTGAGAGCGTGTTGGAAGGCAGTGGTGGCAGTGGAAACAGCCCAGCCCTGTGCCTATATGCTGATCCATGCTACATGTGGATTGAGCCCTCTGCTTTTGGGAAAGTGTACAAAAATAGCTGTCATTCACCTTTCTGACAGAAGTAGCAGAGTAAATTGGAAACTCCATCAGCTCATCCAGCCACTTACTATGCACTTGCTCACTTTAACCTAGAGGAAGGGAAGATGAAATAAAATGAAATGGAAAGGAAGACTGAAGGGAACTGAAAAAGGAGAGGTTATGTTTTTCTCCACATTTATTCTTACAGATTCTGCTCAATATGAAAACAGACTGGGTAGAGGACTCCTAGTACTGTTCTAAATCTCATTAGGAAGTAAATTTATTAAGGCAAATACAAGCACACATAAGGGGCTTAGCTGGAAAAAGCACTAAAAACTTCAGTAATGTAGTCTCAACTATAGCTATGCATTTGTTGACATTTTAACTTCAAGCTACTACAACAAAATAATTTAGATGAATAGCAAAGTATAAAGCATTACAAGTGTCGCTGTAATCCAGGAAAAAACATTTCCTCACAAAGCACTAATAGTGACTAAAGATACGTGGTTTCTGCCTATGACATGAAAGAGTTAATATGCATGGTCTGAGTCTTTTACAAACAAGAGCATTGAACGTATCTGTTTTTTCTGATTCTTCTTGTACTCTGGTAGGCACTATAAAATAAGAAATATATTTCTCTGTTAAGACAGGATGCTGTCTGTATTGCAGTCACATATAAGTGGATTTGTAAATAAAGAATCTTTATGCATAACCTTTAACTTGGGTAGTTTTAGTGGAAGACAGAACAGGGAGTGGCTTCATCAGGAAATAAAGAAATAGTAATTTACAGGACAGTAAAGAAGAAAATCAAGTGAAGAAGAGCATGTATAGCTAGGCACACAAGTCATGGCTAAAATCATGATAGTTTCCTTCATGTCTTCATGTAGATGATAAATAGCATACATTTTAATATGTAATACATCTACTTTCTGCACCATTATACAAATACTAAAGTAAATAAAAGCACCACAGTGATGGCAATGCCGTGAATACTAGGTAAAAACAATAAAGCAGGGCAGAATTCAAACCATGCCTTCTACTTTTGTGGAGAACATAGAAGATTTTATGATCCATCATAGAAGACACACGATGTGTATGAAAAAAAAATGATCTAAGATGTAATTTTTTTGTTTTTAAGTATAGAATCTAAGCAGAGGTCAAAATGTTTTAAAGGATATTTTTGCACACAAGATTTGATTAATACTTGATGAGTGAGTCAGCTGTCTCTGTGAATGCCCTGGAGCTCCTTGAAAAGGCTAGTGTTGGTAAAGGAGAAAGTAGTATTAAGATCAATGAAAACAGGACATTTGACTATAGTAAAAAGCTAAATCTGCCCTTGCTTGTACCTAAAAAGGTCCCCAGGATTTAAAAGAATATGGTCAGGGTTAAAGAGGATGAGACTCTGTAATCAGATTTGCATATAGTTTCTCACAACATGTTGAAAAATGCATGTTCAAGGAAACTCTTCTGATTTTTAGTTTCCCACCTCTGTAACTGTGATGGAGAACTGCATACTCAGGCCAATATAAATTTGGTTCCCTCATAACGCTCAAATCCCTTTCCTAATTTTATCAGAAAAAGTATTTCAGAAAACAGTACCTTTCTTGGCCAAAATGCAGAACTTGACTACGGAACCATCTAAGTTACATAATCATCAGCTAAAATAATACAAGTACTTGGAATTCATTCCACTTAACCCACACGGCAAATATTTCTATCCTTTAAGTGGTATAGTAAAAAAGATTATAGTATTGCAATAATAAAAGTAATAATATTCAGGGCTTAGGATGTGTCATCTGGCTCAGATGACTGCATAGTTTAAACTACAAATATGAGATAAAAGGGTACAGCGGACACCAAATCCCATCATGTACAATTTCCAGACATCCTACCTAATTCTCTGCTGAGGTGACAAACTGATTAGGGAGATAATCATAGCCAGCACTCTTGGTCCATTTTGTTAGAAAAATCCTGTCCAGGCAAGATAGACAAATGTCATGTCCAGACACAAGACAAAGGTGATGTGGACAATAGTAACCACATCAGCAATAAGAAGAAAGATAATCAAGTATAGCAAACGCTGAAAGTGTTAAACTGAATATAGTTCAAATACCCATTCAAGGTTGACTGTCTAATATGGATTGTGTATAAATATATATTTAGAAGTTATGTAAGAGCAAAATTTTATAGCTGTATTATATATATGTATATATATATATATATATATATATATATATCTAGAAATAGCCTTTTATAGCCTCTTCTTTTATACTGTGTCAAAGTGTAGGTGATAACTCATACTTTTAAATAGCTGTTCACAGGACAAATAGTTGTTGTAAGTAAAGCAACGTGCTGTGAAAATATTCTTCATCCATACCCACAAGATTTCTGCATTTAAGACCATGTACCACCTTTGCACGCTGTGTGGAAGAAATCAGTTGATACTGATCTGGATCTTCCCACAGCAGTTCAGGCACCAGAGCTTTGGGAAATTCACACAAATCACTTACTATTAATAGAATTGACTATTATCCAGTATCCATTTTGATAAGAAAATGGTCTCAGGAACTGCTGTTAGCTACAATAGGATGAGATGCATAATAGGCCTTCTAAAGTACTTACTCCCACAGCTGGATGTCAGTTGAAACACGCTCATTCAGCACTTTATACCTTGTCCTTCTTTTACACAAAGAAATGAGTCTCTCTTCTAATTAAACAAATGCTGATGGAAACCCTGGGACAAGTCATAGTGTCAGTTGTGAGAAAAAGTTTGTTTGTTTCTTATGTGAGAAAAAGTTGTGGGAAAAAAAAAAAAAAAAAAAAGGCTTAAACAGCCCTGTTCTTGGATGAAGGCACTAGTTTTTACTAATGTAAAGTATTTTTAAGCTATGCATCTTCCCATTCAACCATGAGCTCTGCTCCCATAAAACTGTTAAATAGAGCCAAGAATTTCATTTCAGTGTCATTTTTGGCATTTGCTTGGGAGAACTCAACCCAGCTCTCTGCCTACTTCTACACCCTTCTATTTTGGAAAGATACTGTACTTTCAATATGAAGTACAAAACCTTTTGCAGTAGGAAAGCAAAACACAATTTAAGTGTCTTCCTGACACATTTGAAGAGCCCTGACCGAAATGGCAAAGACAGCAATTGTTCTTGTTCATCTAACAGTTTTTCTTACCTTTTTTTCCTTTTTCCTTCCATCAAAGGATTAGAGACGCACTTTTATAACAGAAGAGCTAACAACAAAAATTTGGTATTCAAACAGCACGTCATCGTTTGATATTATTTGATTTTGTGCCATCAATGCATTATTCCATTATTCAAACATTTACCTAAGGAATGGCATCTTAAATGAATAAAAAGCAGGATAGATAACATGCATAAATATATGCTACAGTCATCAACTTTGTCATATGCTATATGCTTTGTCATCAATTGTATCAACAATAAAAAGTTAGCTTTACTTTCTACGTAAATTTATAAAATGCTCTTACTTCTCACTTGGTACTTACTTGTCTCTGTGTTGTATTTGACTGGCTTGGATGAATACATGCAAATGAAAAGGCTGGTCTGTTCTGACTGAATAACATGTCACATTAAATTAAGAATGTGATCTGCTGTAGATGAAACATTAATTAAATCAAGAACTATGAGCTCAGACTTGGAATTTGTTTGGAAATGCTCTAGGGAAAAAAAAAAAGACAAAAGAATCCCATCTTAAACTATATTCAGAAAGCTGTAGCTAGAAGCAGACAGTCAGAAATCACACATTTGATACCGATTATATAGCAAGTTATTACTAAATGAATGTTGTATTCCACTTTCTGAATTTTTTATTATTTTTTAATTCCTAGATTTTATTTTTTTTTGCACATTTGCAGCCACAGGAAAGACACAATATATACATATGCATATAAGTACATACAAGTTAAATTTATGTATGTTTGTGGTGGTGAGAGGCAATGTCCAGCACCATAATATAGCATCTATTTCACTGTTTGTTATTTAAAAATAGCATCACAGAGATGACATATAGAAGACTCTTCCTTTTTTTTTTTTTTTTTTTTTTTTAATTTGTTTTAAAACTAAGACTTAGTTTTAAAGGCAATATCACTGACAAATCCATAGGTTACTTTCAAAAGAGACTATTCAACTTCATAACATAGCTTTGGAATAAACATTCAATCAAGTCTTCTATTATTTACTGAACTTTTAAATTGTGAATTCATCAAAATTCTACGGAACCTGACATTCAGACACCATGTACTTCGCAACTCAGTCATGTTTACAATTTCAAGATAAGTCTTCCCAATGAAACCTGGTAATCAGCTTAAAATTTATTGATCCAAATGTTTTATACTATATGAAAACCATTAGATACATTTACTCCACAATTTAATGATGTGCAAAATGGGAACCACCAGGCTCTTAGTTTCTTGGCACATGTTATTTTTCCTCTCCTATGTTTCCATATCTCTAATATAGCTCTTCCTTTAGAGCTAAACAACAGTATCAGAGATCTGTATCTGATTCATGCGCATAGTTCAGAGTAATACAAGTTTTGTTTCATGCTAATATCTAAACAGATACCACTTCATAGCTCTGTATTTTATGTCCATATTATACAGAAGAAAAAAAGTGAAAGATGGGAAGCCAAGCTAAGAGAACTGATGTAACAGATTGCCCAGCTTTATTTCAAACATCAATAATATTAATTAAATAACAAATCATATGTCGTTTTCCGTTTGGGAAGAAGAAAAACAAAAAACTACACATAGCTTTAGGGAAAATTAACAACTAGGAAGTCAGTTGGATAGTAGTGAAAGAATAAGCATGCCATTAAGGTGGCTAACAAACAGTGAAGCTCATACTGGGGGGGAGGTGAGGAGGGGAAGAAGGAATCTCTATATAACTCTGCCAATGCTTAGCAGAACCCTAAAGTTTAGGTAAAAGTTTAGGTAAGTTTAGGTAAAATGCATATGTAAGTGCAGATCACAATATAATTTCTATCTATCCTTCAAAATAAATAAAGACTACAGAAATTCATGGCTAGGGATATTAGCACATATAGAACGGTGTTTGAAGAGCTGTTATGGCACTCTGTAACACGTACCTACAACTACATGTGGCTTGTACTACAGCATTCATTTGTGACAGATGAATACTTCCCCAGCAGCACTCCCATATTGCATATATTTAGCTTGCTGCCCAAGAATACAGAGCAATATTAGAATAATGCAGTGACCACCCTTCTTGAAGAGCCCTCACCCAAATATAAGGCGAATATATTGAATGCTAAGCATTTCACAGATGATGACCTGCAAGAATTTCTGGAAATTTTACAGAGTTGTGTTGATGAAAACCTGAATATATTTTTTTAAATCCAAAGCAAATAAAACCAAAAACCCTTAGAGAAATGGTCTTTGCTCCCTTCCCTTTGTAGTTTGGTTGCTATTTAAAGAAAAGTTGTCTGTTTTCAAACAAGATCCTGCAGTCAGCATCATATAAACAACATAACTCAGAAGGACTGGCATGTTACAGTCAGTGTAATGAGGAAAGAAAATGATTTATGGGATGTGAAGAATGAATGACTCTGTTGTTTTACCAAACATATGCTTGGAACAAAGTGTAGACACAGGTCCATATGAAAAGATCTTGAATTATCCCTCATATGTTTGAGTCCTCTCTGAAAACATAAGCGGAAAGTAATAGTTAAACAACCAACCACCACAGGCTATACTTAAAGGCAGAGTTCAAAGATTTGCACTCTCAGCCAGCATATAACTGAGCTTAAGGATGCTATGAACTTCAAATTTCAATCACAAATCATGAAAGAATTGACCAATATTCAGTTTTCACTAAAATACCATTGCTCTAAACCTTGACTTTTTTTTTTTTTTTTTTTTTTTTTAAAGCAAGCAATCTTAAAAGTAAGTATTTTTGGTCTCTTTTGTGGCACTAGACAAGTTAATACCAGAAAAGAATTTCAAGTTATTTTCACCAAATTGTGAAAAAAATACGTCTGAAAATATATTTAATGAATATTACCTTGAACTAAACCTTTGAGCTTTTATAAGTCAGCAACCCAAATTTTTACTAAATGCTATGATAAAAATGCCAAAAATGAACTTTGTTAAATTATGCAATAAAAGAGCATATCCAGTAGAGTTTTACTGTAAAGCCTGTATGATGTTGTTTTGCACAAACGCCTTCTGAAGGAGTCACTCACAAACAGGCTTTCAAAGTTTTCAATATTCTTTTGAAATAATTTTTGTGCTCCTTAAAATTTCTCCCACTGTTGTCATTAATTTAAGTGGGTGGATACAGCAATTAGTTTTGGGCTCGATTCCTGCTTTATTGCAACTATGAACAAAACTTCCTGTATTCCTACATTCCCATTATTCCTATGATTTGTTTCTCCTTTTTCAAAAACTCTTGTGTTGATTTAAGCATTATAAACAGAAATAAATGCATCAGAAGAGGTGTTCTTTTAGAATGTTCCTGTAAGAAAAGGATATGCTCTACACAGAGTAAGTACAAGGTGTAAAAACTGTACAAAAATTTGTAATTATTGGTACATATTCTACATATGGACTTTGTTACATTAATGTGCGTCCAACATGATGCCATTTATTGTTTTTCTACAGAGGCCATAACCGAGGATTAACAATAGTTAGGTCCAAAACTGCAACTTGTAAGAAAGATTACAGGTTGTCTTGCATCTTTAGAAACTCCATGATTACATTCATTTTCAATTTTTTTGTGGATCCTACTTAAGGAAAGTACTGAACATTTGAAACCAACAAACAAACCATAATTCCCCCCTCCCACCCCCTTGCTGTCTGAATACTGGTCATATCAATACTGTAGTGCCCAAGTCATTTTGATGCTTTTCTCCTACTGCAACAGCACAACAGAATGTTCTATTCACCAGTAAGGTATCCTCCAAAGTTTTCTCTCAAACTAAAATCTCACTTGAAAAAGGAAGAATCATAATAGATAAACAAAGAGTACAACCTGGAGCAAAAATCACAACCAAAAACAAAAATCAACATAACACAAATGCAGTGAGGAGCGATAACAATATGGAACACCACAGTAGGCCGTTCTACAATTCACAGTGTATGTAAATACATTGCAAATGTGGCTAAAACACTAAAAATATAAAAATAAAAAATGAGAACACCTTTTAAAAATGTGATAACTAGATATGCAATCAGAGCTAATAAAAAGCATCTTTAATTTCGGAATAGCACATCATGTAGAAAGGATAAGTAATAATCACTTTTTAAAAGACTACCATGCAAATAGCACCCTTGATTTTAATTTAACTACAGAGTTATGTACACATTCTCTTCATACGGTAGGAAACTAGATTTGACAAATAACATTCTTCATGATTTGAATTAAAATAACATTATGGACTACAGTGAGATCTCAAAGCTTCCTAAAGTATTTCAGCCAAACAATAATTTAACTTAAGGTTTAAGCCACATGTGAGCTCTGAATCAGTTGCTTTGCAATCAGACTCTTCATCTTTATTTACAAAAATGCATTTCTCTTTCAGAGACTCAGATGATGCTTTTGCACTTGCTGCCTTTTGGAAATTATGCTCGCTTCTAAATGACTATTACTATTCACAGTATCACAAGCACCTATGCCATTGTAACAGCAAAGGATCCTAGCCATAAATGAAACCTTCAGAGAAAACATCCTTCTCCTCATAACTATTTTTGTTAATATTAAATAAAAGGAGTAGATTCACAGAGAGAGCTGAGGGGAACGAAGAAGTTAAAAACATGCTCATTTTTTATAGCCGCATTTTTCAATACTCTCTGCTCTGCTAAGTCCTCCAGGCAAAGATCTTTGACAGGAGAAGTAAAGGTAGCAACTTTTCATACAACTTTTCCTTCTATACCTATTTGCTGCATGTACCAGTTTATTACTGTACATGGAGTGGAAGACACGGTTCTAGTGCAGAAGGAAAATAACAAGGGGGTACAAGCCAGAACTAAGCATGGCCAGAGGCAAGAATCCACAGTGCATTACTGAAAATAATTGGAAGGGGACGGACCTTGAAATTCCTTGAAAGTAAAGAAGTTGACCTTACTTGTATCACAGAAAACAGACAGAAATGATAGTTAAATTGGAAACTGATATAGAATCATTAAGGTTGGAAAAGTCCTCCAAGGTCTAATGTTGGAAAGACCTCCAAGATCAAGTCCAACTGCCCACCTACCACCAATATAGCCCACCAAATCATGCCCCCAAGTGCCACAACTTTTCTGGAACAACTCCAAGGATGGTAACTCCATCACCTCTGTGGCAGCCTGCTCTAGTACATTACCACTCTTTTGGAGAAGTTTTTCCAACTATCCAACCAGAACCTCCCCTGGAACAACTTGAGGCCACTATGTCTCATCCTATTACTGTTACATGGGAGAAGAGGCCAACCCCAACCTTGCCACATCTTTCCATGGTCACCACAGAGAACAATAAGGTCTCCCTGAGCCTCCTTTTCTCCAGACTATACAATTCAAGTTCCCTCGGCTGCTCCCCATAAGACTTGTGCAGTGCATTAAAAACAGAAGACTGAATATTTTGTAGGTTGTATTAGAAGGTTGTGAGCATCATAGGAAGACTTTGCTGATTTTTGTTTTAGAAAAACATGTAAATCGAAGGGTATAGGACATTTACTCTTGAAGTAAAATTTTCAGATTGAGGGTAATGGAAATAACCGTGCAACTCATGTGAACATAAACTTCTGCGACTGAAACCAAGGGCCAAGGAGAAAAAAACTGCTAAGAATTTTGAAGAGATCACTGAAAGAGGGAGGCAGGGAACTGGCAGTTTTTGGACCAGAAAAAAAAAAAAAATTATTTTGGAAATAATTTTACCCTTTCTCTAAACACAGAAGGAGCATCAAGGTTTTATTTCCATCTCCACCACATTACTGAAAAATGAACAATGCATCACTCAGATAAATAATCAAAGGTAAAAGCAAAGCATTTACATGCAAGGTATTACATTTGTTTATCTTACTAAATCCATCCATGTTGCCATAACAGCAGGGTCTGAAGTATTCTCAGGATTTCCAGTTCTTGTGAGAACCCAAAATTTGCTACTAAGCTGTAAGGCTAAATAACTAATACGATGGTTTTAACCAAAGCCAAAAATCATCCAAAAAAGTCATAATCAAGATCAAGATTACTTTTAGAGAGGAATCAACCATGAATTTTTATTCACTTAACTTCCTTAGCTAATTTTGATTCACTTATACTGATTCCTCTGATAACTTTCTAAACATCATTAATTTCTCAAGTATCACAGATGTAAGTTCTATATACATTTCTCCGAAGAGTAGCAACATTAGAGTGGCTTAATCTGCAATTCCCGAAGTTGTATTTCGTCCATTAAAAAAAAAAAAATAATAAAACCCAACAACAGCAATCAACAAACACACTATTTTTCTTAACGGAAAATATACGTGTGCTTTGGCTTTCTTTTCTTTTTGAGAAAGTAAAGTACTCAAAAGAAAAACAGATAGTGAGAAGTAAAATTAAAAATAAGGATAAACTGTTCCTAAATGAATATAACAAACAAACCAAAGAAAACAAGTTAGTTACCCCTCTTTAGAACGCAGAAGGGATGGTCTAATATTGACTAAATAGAAGTAACTTCCAAGCTGCAAACATGAAACCTGCAAATTGATCCAGATTTCTGTCTGTTATCCATTTTTGTCTCTACAACAACCAGAGCAGACATTTTGATTTCTGTGAAAGATCAAGACACATCTAAAAAAATGAAATTTAGTATTCATTTTGCTAAGCATCAAAATGTTACTTTTTGATTCTTTGTGATAAAAACCCAGAAACTTCCAATGATTTTTTCTTTTTTAAATGAATGTCTCCCAGTAATTGAAAATATTCCTGCATCCACATGCCATTTTGTACATACTTATCTTCTTGCAACACATATTGTTGAAGCTAAATAACATCACCCCTGAAACTTTTCAGTACAGCTCTGGTTTTGATTAGGATCTCCATTGTAAAGGAGGTTTAAAATAATACTCTGTAGATGTTACAAACTCATAGAAATATAGTGGCTCTGGGATAAAGTCTCTGGAATTAGTTGAAAAGTCCAGTGATTCCAATAATCCGTGTTATAAAAGATGTTTTTGCAATGAGTGGTGTTGCCTTCATTCGAAAGGGAGTGAAATCAGTTCCTTAATACTTGGAGAAACTCTCCAATGGTTGCAAATCCTCTAACGCCACATTTTTTCACTTCCCTCCCTAAAAAAGGCGCTTGCAGCTGTTTCATTCACACTGCAGAAAGCCTCTTCTCCAGATGGCGTGGATAGCCTACCAGAGACTAATGCCAAATCAGATCCTGTTGTAGGAGGTCCAGGGCTGAGGAAAAAAAATGAAAGAAAAGTCAGATTTCTCTGAAATGTGGAACGCCCTTGAGGAGGACTCGGAGCATGGTTACTATTTTAGGGAGTTACTATTCTAGGTCAGAAAATAAAAGCACCAGTGAAGAGTCACAGCACTTAACTTTCTCTTTGCTCTTTGGAGTTTGCTAACTACTTACTCCCATTAGATTAGATGATCTAAAGCTGAAAAAGCTGAAAATTATCTTGCTTTTCTTTAGCGTCACTTTGCCTACAGGGATAAAACGTTTTGGCTTCACTAGACATATTGGGGCTGAGTCTCCGCTAACCTGCATCCTGTGCCACAGCACTGAAGTCAACAACACCCAACAAGGAGGGAAGAAAGGGACATTTGACACTTTATTACGCAATACCCTTGGGGAGACTTTTCATTTGCCATAGCATGCACAGCTGGGAAGGCCATTCATTAACAGCATTTCTTTCAGGATCCCTCTGAACCCAGGATGTCTTTTCTTTCTGGAGCAGTGAAAAAACAAGTGCACTATTATGGCACTTGTTGACACTGTCTTTTATTGACTTGAATACAGATTATTTGGACAGCAATGGCAAACGATGTGCAGTAAATCAATCAGGCCAAATTGGCAGAGATTATTAGCTAAGAAGACAACAGTGTTTTTCATTTGAAAATAAACACACACAACGCAGCAGCTATTGTCATTGTTTGCATGGGGCAAACCCTTTCATGGGTTTGATCCGCTAATTTGAATAGGGGAAATACTTAATTGTGGGGTGTCTTTTATAGAATACACATTTAAAACCGCAAACATTTCCCCTGCTGAATCAAGGGAAGGATTATTTCTTCATGTGCCAGTAAATGCTTTAATAAAAAAGCCTTGGTTTTCTGCTATAAAACATAACACTAATGAATTTTGCAGCTCCTCGACTTTAGGTCCTAACGTTCTTTAGTATACCACACAGAATCCTATATTTTGTTTATTGTTCCAGTGCTCTAATACTGAAGGATCTGGAGAACATACCACAACACTAGCACTCTACTACCAACCTCTCCCTTCAGGAAATGAAGGATCTACTGGAAAATAACTTGTCAGCATCCAGACTATTTATCATCTAATTAGTACTGCTGGTTTCTCTCTTCTGATTTTCCCATGGAATGATACAAGCTTGACAAAACTTACATGTTTGTGTGGCAGTTGAGGATATTCTAACTACGTACTACTGTGAAATACTGATCACAAAAGAATACTTTAAAAATCTTGCACTGCACTTAAACTACACCTAACAGAATAACTGCCTTGTTATTAAGGAGGTCCAGTGTCACTAACAGTATTTTACCAATACATGAGTGAAGCAACCTAATCTTAATCTCCTACCAATCATATGCTATGGCCACTGATTCACCTATCAGAAGAAGGACTAGTTATTATAGTTTAGTCATATATCCAAATCTAAGAAGCCGCGCTGCAATAAGCATTTCTTCGGTAATATATTTTTCTCTTGTCCACTGTTAACAAAGTAACTCTTTACACATTGCTTAGAAATGCAGTTCTCTTGCAAGAGGTTCAGGGATGTAGCAGGTCTGAGGAGTTAATGCTACAGCTGAGAGGAGAATCCCGAGTTAAAAGCAATGCTTTGAGATGCACAGCTAACCCCTCTGCCAACAGCTTTCCTGCAGAATATATCAAGTTACCTTCAGAAGGTAATGCAAACAAAGCATCTGTTTAATTATCTTTACTGCTGTTAGGTAGATATACACCAAGATATAAATGAACAGACTCATTACGCCACACTAACGTTAAGATAAATGGCTGCTCTGCAGTTTTAATGTACTACTACATTTGGTGAGTGCTCTATAAAACCACTCTTTTAATTCTCAGCTGTAGCTCAACTTCAGAGTAATTAATTCTAGGCTATTTTCTGTTCTGGGAAACAAGTTTGTATAATGGTGCATTTTCTTCTTCCTGCCAGGCACTTATTCATTTTTTTTTTTTTTTGTCATTAGATTACTTTTTTTTTCCTATAGTCTTTAATCACTAATAATACTTTTATTCAGCTCTACATCTCTTTAAGTAGAACCTCTACTATTCTTTTCAAACAGATGGAATGAACGATTAGAAGCACATTTATTACTCTCACATGAATTGGAAAGTAGAACCATACTTAGACTTTACAACAGAGAATTAAGTTTAGAAAGTTTATCACCCATTTATTTCAAACTGTTGTCCATTCCTATACTGAAAAAAAAGATTGAAAAGAAAAAAAAAATTGAGATGAAATTTCAGATTCGTTTGTTAAAAAAGTTATTTTCTTTAAAGTCTTCACGTTATAGTTTTTAAGTGTTATAAATAATATCAAATTCTGTAAGAAGTTCAGGAAATACCATCACCATCTCTTGGCGGAGGCTCACTCAATGCACACTACTAAAGACGTACAGAGATTAAAGTGTCCATTTACTTCTGAAACCAAGATGCCAGTAACACTGGAATTCCAGTGTCACTATCATCCCAACAAAGAACAGCAGTGACAGAAAAAGCTCTCCAAAGAAAAAATTATGGAGGCGTTCTCCTTTCTCAAGATTAACATGTTTCTTGGTTACAAACTCATCAGGATTTAACTTCACAAAAATGAAATGCCTACTGAGTAAATTACTCTTTCTTACTACATAGATCAATTAAAAAAAAAACAACACCACAAACAACAGCACATAAACGAAAAACTTTAAGTAAGTAAACACTCACATAATCAGCCACTGATTCTTAGGAGATAAGTTTTAAGACAATACTATATTTAAGATACCTGAAGCTATTATGGAAAATAAAAGCTAACAATTTGGAGATTTCAGTTTTGCTTTGACACTTACAGTAAGAATGATAACCTATCATGTCTCCTCCGAAACACACCCATCCTCCTAAACCATTCTTATAAGCTTTTCCCCATATTGAAGACTAACCATAACTGAATAGAGAATGTAATTACTGTTTTCAGACACAAGAGAAATCACTTGAGTCATTGCTCCTGAATTACAGCTTTTAGTTAGAAAATAAGAACCACACTGAAACAAAAAACTTCCAGAGCAACCCATGAAACAGAATCCCCTCTTCATATTCTGACTTCTCCTTTTTAAAGAATTTGAGTAAGCCACTATTCAATAAATGTAAACAAACAAGCTTGATTTAAGGGAGGGTACTATATCCCTCAGCTGTTCTCTATGCAATTTGTAATGTATACTGGGTGCCCACCTGTTGGGGTTGGGTGCAGATGGGTGCTGACCTGTTTGAGTCCCTTGGAAGTAGCAACATCTGTTGTTTTCTCCTCCAGTGGCCAGGCTGGTGGTGAATCCCCTGTATGATTCCTTAACTGGTGTTAAACGGAATTAACTGTTGTTAAACTGTCTTTTTTTGGATTGGTACCTTACTAGTCAACAACCAGCCATGTATGTATACCAGTATCCATCCCTAGCACGCTGATGCAGGAGCAAGAGCACATTTGTCAGGTCTTCCTGAGCTATTTTATTTTATTTTTTTTTCCTTTAGACAATATCAACAGTGTTTACAGCTCTAGGAATTTCAGCTGCTGGCAGTGCTAGCCTAGGTCTGAAGGTCTCTGCCATAAGTGACACGTTTTCTCATAGCTGCCAGCTGCAGCCTTGCAGCATGTCTCCTTCACAATAACAAACAATGCATGGATGTCATACAGCAAAGCACTATATTTTCCAGACATACACATCTGCAGCCAGTGTTTATCTTCAGACATGTTGTGGCTTGGCATGGTTCCTTCTTAAGGCCTCAGTTTCAAACATCAGCGATGTGGTCCCTTTTAGGTCACTCATAATCTGAGTTCACTATCTGGATGTTTTAGCTTTGGAAGTGCACATTCCCATCATAATCCCATTTAACTGAAAGACTGGCTTTGGAATAACTTCTAAACAATTGCTTTTTTTAATTTAAGGTCTGGTTGTGGATGGAGAAAAAGCGAAAACACTTTTTATTTTCTATCTGGAGAGAGAAAAGTTAACAGATACGAGTTTCTGTTTATTCTTTTTTTAATTCAGCACAATATTTCTGTAGGACAAAATCTATTCTCCATCAGCTATCTGAGGTCTTAACAATTGAGAAGGGGCAAGTATTTTAATAAAACGTAACAAACACTTCAGTAGCTACGTTTCAAATTTTTCTGAAGCTGATTTAGAAAATAGCTGCTGCTAGAGCCATATTACCTGCCTTGATGTTCCTGTCTCTACCGCAAATACTTATTATAATACAGTTGTTTTTTTGTTTGCTTCAGTGTAGAAAGAAAACAACAACCCCTTAACATTCTTCTCCACCCCGCCCCCACCCCTTTTTTTTTCCTTTTCTTTTTCGGTAGGTGGTCTGTCAAGTCTCTTCTGTGTCAGATTTTGTGTTTTCCCTTTCTTTCATCTATCAAGCAGAGCAAAACATCTCAATCTTTATTTCTTTATGGTGAGGTCCCAGTCTGTTTCTGATTTCCTTTCCTCTAAGGGAAGGGAACTGGAGTATTATATCTGCAGACAGCTTCTAGATGCCAACTAATCCACTGTCCTGCCCAAATTGAAGACATCTTAAAAGCTGACTTGAAACTATTTTTGTAATATAATTACTAACATTTTTTAAATAAATAAACCACTGGGTAAATAACTGGAGTGATTTCTTCCAGAAACTAACTGAAATTAAATGGAAAAGATAGTAAACACTCAAGAACACCTCAACCAGTTCAACCTCGTCTGATTCACTTGTAAAGAGAGAAATCATGGAATCATAGAATCATAGAATGGCCTGGGTTGAAAAGGACCACAATGATCATCGAGTTTCAAACCCCCTGCTATGTGCAGGGTTGCCAACCACCAGACCAGGCTGCCCAGAGCCACATCCAGCCTGGCTTTGAATGTCTCCAGGGATGGGGCATTCACAACCCCTCTGGGCAACCTGTTCCAGTGTGCTGCCACCCTCTGCGTGAAAAACACCCTCCTAATATCTAACCTAAACCTCCCCTGTCTTAGTTTAAAACCATTCCTCCTTGTCTTATCACAATCCACCCTTATAAACAGTGGTTTGCCCTCCTGTTTATACGCTCCTTTCAAACATTGGAAGGCCATAAGGAGGTCTTCCCAGAGCCTTCTCTTTTCCAAGCTAAAGAAGTATAGTTCCCTCAACCTTTCTTCATAGAAGAGGTGCTTCAGCCCTCTGATCATCTAAGTGACCTTCCTCTGGACATCCATCACCCTTCCCCCATGCATCGATGCTGTCACTCCATCACAGAAGGCCACCAGATTGGTCAGGCAAGATTTGCCCTTGGTGAAGCTGTGATGGCTGTCTGATTGTGTTTTCTCTAAAAAGATTTGAGCTTCTTTTAAATCTGTGTATTGCTCCACTCGAGTACCCTTTGGAACATAAGTATAAACATGGAAAGAGGTATTTATTTATGAAAGAAAATGTGAGAGTATATGTAGAGCAAGATGGATAGAAGTAGTAAAATGTTTTTGGTGTTTTTTTTTTTAGTGGGAGACACTTTACACACATTAAGCATTATAATGAGGAATATATTCGTACAAATCTTCAATGAAAAAATGTTGTTTTTTTTTACCTCTGTGGTATCAATTGCTTAGCATGAAAATATCCAGAATCTCATTGTTTATAATGAATTAAATTACTTTATATTATCAGATGATCTTGAATCTGAAACAGAGTGGTCCTATAAATTACCAGACTGTGCGACCCGATTAGCTTAATCTAATTACTACCTCCTGCGTTATGATATTCCTTTAAGTTCTTTGGAAGAATGTCACAGTATCAACATGGGTAAATCAAGCTCCCAGAATTTTAACTCCATTAGAGAAAAGGCTTTGGAAAGTAAAAGGAAAAAAAAATCATCATCATCAACAACAAAAAACATCTTTGTCACAGTATTTTTCATGTCCTCAGCTTCATTTCACATTTTCAGCTGTCAGAGAAAAAAAGTCAACTCTTAGAACAAAACATGTCAAAATTTCTTCAGAAATATTTCAGAACAATATTTCGGAATTATGCAGAAAACTCATCAACTGTTTAGTCAGTTGCAAGATATTAGATATTTATCTCTTGAAATGAAAATATTCATCATCAGCTAAGATTTTAGAAGATCAAAACACTCAGGAGAATTTTGTAATGTTGATAATAACTTGGCAACAAAATAGTTTCAGGTATTTCAGTTCAGAAGGTGGATAAAATTAATGAGATAAAAGTCAAAGCTAACATTTCAATAGTAGGTAACAGGATGAATTGGAGATATTATAATCTACAACATCTAAAAAATCTAGTATGTTAAAAGAAGTTCATGAAGAGCCAGCCACAAATTGTGTTCTCCAACCAATAATGAAATCATCTTGAAGAGGTTCTGATTAGTTTCTCACAACACTTTAAAAAGTGATTATTTTTTTTTTTAGGTCATCATGGTTTGTATCTTCTCTGTAAGAAGAAATCTATCTATCTCAATCCCCTTATAGTATAATTTCACATTGCAAAATTAGATAATAATGATGAAAACAACAACTATTGATGGTTTCACTGGGTTGAAAAAGTAAACTAATTTACAAAGGAATTTATACATTCTCTTGCATATTTCCATTTGGTGTTACTGCTTTCAGACTGCTGCTTTTTCACTGAATAGCTTTTCATTAAAATTATTATTCCCTGAAACATTTTCTGTTGGTTGGAATGTCTGCTTTCCCTTTCTGTAGACTGACAGAAATCCATAAACTTACATTTTCAGAAGTACTTTTAGCCTTTTAAGACAATATACTTAACTTTACGTTGCCTTCGGTTCAAGAATTTAAGTTCAATTATCACCTACAGTAAAATAACTTACTTCTTATGCCCTTCTTAAATGGTTTAAATCAAATTTAATAGAGTATATTAATGCACAGATTTTTTTTAAATTACACTAATAAGTGGCTGGGTTCAGAAAGAACACATTAGTTTAAAAAGAAAGCAACTTCCTGCATGAGTATCTCTTGCAACTTATAAAAAAAGTGCCATTAAAATTGGCTTTACCTTAAAATGTCTGATCTTAGTCCAATCTTTAATGATTTTCAAGAATTACCATGATTAAAACAATACTGAAACAGTTTGGTTTCATTTTTTAATAATCAGTAACCTGATGGTATTATGTATCAGAGGAGCATTTGAGTGATAAGGAAATGAAAACTAATGTAAACCCTAATGATGCAGAGAAAATATAACGTTAGCTGAAAACAATCAAATATTAGTGCTTGCTATGAGTAACTAATTGATTCTGTATTCTTATCTTGCTAATAAACTATATATTCATCCTAGGTTTAAACCAGATTTAGTAGCAGGAATACTGAATTAAAATCTTATGATAACAGAGTTGGGCGTTATTTGTTTTTTCAATGCTGGAAGCTATTAAGGTGCTTTGGTAGGACAGGAAATGCAGTGTATTATTGCCACGGAAGGGACTAGAACAGTACAGTACCATGAAAAGTTGAACAAACCTGATTTGTTCCTCTCAGGTGGACTGCTGAGGATGACTAACAAAAACCTCTAAACTACTCCTTTTAATTGATTGCTTGCTGTATAGTCAAAAGACTTGCAGTGAGCAAAGACCAATCCACAGGAACAATCACTTATCAAAAACAGAGATATGTTGTTATTATTCCTAGCTAACTTGCATTCTAGTAGAAGATGAGATGTAATATATATAATGCACATGGGACATGATCAAGGGGCAGTGAACTCAAGATATCTGTTGCTTAAGTAACATGTTATTTTTCACTACACATCAAGAACAAACAGGATAAAGCTCGATGAATTACAACAAGGTGATTTCATCCCCACCCCACCCCCACCCCCATGGGAGCTGCAGCCTGGGAGAACCAGGAAAATATCAAATATCACAGAAAAGAGAACAACTGAAAATGCCACCATTCATCAGTGAAAGGCAATAGATACCTAATAAGAGGAGGACAGACTGTTGAGGGCCTTGTAGAGGAGCACAGGTTTCTTACATTTGAAGTGATCGGATTTTTCAAAAAATTCTCAGTAAAACAGGGCAGTCGAATACTTCGTTTACAAAAAATAAAGGAATCACAGAATGGCTTAGGTTGGAATGGACGTTAAAGACCATCTGTTTCTAAACTTCTGCCATCACAGCTGCCCCCCACCAGCCCAGGCCTTGAGTGCTGCCACAGATGGGGCACTCACAGCTTCTCTGGGCAGCAGTGCCATGGCCCCTTCATCTTCACAATTCCTAATATCTAACATAAACCTACCCCCTTTTAGTTTAAAACTGTTAGGCCTTGTCTTATGACTGCACTCATTGATAAAGAGCTAATAATTCCTCGGCTATTTTATACGGATGTGAGAATAAATTAAGATACTATTGTTGCTAGGAGCAACAATACACAAGAAGGTATCCCCAGAACTTATAGGCTGTAAGGACCTATACTCGTATCATACAAGAATGTCAAATAATCTGTAGTCCTGACTGATGACTAATGAATGAGGAAGGAGTTAATAATGAGAAATTTGAATGGAAAAAAGAAAGACCTCTGATATAACAGCTGTAATGTTGAGTTATTGCTGTAATGACAAGATGAGAGAGTCAGATTTGTAATTCACACTCTTAGAGGCAGTAGCTGAGATGAGCAATTGAGGAGATGATGAAATAAATTTTCAGAGACTCCCCTCTTCTACAGCATGCAGGGCATCACGTTGTGAGGAATCTGATGTCAGAAAGTCTAATCTCATGGTTGTTGATCCCTTTTTTATCCTTCTGCCAATGTGGCATTCCTGGGTGCTTGGGTAGATCATGTGCAGCACCCCTTGAGATGGCCATCTTCCTCGAGATAAGCCCACACAAAAGAATGCTTCCCGGCCATTAATCTGTGGCTTGTCTCTCTGGTAGCCCCTGGCCTGCAAATCAGACAAAAGATTTTACGTTCTTTGAAAAGGACTTGCCTGGACTTGTCCATCTGTATCCTCAGCAAGCTTTGAGGCAATGGTGCAAAAGAATAACCTCTTTCTTACGCAGCTGCATAGACCTTTTGAAGCACTGAGCATGTTTGAAATTATTTTGACATTAGTTTTATCATGATATTTTATAACACTTAGCTTTCTCTTTGTTTCATGGTTGTTAGTAAGTCAAGTAAGAAAGTGTTTTTAAAGCTATATATATATATACAATGGGGGTGGGAACATGGAATTTGTCTTGTGTTTGAGTTTCTTAAAGCTAGCGGCCAGGCTCTTGAAAAGATATGGGTAATTTTTTTCTAGTAGATAAAACCTTATTCAAGTTTTCTAGCTAATCTTCAGTCTCATCTTTTCTCAAGCAATTTGATATTGAGGGGTGGCAATATCACTTATGCATCTCTGTCTCTCCAGAAAATTATTTCCAATCAGTGTGCTCTCCACCAAATCTAGTTTGGCTCAATGTGCTTTTATCTGAGATCTTATCTCCTCTAAAGTCAGACTTTTCAGTTCATTCCTGATTAGACCTGAAATATTTTTAGCTATTTTTCTAGATCTACATGAATTAAAAGGAAGAGTGGCCACATCATGAGAATTATAGATAACTTCTGAATCCCTATAGAGTACAAATTTCCTTCTGCTAAGTTTCATGTCTACCTTATTTCAGTTATATCAGAACACAGTACAAGTGAAATAAAATGAACAAGCTCATGATGTCATAACATCAGTCTCTGGTGGTTCCACTCTGATGGACAACTAAACTCCAACACTACCTCAAAGGAAGAAGGGTGAGAAAATATAATGGAAAAAAAGTCCCATGAATTGAGATAAGAATAATTCAACCACAGGTGAAAGAGTTAAAAACAAGCCAAGGCTTTATGGAAGCCAAGAGAGAGAAAACAATCGTTCACTTTTCTCTACTTTTTATTAGCATGTGAGGTTCAGCCACATCTTGGGACATAAGGCCTCAGTGTGCATAGTAGGTGTTTGGGAGGACAGATGTTTCATGACACGAGCCTTCGCTTATCATTTCCCTGCTTTTATTGATGAGTGTGACACCGTACAGGATGGAATATCTCTTTGGTGGGCTTAGGTCATCTGTCCCAGTGATGTCCCCTCCCCACCTCTTGCCTACACTCAGCCTCCTGGCTCTAGGGGAATGGAGGGAGCATTGGTGCTGTGCCAGCACTGCTCAGCAAGATACAAGGTATTGGTGTGATATCAACGAAGTTCTAACACTATATGGGCTGCTCTGGGAAAAGTTAACACCGTGCCAGCCAGATGCAGTACACAATGAAAGATGTCTTTGTAGTGTCATACTTAGGTCTGCAGTCAGACTGATTTAAAAAAAAAAAAAAAAAAAAGACCTGACAACTTCTCTTATCTTCTTCTCCTTAGTAACCTTTCCAAAAATGGGAAAAAAATGTAGAACAACCCTCAAAATGAGTAGGTGATTGAAATTGCTATGCTGTGGAAGTGCCAAATACTTAAATAGAGCCATGAAGTTCATGCAGTGTTGGAAATTTTCATCTTGGCCCAATGACAAATGGCAGGCAGAGATTAAAAAAAAATACTAACTCCTCCTGGCAATTTGCCTCATTCCCAATCAGCACCAATTGACTTATGCTCCTTTACAAGAAATCAACTACACTGGAACCTGTCCTGTGGCTGCACTGGGGTTTTTACGAGCTAAGACCTCAGATATTGGTTATATATTCATAATGTTTGTTTACAGGGCATTTTATAAAGTCATAAAAGAAAATGTGTGTATCATGACAGAGTTGCAAGGTTTTACTCTGACAGGTAATGTGCTGCAGTGCAATCCATAACTCATTTCTGGAAGAGGTTTCAAAGAAGAGAAGTCCCTGTAGTTTAGTAGAAAGTTTGCTAAGATTAGAATTTTATGGCACTAGAAAGTTGCACATCTTCTAAGAGCTATTCAAATTTGCAAGCCATTCATTGCATACATTATTTGGAAAGTCCACGGGATATGATTTAAAACAGCCGTAGAGAGCAATTCTCCTATTTTTCGTTCAGTTCCACATAATCCTTTTATCTTTCCTCCAGAATTCTACTCCACCAGGTAGAGACAATGCTTCTTAGAGATGAGAAATGTCACACCTTCAGGAAACAAGAGCTGAGATTTTACTGTCGAAACCTGCTGGTGGTGCAGTAGTGTGTTAGAGTGGGAGGGATTACACAGATACCATTGTTTTGGTGCTCAGTGGCTTAGAAAAAAAAAAAAAAAAAAAAGATAATGAATTAACTTTCAGGAGCCTTGAAGTGTTGAAGTGTTGTAGGAGTTGGACACACAAAATACATGGGAGCTCAGTTACACATCTTTCATACCAGCTTTTCAAGCACCTTTCTTCTCTGCTCAACATAACAGAAATTCAGATACAGAGCAATATCGCCAGGTTTATGTGTCTTCACAACTGAAACACAGTGAGGCTCAGTTTGATGCTGAGGTCCCATTATGAGCAAGGAACCATACTACTAAAACTTGAAAGATGATGCTACTTAACATGCATGCTGATGAGGATAAAAATGAGGAAGATGTATTTGACTGAACCAGTTTGTGTGCTATGCTGCACATAGAATCATGGAATCATTAAGGTTGGAAAAGACCTCTAAGATAATCTAGTCTAACCATACGCCTGTTACCACTGTTTCCAACTGACCACGTTCCTCAAGCATCCACAAGTTTCTTGAATACCCCCAGGAACAGCAACTCCAGAACCAATCTGGGCAGCCCATTTCAGTGCCTCACTACTTTTTTTGAATGTAAGCTTTTCCTAATATCCAGCTTGAACTTCTCCAGCACAACTTGAGGCCATACCCTCCTGCCCTATCAAACACTGCTGTGGTAACAGTGGTTTCACTTAATCCTCGTTTTAAGCAAACAAAGCACACCTTTGTTTTTTGCTGGGTATATGCAGCTGGTATAAGAAGTGCATTTTTGACAAGAAATCTGTGAGACACCAGGAGCAGTGACAGACCAAGAGAACTGTGCATGTCTTCTGTTAGCTGCGTAAAGCAGAGCCATCCGTACAGTTGATTATCACTTACAAATGCTTTAAAAATCTTAGAGAAGAATGGAATGATTTAAAGCCTTTGCATTACCCATGCCTGGGCAACAAAGTCATGCAGTGCTTGTGTTTATCAAATACCTACAAACACTACCTGTTGTTTTTTTATGACTAGCTGTAACATTTGACTTTTCACAGTACTCTCAGACATACGTTTTACATTCAGTTGGAGAGAGTTATTTCTCACTGTGTTCTCAAATGAAACCTACCACAAGCTTAAAAATGCTTACAGCAAAAACCTGTACGAGTGACAGATCCAAGAATTCACGCGGCAGCAGCTGCAGCAGCTGTCCTTCACTGCTGTTGTGTGCTGACAGAAATGGGGCTAGCAGAAGCTATGAAGTCCAAGATATGCAAGAGTATATCCTGAAAACAGGCCTTGGGATATGTCTTTAGGATTGAATGGCTAGCTCATCGACTTCTTTTTTCTTTTTCCCTTTACACTTCCCATAATTTTTTATCTCTGTCTTAATGATTCACAATGACACACCACTAGGACAGGACACCAGATATAATCCTTTACAGTGACCACCATCCACTTCATCCTCAAACTTCCTTTTATCTCATTAATAAAAACTTTGTATCCTGGTGTATGGGAACTGTTGAGTCATGGACTGAACCACTGACTGAGCATCTGGAGACAAGACCTGGTCAGCCCTGGGAGCACAGGTGAAGGCGATTCACCTGAATGACCAGAAAGGGTGTGGATTTTTCTACTGAGAGTCTACATCCTTGGAGATGGCTGAGCATTTTTATTTATTTATTTATTTATTTATTTATTTATTCCCCCTAACAACTTCCTATCACTCTGGTCCCTCTGCTGTTGCACCTGGCATAGGCCAGAGCACTCTTGTCAGTCTGAAGAGGTTACAGGTATTGAATAACCACAGGAAACTACGACGTTTTGACACTCATCCAGTTATGGATCCATCATTTCAGAGATACTTGCATACACCAAGCAACAGCTCCTGCATTTTCATGGAGCAGCCCAAAACAAGGCTTACAGGCTTTGAACAGTGAATATGTTATTTCCACGTCCATTGAAGTTACCATTCCTGGAGGTGTTCAAGAGATGTTTAGGTGTTGTATGAAGGGGTATGCTTAAGTGGACAAATAGTGGTGATGGGTGGATGATCTTAGAGGTCTTTTCCAACCTTGGTGGCTCTGCGACTGTATGATTCCATCCAGCTGCAAATACAAACTAACAAATCCGCATTGCTGCAAGGACTTCCAGCTAGTGACACAACAAAAACCTGCTTGTCTGACTGATATCTCCAAGTGTATTTCTCCCCTGTGAAGCCAAGAGGGGCCTTGTTGCAGTTAGAGGCACAGATGTTCACATAGTTGTGACTCAGAAAGGCATGGTTAAGGACAGTACGGGTAGGTTTTTTTAGGAAGAAATGAATCCACTTTTTGCTGTACTTCACATCTATGAATAACACTAGTAGAAAAAAAAAGGAAGATGGTAGTTGGGAGTAATGATTTTTACATTAAAAATCATTTTACATACAAAAAGGTTTTCTATGAGTGTTAGAAGGACAAGGAGCTTATTAAATTGTTGTTCTATGTATTAATAGTTAAGCAATCTATGCTTCCCTAATTAATGGGTGAGCCAGACTGAGTGCACCTGCAGATAACACTGGCTTGTTGCAGATGTTCAGGACATTGGAAAGTCTGGCCCCTGGGGGTGTGCAGAGCAATTTGAATTTCAATGTTAACGCAGCAGCTTCTGGGCTAATTTATATGAGAGGCAGTAGGCAAAAAAGATCTCAGTTGTCCTCAGATATTCTGTACAAAATAGCTTTGTGACAGTGCTGTTGAAAAAAAATGTTCATCACCAGTGGAGCAATGCACAGGCCCAGTTTTTATCTTAATAACAAATGATGCAGATTGGAGGAAGCTCTTTCCAAGGAAAGTGACTTTTACATGATTGTGCCACTGACATGTGGAAGATTCAAATCAAGCCCAACAAAAAAGCCAGAGTGAAATTAGCCCCCTGATTCAGTAATCAATAGCTTGCAAATCAGCAAGCCATTTAAAAATTCTCTCTTTTCACCAGCGAGAAAACAAAATAGGTACAGAGGTTAAGCATCAGTTTTACAATGAGCAAGGAGAAAAACAAAAACCAAGAAAGCTGCTTAAATTCAGCTTATGTAAACCATGCTATGGCAATACAAAACTTAAGTGAGGTCTTAAATGGCAGTAACTGCTTCCTTCCTCTTTAATTATGGAAGAATTAACTCAGTCAGAAGCAAGTACTTAATGTAACCATATGGTGTAAAGGATAAGAAATGCAATGAGATGAAGTGCTGAAAACCTCTTGGAAGAATTAGTATACTTCACCATATCAAAATGCCTTTTTTTTTTTTTCCAAAAGCAAAACTGCAAACACTTCACCTACTTTAATAAGGCAACCTTAAAAATCAAGTAAACAACTTGCTATTTCCATATTTGCTTACTGACTTATTTGACATTTACATTCGAATGCTCTATGCATACTGCTGTCTCAGTGTATAGTGGAGTTTTTCAAAACTCAAGCAGCTAGCACATGTTTCTAATAAATTCAAGATTTTTTTATTAAAATATAGTGTTCCCCTATATTTTGTTGTTATTCCTCATCTGCAGGAATGAGCTGTTTCAAATGAACTATTTGATCATGATAACAAAAATCTAATTTTAGACTCTACAGCTAAAAAAACAAAACAAAACAGAAGAGCTGAATGTGTTCATCTAATTCATATCACATAGTCCCCTTCCCTTAAAGACTACTTTTATGTAGATTTCTGCCAACTTTGCCATTGAAAACCTACTTTTAAATTCCTGTCAGGTGCTCTCTGCTTGAAGGGCTCCAGTGTGTGGGTGGCTGTTTTTCTTGTATGTGCAAAGATGAGTCTCCTCCTTGGAGAGCTGTGGAGAAGGGAGTGAGGGAGCGCTTTTTCTTTTTGTTTCATACCACATTTGTGAAATGAGACAGAATGTTCTGCCTCCCCCCCAACAAAACATGTCCTGGAAAATTTTAATGCTCCAGGAAGACAAGAAAAGCAATCCAGTTTGCATGCTACTATTTAATACCATCTACCTCATCTGCTATTAGTGGCTTGGTAATTTGAATTACCGTCTAAAAATCTTAACTCTTTTTATGTAGGGAAGCTGAAAGAATGCAATTTGCTCTTGTGTAGCTGGAGATCACAAGGTAGTATTCTCTGGCTGTGGATCTAGATAGAAAAATACTCCATGTTTTAAAAGATCTGTTGACAAACAGAAAGTTTGTAAAGCCAGATGATGTATAATTTTCTTAATAAGCAGTTGTTCTCCTGTTGTTGGTTTTATTTTGCCTTTGTGATAGATTAGGTGCCCTGGTTATAGGCTGCATAAATTCTGTTTAGCAGAAATTTCTCTAATAGCGTGCCCTTTAAGGGGAGTATAAATGAGTGTGCCAAGGAAGATATGCAACTGGAAATTTTAAAGAAATATTTCTGTGTCTATATAAGGAAAAAAAAAAAATACTGTTTTGAGCTGAGAGGATGGACCAGGTTACCTGCCTAAACTGTGAGGTGCACAGTCCTCTATAGAAGCATAAACACATCAGAGGTCTTTTTTGGCTAGCAGCAGGCCGATTTCTCAGGATATGTGTCCGTGTGGATAGGGGCATGGGAATTCGTGTATACATGGCAAACATAAACATTGACATTGTAAAGGCAACTGTTTAAAGGCTGGGAAAAGAGGAGATGATTGAAATTGCTTCTGCCATTTTTTGTCCAGTGCTTTTGTGCATCTCCAATAAGAAATGCTCCTTAATCATATGAGATGTATTTCCTCAGGTCTCCAAAAGGGCAAATTTTAATGTTGTTCCGAGTGGGTGAAGGCACCTGCATACATGCAGCCCTAAGATTTCCACTTATCATCCTATTCTACATTTTCCCTTTCTGTCGATGTAAGTATCCATAATCATTTAAATATAAAGAAAATACTATGTTTTCCTGCATTTATCTTTGAAATGTGATCATGTGAAATTATAGACATAGTTGATCTTAAAATGCTACCAGTGTGAAACCTGCACAGACCAGGGCTGTCCCACCATTGCCACCACAAGCCATGGCACCAGAAATCTCCACTGTGTTGTTTGCATGCACAGAATCTGAAGAGGGAGCATGCTTGCAAAAATACTAGGAATAGGTTTTAACACAAACATAGTCTAGTCTGCAACAGTAAAGGAAGCCCAGGGCTTGGTCAGGTAAGAGAACTGACTGTCCCATGTCAACAAGGAACTAAGGCCTCTTCTCTCTTCCCTCTCTTTCTCACTCTTGTTTTTGCCCAGCCCTCCTTGTTCTGTCTCTATCCCTAACCGTAGCTGTAATACTAAATATCCCTCAACCCACTTAATAAATCCCAGTTTGGGTGTTTACACAGTCATAGATTCGCTGATTCATTGAATCTGCTAGGTTAGAAAAGACCTTCAAGATCATCAAGTTCAGCCATCAAACTGACCTACTGAGTCCCAAATGTCTCTCCCCTACTTTCTATGCAAGCCTGATTCCCTTATTGGCAATAACTTGGTTTCACACAACACATGGAAAAGAGGTGAGTGTGTAACCATCATTTTCTGCCAGTTTCAGGAACAGCCCTTGCACTGAACAAGGTTATGTGTTGCCTCTGCCTGTTGCTGGGTCACTGTGTTTAATTTGATTAGCTGCTAGTCAGATAGCTTAACAGCTCAATTTGTTTCACGCGTAACATTTGCTGCAAGAATTAGATTTGTTACATGATCTGGTATATAAATTATAATAATATCCACTTAGGATGACACTTTCCTCTGGCTTTTAGAGAATTAGTAAAAGTACTTGTGTCACACTAAATTTGTAACATTACCATTCCCAACATTGTATTAACACTATCCTAATGAATGTTTCCCTGCGTGTCTTTTCTATCATGGTGACATATTTCAAGCTAATGAGTTAATGGTGCAGAAGAAAAATAATTCTCAAAAATGTCAAACACTAAAAGGCAAAAAATCACATACTTTGTGAGTTCTTCTGGTTCATAAATAGAAGCCACCCTGAGTTAGCTGTGTTACCATCTTCACCTCTACTGACTTTGAATAGTGGGTACTTGTTCATCAGGAAATGCTTTTAAGAACTGTCTGGGTTTGATAAGCTGTTAATGCAACAGAAGGTTAATGCACAGTTCTCTTCTGCTCGTAAGGATTCAGAAAAAGATTTTTTGAGTTTTGAAACCATGTGGGCCTTGATTGTCACCATTAGTAACTTGCTGCTGCTATCAAAGGAAAGTAGTCCATTTAGGCCAGCTGTTCCATGTCTTCTTCACATGGCATTTCACCACACTACTCTGTCAGCCCAGCTGGCTCTTTCTCCAGCTGATTCCTAGCCAGAGGATTGGAGGCTTTCAGAGCCTAAGCTGTCCTTCTGGTTTTGCCACGCAGCACATATCCAGAACAAGGCCTTACACATATTTGGATTCTAGAACTGATTTAACATGAAATCCTGATGTGGAATTTGTCACTTCTTTATGGCATGCTTTTAAATATCTAGTCTGCTCATGACAAACATAAGAAGCAGCCTTTCCTTGCTATCTCTGTCCTCCCTTATGGTCTCGTTTCCCTAATCAGTATTGGAAAGATGCCAAAAACCTTGTGAATTACTAACAAAAAGCTGGGGTAGCAATGTCTATTCTTTCATAGAATCATAGAATGGCCTGGGTTGAAAAGGACCAGAATGATCTAATTTCAACTCCCCTGCTATGCGCAGGGTTGCCAGCCACTAGACCAGGCTGCCCAGAGCCACATCCAGCCTGACCTTGAATGCCTCCGGGGATGGGGCATCCACAACCTACTTGGGCAACCAGCTTCACTGTGTCACAAACCACTGTGTGAAAAACTTCCTCCTATTATCCAACCTAAATTTCTCCTGTCTTAGTTTAAAACCATTCCCCCTTGTCCCATCTCTACCCACCCTTGTATATAGCCATTTGCCCTCCATTTTATACACTCTCTTCAAGTACTGCAAGGCCATGTTGAGGTCTCCCCAGAGCCTTCTCTTTTCCAAGCTAAACGAGCATAGTTCCCTCAACCTTTCCTCATAGAAGAAGTGCTCCAGCCCTCTGATCATCTTAGTGGCCCACCTCTGGACCAATTCCAAGAGCTCCATGTCCTTGCTGCACTGGGTCCCCCAGGCCAGGACGTAGCACTCCAGATGGGGCCTCACAAGAGCTGAGTAGAGGGCCACCTTCTCCCTGGTGGCCACCCCTTTTTTAATGCAGCCCAGAACACAGTTGGCCTTCTGGGCTGCAAACACACACTGCTGGCTCACATCCAGTTTCTCATCTACCAGGACCCGAGTCCTTCTCCACAGGGCTGCTCACAAGTTCTTCTCCCAGTTTGTTTAAATAATTGAGATTGCCCTGGCTCAAGTGAAATACTTTGCACTTGGCCTTGTTAAACCACATTAGGTTCACGTGGGCACAGTTCTCCACCCTGTCCAGGACCCTCTGGAAGGCTTCCCTTCCTTCAAAAGTATTGATTGCACCACTCAACTTGGTGTTGTTTGCAAACTTGATGAGTGTGCACTTGATGCTATCATCTGTGTCATTGATGAAGATGTTGAAGAGCAGATGTCCCAAGACTGACCCCAAGGGACACCACTTGTGACCAGCCTCCACCCTGACACAGAACCACTGATCACAACCCTTTGGCTGTGTCCAGCCAACCAGTTTTTAATCCACCAAACAGTCCATCCTTCAAATCCACACCTCTCCAATTTAGAGAGAAGGATGTGGTGAGGGACCACGTCAAAGGCTTTGCAGAAGTCCAGAGAGATTATATCCATCGCCCTTCCCCTGTCCACTGATGCTGTCACTCCATCATAGAAGGCCACTGGATTGGTCAGGCAAGACCTGCCCTTGGTTAAGCCATGCTGGCTGTCTCAGATCACCTTTCTGTCTCATATGTTCCTTTAACACAGTAACCAGGAGGATCTGCTCCATGATCTTTCCAGGCACAAAGGTGAGGCTCATGGGTCTGCAGTTTCCTGGGTCTTCCTTTCTCACTTTCTTAAAAATAGGAGTAATGTTTCCCTTTTTCCAGTCACCAGGGACTTCACCAGACAGCCATGATTTTTTAAATATGATGGAGAGTGGCTCAGCAACCACATCAACCATCTCTCTTAGAACCCTAGGATGGATATCATCCAGACCCATGGACTGATATACATTCAAATTCATGAGGAGGTCTCAGACTTGTGTCACTGTTACAGTGGGACAGAATCCGCTCCCCACACCCTCACCTAGAGGTTCAGGGTCCTGGCAGACATGGGAAGCCTGACCACCAGTGAAGATTGAGGCAAAGCACTCACTGACTACCTCAGCTTTTTCTATGTCTGAGGAGGCCAGCTCTTCATCACCTTTCATCAGAGGGACCTGCCTCCTCCTGCCTAAGTACCTGTAGAACCCCTTCTTGTTATCTTTCACATCTGTAGCAGACCCCAATCACTAGATGCCCTTTACTGGACCGATCCCTGATTTTCACCCATAAGCTCTCAACCTGATCATAGCTGTTTCTTAGACACAGCTCTTCGCAATCTACCCACTTCCTAACATAGAGGGCAACTCCTCCACCCTTCCTACCCTGTCTATCCCTTCTGAAAAACCTGTAGCCCTCAGTCAGATTATTCCAATTGTGAGATTCATCCCATCATGTTTCTGTGGTAGCAATTGTGTCATGCTTTCCCAATTGCACCACACTTTCTATCATCTCCTTTTTATTTCCCATGCTATGTGCACAATAGATATATTTAAACACAGCAGACTCAATATTAATATGTGAGAGATCTGTGGCACTAGCCAGAGGTTTATAGTTCCTCAATTTGATGCTGCTGAGGAAGACATAAATAATGTAGGCATACTATAAGTCTCTTGCTGGAGACTCCTTCAGCAAGGAGACGGGTTGCCCAAGTGAGCTGAGCTATAAATACCTGCACATTTACTTAATCTTTCCAGCATTTCTAATTTGGAACAAAGTAGAAGCAGATCAGGATTTTCACTACCTCTTACATGCATATATATACACAAACATAAATATATATATATTTTTGTATGTGTGTGTTTGCATATGAGTATGTGTGTCTTCCTCAATTTCTGTTCTGTTGCAGTGCAGCAAGCAGACAGCTTGAGTTCTGCTTCAGGGCTGCAAAAAGGACATTGTGTACTCAAATTACTTCTGTCTGAGGTAACATAAAGAGTATACTCTCACCTCTGCAAGGAACATTTCCTCCATCTTACCTGTAATAGAGTGAGTGTCTTACACATTCCTGCTCTGACATGACTGGCTCTAGTTCAAATACCATGCTGCAAATTCAAAATCAAATCTATTTTTTTTTTTTTTTTCCTCTCCTGGAAGACACAGAATGCTTACTCTGATATCACAGAATCATAGAGTGGCCCAGGTTGGAACGGACCTCAAGGATCATCAAGCTCCAACCCTCCTGCTGCAGACAGGGCTGCCAACCTCCATATTTAATACTAGACCAGGCTGCCCAGGGCCTTGAACACCTCCAGGGACAGGGCATCCACAACCTCTCTGGGCAACCTGTTCCAGCACCTCACCACTCTCGTAGTAATGAACTTCCCACTGACATCCAACCTAAATCTTCCCTCCTTCAACTTAAAACCATTACCCCTTGTTCTGCCATTATCTACCTTTGTAAAGTGTTGACTCCCCTCCTGTTTGTGGGCTCCCTTTAGGTACTGAAAGGCTGCAAAGAAGTCACCCCACAGCCTTCTTTTCTCCAGGCTGAACAAGCCCAGCTCCCTCAGCCTGCCTTCGCTGGGGAGGATCTCCAGCCCTCTGATCATCTTCGTGGCCATCCTTTGCACCCTGTCCAACAGCTTCCTGTCTTTCTTGTAACTGGGGGCCCCAGACCTGGACACAGTACTCCAGATGGGGCCTCACAAGGGCAGAGTAGAGAGGGACAATCACCTCCCTCTCCTTCATGGCCACCCCTCTTCTGATGAAGCTCAGGGTACCATTTGCTTTCCAAGCTGCAAGAGCACACTGCTGGCTCATGTTAAGTTTTTCATTCACTAGGACCCCCAGGTCCTTCAAGGACTGCTCCTTCCAGTCTGTATATATGCCTGGGATTCCTCTGGCCCAAGTGCAAAACCTTGCACTTCGCTGTGTTGAAACTCATTAGATTTTCCTGGGCCCACCTTTTAAGTCTGTTGAGGTCCCTCTGAATGTCATCCCTTCCTTCCACTGTGTCAACCACACGATTCAGTTCGGTGTCATCAGCAAACTTGCTGAGGGTGCACTCAACTCCATCATCGATGTCACTGATAAAGATGTTAAAGAGCACCGATCCCAAGACAGACCCACTGGGGGACACTGCTCATTACCAGCCTCCACCTGGACATAGAACCATTGATCACCACTCTTTGCCTGTGGCCTTTCAACCAATTCCTTATCCGCTGTGTAGACTACCCATCAAATCCACATCTTTCCAATTTGGAGATAAGCATGTGGTGGGAAACCGCGTTTGAGGCCTTGCACAAGCCAATTCATCAAATCCTATGAACTACATTTCAAGATACAGATTAGATGCAGACCACATGGATTAGTTAAGTACTCCTGCTTGAAGGTCTGATTTAACTGTATTTTTGTTAGTTCTGAGTGATTTAATTACTATGGTAATCTTTAAATAAATAATTGTTCTAGATACTGCTCAGTCATTTTCTGACCAGCTCCCCTTTGACAGTAATAGATCTTTGAAATGAAGTCTATCACCAATTCACTTAGATTAAAAGCATGTTAAATGTTCTTCTATGCCCAGGCTCTGTTACTTGTATATACTTACAGCTACTGTAAAATAATCTGCCTCGTAGTGTGTATACATAAACATACATAAAACAAACATTTATGCACATGTTGAGATGTGAAATTCTAAAAATAATATAAGAACAGCCAAATAGGAAGATAAATTGTTACCCAGGAATCACAGGATGTCATCTTTTCCCGGTGTGTACGCACTGATTAAGTGTGTAATATTTAAGGTTAACAGAGAAGTTACAAACTTGCTTAGCAGAAATATTATTTGCAGTATATTCTGTTCTGTAGCTAATGAGTTTCCAATATAAATCAGTGCTCTTTAAATGCTGCATTTTTTTCTCATATGTCATCCTTTCCCTGGATGCTCTCAAAACATAGCTAAAAATCTGACCTACTCTAATTATCCATGATCAACCCCTGGAAAATATTTCCGTTTTAGTAGAATGTCCCAAAACAAACAAGCCAGAAGGCAGGATCAAACAAATTAATATTATCTTGAGTACTGACTAAGTTTTATTTAAAAGCATTTCTACACAGCAGTAGAGCGAACATTTCATTATCTGGAACCTCATGCTGAATCTAGGCAGACTTCCTGAAACATTATCTTAATGGTCACACAAATGTAATTACTGCAAAATCAATATTTTGTATTCAAGCCTAATTACAGTACATGAATTAGAATGCTCCTCAAGAGATGTGCAGTTGGCTAGTTAGTAGATTTACTTGGATGATATTAAAACTGACAGAGAATCTCATTTTTGGCTGCCCTGCTTTGAGTACGCAGTGTTAGAACCAACTTTGCTGGCTTTGATAATTTACATATGTGTGGCAAGTTTATGAGGAGCTACCAGTGCTACTCTCCCAAAATAAACTGCCAAGAAAAATATGACTTTTTTCAGCTAGCATTCAAATTCGGAAAGGAATAATTATCTTTGTAATAAATCAGAGACTGATTAAGTATTATTATTTTTTTTTCCACAGAACTCGGACACTGGAATAAGACATTAGGATAACCTCCTCATCTTGAACAGATTTTTAATGAAATGATTTGGAAAAGATTTAGGGAAATGGAGTAGGCTGAGGTTTCTTTGATTTTTCTGTAATCTCCATATAGAAATATGGAGAAATACCAGGCATATCACATCTATTAGTTTTGTTGATCAGTGTCATACCTTGAACATGAAGAAGATCTGAGAAACAAGGTGATTGATATTCATGTTGAAGAAGAACAGAGAAATGACATTATCTACGCCCAAAACAATTTTACAAGCAACATCAACAAAACGTAGACAATAAAATCAGAAGCGCAAGAGCAACTTTGAAGATGACTGTTCTGTCCAGTGAAAGACTAAATGAAAGACTACAGCACCTCAAGCGAAATTAAAGATGAAAGCAAGTCATGATCCATGAAAGGAAAATATCTTGTTGGAGCAGACTTTTCAACCTGGCCATCTCAGCTATTCAAGAGGCCAAAGAGTCAGTGCTCAAGCAAGGATTAGGTTGCAGTGTATTAGATAGTGTTTTAGAAATGAAATTAACAAACTCTCAGAGCAGATTACAACTACGTGAAGTTTTCTGCTCTAAATAATCTTTTGGTAGAGAGAGGATATTTCTTTAAGCAGCATACTGAGCTGGTTCAGTATTCAAATCTCCAAAGACGATGCGGGAGTTAAGAGTAAGTAAACAGAAGTTCCTTATGGCCTTGAGATCCATAAGTCTTCTTGACTGAGAAGTGTAGATTTTTAGCACAACTACAGAGGACAGTTATTTTCTAACTTCAGACTCTAAGTTTGTTGCCAAATCTAATTTCTTTTATGGATGTGTTCTATGAGCTAATACAAGAAATGTGGAAGGGATCTGTTTTTAACTCAACAAGCACTGTATCTCCTTCCGTTTTGTTGTTGTTTTTTTCTTGGTTTGTTTCCTTTCTGAATGCAGGAATTGTGTGCTCATTTCTGTTTGTTTCACTGGGCAAAAGCTCGCACTTCAAAAACTTTTTTCCTGTCACCTACTCTTGACTGACTCATAGTCCAATAAGGAAGCAAATTAAAATTCATATTAATTTGCTAAATGTCAGCCATCTGAGGAATTCATAGGTCTACTTCTATGCCACTGCGACTTGATTATGAATCACCAGCAAAATGAAATGCATTTTTCGCCTACATAGCCAGTATGATTTCATGCTTCTCACTGAATATGTCCTTAGGACAGAGATGATTAATAATTCTAAAAAAGCTGGCTTATTCCTCTAGAAAAGCTAGCATGTCCTCTTTGTAGAGTACTACCAGTCTTCAAGTCTTCATTTTTACTTCCTGCTTTAGCAACACTACAATTTTTCATAGGTATGCTTTTAAGTACAAACACATGTTCTGAATGAAATTGGTTTCTTTAAAATTGGTACAGCCTGCAACATAAAGCAAAACCAAGGTCCTTGGCGATGTTACCTAAATAAATACCACTGTTAAAACCTATTTGGTGCACATCCAGAGAAGCCTGAAGCACTGTTTCTTCAAAGAAGCACTGATTCTCCTCATTCTTCAGCAAATACCAGAACAGATTGACAGTGACAGTCTCTAGGTTTACGCTGTAGAGCTTTCAAAATCATGTCTTTCTTGGCAATAGGATAATGAGACATCTAGGCTTCCCTTTGCCAGCTAAGCATTTTGGCAGCAACAACTCTTTTTGGAATAAAATACCAGTAATCAAGGTTGAGCAGCTCTTTTTTTTTACATTTTCTTTTTCCTTTCTTTCTTTCTTTCTTTCTTTTTTTTTTTTTTAATCTGAAATGGAAGATTTCAGATTTAAAACTGAAGAATGGAGGCCTTAAAACATCTGCAATGCCAAATCACATGCCTGCCATAGGATATTCTATTTAAGATAATTCTTCCCAGACTTCTTTCCTCCTATTCTGCAAGATTTCTCCATCAACACATCAGGTACAGTCTCTTTAGTCAGAAAAAAAACATGCAGACCGTGAGTCCCTAGCAAGGTTATCCTTGCAGACCTCAGTATGAAGAGAAAGGCTACTCATACCTCATTTGCAACTTACTGAACCAACTCACAGTGGTCTCAAAGAATTTACAAGGAGAATCTCTCAGCTTGATCTGTAGGAAGTGTCTACATCTAAGACTTAAAGCCTCACAACCTTTTGGCAATCAATCATCAGCTATCACCCATCCCAAAAGCCATCTAGGTTTTTCTAAGCATCTGGGAGCTTCAACTTTTTGTGCTCTGGACATAGCACAAAATAGGCGAATCCTAATTGACCCGAACTTCAAAACTTTCAGCTTAAATCTAAGCTGATAATCACACTTTTAGAGGTGTTTCCATTCTCTTGGTGTCACTGTAAGAAGATCCTTCTCAAAGTATCATTGCCAAGTTCGGTTGCTTAGGAACTGCAGGCAAAGCCAACGTAGTTCCCCCCGGAGCAGGTGGTAAGACACCTGAGTTATGTTTCATTTTCCCCCACGGTAACCCCTTATCTGCACAACCCCAACTCTTTGGTGTACACCCATCCCATCCTGGAAGCCTGTATTAGGAACTGAAGCCTGATTCATATTTAAGCACTTAAAGGACACAGCCTTTCAGAGCAGACTAAAGATATAAACTGCGCAAGCTGATCATGCTGCATCTACAATGCCTGTCAAAATGAACAGTAGAGCCAAGCTATCTCTTAAACATGGCCTGTGCTTTCTCTCTGAGGGAAATATCTGGCTTGTTACAGACAGAAATCAGAAACAAACAAACATGGATGCAGTTGGGCAATGAAAGAATCAGATCCCCAGAGCAAAACAGAGAATAATCCACACTGACAGGATATCTGCAGCTGCTCCAGTTCCTGTGGAGAGCTTAACTCCCTCTTGGACAAATCCTACACAGTAAAACCTGAAGCCTGACATTACAAGATGCCCGTATGAGAGGCAAGCTCTTGTTTCTGTCCTTCTTTAGCTGAGAACATGAAGAGTTTTCTCATCTATCCTTAGAACAATTGGGATGGGTTTGGCTCTGGCATCTCTTCAGTTAGAATCCTTCCTGCACCAGTCCTATCCAGTGTTGGTTAACTCTGCATTGCAAAATGGATCTGGCTTTGTAGGAAACATTTCATCTCTGAAAAAATACTGTAGCATTAGAGATGTAAGTTTCCCATGCTGGATGTAAAAGAGACTTTTCATGAACTTTCTCATATAATAGAAAGGGTGAAACCAAGGCTTCCTGTACTCAAGTTTTTTGTGTTTGTTTTAAATCACTTTTAAGAATGGACCTTGCAGACACAAGGGCACAATGTGCCTTCTTGTCTTTCTCCAAAATGACTGGCATACATAGACAGCTAAATCTAGGTGAACACATGGGAGTGTGAATTTGGGTGAGAACAAAGAGCTCCTCTGCAGCCAGACAACATAGGAGCATATGGTGGGAAGGGACATCCTAGGGAGCTGGATCCCATCAGCAGCTCTCACAAGACAGAGCATAGGGTGCTCTAGGGTGAGCTCATATTTGCTCATAGGGTGAGCCATTGTCTGAGATGAATGACATTCAACATTCCACTGAGAAATGTCTGTTGTAAAATCACGGTTCCATAACCTTGCTACAGCCCTCTGACCCAACTGCCAAGATGATCCGCTGCTCTGCAACTAGAAATTTTCCCAATCCACCCCAAATGTATTCCTTGCCAATTTTATCACCTATTTTTCTCTGGGGCCACCATTGCTTTTTAGATCTAAGCAGCTTACTCCTGGGAGGAAGGTCCTCTTTCACTTCCACATTGTTATGTGAAAGAGGGTCAGCTTTCTAGTTTCTTTCAATATGACAGCTCACAAGCTTCTCAGTTCAGAGTGGGGATCAATGAGAAACTGCTAATTGCATTTCATATTAGGATGCAACAAAAGAAATTACCTGGGAACATATTAAAGGCAAAAGAGAGGAAAAAAAAAAAGAAAAAGAAAAAGAAAAAAAAAGTCATTCTTTACATAATGTTTAGTTAAACCATGACAACTCCTGACTAGGGATCTTGTGGCTGCCAAAAGTCAAGTTGAGTTCAAAGTGATTAGATAAGTTGCTGGGAAGGATAAAAAACACAAAAATGCCATCTGCGTCTATGGGAGAAAATCAGAACACAACTGAACCACAAGCTGCTGGAGGCCACAAGGGTATTCCAGCTAAATACATGGTGTGCATGATCTGTCTTCACAGGACATTTGCTACTCACTGACACTGAAACTGGTTTTCACCTACCTTTAATCTGCTGTTGTGCTATATTTTTTTTCCATGTGTCTCAAGTGCCTTTCATTTTATGTTATTCAGACTTTTATCTATAACTCCAGTCCTCAAGTACATCCCATGTTTCAATGTTTCATCTTCATTTTTATCTTAGTTTTGCACCATTAAACTAATTTCACCAGGATTTTTCCTCTCCCTGTGTAAGGGTCACACATTAGTACACAGCTGATCCTAATGCTGATCCTTGAAAAATTTTGAACTTCCTATTCCATGGTAATATTCCCTTGTGTAATGCTATCTATCTTCTTCATCCACCTTCCTTCCTACTTTACAACTCCTTTGTGGAAGAAACCTTCTGCAACTTACCAGACTTCCTTGCCAAAACTGAAGCAAAATATGCAAGGACTTTTTGAATTACAACTAAACCAGTATTAATCACCAGTGCATGGCAATTCCTCAATTTCACTTGTGAGAGAAATGTTTTTTTCTTAATCTGTTTTTATTCATTCTGACTTCTGTTAAAAATTCTTCATATTTCAAGTCCTGCTTCTTTAGGTATTTCTGACAATCTCTTCATTTGTCTGCATGCATCCCCTAATGTGAATATTATACTACTGAGGACTGGACCAAAGGTTTTTACAAAAGATTTCAGCCAGGTGTAACTTGTTTGTCAAAAGATCTCAAAATTTAAGACTTTGCACTCTTCCATTCACTCTAATGACTTTCCACAGGTGACATACATATTGCTAAACTAAATGCCCATGAACCACCATGTGCTCAAGGTAACAAGCATAGAATAACTTCCCTCTATCTAATACAGCAAACCTTCCTAGACCCCAAAGATGATGCAACATGAAATGCTGAATGAGAATGCTCACTGGGAAACTCCTAAACTACTATTGTGAATTGACTGGGAACATGCCTGGCTCATTACTTACTAAAATTAATGCTTGAAAATCATCACCTAATAGTGATTCAATGGTTTGTTGGAAATGATCCAGAGGCCATTAATGCCAAGGTAGCCTTTTTTTTTCTTTTTTTTCTTTTTTTTTTTTTTTTGTCAGGTTGGTGCTTCTGAATACCAGATAAGTTATAACTTCTGTGAATTTAAAATATTTTTCCTCTTTCTGACCCCTTCTGTTTCATTTCCCAATGATCATGAACAATCACTCTCAAGCTGTCTCAGAAGACTGCTGTTCTGGGTGTGCTGCCAGCCATTGGTAGCACAGATCACCCTGCGAGCAGGATGTCTTAAACATGCTCATGTCAGTGTAAGATTCTTCCTTATAGAAATCTTTTGATGAGATTTGGAAATCACCATGGAAATCTTAATTGACAAAGGCATGTGGAAGACAAATCTGATAAATGGCTTATAAGAGATTTTCACTGTTTGATTTACATACCAGGCACATAGAACTTTCAAAAGATGAGAAGACAGTTCATAGTAAATACTATGCAGGATGTTTTCACCAACCCAATCTACTTTTATGTGCCATGAATTGCACCTGAATTGAGGTGGTGTTTTTGCCAGCATAAGATTAGTGGCCATGTTTTCAATTTTTTTCCTATAGAACCTGCAGAGAAAAATGAAACACACAAATGGATAGACAAATGGATACGGGAATGGTTCTAAGTTTGTATCTTACAATTCTCAGCCCTAAACACAAGCATTTACTTTGTATGAAGCAAATGGTTCAGCCCTTGTCCTTCCTTCACTGTTTTTTACAATCTGCTGAATCCTACACAGATCACTCTGCCTTTAAAACTTCAGTGTCTGGAAGCAGGAAATCTCTTGAACTCAGTGCCAGGATATTTCTCAATTCAAAAAAGGGCTTGTTTTCATGGGAATCTGTTATATAAAAGTGATAGTCATCCATCCTGGCACTACTGGCATGCAACTTACTTGCGCAGAAGTACATTTTAAAGAAAATTGGTAATGGTGGCTAAGAACAACAAGTTGGTTTTTTTTTGTTGTTGTTTTTTGTTTGTTTTTTTTTTGTTGTTTTTTTTTTGTGTGTGTGTGCAAATATAAAAATTATAATCCAAAGGGGGAGAAAAAAACATTCTTAATATAACAATACATTATTTTGCTCATTCAGAGATCAGATCATAAGCACTTTTGAGGTGAAATTGATGCATACTGTAATGCAGTAGTATACGTGGGTTTTGGAGTTTGTAAAACTCCAAAGTGAAATTTAGATTAAATAGGTGGGTAAATAGCTTCCATCAAGAGGAATGGCAGTACATTGTCCATAATTTTCTATCAAGTACTCTTCTAAGAAATATGATTAAACCAGGTCTCAAGTCTGAAGCAACTTGAAGGAACAACAAAATGATTAACTCCATGATTAGTGAATGCTACATAATTTATTTAACAAAGTCTGCAAATAAACATGGAAATTACAGGCCTGACTACAATTGAATGTATCTGAAATAAGACACTGTACATGACTGATTGAACACGAGCACACAGACAAATGGAACTGGAAAGGTTTTTAATATGGAAATTTAAAATTTTATGGTTCTTATTATCATTTATAACAATCACTAACACGTAAAACAACACAGAGGGCAATCCACCTTGTAGACAACATAGATGCTGCTGAGCTCAGTCATGGCAAGAAACTAATTTCCGTACATCTAAGTGTCACAGACTGATTTACTTGATTTCAGAACTCAAATGCTATCAAAATGTACTACCCCCTCAAGTTCAGAGTGGAAAAGCGGAGAAACATACAAAGAACACCTATCTGGCAAAGACAGAACCATTCTGCAAGTTTCAGTCGTTTGCCTAATAAGCATTTTATGTTTACAGCTGCCTGTCTTCCTGAAAGTTAAATGACGAGCTCCCAAAAGGAAATGACAGACACATTACAACAAGCTAAACAAAATCAGTACCATAAGATGCTTGTGGGAAAAGAATTCCTTTTCCTCAGTTATCACCACTAGAATAAAAATGTTCTAGCTGGAATAAGTAATATCACCAGTTAGAAGTTCCAATTTATGATTCTATACCCTACTCCACTATTGTGAAAACAGTTTAGAATCAAAGATGTATGCCCTAGCAGTAAAGACAAAATAGAGCGTATGTTTACATCAACACAACTGGCCTGCACTGTCTCACAATTATTTATTCTGTATCTTTGTTCATTATTGTCTCTTATCCTCAGTATTTGAATACTAGCTTGTATGATTAAGTCTTCACTTTAGAGTGCCATGAATCTTAAATTATTTCTAAAACACCGTGTAAGCCTCAAGGTATTGTATAAATTAAAAGTTGTATCTGAATGGCATCATTAACCATTGGTTAATGGCCACTTAGGGAGTGCTAACAGGTTAGCAGGTTACAAAACACGTTTCCAGCATAAAGACATTTAAATCTTATCAGCCACTAAGATCTAAGAGGACTTATGGCAAGAAACAGTCAAGTATCTGTACATAAAAATGACAGTATCTGCAGAGGGTTTCAGAAATATATCTGTGGTGTCCTACACACATCTTTTTGTTCCTAGGTGGGAGAAAACCAGTGTGCAAGATGTTCCAGTCACAAAAACAATAATGGACAAAAATTAACATTAAAATCGAGTAACAATACTATCCTGTTTCTAAGACAGATTTCAAATTGGGAGAGAAGTGGAAAGACAAAAAAAACCCAAACATTATCTTCTTGTTCTTTACACAACTCAGAATATACACTGAAATGGTTTGAAATGAGCAGGTGGGGGAAGAATTCTGAATGATTCAGTAACACTTCCTTGCGTCAGACTTTTCTCAGATTTTACTTATTTAATTTTATTTGTTAGACTAATAAATACTTTTATTAACTCAATATTCTGCAGGCACTCTGACAGCAGGACTTCTGTACAGCATTAATTATTTAGAAGATGAAATAAAACACAAATTAACTCAATTAAATGTCAATTTTGATGAGGAAATCTACTGCAGATTTGTTCATACTGGAAGTCACAAATGGTATGCAATGGTAATGGAATTCTACCTTAGGAAGAGACAGAGCATTAAGTCACACGTACTGATCCAAAAATAACAATACCTATAATAATTAAAACACTGATAATGCTAGGTTTGATGATGTAACTGAAGGACAATGGATCATGCTAATCTGAATTTCATTGCATGCTCAGTATTAGTACTTACATTTATGTACAGAATTCAGTAATTTAAGGCTGATTCTGCAACGTATGTCTGTACACAGACTCTTGACCTTCAAAACAGTGTTTTCTGCTCAGAGGAAGACAATTTCATGACAGAGAAGCCACTTAATTTCCCTTCCCATTAAAGGATCCTCAGAAGCAAGTCAGTTTGTTTTTAAATACTTTTTTTTCAAATACCTTTCTGCAGAGATTCTTCAGGAGTGCTTTGTCATATTCTGTGCTATTCTTTTGAGAAATAACGTTTACATTATTTTCTCCACTAGCCTCCATGTCTGCAGCTGTGTTCCGAAAAATAATAAAGAAAAACACTCTACAAAAAAAGGGAACAGTCCTATTCACATAGAAATGAAATTAGACAGAAAACATCTATTCTTATATTGGGGAATTCTACCATCTACTCCAACATGGGTATATTGCCCAAGGTACCTAGGTAGCTTCACTGACACCAGCCATTGAGATCAGAGTATGTTTGAGTATAATTACAGAGAGAAGACCGATTTTCTTTTTCTTACCAAAAAAAACCAACCCAAACCAAAAAACAACAACAAAACTGTAGCAATAATATACAAGCAAAAAGATAAAGCTTGTTTAAATGTAAGCCATACAAACAGAATCTCATCCAAGTTCTATTGCAACAATTCCTTGTATCTTTCTTCTCTGCTACAGCTTGAAGCATTCTATATTTTCAGTCTTAAAAAAATACAAAACAAAAACCTGACATGACTGATAATCCACATATCTCCATGGTAAACACCATCAATCAACTTCACTAAAAAGCTTTTAAATATCCGAAGAATATCACCAGCAATAAAAGTAAAGAAAATAATTACTCTAATTACCTGCTGAAATGTTGGCTTTAAAACACAAGCAAGCCAGCTGAAAACAAACTCACTCTTCACTTAGAAAGAAAATGGTTGGTTTTACTCCCAGACTTGAAGATGATTTAATGCAGGCAGCCAGAATGTAATTGGACTTAGGTTATCAGTATATCAGTATACATATATTAGGTTATCAGTAATCTGGCTCACAACAATTTCACAAAGGCTAAAATAGCTGATACATGGAAGGTAGATGAGTATAAGTGTTAAATGTAAAAGGCCATATTCAATGTCTACACTCATCATAACACATTCTAAGTTTCAGGTCCACCACAGAAGTGTACCGTTCATTTTCTAACTTTCTAACTCAAATGAGAACATAGGTTCCACTGGATTTCTTAATAAATATTATCTTTTCAAATCCCAGCTTCAAAACCCCATCTTAGAGTCACTTATGTGTTTGTTTTGCATTCTCTTATCCAGTCTTGTTTAGTCTATTCCACATAGCAAGATGCAGCTTTTTCACCAGCTCATCAACTGAGGGACTTAGGCAACATCTCAAAACAGCAAGCAGCCTACACAAGGATACTCAATGTTCCTTGATGTACTAAAAATCTATATAAGTGATAAAAGGTCAAAAAGTAAATTACAAGTAGAAAACTATGAAGAACTCCTTTAGAAAGTAGCTTACAAGGTGGACTAAGCAAAACTCATAAACCCCTCTCACATCTAACTGTGGATCTACTACACTAGAAAACTACATGAATAGCACACTATTAGTGTCTCTAGAATGAAAAAGAACACAGACTGAGAAAGAATGACAACTGTTTCTGTGGAAAACAAGATAAGCATAGTCATGTTGAGTAAAGTTCTGCTCGCTAATACAGATGCTGGCTTAAAAAAAAGTTAATATCTCATTTTTTTACTTTAACATTAAGCTGGTGCAGACTTCAAGAACATGACAACGTCACAGATGCAACCACTAAGTAGAAATTTTCTGAAAACTGGCTGTTAAGTTTGCTTTGTGACAGTAATTTCCTACAGTTTATACTACTTTGTCTTTGCCAGTATAAAAAAATACAAAACGTGGACAGAATTCTGCCACAGCACCACAGCAGTGTACATTATTGCACAGTGCTCAAAATAGGTAGAGTAACACCCATGCCCAGTATTCTTTTTTTCTGGAGGCATCAACCTCCTTTAGAGGTTTTTGTTCAGAAAAATCTAGTAATAGCTTACAAAGAGGTATGTTTTATATGTTCTTGTTCATTAGATTTAACTAAACCTGAGCCTCTCTAATCATGCATTTTTAAATAGGCAAGACACTTTAAATAGAAAAAAAATATGCACATACACATATATATACATGCATAAATCCATCATCCCTGCTCATGAAGTTAGAGGCAATGTGCCTCTTTGAGTAGGCCTAAATTAGCGAGGGACACACTCGTTTTTCTCACAGAAACGTTGTAGAACTTAATCCTATCCTCTAAGTTAGAGCAAAAATCTTTTTGAAGTTACAGAATTTGTTCTTGCTGGAGCCCTCATGGGACTAACATACTGTCTTACAGAAACACAAAATTCCAAATTTCTTCATGCTAAAGGCAGTAAGGCACTTGATTATAAACCTTTGTCTTGTTATTGGCCCTACTATGAATTATTGCTATACTTATCTCTTTTTAAGTATACATCCAAGGTGAAATCTATGCTTTATGAAACTTGGCAGCGTTTTAACTACTTCATTTCATAGTTGTGTTTAGATATGTATATATATGCATATACTGGATCATCCATAATCTTCTTTGTCGTGTAGCAGCAACTCAACCTGCTAACACATTAAATGGAATGGTTACTTCCCACTATAAGTATACTCTATCAGCTGCCACTGATATATTCTGAAATATTCTTCCAATGATGTTGTGAAATTATTAAAAATAACAACAATATGTAGAAGCAAGCACCTGAGTAAAAATCACTAAGGTACTTTGCATCATTGCATCTTCAGTCAATACAAAGGCATAAAAAATATCCACTCCTTCAAAAACATAGAATATTCACATAAATACTTTTTTACTCTTTAGGAACATGAGGTAACCCAACATGTGCTTGTGATTTAAATACGGAAATTAACTACTGAAAAATTCTATTTTATTGGTAAAGCATACTATTAAGTGAAAGCTATAAGTAGAACTCTTTAATTGAGATTTTCTCTTATCTAAGAGAACACAGTGCTGAAGGACAGGCAGTAACAACACAACTTGAAAATTGGGTAGAACAGTTGCCATGTAAAAACTTCCAAATATATTTTTAACAAAATACTTATGATGCTCCTGTAGAGGATATACAAGAAGGACCCTTCTATGAAGCTATGTCACATAAGCACTGCTGACAGTAAATGAGACTCTGGAAGCAGGCTTTATTTTCCAGTTTTAAAAACTGTTTATAGTAAATCAAAACAGAATTTCATTTCAAAATTTCACTAACGGTGGCTTTTTGCAAGAGAAAGAACTAATTGTGAGTATATTTTCTACCTTTTGAAAACAGGACTAAATCCTTTCCTGTCTCGTCTGGATGCTGCTTTGCCTTTTAGAATGGAGGAGGGACAGAAGAAATGACATGAAACCTCCACTTGATTTCTATCTCAGCTTTGCCAACCTGCTTCCCATCTGTGCATGAGAAAGCATGAGGTCCCACACTGCCCAAGGCACACAGGGTCCATATGGAACCCATTTCTTTGTAGCATTTCCCCTACGTCTGGAAGGGGAATGATTAAACACAATTTTAAGTGGTTGGTATAGGCACTGAAGTTTAGCAGCCCTTTACTATCCTATACATATAACTATGTGTGTTTTCAAGATTAGGTCTGGAAACTTTAAAGCAAGTAAATCCTATTTTAATTTAAATATATACTTCAATCGCAGTTATAACAGGAATCCTAGTAGGAATAACTAACACAGAAGGCAGTCTTTGAAAGTCAGCATTTGTTAAAAGTAATGATAAACCAAGTAGAAATGTTGTGGTTTTTTTTTCAATGCTGACAACGCGCAGCAATAATCCTCTCCTTTTGAGTGAGAGTTATAAGTGTACTGTGAGGAGGAACTTCGGGCAAATGTTAGAAAGCCGTTCACTGGACAGCTTTGTGGAATTAACTGGGACCATGTTTTTCTTTCAGGTATAAAGTATTTTCTTACCATTCGGGTAAACAAAGCACTGAAACGTCTACAGAGGTGCCAAATTTTCATATTCATTACCAGTAAGAGATGTACAAAGGAGACTGATACAAGAATGGTGCAGTGGATGATATATCTTCAACTATGGGTTTAACCTAGATGATTCAAGAAATCTTTCCCACATTTATTATCACTGCTTCTTCGCTAGCGACGCATGCAATCAGCTATAAAAAAACCTCTGAATGACTGACAAATCAGTTGAAAAAAGTATAGTCAATATTATGTACTATCTATCTATCAAGATTTAAAAAAAAACAACAAAATCAGCAACAAAAAGAATGCATTACAACGGACTGCATGTGGTGATACAAGAGTGAAAGAAAGTAAGCATATCATGGAACATCCTGCCAAAGTGGTTAGGGATTGTGGGAAGACCTCATGACATGTAAGAGCCACAGGTGAGGGAGAATTCTCAGAATTTTTGTATTTTATCTTATTATGTTCTATTTTTCGGCCCTTGCTTAGAAAAATCGACTTTAAAGCGTTTTTTGTTTTTTTTTTTCCCAAAGAAAAAAATTCAATAAATTGTATGTTAAAACACTGAACAATTAAATCTGAAGTAGCGATTATCAAAGCAATATTCACTACATTAGGGAAATTTTTAAAAAGATGTGATACAAATACTTTTACTTTGCAGCTCATGTCTTCAAACTAACTAAATGCCCACAGGAACTGAGAATCTTTGTCATCACTTCAAGGTCCTGTATCCCCAGGTGTTAGATGTAGACATTTTTATAGTTCTATGCCTTCAGGGCGAGAGGAAAAATAACATTCAAGGCAGAAAGAAAGAAAGAAATTTAGGGTAGTTTTACCATGGAATTTTACACAGTCCAAAGTTTAGAGGACTAGGAATAGCAAGAGTGAAATTTCAGGAAAACCTATAGTACTGAATAAAATTTGTCACGTAAGTACCATTGTTGTATACAATTCTCTAATTCTATTACTGTATATATGGACATGTAGTATCCTCTTCTTTTTTAGCTTATAACAAAGTATAAAAAAAAAAACCTGATACTGAAGAAAATGCTTAAAGTTAAGTGCACACTTAATTTTTAAAATCCAATGTAACGACAGAAATGAAATGATTTAATAATTGATGAAAACATATTCTGAAACAGGTTAAAGTACCCCTACAGGTAGCCCCTACAGGTATCACCTAGAATAGCTGCTGATGACTGTTTTGCTGGTGAGTACTATTTTCAAATAACTAACTGTACCAAAAGACAGAGGAAATAATATTTATATTTTAAAGTACAGATATCTGTACACTGTTGTTCAAATCTATCAAAGACTGGGCTGATACTCCAAGACATAACACAGTTAAACTGTGTAACACATTAAAAAAAAAAACAGTTGAGCCTTTCACATCACAAGTCTTCTATTTCTTTGTTGTACGAGCCAACTCCTTCCCATAGATCTGGATTTTTGTCAGCAATACTACTAATACATAGCTAAAATACTTGCCATTTCTCAGGTCTCAGCTTAGACAACAATCAATCAGTTGAAGTAAAAAATTACTGATCCAAGGAATAGCTGACAATGCTTAAGTAGAGTTATTGAATAAATATTTAACTTACTAGCATCCTATCACACTGACATTGTAAGTATGATCAAGAAGGTTACATTCCAGAACTAAAATTATATTACTGGCAAGAAATGTGCATTTCTCAATTTAGTGATATGAACCCACGAGCAACAAGATGATTTGGGGGCAGATGTATCTTCTCTTTGCAAACTCATCAAGAAAACTTATGTATGTGGAGAAAAATAGGTTTACTATATGTAAAACCTCTAGAAAATACATTTATAATAAATAATTAACCAAATTTCAATAATACTAAACAGACATAAAAAGTCTTTTGCCTTTTTTAAGAAGATTTTTTTTATGTATGATTGAAGTTTATACAACACTCCAGAAAAGCCATCATGTGTCAGACTGAAAAATAAAATCAGAAGCATTTTCTGTCAGATAGGTATACATGAAAAAACAGGAACGTTAATGTCTTAGAAAGTGTATGTCTGGCTTTGTACTGTTACTCATTTAACAAAGCAGAAAATAAGATACTGTACTGTAAACAAAAAGCTACAGTAAAGGACATTTTGAAATTTACACAAGTTTCATAAACATTTTGGTTGCTCCATAACAGTTTTCATATAAAATGAATAAAAAACCCTTGGACAGCTTTCATCACTCTTGACTACTTTTCACTTCAATGCACACAGACATACTTTATATAGCAATATACTGATGTACTGTAACATGGATATTAAACTATGATTACTGCTTTTTAACCGAGCTGTGTATTACCCAATCCATATTATCTGTAATTGAAATAATCTTACATTATGTATTCCCATCATGTTGTTAATTATAAAAACATGAAAATATAACTTTACATTATTCCAGTTATATACATCAGTTCAGGCTTGACAAAGACTTTGTACGCTACGGTTTTTAGAGGAATAAGCCCAGAGGTACAATAAATAGCTTTCCACTGTATATGGTAATGCAGTTCTACTTTCTTTCAGGAAGTTTAGATTACCATATGAATGTTATTTTAGTTTGGTCATTCTAGCACTGAACATTAAAAATCATAGTGCATTCCCCAACATTCCTGATGAGGAGTAATGCACAGAAAACATATAGGTTACAGATGCGTCCAGAAATAGTTTAGTTTACTTACAGGGGAGTTACTGGTAGATTTGTCTCATATTGAACACACCGCATATACCTCTTTTTGCTGAATGCATTGAGAGTATACACTGTGCTCGTAGAAACAGGTTCAGAGCTTGTACCACAAAAAGGGATTTAGTTTCAGAGAAGTGCTCTGTCTTCTGTAGTGTTCAAGAAATATTTTACTTAAGCCTAAGAAATGGATTCAAAATAAAACTGCAAGTCACGTATCAAATCTTACGTAAGTAAGTCCAGAATAAAATACAGATTTATTGAGACTGCATGAGGCAATGTATCCACAATGCAGAAAATTGTAAGCTTTTCAACCAAATGTATGGTTATTTTATCTACAGGGAAAGCTAGAGAAATATTCTGTTACATCAATCTGCATTAGCATTTGAATTAATGTTATTGCATCCCTCTAAGGATTCCTTTTTGCTTTGTAAACAGAGCTATCATCCTTAAATATATATAATTAAAAATGTACGGTAACTCCAGATTGCAAAGAATATTTATGATTAAGATTCTTGACAATTTTTATGTTTTCTTATCACTACAGATTTGCATCTAATCTGTCGTCATCGTTCTTAATTTAAAAAGACATTGCCAAGGTTTTCTTTTTTTTTTTTTCTCTTAACAAAGAACTTTACCAGCGACTGCTTAGAAGGACCTTTTCAGAGTTTGAAAACTGCTTCCCTCAAGAAACAATTTTGAGATGTTATTGTTTCATACTTAAAAAAAATAATAATAATTTAACACTCTTTTGGTGCTTGCAATTTATCCTTTTTTTTTTTATTTTTTATTTTTTTTTTACCAATAGTCTTCTCTGTCTGTACAGATACTTATTAACAAAAATGTACAAAAGTACAGATAGATATGAACCAAATCTTTGGATCATAAGTCCCTGCACGTCAGAGTTAAGAGGAGCTGGATTCTGAATCAGCACCTGTCTGACTCCTCATGTGCTGGTATGAAGTACCACTCCAACCCAGAGCAACCTTGTTCTTCAGAGTTCAAAATGCGTATTTGAGCATCACAGATTGGGTTCATCCACAGAAAAAAAAGCTGAGCTGATTCAAATGAACTGGGAATAGTGACACTGTCAAAAATCTAAAACATTAACCCAACCTTGACAGTGTCCTTTTACATTTTAGACTCTTTATAATCTAACTGTAGCTTGTAAAATTAATGGAACACTTGCAAATAAAACCATAGAAAAAAGTTTATTTCAAATGTCAAGCATTGCCAAGTAATTTGATATTAACACCAAATGTTAAAGAATAGGATATACAGCAAAATTTTAATAACAATACTAAATTACAAGATTTGAACCTCTTAATTATTATTTCTTCTCTTCTCAACATTACATATTTGGCTTTGAAAAATATGGAACTGATGCCTTAAGCCTTGCTTCGATATTCCACTTCCCCGCAGTCTAGATTCCTTTGTTTCTTTTTATCTGTCATACGTAACCATTATGGAAGCAAATTTATTTAAAAGCCAGTTTTTGTTTGTGAAAATACCTAAAAATATTTTTTTTTTTCATTTTTAAATGTTTCTTTTTTCTTATAAAACATGTCACATCTTGATGCAATTGATGTCAAGTGTGCTTAAGTCAATATGAACCAAGGGACTAACAACGGTGGCTGCAGAAACTGGTGTGTTGCCTGTACAACGACTTCAGTTAGAATACAGTACTTCCATGTTAGCTGTGCATGTCAGTCAAGCTTCATCTTGAAGTTGTGTAGAAAATGGTGTTGTGTTTTGAATCATTCATTACAATCCAAGATGAACTCCACAAATGTAAGAATTCTTGGCTGAAAGAAAAGTCTTCAAGATACTGGATGCCTCTCACCACTTTGACAATAAACGCACAAGAAAACCATTGTGTAAGGCACTCAAAAGGTTCTTATCAATCACGAGAGATCAGTCACACTGACATTCATTCTCATGCCAGGACTCACGTAAGGTACTGCATGCACTGCTTTTGGAAATTCTGGAGCCATAACACGTCCATTTTCTCCAGTACTTCCTGAAATTGACAGCCTTGCCTTGCTCCTCATGGCATCATTCAAGGTCATCTTAAGAAAAAGAAAGAAAAATAAAATGATACATTACAGAAATCTAGTGTTTGAGACAGAGGGCCTGATTCTCTTCTTGCTTACAACAAGCTGGCACCACTGTAACTCCATTGACTTCAATGAGGTTACCCTTGACTTACTGTACAGTAAGTGAGAAGAGAATCAGATCTTTTCGCAATTCCTTAAGAAAGCCTTTAGCAAATGAAAACAAACACTTAAAGCAAAGTCTGGGCCACAATTAGTCAAGCACATCTATGCCAGGACGACTCACATTCATCAAAAGACTTGCAGTCAACAATTGGTCATTCCACTAGCTACTGACCAGCAAC